>JABFDZ020000109.1:16258669-16284479 GCA_019775955.2 Pollimyrus isidori | reverse complement strand
CCCAGCCAGGAGCCAGATGAGAGAGGCTTGCTACCAGCTCTGGGGTATCCCAGCCTCCCAGCCAAGAGCCAGATGAGAGAGGTTTGCTACCAGCTCTGGGGTATCCCAGCCTCCCAGCCAAGAGCCAGATGAGAGAGGCCTGCTACTACCTCTGGGGTATCCCAGCCAAGAGCCGGATGAGGGAGGCCTGCTACCAGCTCTGGGGTGTATCTCAGCCTCCCAGCCAAGAGCCGGATGAGGGTGGCCTGCTACCAGCTCTGGGGTATCCTAGCCTCCCAGCCCAGAGCCTGCTAAGTGAGGCCTGTTGCCGGCTCTGGGGTGTCCCGCCCTGTGGCAGTGAGCTGTACGAAGGAGTTTGGGGTTGTTGACATCCCATAAAAGAGAGGACTCCCTCAGCTTGGTGTATACCAGCTGTCAAAGTGAGCACACACTCATAGCCCCACCCTCTGTGGCCTAAGTGGTTATAATTAATGCCAGTAATATATTTTATATTCTTTTTCAATTATATAACGCTAAACACCCTATTTTCAGTGCAGTAATTTTAGAAAAAGGCATATGTGTGAATAGCGCATGTAATTACTTACCAAGTGTTGAAAAAGAGCTGCCTCTTTTTTTTTTTTTTGTCCCCCAGCAGCACATTGGTTACACATAAATGATGTGAGGTGAGAATTTATAGAAAGCAGTAGGAGGAAATCGAGAGTGGGGGCAGAGCCATATGCTGGCTCACCAAGAGTATGTATGCAAAGGAGCTGGATGATGCTTCAAACTGCACTCTGTTAGCACATTTGGATTCCCAGAAGAGAAGCAAGCTTGGAATAGTAATCAGCATTGAGGCACTAAGACAGAGGCTACATGAATCGCATTCGTGTCATCTGTGAACTGTGGGAGTTACTGATGTGACTTGTGAAGGAGTAGTGTAGTAGTAGTTTAGAGCTTGCAATAGTATACTGTTAGTATACTATAGTGAAGAACAGAATGGTGGCAGTATTGGAAAGCATGGCAGTGGTAAAAGAGTGATGTAGGGTCAGCAGATGTGTTTTGTAATCAATATAATAGCAGTACCGCTACGGTGGTGGTGTAGAAATAATAAATATATGGAGCAACATAGTAGTAATGTGATAGAGTAAGGCATGGTAACATGGTGGAGTATGGAGTAGCATGGTAGCTATGCTCTACCTGTAGCTCATCTGATTGGCCAAACCATGGAGATTCACTCTGCCACTGATGGCCCTGCTTCTACCTTAAAAAGGGATTTTTATTTCCTCCCCATTAAATATATGACACATTTGTATTTTAGTTATGTGCTTTGTGTTTTTTTACCTTAAGTTATGCTGCATGCTGCCTCCATGCTGACCACACTGTCTGTGACAGTCTATCCACCACCATGTTACTGAACATTTTGTGCTGTGTATCAAAATAAAAATACGGAACATCAGCCCTGTGCTACCCATGACTGGAGAGTTCAGCTGGTGCATGATGATTTCACCCATTTGTTGTCCCTGCATTTTGGAAGCGATGGGCCCGTTTGCCCTCCTACTGCTCCGTCTCCATCATGAGGCGCTGGTGGGGGGTGCTGTCCATCACTGCTGTAAATGGTAAATGGTAAATGGACTGCATTTATATAGCGCTTTTCTACAAAGCGCTTTACAAATTATGCCTCACATTCACCCATTCACACACGCAATCAGACACCGGTGGCGGAGGCTGCCATGCAAGGTGCCAACCTGCACACCGGGAGCAAATTTGGGGTTGCCGATCGATAGCACTGCCTTCTGCACCACCATCTTCCCCTGTCTATCACTTCTGCCACTCTTTGCTGCAGAGCTGATCCATGAGCCATTCCAGCTTAATCAGTCTTGGCTTCCTGCTCTCTGGAAGTTTGTGGGGAGGGTCTGAATTGCCCCCCCACCATCACCACCACCATTGTGAACATGCACACACAATGCACCAGCGTATTTCTCTGTGCTTGGGAGAGTGCATTTGATAGGGAAATATAAACATTGATATAGCCCATAAATTTTGCCTGAGCCACATGACTCTTAGGCTCAGATAGGAGGAGAAAAGTCACATGATTTATCTTTTCCTGTTTGTGGTTTGCTCTTAGTCAGTATGCAGCCTTGGTGTACTTGGCTGCATGCTGCTGTAGAACGGGCTCAGAAATGCTCTCGCTAACTTAGCTCTCATTTCCTCAGCCCATGCGACCACTCAAGGCCGCCGCCACTACATCCCAGCCGGTCCTGACCAACCAGCAGATCGAGACCATCTTCTACAAGATCCAAGACATCTTTGAGATCCACAAGCAGTTCTATGACGCCCTGTACCCCCACATTCAACACTGGGATGACAAGGTGACCGTGGGCCACCTATTTCAGAAACTGGTGAGTATAGGGCTGGCTGTGGGGTGGGGCTTGGGGCTAGGTCCCACTGGGCCATAGTGCTAACGCTGAGCAGGTGATGATTCTGTTTAACTGGACTGGGTGTGCTCTACTAGCAGTGTTAATTGTAGCACAGGCTGGCATAAGTGCCCTAGCATCTGCGATGGGTTTCTGCGGGGGGAGCCCGATGGGGTGGTGGCTGCCGACTGCAGAGTTAGTGTGTGTGACAGTCTCTCTCCCTCGGGGCAGACTTCCATGCTGTGTCATGCAGTTCTGGTAGATGAGTGTGTTGAGCACTCTGCCTTTCATACACACCTCGGAGCTGGCAGGATAGGCGCAGTGCCCTCTGCCCTGGGTGAGGCTCTTCTGTGATTTGGGAAGGATGAGGCCATCATCTATCCAGGAATGAACATCACAAATTAAATAAACGTAAAAGTAATGTATTAAAGAATTCTTTAAGGCAGTGTTTCCAACCTTTTTTCTGCCATGGCAGAAATGTTCTGGGCTTAGACCCTTCACCTCACACAGCAGCTGGGCTTAAGTTGATTCATGAGCTGATTGATTCCTGACTTGTCCTCCATCCTGACTTGTCCTCGATCCTCGGTTGATGCATGTTTCCATAATGGTTCCTATCTCTTTTTTCTCTCGGTGGTATCGTCACTCTCTAGCTATGACCCCCCCCTTATTTGCTCCAGTCATGCATTGTTCATGGTTGCTGGGTGATGATACTTGCTGCAGGTTACTCTCAGCCTTTTCCCCATCCAGCTGATTTGCAGTCAAATGTGTGGTTATGCTTTGTGTCTGCTTGCAGTTTTAATCTGGTACTTTGGCAGAGCTGAGCTCATACCTTAAGGTTCCTGTTAGACTCCTGTGTGCTTCATGCTCTTCGGGGCTGCACTTGCTGCATGTTGGCAGTGTGTGGAAGCAGTTTTCCTGCATTTTACTGTTCCACCAATTGTGACGGACTGTGTGGAGGTTTGAAACCAAGACGTACTGAAGATGGGTGCAGAGCTAGTAAGTACCTCTGACCTCATTCACCTGAAATGTGCTCTCTTCTGGGAACGGCACACTGGCATGAGGCTTCTTGTAGCCCTTAGACGTGGCTCAGTACTCACCCTTTGTTTGTCTGACTTGTTCATGTCTTTCGTACAAGTGACCGTGTTGGTTTTGGACAGACCATCCAATGGCCTATGGGAGCAGGCTAAAGCCGGAGTGGCTGAGCCCCTAAACGGAGCAGCATGCCAGCGGCACTGATGGCAGACAGCCTCCCCACCTCACAGAGCCATGAGCCGGCTGCAGTTGAATGCCTTGTCATCAGATCCGGACACTGTCGCAGATGGTGCCACAATTAGCTGCACGCCAGGCCCCCAGGAAATCGCCAGTGGGCGTCTGTGGCTGATTCTTGGAGGTCACTCGAAGATCAAAGAAAGGGGATTTTAAAGACGGCAGGAGATTGATCACTCCACTTAAAGCCATGTTGTCGGGACGCTGAGCCTCATTGACTGCCACTCCCTGGCATGGTCCACTTGTCGAGGCGGATGGCACGTGTGCACCTATTGCCCTTTGTGTTGAGATGAGAGGGGAGCTGTTGCTAGGAGACAGCCTCCATCACAGAGGCCAATCAGCTACATCGCTTTCACGGTAGCCTCTGGGTATTGGTGTGTGAGAGGGTGGGAACAGTGGTTGACCGGAGCGCATTGGCTTACTCTGGACCCCCCACCTCCTTTGAAGTTTATCCTCCTCCACATGATTGCTGTCGCTGTTGGGGGGGATATAGGGCAGCATCTTCAGATTCTCTGCCTGCAGCTCTTACGGGGTGAATAAGCCCATCAGTTGGGCACTAGCCTCTCCCCATGGTATTTCCTCTGCCACTGGGCTGCTGTTCATTTCATGAGGCTGACTTTGAAGCTGCTGTATTGCACTTAGCCTGGAGCGATGAGGAGGTGGCCAGTGTCAGCAGGTAAACATTAAGTTTCAAGTCATTAAGGCTCCTCCAGCATTTTGCTCCAACCCCAGAAGAGCGACAGTGTCTCCCAGGCTCATCCTAACTCATCTGCTATGGCAGTCGTCCCTTGTGGCTGGTAGCAGGAGAGGGTGCTTTGGAACATATTTGTTGGTTCCTGTTTTCCTTTCCCTGTCCACTCCTCTGCTGCAGTGTGGTCTGGTATAACTGGTACTGGTACCCATGTCCCTTTTGTGGGGTCCTTGACCTCCACAGCTTAGTGACGGCAGATCTGCCCTCCCTGCATTAAAGCATGTCTGTTTGCTGGTAGCTCGTTAGCATGTTTAGGTGCCCCCTGCTGACTGACTGCTTCAGATTGAAATCCGCAATGTCACCAAACACCTTCTGGGGGGTGGGATGATTTTGCTGCCCCCCTCTGTTCATCTCTTTATGCTCCCAGACTCTATCCCATTTCTTTGAAGACAGTAGAATTTCACACCATCTCTTTCTCTCTCTCTCTCTCTCACTCTCTCTCTCTCTCTCTCTCTCTCTCTCTCCCCCCCTCTGTCAGGCCAGTCAGCTTGGTGTGTACAAAGCGTTCGTAGATAACTACAAAGTGGCTGTGGAGACTGCAGAGAAGTGCAGCCAGGCCAACATGCAGTTCCAGAAGATCTCAGAGGTGAGCACCCTGCCTCGCGTTTCTGTCGCAATTCTGCTCTGAAATTGTGTAATTGCATGGAAAAAATAGCCGGTTGAGATGTTGTGGTCTCTAGAGGTTGTACTTCCTGTTCCGCTTGGCATGGGAGTGCCTGCTTCCCCAGATTATCATTTTTAACCATGTGAGTCGTTTACCTGAGGGTCACATGTGGCCCCATCCCCTCGGCCCCCCAGTTCTCCCAGTGACCTTGCAGCCTAGAGCTTGCCCTGGCGTTTCGCTTCCTTTTTGTTAGCTCGCCGACTGTGACGTGAGCCTCCATTCGCTCTCCTGGGAGAATGGAGGTTAATTTTACGCTGGCTTACTGTGCTGGTGTGTGCTTAGATCCTGGCCGTCTCCTGGCCCATTGGGAATGTTTTAGTGATAGATGCCTGGGGGAGTAGGTATGCCTTTTAGTAGAACACAAAATTTCATGAGATGTTTTGGTCATATAAAGTAGCCTGCAGGACCATACTACACTTCCTTTCCCGCAGTGGGTTGTGGCCCTCCCCCAGTTTAATGTGTGACCTTAGGATCACCCCTATAATCTCTGTCTCTCCCTACAGAACCTTAAAGTGAAAGGGCCCAAGGACTCAAAGGACAGCACCTCCTCTGTCACCATGGAAGGTAGGGAGCGTCTCCGGTGCTCCATCTGGCAGGCGAGAGTGGGCAGGGGCAGGGAGGAGGGGTGGGGCAGAATTTATGCGCCGGCCCTTTAAGACACCACCGAGCCCAGCCCCTCTGCTTGTGTATGCGGAGGCTGGCTGAGGCGGCCGTGCCGCGTCCGCCATGCTCAGAGCGCGCCTGCTTGTGGTGCCGGCCGGCTGCAAGACATGGCCAGGTGGCCCCCAGCAACAATAACTGAGCTGCCATGGAGATGCTGCTGATCCTCCGCCTGTGCTGTAACTGCACCTATGGTGAGTCTGGGGACTCCATCGCGCCCCTGTGATGAGTTTTTGCTCCTTTTTCTTTTTATTGGTTTAAATGTGGACCCCGGGTCACTTTGGAGTTCTTTGCAGTAGCGGGAGGATTGACGGTCCGCATATTAAAAGGCAGTGGCTGCGTTTCTCGGTAATACAGCAGGTCCTCCATGGGGAAAGCAGCATCTTGGGGGTCGTTTAGACTCGCCAGTCTTCCACAGGCTTTGTGCCGTGTCTCCCGCTGAACCACCATTCTCTCGCTGCTGATATGGCGGGCTCACGGTGCCCCGAGCCTGATGCTCCTCATTGCTCTTCTCAGAACGGACAGGGCTGGCGCTGATTCAACATCCCACATGGCACCTGTGATTTAGGTGTTTCCCCTACGCTGTTTGTCGGAGAGATCCACCATCTCTCTGTGACTGGTGTCCGTTGAGGCACTTTTTTTTGGCTTACTCTCGCAGTCCCCTTGTTGTGATCCACTTGCAATGTATGGTGGCAGGATCACTTGGGGTTAACTGGCCAGGTCAGAGGTCACGAGAGAGGGTGTGTGAACGACAGTGGAGGTGTGAAGAGTATGTGAGGTTGGACGTCACCTTTTGCCTATTGGTGAGCACTGTGAGCAAATTTTCATTTAAGGATCATTGAGGTCAGATCATATGGATACAGAGGACATGTTTAGGTCGGTATCCCATGTCAAATGGACACTGGTCCTTTGCCCATGTTTTGTACTTTCAATTAAGAAATAGAGGGTTGTGCTTCTGGCTTGTTCTACGTGATAAGTGCAGGTTCAAGGCATTGAAGATTTTATTATATGCCCATGTGGAGTAATGTTATGTTAATTTGCCAGATATGTATGAATAAGATTTTGTAGTTTGCCAGTAACGTGCACGTGCTAGATAAATCCGAGTCTGTATTTGTGTCTTGTAGTGAGGAAATAAGGCTTATTAGCTCACCGTCTTTGTGTCCTGGGAAAAACAAAGACAGATGGCCCACAGAACATGACTGTATAATGTTCCCAGTAATCCTTCAGAATGATAATTGCCCTTGTATTTTTGACAATTTTGTACTGGCATTTTCCTCAATTTGGAATCTGACTCTTCATACACACGAATGAGATAATCAATCATCTTTTCGCACCCCAATTTGTTTGAGGAGTCTCTTCTTGGAGAACTAATCAACCAGATGCTACCTTAGCCTAGTAGCTGAGGTGTGACACAAGACCGACATTTTTATGAAGAGCAAACTGGCCCCATTTACACTCTGGGTCGCCATGGAGACTCAGCCAGCTCTCACACCTCTTTACTGCAAGTTCTTTCTTTGGATTGCATGTTTTCCCACATTCTCTTGACGATCCCGTGTCCTCACACAATCTAAACGCAATGACTTATTGTGTCCAAATTACTTTTACTATGTGACCCACAGTAGACCGTAATCTGGTCCACAGCATACCTAGGATAGACCCTGGAGAACTGCAATGCACTCTACATAGACAGCGGCCTGTAGCAGATATCCCAAACCCTCCTGAGATCCTTCTGTAAACAGTGGCTTCTTAAGCTTTTCCTGGGTTGCACTTCACATGCTCGGAGTTTAGAGCATCATCACGAAGAGAAGTCCCACAGCAGACTTTCTGCTGCCTCATTTTATACTCTGTATAAGTTGCTTAGATATGCTGTGAATTATGTATTACTTGAGCTGTATTTATTCAGGGAGTGGAAGGAGTAACACTAATTGATATTAAATTTAGATATTAATGAATAATGAATTCATAATGTGCAGTCAAAAAGTAACATTTCATTTTTATTTTGTAGATGCACAATTTCAAATGCAGCACAAGGAGTCACATATGAATGAGTTATGGACTTGGATCTAAAGGCAACATCAATTATGATTTTCCATACAAGCCTGAAATTCTGGTATCTAGCTGTTAGGGACCTGGATATCAAATCCACCTCTGTCTCCCCACAGGTTGTGCTGTAGCTAACCAGTAGATTGGGCCACTTTTTTCACCCTTTAGCTTTTAATACCTATATACAGCAAAACACTGTTTGTTTAACCTCAATCATATCTTCCGAACCTTGCATGTTACTCCGAGATGCACCAAATAGCTGAAAGGCTAGGCTGCTGTGAAATGTTGGCCTGCGTACTAAACATGTTCCGCTACTGCTTTCCAAAGTGTATTCCGCGGCTAGTTGCTAATTTCTCTGTTGCGCTAAATGTATGTGATGTCTCAAAGTCTGGAGTTACTTCCACTTGCCCCCTTTTCCACCAGCTGGTTACATCCCCTCTCCTAGGAGAGCCTGTGTCTCATATCACCCAGGCTTTGATTATCTGTAGTGCAGGGTTTAAGCTTGTTCCCTCAGCTTCCCGCAGAGATGGATGTTCTGGGCCTGTATCTGTCTTCTGATATGCTACTGGGGTAATTGACTCCAGGTCACTGCTGATGGTCGATATCCAGTTTACCAATGGGAAGCTTGTCCTGCACTAACCCTATATATCCTTAAGATGGAACCTACTTATAGCAACCTAACCACTGGTATTAGTTTCATAATCAGAAGAACTTGTTCACCTTGACTCTTTTTGAACCCTGCTAGTGCCTGGTGCAAATCTCCTCTGTTCCTTGTTCTTTGCTCTCTTTGTGGCCCTACAAGCTGAAGGACCTTCTCCTGGCCCTAGCATTTTTGGTCTGCCTTTAACCAGGTGCTGTAAGCCATTTTGGTGTTCAGGGCCACATTGCATTGTTTTTTTTTTCATTTGGGAGTCCACTTCTATGTTCCTGTGGTCCCATCGCACAAGAGGGTGAGGTTGGTTCCTCAGCTTGTTACCTTTCTGCTTGTGGCGGAGAGCTGTGCGAGCATGAGCCCTGTGACTCTCTTGGTCTCCGCGTCTCTCCCTCGCTTTTATCCAAACTGAGACGCTTAGGCTCACAGAAGTATAGCTTATCTACTTTTGGCTTTTAATAGCAGCATCCAGCGGCGTCTAAAAGTCATATTCTGAGAGCATCAGATGCTGATAGTGGGGAAAATGTTCCATTCTGACAGAGAACTGCATGCTGAAGAAAGCAAGCCTTCTGCTAGCCCCCCACCACCCTTTAGATTTTTTTTATTGGTTAATCCTGCTCTGCATGGAAAGCATTACAAAGAATCTGGATGCATGATGACGGCACAAATTGATTATGCACTTGGTTCTTGTTGGGTTCCTTATTTTGTAGATCAGCTGTAGGCCTTTGAGTGCTGATGAAAAGCCTGATATTAGTGATCAGTGGCATGATTACCCACCGGGTCTCCTGGGTGAGTCATTTTAATTGCCCAATCAGTAGTTTACGTGGGATTCTGTCTGCTAGTTGGTACTATGTTATGAAATATTCATGAATGATGTTACCATGGGCATCTTGGCAATGTGTTCCTTGGACCTTTAAGCACTTGGGCTGAAGATATTATCATGATTTAGATTTTCATAAAAAGCACGTGGTAGTTTTGATGTTATTCTGTAATTAGGAGGTGCTAATGAAAGAATTCCTTGTGTTTTTAAAGCAATTTCTCTCAATTCTCTCTGAAGCCTTGCTGGTTTTTTGGAGATTTGTTATGCCATCCCAGAGATTGGTGCTCAGTATGTCGCTCCTACCAAGGCTGCAGGTCTGAACAAGTCCCTCAAGCAAACTGCATTTGTTTGAATAAAAGCTTTGCAAGATTCATTTATCAAAGGAGGAAATTGATACCGTAAGCATCATTTATGACATTTCAGGAATAGTGTTACATTAAAGTAATTATTTATCCTGGGGCCTCTTTAGTGTGTGTTATGGCATGAAATTTTTGATTTTGTTTTGAGACACGTTACTCGATCAGCGTGAAAGAAACGGAGGTCCCTGTGGATACGTAGGTTTGCGACATTATCCCTAGTGAGTGGCTTTACCCTCTGGCTGAAACGCGCTTGGGGGGGGGAGTTTAATGTCGGCTCACATGGCCCAGCCCTGTGGGGGATCTTGCATGCGATGCATAGTCTTTAGGGAAATAAGCTTGTCTTGCAGCGCTACTGTGATTCGATTGCAGAGAGTCAGGAGCTCCGATGGCTTCTTGTTTTCTCCGGGGGAATGAAGGAGAGCTGCAGTGTCTGTGCCTTACTGAGGTGGTGATTAAGAGAGCTCCTTTGCACATTAAATGCCTCACGTCTTGTATAACAGCAAATGAGCTTCCATGCTTGTTGTAATTATACCTTATCTGTGCTTCAGTCTACTCTGATTTGGCCATGTTACTGCTCCAGGAACAAATGCTCTCATTTGTTAATTATGCTGAAGGTGACAGTGTTGTGAAATTAGGGTATTGTGCCCCATGTTGTACTTGTGTGCCGGCCATGGCACAGCCTTCTTTGGATGGGAGACAAACAGAAAGGTGGTTCGTATGGATATAGGTAGGCAGTGTTCACTCATTAGGAAAGTCATGTTTGAGAGTGTCGGCCGTTTGAGAGGTCTCTACATCACAGGGAAGTCTGGACAGTAGGGGTAATGCGCTTGACCTCAGAAGAGCCTTCTGCACCCATTGAGGATCCCATCTTTACGTGGTGGGGGTTGAGGGCAGGAGAGACCTTCATGGACCTCAGGTGTCATTGGATTGGATGCTGAGGAACGTGCTCGGCATGGGTAATGAAAAGCATTGACTCAGCGGGGGGATGTGAGTGACGTGCTGCCTTTTAATGAGCGGGAGTATGAGTAGGGGAGGACAGAGACAGCACACCCTGGAGGCGAACGAACACAGTCCGTGTTGATCATCCTTCAGTGGCCGTCTGGGCTTGGTCACATGATGTACCACACCCTCCATACGCCCCCTAACGCTGTGCTCCCTTCTCCCCTGCAGCTTTGCTGTACAAGCCCATCGACCGCGTCACCCGCAGCACCCTGGTTCTGCATGTGAGTACATTACTCTCCACACGTGTGTCCTCTCTCGGCTGCATCTCCCTCAGACTGCAAGGGCCCAGTTTTGCAAGTGTCTGCTGTAATGCTGGAGGTGAGATTAGCTCATCACTTCCCAGAGGACGCAGCCTGTTTTTAATCAGAATCTCCTGCCATAGGGTACTTTTAATTTCACTATGCAGTGGTGAGAGGGTAAAAAAGGTAACATAAGTAACGCTGAGGGCTGCAGCCTGGCAAGTTAAGAGCGTGATTCTATAAAGCAGAGAGAGGGAGAAAGGGAGCCTGAACAGAGGTTCACTGATCCCTGCAGAAAGGTGACCAACACAGCAACCACAGGCGTGTATATAGTTAGGTGTCAGCGGCTCCCCCACGAGGTGAGCACTGGAGCCAGCAAGCAGGATACAGTCTGGCACTTTACCAGTAAACCTCCTGTCAGGAGCCATATTACCCTGACCCATTTTTAGTGCATTTTTTTCCTTGGGACACCGGCTCCTTCCCCGGTCGAAACTCAGACATGGCTTGTCTTTCAGGACCTGTTGAAGCACACGCCCAAGGATCACCCCGACTTCGCCCTGTTGCAAGATGCATTGCGCATCTCCCAGAATTTCCTGTCCAGCATCAATGAGGAAATCGACCCGCGCAGGACCGCGGTCACTACGCCGAAAGGGGAGGTACGTGGGTGTCTGCGCGGGGCTCTCCCTACCTGTCTCCCTAATTCCTGGTGTGTCCTCCTCCCAGGTGCGACACACAGTCAGTCAGTCAGAAAAATTGTCATATGCACAGTTGTAATCAGTACATTGTACAGTGAAATGCTGCCCCCCATTCCAAGACTGTGGTAGCACTATGAAGAGACAAAACATTAAACAACATCATGAATCTCCTTAAAATTGTACAGTTGGCAGTAAAGTGACACATGGTAGTGTAAAGAATCAAAAGTAATAAAAATGTCAGTATTTTTGTATGTGAGATGCACAGTGGGAATACATGGGATTGGGCATATATATTTTCAATAGGCTGCAGTGGAACATCAGTTACACATGTGTCCCAGACATTTTGTCCTGACTGTCCTCTTCTTTTACAGTTTTGGGTGCCATCCTGACTTCTAGTTTTATGATGCATCATCAAGCTTTAAGCCTTCATTTCCTCTGTGTGTCTTTTTAATAAATCCCTCATTTCAGTTTTCTTTCAGTGTGTTTATAATATTACTAGAACAATTTATTGCATCAGTAGCCAGTTGAAGTTTTGTCTGGCTGTGGACAATATGCCGTCCATATACCGTACCTTCCTTTAGTAATATCTTTTGCAAGGTCAACCTTTTCATGACAAGCATTCTGACCTCCAGCTTAGCAGATAATGATAATCACAGCTAAATGGGGCAGCAGAGCTGATGTGATCCACATACCATTTGCCTGTCAGATGTGCTTTGCCTTTGGGCCACCTCCCCTCCCGCTCCTGTGTAACACTCATACCAAACGGTCTTTTGTGGTCTCTATGAGATCCACCTGTACCATGCCCCTCCCACTTCCTGAGTTCATTTACGTTTCCTAAAAATCCTGGCCGCCAGCCAGATCTGATGGGCTCCGTTTTGCTAGCGACATGAGGCACTGTTGGGGAGAGGAATTCAGCCAGACACCTGCCGTCTGCTGTCAGGTGCACGGTGACTGTCACAGGGTTATTAACATATTACTGCATAGGAGGCAGGCAGGCTGCTGCTCTGTGGACAATGGTTATTTATCGTGATGTAGCATTGCAAACAGAGGGGTTCACATTAGCCCTTGAGCTATTACAGCTTTTCAAGGATAAGTGTCCAGTTCAAAATGGCTGGCCTTGTTTTCCTCATACTGGGAGAGGGTCTTTGAGATATTTCGAGGCTCTTCTTCAGCCTGCAACACAGTGGTCAAGGATTTTTCCAGTTGTGTGGGGAAACCAGTGTGATATCCAGCTGTGTGGAATTGTAAATTGCAGGTTTCTTTCAGACCACAGTGAGTATAAGATGATAATTAAATAGTGGATAGCAATAAACAGTAGTGCTGTGGTTGGTCTGGAAAAAGTCGATTTGTATAAAAGCATAATGAAATCTGGCCATTATGAGATGAGGATCAGATTCACTGGCTTTTGGTCAGGGCTGAACCCAAGTCCATATTTCTGGTTTAATTGCCCTGTGCCGGATGTAAACAGGAAGCTGTGTCACAGCCGGCATAGAGCAGATACTGATTGGCTTTTTTCTGGGCAGGCTCGTCAGCTCGTGAAGGATGGCTTCCTGGTGGAGGTGTCCGAGGGCTCCAGGAAGCTACGTCACGTCTTCCTGTTCACGGACCTCCTCCTTTGCGCCAAGATGAAGAAGACTGCTGTGGGGTAAGTGACCTCAGTGCAGTTTGCTGGCTAAAGAACCATTCAATTGTTCACTTTTGTTCTAGGTTCCATCAATAGGGCAAAGAAGTCTCAGAATTTACTAATGAACCTGCAGAATATTTGATTGTAGTTTTATTCAGTTGTTTGTATAGAAAGGCACTTGGTTGGAAAAAAAAAGAATAAACTGAATGAATATGAACTGAATGAGTTGGAGGTATAGCTGCAATGCGGACAGGCAAACTCCACTTGCGGTGATGTCATATCCTCTGTTTTGCATGTGCCTTTTAGCATTTGCACGTTACGCTCTAAGCTATCCACACGTTTCCTCCTTCCAAACGTGTAATGGCATGCCTGTGATTGGAAGGTATCCAGTTCAAATCCCTTAGCTGGCAGAGTGATTTCACTGATGCCTCTGTAGGGTCTGGCTGTGCAAGGCACATAGCTTGAATGATGCATTAACCCCAAGCTGCTCTAGGGACTGGCTGGCCCTGTTTTCTGAAGTTCTTTTGGATTAAAGCATCTGCCAAATAAATGTAAAATAAATGGGTTAGCCTCCGGGCTGTCTGTTCGACTGCTGCTTTCTCTGTATAAGCAGTAATTGCATTAATAATTAATGCAGGATATGCTTAATTTGCCGAGCACCCGCTTTAATAGACACAATGATTAGTCCATTGTGGTGGTACGGCATAAACCAGTCGAGACTGTGAGCCTCATTGCGGCAGCAGTGGGTAACTGAAGGAGCCCCCCAAGGAAGCCAAGAGCTGCATTTTCACACTTCTACAGAGATGCTCTTCTCTTCCCTGTCCCCTGACCTCCAACACCACTCTGCTCGTCTTGCACCCAGCACTGAGGGGCCCATTTTCTGTCTCCCAAGTTTTCAGCTCACTTTACATTTTACGTATTTAGTAGATGCTTATTTAGTAGGCGTGTAAAGTACCTTCCATGTTTTAGGTTAAGGGCCTTGCTGAAGAGCCCAGTAGTGACATCACTCTTCCAGTCCTGGGATATGAGCCAGCAACATTCTGATAATAGACCTACTGCACTGAGCCACACAGCCATCTGCTGTCCATTGGATTTGAACCCACAACCTTCTGGATAAGGGCATAGATGCCTGTCCTACTGTGCTATACGCTGCCGCATAAGCCCACGTGTAACCCCATCATGGTACAGTAACACAACGTGCTTTCCACAGTCCGAATCTCAGTGGATTGTGTTCTGGCTCGCTTGTGGTGTCTGCCTGTGGAAACAGGGGAGTCCCTCAGTGAGATTAGTGAAATCTGTCTGGTGCTAAAACTGAGGGAGTGTAGCCTGTAGGTACTCCAGGATAATTGATCGCTGAGCACTCACTGTCTTTCTAAGCTCTGATCGATGACTACTGATATCCACTGCCGGCCACGTGAAGAATGTGTATGACATGAGTCAGTTGAAGTTCTACTGAAGGCCCGATGTCAGCACTCAGTCCGTATCCCCATAGGATTGGCAGGTGTTGCCACAGGAGCTAATTAACCTAATTAAGATCCAATTTCGATGGCAGCACACAAACCCAACAAAATCGAACCTATTAAATTTCGTTGCTCTGCCAGTCTTTGTGGCCTGTCAGTCAGTCTGACGTAATCAAGATCTGAATGTACTACATTTCCTGTACTCGATATCTGAGAATGCTAACTGCATTCATATGCATAACTTCTAATTATGAATATTACAAGCCAATGAATTACTGATGCTAATTAAGCACATACAGGAACAGGCTGAGAGTACTGATTCATACAGTAAGTGAGGAGAGGCCTGTCTGCATTCAGCTCAGGTTATTGATTCAGTTATTTGGTAAAACCTAAATGTGGAACTGCTCTTTTGGTTGTTTCTGACTACATAAATAGATTTCCATTTTAATTATTTAGCAGATGCATTTACCCAAAGTGACATACATTATGAGAAAGCGGGGTCAGACAGTCCCCAAAGCATTCGGAGGTTAGGGGCCTTGCTCGGGGGTTCAGTAGTGACGTCACTGTGCTGGCTGTCAGATTTGAACATGTGACCTTCTGAACACAGGCACAGCATCCTAACTTGGTTTGCCAAGCTACGTCATACCTGAAGGGAAGAGGGCAATAAGCCCTGCCCCTTGCTGGCCATGTTCTGGTACTCTGATAAAAAAGGGGGGGTCACAGATGGGGCGATTGCTTGCAGCTGTGAGAAGAAGAGGAGGGTATGAGGGTCTCATTAGCATGGAGGTGTTGGACAGACTGCATTCAGGTCATGGCAGAGAGAGAGAGGGATGAATGGAGGGAGGGGCGGGGAAAGAGAGATTTCCATGCAAGGCTTCAGTTTGACAGCAGATAGAATCCTGGAGGAGGTACCCCCCCTAGCAAACATTCTTTTGAATTTTACGCTCCTCAGTTAACTCACTACTTGTAATGTTACGACTCCTTAAAGGTCCGTACAGCATTGGTATGTGGTGCTGGAAATGCAGAACCACTGTGATACCTTTCACGCTTGCCAGAAGCGGAGCATCAGTAGAAGCCAGCTTGTCTGGCATGCATTTGTCAAGCCATGATTGGTGAAAACCATATTCAAGGGGGAAATGTTTTCTGTGGCAGCGGCATTCTTTGAATCTGCTTTGCACCGCCCCTTTACATCCTGCCTGGGATGCATAGGATGCACGGGTTCTCCGTGTAAATCAAATGCTGCTGTCCAAATGAAGCGTTCAGAGCAGCTTGTCTCACTGTGGGTTCTCCAGGCCTAACCCAGTGGGAGAGGTCCTGTTTGTATTCACAGGCAGGCTTGGGTGCCGTGGACAGATAAGGTGCGACGTGCTCTAATTCTCCATGCCTGCCTCGCCCTCCATTGCATTATCAGGTGCATTGCTCCTACGCAGAGCCTGTCTCCCTGAATCCAATTTTCTCATCACTGTAGCCTCCAGATCCCTCCCATGTCTGTTTGACTTTGTCAGAGGGACTGGTAACAAAATGCGGACCAGACCGCTCGGTGGGAAGCAGTGGGACAGGTTTGGGCCGGTGAGGTCCCAAAAGCAGATAGGGTGTGGTCTCCTAGGGGCAGGTTCTGGTGACTTTGCCATTATTATGTCACTCAGCTGGCTTCTTAACTCTGCAAATGCAAATATTGACCAAAGAGCATTGAGGAACGACCTCTTAGTGGACAATTTAACACACAGTGGTGCTGGTGCCCCCACCCAGTCTCTCTCTCTCGATATTCCTCTCCTCTTGTGTTTTTCCCTCTTTCTCTCTCTCTCTCTCTGTCTGGAGTTGCTTAATTTCTGCTGGTTTACTTGTTCAGCATTAGCTTAAGGGTACTTCTCCTTTTCAGTGTATCAGGGCATGGGGTGCAGGCCTTCTCCTGGTCCTCAGGGTTCCTTCCTGTTGCCTTCTGTGTCCATGTCTGTGTCTGTGTTCATGTTCATGCATGTGCAGGCTGGGCCACGTCTCCCTCAGCCCTCATACTGCTGGGCAAGTATCGTTATAATTGGCATGTGAAATTTAAGTTGGACATACTTAGTGATTGTGGTTATGTTCTTGGCAAACAACCATTGTTTTGATGTTCACAGACCGGAATTGTTAGTCTCCCTCCCAAACCCCATACTGCACATTCCAGACTTTCCCCCCTCCTCCACTTTAATAGTTGTGATGTCAGGCTAATCTATTTAAGGCCAGCAGTTCCACTTCTTTGCTCTATTGTCTGGTAAGTGACCCATTAATCAGAGCCTGGCAGTCTCAGCAGCGATGGCGTTTAGATCATCGCAATGTAACTGGAACTGATGGAGTGTCTGCTAAATGGGGACTGATCTGGGAATTTGGCGTGGGGTTCTTATTTGAGGCCGTTCGACTGCAGAGCTATGCTGTTTGGTCAGTATTGGCTGTGCTGGATATATCCATACTACAGTCTGCTGTTGGCATCCGTACATGTCAGACTGACAGTATAACTGCTGTGTGGTGGAGCAGTATCTCAGTCAGGGTGTCCCCACTGCTCGCTGTCCTTCGTTTCAGTCTCCCACCCCCTGCTGTTGATTCTGTACTGATTGGGTAGTGTCTCCTTACAGGGGTTAGACATTGAAACTAAAATATCTTGTTTTAGACCAAAGTAATTTATTAATATGGTGTCGGACCTCCGTTAGCATCAGTTCGTCTTGGGAATGAACAGTACACGTCCTGCCCGAGGGGTTTTGAGCCATTTCTCTTGTAGAACAGTGGCCAGGTCACTACATGATGCTGGTGGAGAAAAACATTTTCTGACTCACTCCTCCAAAACACCCCAAAGTGGCTCAATAATATTCAGTTCTGGTGACTCTGTAGACCATGGGAGTTGTTCAACTTCACATTCATGTTCATCAAACCATCCCCACCAGTCTTGCTGTATGTATTGGTGCATTATTATCCTAATAAATGGCACCACCTTCAGGGTACAACGTTAGAATGGTTCCAAAATCCTTGCCAGTGACACACCCATTTAGATCAAGTTGTTGTCCTCGGGAATGCCATGATATTACAGCCCAAACCATCACCTATCCACAACAGTCTGGGTGGTAAGCCTACTTATCCACACCGTAACACTCTTGGATGTGGGAAAGTCAGTGAAGGTGGACTTGTGTATCATTTATTGTTCTGATATTATCCACAGCCCAAGATTTGTACTGCTGGCACCATTGAAACCGATGTATAGCATCGGCATGAGTGACAGAGGTTTGGCTGTAGCAGTTCGACCATGAATCCTTATGGAGCTCCTCATGAACTATTTTGGTGGAAATAGTAGAGTCAAGGTGCGTATTTAATTCTGCAGTGAGTTGGGCAGCTGTTGTTTGGATACAATCCAGGTTAGTGCCAGGACATTCCTTTCAGACAGCTTCCACTAGCATCCACAGTTACTCCTGCTGGATATGGTCCATCCACTGTGGTGCTATGTTGACATTACCCTGGATATTATAGCTCTCAATACACCACAAAGATTTGCTGTCCTAGTCACAGATGCACCGGCAAGATGCTCACCAACGATTTATCTTTTTTTGAACGCTATATGTCTATACGCCACCACTGTGCTTGACAGTTGGTATTTGGGAGGTGTTTCTGTTGATGTGCTGTGCTTGGTGTGCGCCAAACATGGCACTGTGCATCGTGGCCAAATATCTCCACTTGGGTCTCATCTATCCAAAGGACATTGTTCCGGAAGTCTTGTGGTTTGTTGTTTGCAAACCCAAGCCATGCTGCCATTTTCTTTTTAAGGAGAAGAGGCTTCCTCCTGGCAACCATTCCAAACAAGCCATACTTGTTCAGTCTTCTTCTAAATGTATGGTCTATAGAGTCTGAGGTATAGCTCTTGAGTTTTTGCAGTTTCTCTGAGCATTGCATGGTCTGACCTTGGGATGAATTTACTGGCCTTATGATCCTTCCCAGGTTGACAGGCAGCTACAATTGCTTGTCTAAGATCACTGCTGATGTCTTTCCTCCTTGGTATTGTGTTAACACACTCCTAAATGCTACAGCAAACTGCCAAAACGTCTGCTTTTATAGAGGTGGTTTCACTGATCTATTAATCAAGTGCATTTGATTAGCAGCACATGGCTGCTACTTACCCTCTTACCGCTTTGATAGGATTTATGGTGTTTTTCACACTGCTTCTGCATTTTGGCTTAGTTGTTGTTAAAGAAATACTAATGGGCTATAATATGTTATGTGGTGTTCGTCTAAGGTTCTATTTATCTAATTTTGAGATCTGCTAAGGACCAGATCACTTTTTAATGTCCTGATCTTATAGTTGAAAGAGGGTGTACTTTCTATTTGCACATGACTATCGGTGTGAAACCTCAAGCACTACATATACAGCAAATACTTACTCGCGGGCCAAACGATGAAATCTCTTTGCTGCCCGTGAATTTGAATGGGTGACCTTCTGATCACAGGCACAAATATTCTAACTGGCAGCATTATTGCTGGTGATTGTAGATTAGGGATGCATGGAATGGCAAATTTTAATCAAACTGGTCTTGCTACAACTTTTTGCTGCTCAAAACAAAGAAAAAACTCACATGGCTCTCATTTTCCATAAATAGTCTTCAAGAGTCTGTCTGTCTGTAGCATATTGTATTCCAATTTAAGGGTTTTTGGATACGCAAAGTTTGTTGCTAGTAAGTGACATGCAGGTTCGGCATGCACAGTGAACCACCAATTACAATCATTCTGGATAGAGCTGCAAAATGCGCCATATTAATATTGATATTGCATGTTATACACATGCAATTTTCACATTGTAAGGACCAAGAGAGCCAGCTGAGATATAACAATATGTTAGGCTAAAACAGTTTGACTCTGTCATAGGGATCAAAACTTAGCAAGCCTTGCAATTTTAATTAATAGTGGTTTCCAGATATTGTAGTACAGGTTTAAAAAAATCTGTTTAATCTTTAATTCACCTTCTGCAGTATGAAAATATTTTATATTCCACAGAAATAAAAAGCTGGGTTTTTCTTGGCACTGCTCTGTGTCTGTTGGCAATTCATAGCAACAATACCAACTTATTTCTTAGTTCTATTTTGGTATATTTCATTTCAGTTAAATTGAAAATAACAATCCTTTTTTATGTTATAAATGTTGCAATATTAATCGCAAATATTTCAATGTCTTATATTTAATATCATTCAGCCATATTGTATTTGTTGTTCCAGTGTGCCCCCCTTTCTTGTGCCCCCCCCCCCCCACCTGCAGGAAACACCAACAATATGACTGCAAGTGGTACATTCCGCTGGCCGATTTGACCTTCCAGACACTGGACGACACAGACTCATGTGCTCCCGTGCAGACGCTACCGGAGCATGAGATCGAGGAGATGAAGATGAAGATCTCCTCCATCAAGAGTGAAATTCAGAAGGAGAAGGTGAGTAATGACCCACTTGGTCAGGTGATAAGGACCAGCCCACCCGGAGCAGGAGGGAAAGGGTGCAGCTGCCACGTTGTAGCTCAGAGTCACTGGAGGACAAGTCAGCTTCCAGTAAATGGTCCTACAAGTCTGTCTGGCCAGGATATGTAGGGCTGGGAGCAGGTCCAGAATCCTGTGATCATAGACCAGTTGGCCTGGGATGTGCCTGTCATGCATTAATTTTCATTGAGTTTGTTTTGTTACTGTTCTCATCAGGGGGCTCGTCTGGGAGAGTCCCCATTAAAGAGTCATCTGAAGTTTGCCGCCTATGTATGTCTGCATGAGTCTTGCGTGGAAAGCACTGCACTGCACAATGATGGCTTGATAGCCATCTGTTCCAGCACAGCCCTCACAGTGCACCAACCTGAGCGACTGATTGCATTGGACGGACTCCAGCAGCCCCTCCCCCGCCCCCGTTCAGCCACCCCTGCCAGATTCTTATCGGTTATTCTGCAGGGGAACCCCTACCTGTTCATCTGGAGAAATCGTTATGAAGGCATTTTTTCTGGTCGTCCTAATAAGCTTGATTAATGATTTACCATGAAAATGCAATGGAGATATTTATGATGGTGTGTGAAACCTTATGATTTAAGAAAACAGGATAATTTGTGTCCTAGTAGAGGTGACAATGGAGGTAAATTTATGGGCAGGGGCAAGATTATTATCTCTGGGGCCCTACTAAAGTTACTTGTCCCCACCCTCAGATGTTTCAAAAACTAAATAGCTGATGAGTATAGTCAGAAGATTACAGCTAGTTAGCTAGTTAGCAGAATATGCTGCTTTAGTGTAGTTAGTGTTTGTGGCTCCCAGAGTGGTAAACATTGCAAATGTATATGGGAAGGCAACCCAGACATCAGATGATGGGGCGGTGGCCTGGGGAAAATAGCACAGACCTCGGGTGGGGGGCAGCGGTGAGGTCATTAATGCCACCGTTAAGCCAGACTGGTTTTCAGGCAAGGACTTGAGATCAGCCGAAATGATGGTTTAGTGTCAGCCGCTGTCTCAGTGGCCTTGGTGGCAGAGAGAAACTGGTGTTTACTGACCGGCTAGTTTAGTCAGGGATTCTTAAATTTAGTTCTCGATCTGCATCTTACAAGGGATTTTATTTAATGAAATCTACTGTAAATGAGTACAGTTAAGCAAATGAGTCGTGTTTGTGTTTGTGAGAGCGAACGCTGTCAGAACACACGGGCTCGATTCTTTAATGATCGGTGTCTCTGCGAAGCGCACACAGGCTTTGCTGTGCTGCTGATGCTAACTCGCGTGCGTAATGGGGAGAGTGTGACAGACAGAGGGAGAGAGGGGCTGGGGGTTTGAGGGCTGATAATTAAATTCCCTGCTATTTGAGGGCTTTTGCTTGTCAATTTAAGTTGAAATGTCATCATGAGAGCAAGTAAATGTTTTATGTGCTGTAATTTTTAGCAGACTAACAGTGTCCCTTGACAGGTATTACATTCCCTGTTTGTGATTAACAAAACCGCAGTGATAAGATCTCGGTATATTCTCACATACATGAACAGCTTTCATTTTAGGAATATGTTCGATTGCCGATCTGACAGACACGCAGACGAGTCACAGAGCATGCAATCTGATAGACACGTGGAGGAGTTACAGACTGCGCAATCTGATAGACACGCGGAGGAGTTACAGACTGCGCAGTCTGATAGACACGCGGAGGAGTTACAGACTGCGCAGTCTGTCAGGTTGCACGCTCTGTCACTCATTTACTGTTGTTACATCTGGAGCAGTTTTTTTTTTTGACCCTAAGCTTCTGTTTTTCTGTTTCTGCATGCCCACAGAAAGCTGTCAAGGGTCAAAGCAGAGCACTGGATCGCCTACGGAAGAAGATGAATGAGCAGGAGTCCTGTCTGCTCCTGCATTCCCCCACCATTCCATTCCGCATCCACAATAAACATGGCAAGGTATGTGCAACCAGTGGAGGCTCAGCTATGAGGGAGAGAGATGGGGATTGAAGGAGAGAGAGAAGCAGAGGGATGCTACTTGGTTGACCAGTGCCTCATTCGCTATGACGAAAAGTATTAGTTAAAAGTAAACCTTCAGCAAACTGGCCACCAGAGGGTGCCATTGCTAAGAGGAACTGGAAGTTTTGGTAGACAATTCTTTTATGTTCCCAACTGCCACCTCTTTCATCCCCTCCCAGAGCTACCTGTTCCTGTTGTCCTCCGACTACGAAAGATCTGAGTGGCGAGAAGCCATACAAAGACTGCAGAAAAAAGGTGAGTCATGCGGAATCAAACAAACTGAAGCTGTCTGAGACTGTGGGGATGCTGGTGGCTGATCATGCACTGTCTCTGTCCCTCACTTTGTGTTTCCCTTGGGTCATGGGACCTTCCAGATCTCCAGGCCTGCGTCCTAAGTTCAGTGGAGCTCCAGGTTCTCACTGGCTCCTGCTTCAAGCTGAGGACCGTCCACAACATTCCCGTCACCAGTAACAAGGATGGTGGGTGTGAATCCTTTTCCATTGCAGTGCAACTTTGAGTCACAAGGGGGAGACAAACACAACAATAAACTGGGAATGGGCAATGTCCACATGGGCTGTGAACGTAACTGCTTCAGGCTAGAGGCGGTTAACCTCCATTCCTAAAAAGTCAAAAACAGAGACAGATGCTTGCCCAGTGCTGCTTTTTGTCTTTTGTGTGGCTGTAACTGCAGTATCACTGCCCATGTGAACGGCAGGAGTAATCCTAGGTCTTATATAAAAGTCACGTTGCTAACGTTCATGTGCCTCACAGACATGTCAAAGTCATGAATATTTTATTTTGCAGCAGATGGTCTATCATAAAAGTCAAGATGAGTGGTTTTATGACACAAAACCAACACTATAAAAACAAGCACACCCTGCACTCATGCTCTCTGCCTTCATTTGAAATCCGCAGCCTCTTGCAGAGCCTGGCACAGAAATTTGCAGACCTCTATCTTGGGGGAAAAATGAGAGTTTTAAAGGAATCTCCTTCCCAATGTGTTTGTAATCCTGCAAAGGTTTCATCCTTCTGTGGATTCTGTGGCTTTGCTGCATTGTCGTTTCTCTTACTTTTGGTTGCTGTGACATAAATGCTTTCAGCCACACAGACATGCAGATAAAGCTCCTTTTCACTTTGACGTGATGTTCTGGGTTTGGAGTGTCTAGGTCTACGTCTTCACAATTGACCACTTTATCTGGGGCAGTGGAAATTGCATCATGAATGCGGTAAACCTGTCGTATAAGAATATGGCTGCCATCAACTTGTTTCAGCTAATACTTGATGTGTGGATTGTGTCCATTGGCTTTAATTATCTGATTGAGTGCACACACATGGTGTTTTCCCCACCAAAGTTCAGGAACCTAGTTCCTGGTTACGAGTGTCTGGGTCGTTCCCACCGCACAACAAGAACGTAGGACCTACAATTGGGCAGAGTCCCTGTGGTGGTTCCTGACAAAGGTTCCTGCGGTGGGAAAATGCCTGAAATGTGGTCCCTTTTCCTGGATTTTTTTTTGTGTGGCGCCCCCTTGTGGTGTATTGGAGAAAAAATGTTTTGACCCAGACCTTGATAAAAACACCTGGATGTCATACTGTGCCCCTCACAGATTACAGGAGTGAGGTCACGGCCTGAAATTATACCACCTCTTTCTATATGGGATCTGCTCATTCTAAGGAACTGTGCACATCACATGCTATTATTTCGATGCCTCCACTCTGCCCCTAGAAGTTAAAAGTTAAAATAAGGAACAGCTGTTGTCTGGGGGGGGGGGTCCAGCCTAACGGGCATTGCTTCACGTGGAACAGGAATGTTGGTACTTCCCTCCCCCCCGCCTTTGATACCCTCTCAGCTCCGACTTATCCCTTGAGGAGAAGGACGCATCCGGAGGGTGAGGTGACCTTGGATCAGGCCCACCCACAGGCTGAGTGCGACGCCCCCATGTGGACCTGGGTGGGGCTGTGTTAATGCGAGAAGCCTGCAGGTCGCCAGTATGTGGTTTACACAGCTGTGCCCGTCCCCTGGCCCAGTGCGCTCCTGGAGAACAAGCTGGGGGGGCAGCCCGATAATCTGTTAATTAGCGTTAGCGATGACACCCGTACCACTTTTACCCCCCCCTTCCTGTGGGCGGAGTCCTAGGTGACCACCCATGTGTGTCGCTCCCCAGGCTGTACTGACAGTGATATAGGGTTTGGCCAGAGTGAATTATCTTACTGAGTCCATCCTGCGGTCCTCCTCGCCACCCCGTCCCCAAGTTCATCGCGGTCCTTCTGCCCCTGCCCATCATCTGTGTGCGGACTACTGGGGGAGGTGCTATAGCGGTACTGAAAGCAGGTCTGTGCCCATCTGTCTCACATGGCCCTTCAAACTACTGTATGTGGTTTGAGTCAGGCTGGGACTTGCGGGTGGAATAGCGATGAGCCAATTGCCTTAATTCTGTGTTCTTGTCCCACTTCGGCAGCTATTGTTAGTCGCGCTGTTCCGTTCCTCTCTTTCAGATGAAGAATCCCCTGGTCTTTACGGCTTCCTCCACGTCATTGTCCATTCTGCCAAGGGCTTCAAGGAATCAGCCAGTAAGTGAAGCCTGTCACTCCCCCAACCCAGGTCATAGTATTTTCTCTGTGCAAAGGTTCATGCACATCTGTAGCATGTCTATCATATATAAACTGTGTGTATGTAAGTGTGCCTTGGTGTGGTGCATTGCCTTGGTGTGTGTGTGCGTGCGCACTTGCACTGTCCAGGTGTGTGTATGCACTGTCCTGCTTTTAGGTTGTAATCAGTTTCCCTTTAAATCATCTCATGGTCCTGTTGTGAGCAGTTGTCCTACATGAATGTTATATAGTCCACAGGGCACCTGGTACCGGCTCTGAAGCAGCCCACAACAATGGGAACGATCAGCTCTGCGGGCAATTTGGAAAATTTTTGTGGGGTTTTTGGATGGCTGGAGATGCCAGGGATGAGAATGGGTGATCTGAATGGGTGCCAAGGGGACAAGGGGCCCCATTAGCATTTCTGCATTATATGTTGCAGCTCCTGCCGTCGGGTGCCCGGCCATTGTCTTACTGCTCCGTACTGCTCTGTGGGAAAGTCCAGAAACACTCTTGACACTCTACCACCTGTGGGGGGAGCTCTGCTCAAGGAGAGGGAGAGGAACTCAATTAGCTAATCCTCCCATGGAAAGACACCAGTACTTTTATCATGGCTTTCTCACAACAGGGGGCGCTCAACCTTATGTAGAAACCTTTAAGCTGTAAATGCACAGTTTGCTCTTAGGGTCAAATCAGCTCTGAGACAAACATCCCTCAGTACATTGTTGAGCCACAACAAGTCTTCAGGAGCCTGGAAAGATAAAGATTAACGCTGTTATGCCTTTAAGATTTACCAAAGTTATCCTGCAGTACTAACATGTGCATTGTGGGTAATTATGTAGGCTGTGGAAGATGGCCTCTTAATCTGGCAGAAGCACATTGAACAAAACCCAGAGGCGCCTTTCACATTCAGGACTGGGTACCCCATGCTGAGAGATCAGGCCAGCTCCAGAGTGTATGTCCATCTGTCCAGGTGTCTTGTGGCCTCTGCTAATAGTGGGAAGCAGGTCCTAGAATGTTCTAGAGCAGGGGTGTCCAACTCCGGTCCTGGAGAGCTACCATCGAGTATGTTTTCAACCCTACCTGGCTTCTGATGAGCCACACCTGGCCCTGGTATTTCCCTGAGAACAGGTGTGGCTCA
>JABFDZ020000109.1:16216792-16239829 GCA_019775955.2 Pollimyrus isidori | reverse complement strand
CACTAGTCAAACGAACCGCGCTTTGGTGGTCAAACGCACTCGGGCACGGTTCGAATTGCCTAGTGTGAGTACACCCTAAGAATGGGAGCAACATTGAAAGAGGGGCCCTGGGTCCTCGTTTCCACATTGGTGCTGCTTCTTTAGTCTTTGAATGATGTACCAACACAAGGCCTCAGAGCAACACTTAATCCAGGCGCTAAATTCATCCAGCCTGTTGCTTCCATGGCCGCTAAACCAGACTTCTGTAGGAGGAATGGAATTGACACACTGAAGCTGAGGTTTTGTGGGAAACAGGCCAGCCTCTGGATCTACAGAAGCCGCATGACCAAGCAGTGAAGGCCTCTCTTTTCTTCAGTCTGCCATTTTGTTTAATACCAGGGCTCTGAGCACATGCGTGTAAATGCCAGCTGTCACAGGCCGTCCACATAGAGATGACTAAAGAGCATTGACTTGCTGGTTATGAATGATTCTGCATCTCCGGATGCAGCTATATTAAACTCTGAATTGTATGTGTGGATGTTTACTGTGGAGGAGCGTTTGGGAGACCCAGCCCTGTGCTAATTACAGAAACAAGTGAATGTAGTGCTGTTCACTGCCGCCCTTCTTCTAATTACTACTACTATAGTGAGTTTCTGTGCTTGGCATGTGTGTGTCATGCTGCAGTGGCGGCAGGCTGAGGCTGTGCTGTCCCTTTTGGGGAGGAGCTTTGTGCCGGGGAGGGTCAGACAGAGTGACAGGTAGACACCATGTATGGCTCAATGCTCATGCCATAAGAGAATAAATAAGCTCTAGGGCCAGTTAGCATCTGGGAATTATAGGGGGGGAGTTTTTGTGCCAGCCATGGATGGTTGTCTCTCATTAAACCTGCGGCTTGGAACCGTTCCTTAAGGTCAGTACTTCCAGTTTGCTGACTTACACAGCAGGTGGCTTTTATTCGCTGGGGGATTTTCCCTTGTGAATTTTCACTTGTGGAGTTCTGGGAACTGGAATTACATCATGGACAGCATGTTATGTCTGTCATCATCAAATATGCTGGTAGTCTATCCTGAGTGTTCTCTGTGCAGTTTGTGTGTGGTCTTTATATGGTGATCTCTATATAACCTGTACGTGGTCTTTGTATGGTGTATGAGTGGTCTGTGCATGGTGTATGAGTGGTCTTTGCGTCTGTGTATGGTCTCTGTGAAGACTGTGTGTGGTCTCTCTATGGTGTCTGAGTGATCTCTGTTTGGTCTGTGGGTGGCCTATGTACGGTTTCTGAGTAGTCACTCCGTAGTCTGTGAATGATCTCTATATAGTCTGAGTTTTTTCTGTACAGTCTCATAAGTGATCTCTGTGCAGTCTGTGCATGGTCTTTGTATGGTGTCTGAGTGGCCTGTGTGTGGTCTCTGTTTGGATTCTGAGGGTGTTTTCCTACCGCTCCTGGGACCATACTTTCGGTACTTTCAGTGCTTTTAGTACTTCCATAAAGTGCCATCGGCACGTCCCCAGGATGGCATATGTGCACCTGGGATGGACGAACGTGCTTGGCACCAAATGACATCATTTGTGACTACCCCTGGCTGACATTGTCACAAAGCGCAGCTTAAATCATAATTTAAAAAAAGCCCAAAATTAAAACTAACAGTTTAGGCTGAAAAATCCGGTTTATTGTTATGTCAGCTTCTATCACAGTATAAGATTCAGTAATATCCAAATTACATGAATGCTGCCATCATTTACGTTTATGTAGGTACACTTACTTTGGCTAAGCTGATCAAGGCAGTAAAAATTAGCTGACTGCTAATTCAGTGTTCTGAAAGCAAACAAATTATTTAATTATGGTTTTTGATTTTCAAGCGGCATTATTCGCGTGTGGCCCATTTCTTCCAAGCGACATTGTATTATGGTGTTCCAGTATATTCAGTTTCCCTGTCTATCCGAAAATTAATGTTTCCCCTAATATTAAAGCGAAGACGTATGTGAAATGTCAGAAAATCACTCAGGTATATTAATACGTGTGAATACTGTATTATTATTATTAGTACCGAGACCCAGAGTGGCTGTTTTATACCTGTTTTAACAGGGCGAAACAAATATCCTGGATGTCAGGAAATAGTTTCTCCTGATATTTAGCAAATATGCATGTGAGATGTCTGAAAAATCACTCGGGTACATTATTACATGTGAATACAGTAGATTGTCATGCATATTATAGTCTTATAAGCAATCCTATACTATTTTCATCAAGAAATATCTCTGTCCAGTGAATTAAATCATTTCATTTGTTATCTGTAAAAACCGAAAACATTGAGAGTTGTGCCATCCACATCCCACCAGATCTGTTTATTCGACCATATGGCAGTTAAAGCCTGTGCTTCCTCGTTTGTCCATCCTTCCATTTTACTTTTATTATATTTTTGTTTCTACTCCTTTTTATTTTGTTTCTTGCTGTTCACTGTGTGTTTCAAAAGATGGAGGTTGTATTTTGTGTTTCAGCGACAGGCTATTTGCATAACCAATCGATAGAAAATACTTTTGCAAGTCCAACCCCAAAGTACTGAAGTACCAATGAAGTACCCCAGCTGGTTTGGCACTTTCGGTACTGGAACTTTTGGTACTGGTACTCGACCGGAAGTCAATGGAAAAGCGAAAGTACCCTACTTTGTGTGGTGGAAAAGCACCTTGAGTGGTCTTGCATATTATCTAAATGATCTGTACATGGTGTCTCTGAGGGGTTTCTATGTGGTTTGTGTGTGGTCTTCACACCATCTGTGTGGTCTCCAAGTGATCTCTACATGGCCTATGCACAGTCTCTGAGTAGTCTGTGCGTGGTCTCTGCGTGGTCCTTGCACAATCTCTGTGTGGTCTCTGTATGGTTTGTGCCTAGTCTCTGTGCACTTTCTTTATAGTCTGTCTCTGATCTTTGAACGGTCTGTACATGGACACCCTGCTGTGTTGTATTTGCCTGGTCTCTGTGCGGTCTTGCTCACCAGAAAGGTCTGTGTTTTTGTAGCACTTCTATTGAAAAATGCAGCTCAGACCAGCTGTGAAGGACATCTCTGTCAGGCCTAATTTTATGAGGAAAAACATCCCGGCTCTTGTTCCCATACAGACCTGATCATTGGGGTGGTATTTCCCCTTCAAAGGTCACCTGCAGTCAAGGTCCCAGCCAGGTCATGCTGGAGGGAAAGCGAGCCTAGGGGCCAAAAATCGACCTCAGATCTTTAAATCAGAGACCCATGATGTTGAATGGAATGTTCAAGAAAGTTCCAGTGGGGTGAAATGACAAAATGTGTGGCAGGTTGGTAAGCACAGTAATTACTTTGTCTTTGCTGAAGCAGAAACTCCTTGTAATCTCTATACGAGGGTTGGACCCTGAAGGTTACAGTAGAAATTCTGGGGGCCGTGGTCTAGCACTTGCCCTGGAGTGCCAATACCCACTACGCACCCGCCTGCTGGAGTGGACTGTTGGCATACAGAACACCCAGTATGGAGATGCAACAGATTTCAGTGAAAACATTTTGCATCTGTGTTCTGTGTCTCGGTGAGCAGTAAGGTCTCTCAATGGCCGTGTGATCCATGCACTTCGTCTGGTCGAAAGAATGACACTTCCTGTCAAAGTGGTGGGTGTCAGGGTCAAAGCTAATTCAATCATTTAACACACCTAAACACTCCGTAATTGAAGATCTGCTTAATGGTAATGAAACCAGACGGATGAAAGCTAAAAACAAAAGACCTGTGAGAAAGAGATTAAGTATTTGGAAATAATTTAAGGTATCGAAGGGGTACGCCTGAATGTCAATCTGTAATTGACATTTGTCAGATGTATCTCGTTGTGCTGGGGGGGTAGGGGGTGCTCTTTGACTGAAGTTTCACTGGGTAACTCTTCTTGGATTTTACAACACGTGCCTGATTCTGTAACAGAATAATAAAGCCTTCATTCAGTGAACGCTTTGAGTATCTGTTTACTTCCACATGCCAGAAAATGAGGCATGCTCATACACGTCCGGACTGTCAGGTGTAACTGCGGGGAGCAGCTGTGCAGCGAGACCTGACACAGGACCCAGCAAGGCAGTTAGGCTGCGCTTCACTCATGAGACAACATGTCCTGCCAGGGATGTGGTCCTGCTTCCACTGTCCACCCAGCCTGCCAGCCTAGCGCCGATGCAGCTCCGAAGCTCCCCGCACCCCTTCCGGCTCTTTCCAAATGCCAGAGACGAGGGGCAACACCTCAGTGTTGCGCCAGTTAAATGACGGCACCTTTCTCGCCAGATTTAGTTATTGCCCCTGTTTCTGTGCTGTCCTGTTTTTATTCCACTTCAGTTTAAAAGCCTCTGGGATTTAGTTTTTCTTTGTCTCAAACACATTTGCAGGAGACCTCTTAAATAAGGGGGTAGCCGCAGTGTTTGTCATTATTCCTGTGCTTGTATGAGAGCTGGTTTACTGATGCCCCACTTAAATCTCCGACAGAACCATACCCCCCCCCCCCGCAAGGTGCCACAGGGTGCTTATTATAGCTGACCTGGTAGAGTTGGATCTGCTCTGGGCCCCGCTCCCAGGGACTCAGCCCAAGCGGGCCACTGCTCTCGTACCAGAACTGCTGCCAGCACTCAGCAAGGAGGCCCCCAGCAGGGCTTCATCTGGTTCTCCAAAGCCCCCCCGTCTCAGAGCACATGGCCATTCACTTAGCTGCGAAGCATCACCATCAGCCTCCATTGCTTTCTGCAGACGAGCTTGCCGCTCACGATCCGTGATGTTTCTCTGGTGGGGTCCCCTGGCGTCTCTAGAGATTAGTCCTGTGACCAGCCTGTCACTCAGCACACATGCAGTTAATCTCACTTAAGCTGTGGCCCACATGCTGGGATGCGGCAGCACGCCTCCATGTTTACCCGAATCATCCTTCCTTGTCTGCAGCGTCGTTTGTTTGCCGGCTTCCTCCTCTGACCTCGCCTCTCTAACTTAAAACTGCATATCAGCATTGCATTATAAATATTCCCCAGCTGGTCCCTTTGCAGGTTTCCCGTGAGCCTCCTTGAAAAAGTCTAAAGGAGCAAGACTTACACCCCCTCACTTTGGGTAATTGAGAGTTTGGGTAATTGGAGCCGTGTTAGGGGATTATCTGCTTATGGCCTTGTTTGACTTCTTTCGTCTTTAATAACGGTGATGAATAGGGGATCGTTTCGGGTTCAAACTCCATGAGACCAGAGTCACGCCAGCATATGGGAGGTTCTTGGCTCAGGCCTCCAAGGGCCAATGGCAGTACGTCTGCTACTCTAAGCTAGTTTTAAATCCCCTGCTGCTCTGATAATTTGGTACAGCAAAGCAAGTCATTTAAAATGACCTTTTTGTTGTAAGATTAATAAGTTCACTGTGCAGCTTAGCAGTGCTGCAGTAAAAATTGAGTTTTACATACAAACAAGAAGGCCATTACTTTTGTGAACAATAGTGGACTGGAATGATGTTGGACCCAGTACAGGATCGTGCTTCCCATCATCCTCGACCAGGATTTGTTGCTCTTCCGGTTTGCTGTCATCGTATATTGGTTGGAAGTCAGTTCATCTGTGAAGTTGCTTTCTGAGTGAATCCTTATGCTTTAACCTGGAGTTACCATGTTACCATGATGCATGGATTAGGTGTTTACTAGCATGGGTCCTCGAGGCCCTCTGGCAGATCCCACGTTGGGAGGCCTGAGGCTGCTGGGCCAGCACTTTCTTGGATGGGAGGGATGGGGGTGTCAGGCATACATTCGCCATCCCCATTGCCCCCCAGACAAAAAAATCTGATTCTATTGAATGGAGTTGTCTGATTGGTAGCTGGAGCCCATGTGCATGCGTGTTTGGGGTGGGCTGGTGCTGGGTGGGGGATGGGTGGTAAGTAATTCCAGAGTGCATGGGAACACATGGTGGTGACCTTATTCAAGCACAAAACCCCGCGTTGAGATCACATAGAAGCGGGGATCAGGTCAGCAGCAGAAACATGTCACCAGAGAAGAAAACCCAGGGAAGGTGTTTGGCCTCAGCAAACCCATCTGTAGCCTGATTACTGTAGCCTGTGCTGAGCTTCACTTCCTGTGTTTACTACGTCTGATGATGTTTACGTGAATTTCTGCCTTTTCACGGTGATTATCACAAAAACAACATCGTTTGGTGTATTTAACGGTGTGTGTTCAGGTTAATACTGACCAGCAGAGAATAATCCACACGATGGTCCTTTAGTCTTACTTACGGCTGTTAATTAAGCATTGCAGCCAGTGCTGTATCAATGTGCAGCACATTGGGGCAGTTCGATGATTTTGACTTATTAGCTCACAGGGCCAGGTCTGTGCATCGTATGGTATAGTATGGTGCTGTGCAGCACTGGCATGGGGGGCAGTTAATGCTCTGTGTCCCAGAAATTTAAGTAAGAAAAAAATGTCAACTTCAGTTCCCAGGGATTCTTAAATATAGAGAACCAGTCTGGGAATTTCCAGAAGGCCGTGGAAAACGGATTCTTCGTCGAACCACTGCAGAAATGTCCCTGGAGATTCCAGAGTCTCGAAGTGGAACGCGGCTGCAATCTCTTGGCTGAGGTTAAAAGGCTGTGTAATTCAAACAGGCTGGGAAGCTGTTTTTGGCTGGGGGTAGTCTGGGCAGGTGCATACAGTGACTGGTGCGGATGGGGCAGGGCAGGCAGTTCTCTCTGACGAATGTTTTCTGATTCCCACTGAGCGCCGAGGTTTTGTAAAACATGGCAGATTTTGGGATGAATGTCAACCCATTATATTAAGGGCTGGAACGTGTAGCCTGACTTTGGCAGTCTACTCTACTACAGAAAGTCATATCACCTCGATCTGCTTGGCGAGTTTGGCAGAAACTGCGAATGACGATTGTGTGTTTTATTTGTAGTGTAGTACTGTGTTCCATTTCTGAACCACAGTGAAGTTTAGCATTTCTTAGAACATGAGTGGTACTTTATTTCATGTGCTATTCAGATGCTGGGAGGGACTGAACTGTGAAGGTGAAAGTCAGTTGCATGAAGAGGAGACTCTGGTCTTGAGCAATGTTTGATTGACTTGATGTACGAGGTGGGAGTGTAGTTAAACATGCTTCTCCTGGGAGGTTGTCAGTCTTTGAGGGTTTGGTCAGTTGTGTGTTTGTTGGTTCCAGTGTTCATGTACATTGGAGGAGTTTTATGAGGGACATACTGTGTCTCTTTTCATGGGGTTTTGTTCCCTGTCGACCTGTAGGGCTGTTTTAGTCCACAGTCCACAGAAGCTGCATTGGGAACCTTTCTGGCAAATGGAAGTGTTTGACAAACAGTTATTTGAAGTTTTTTTGTGAACATGGTACCTAACATTCAAAAAACACATGAGTGGTACAAGTCCTCAGAACAAATGGTCAATCTGCTTCTTTGCCTTCCAGCTGGACCCACATACTGTACAGTCCAAGAACTGGCACATGGACGTCATAGAGATGAATGGGGTAAGTGGCCCTCTAAGGACACGAGTGGTACTGCAGTTGTGAGCACTAATTGATTGTAAAGAGACCCCATATAGGACCCCTTTTAGCAGGGGTGGGCAATCTTATCCAGAAACGGCTGCTGGGTATGAGAGTTTTTGCTGTAACTCCCTAATTGCATTACTAATTAGAGGACTGATTGGCTGAAGAGTCCTCACACCTGGGTTTAAACAGCTGACCAAAAGGTTATCCTCAAAACCTGTACACACCGGCCCGTTAAAGATGAGATTGCCCACCCCTGACCAAAACTATGTATCATAGTTAGGGGACAGCATGTGGCTCAATGGGCTAAGCCTGTGTGCCTGTGATCGGAAGGTCGGCAGTTCAAACCCAGCTTCAGCACGTCTGTGGGTCCTTGAGCAAAGAGGCATAAAAAGACTTTCCCCACCAGGATCAATAAAGTATCTATTATTATTATTATTATTATTATTATTATTATTATTATTATCAAACCATGAGACCTTCTGTAAGCAGTAATGGAATCATCTTCATATGTCCTCGCTACCCTCGGAAATTGTAACCAACCAATGCCTGCTTCTTTCAGATCAAAGTGGAGTTCTCCATGAAGTTTACAAGTCGAGACTTGAGTTTGAAGAGGACGCCGTCCAAAAAGCAGAGTGGAGTGTTCGGTGTCAAAATTAGCGTGGTGACCAAGTAAGACCCCTGACCCCTGCCGAGGAGATCACTTCCTCGACAGCCCATTAGCTTTTCATTCCTCTGTCCACCTGGTGTGTCAGCAGTGTCCTGCTGGATTGCATGACATTATCTGTGTCGATCCTCAGACGCGAGCGCTCCAAGGTGCCTTACATTGTACGCCAGTGCATTGAGGAGGTGGAGAAGCGGGGCATCGATGAGGTTGGCATCTATAGGATCTCCGGGGTGGCCACTGATATCCAGGCCCTAAAGGCAGCCTTCGATACAAGTAAGAGAGGGACCTTGTGGGTACGGGAATGACTGTGTCTCACCCTAGAGGAAAGTGCAGATCCACCCTCTAAACCTTGAGCTTACCTGATCGATTCCTGGAGACACTGAATCAGTCCTCCCCTGTCGTCTCCCCAGATACCAAAGACATCTTAGTGATGCTCAGTGACATGGACATCAATGCCATCGCAGGGACACTGAAGCTGTACTTCCGGGAGCTTCCAGAGCCACTGCTCACAGACCGCCTGTACCCAGCCTTCATGGAGGGCATTGGTAAGCTGCAAACTCGCTGTGGGGGGTAGCCACTTTTTGCTAGTCTGGGTGGCCAGTAATCCATTATCTCATCACCCCCCACAGTGCTGTCGGACCCTGCTGCCAAGGAGAACTGCATGATGCACCTGCTGCGATCATTGCCTGACCCCAACCTTATTACCTTCCTCACCCTCCTGGAGCACCTCAAGAGGTATGATTGGGGGGGCTTTTACCATGTGTGTGTCCCACTCCCTTGCATCCTGTCCCATGGCTCCCATCCATGTCAGGTCCATATTTACAAGCTTCCCAGTTTCCAAGCCCCCACGTTTGCTGCTGATATCACAGTACAGGGCCTTGTGCGAAAACCCGGCCGGAATATTAGTGCGCCCCTTGCTGGCCATCTCAGGTTACATGCCTCTCCCCTGGCTTTGAACTTCCAGCTCCTCAGCTCTCTGTTTAACAGCTGCTGTGTCTGGCTCCTTTCTGCTTCTCTGATCTTTTCCTTCTGTTCTTCATCGTGTGCAGCTCCAGGGTAGCTTCTTTTAGGGGAAAATATGAACTGGGACAACAGGAGAAAGACTTTACCTTAGTTCTGCCTGGTTTCTCACATAGAGAAGGGGAATTTCCATAAAGCCCAGGGGGGTAGGGATGCTAACATTGTGTCCCATTCTGTTGATTGTCCAGCGAAGGAAATACAATGGAAATACAAACAATGTTTTGGACACTCCGCTGGCTGACTTTTATAATCTGTTGTGCCGATCTGCCAACCAGTACTCTAAAACGATGTCTTCAAAGGTCTGGCCCTTTCCTTCCTCTTCCTTACTGGAAACACCATCACCCTCTTCTATTGTGTCTCATTTACCTAAATGAAAACAAGCCACTCGTGTATTTCCTAGCATCATTAGTAGCTTTGGAAATGTGGGCTTTTAATGTATGTAGTGTGAGATGAGTGTGCAGCGCTGCCATCTGCTGGCCATGATGAAGTGCAATGTATGTGAAAAATGAATTTGCAGTTGATTAATCACGTTTTAAACAAACAAAAAAGTAAACTCTAATAACTAAAATTTCCCAATAAAATTGCTGTCAGGTCAGATTATATACTTGGCTTTAAATGTATATCTAATTAGCAAAAAAATACTAATTCTGGCCAGGCAGGATGATTGAATTCCCTGGGTGTGAGAGCATGTCCTCTTCCTGCATCTCACTGATCTCCCTGATGACCTTGAGTCTGCATCATGGATAGTTCAGTTAAAGAAAAGCTCTCCACTACTTAAATAGCACCCACCCCCAGGGTGGTTTGTTGTTTCTGGTTGCTCCCCCCCACACAAACAAAACCTGAATAAATAGTTTGCAAGTATATTCAGAAGATTGTACCTAGCTAGCAGAACACACTGCTCGGGATCTCCAAAATAAGGAATGGGTTTATTTTATCAGTTTACATTTGCTGCCACGCAGCTCTCATGGTAGACAGAGAACACTTTGATAGTTAAACTTGGCAGCCTGTGTCTGGGTGGTCTCTGATGTTGCTGTTAGGACCAGTGCTGTTGCTGCAGCGACACCCACATGCGCTGATAGACTCACGCGGGGTTTCTTCATTGCTCTTAGTGCAGCTGGTGACCTGCTTAATAGTACGAGCCCTGCATCACATCCTGTCCAGCGTGACCAGCAGACCAGTCACCTTCTAGCAACCTAAAGCATCACAGTTACGCTATTTCTGCGGCTCCACGGGATGTTTTTACCTTGACAGGGTTGCCGAGAAGGAGCCTGTCAACAAGATGTCCCTCCACAACCTGGCCACTGTCTTTGGCCCCACTCTCCTGAGACCCTCCGAGGACAGCAGCAAGGGCCATGTCACGCTGGCCTCTGACATCTGGTCACAGGACGTCATGGCACAGGTAGGCTGGGGGGTGAAGGGATGAGGACTTACCCACACATGGGACTGGTCTGATTTAAAATCCTTACACCTGTGTAGCAGTAGTTAGGTTTATGAAGCCACTTCAGCACAAAAACACATCAGGGATTGTCAAATTATTAGCATCCCACCCCCACCCACACACAGTGGCTGGTCCGGATATGGGCAAGTCCCGGCACTGCAGCTAGCGGATCCAGCTGGACCCTGAGCAGTACTATAAACAGGAAGCGGGTTTGTGACCAGTGCTTAAATTTAGCCAAGGCCAACACAGACAGAAATACAGAATTGGTAACCTAAAGAAGCAACAGAGGTTTATCCCGAGGTGAACCTGGAGTGAAATGATACCATGAACTAGCCAGCTGTAACCTGATCTGTGTCCTGTGTTATTACCAGCCATAAGAACCTGACCTTCCCACTAACCCGGCCCGCTTGCCAAATGTCGTTTTGACAGCATGGTACCATGGCGATGGATTCAAAGAAATCGCGATTGTCTGTGAGCATGAATGATTGACCAGCGTGTCTGCAGCCTGTAAGACTGGGCACTGGGTACTTAATGGTGCTTTACCGCTGTTGTCCTGCCCCCAGGTCCAGGTACTCCTGTACTACCTGCAGCACCCGCCCATCTCCTTCGCTGAGCTCAAGCGTAACACTCTCTACTTCTCCACGGACGTGTAGCCTGGATCTGGGAGCAGGCATCACTGCAGGACAGAGGCCAGCACCCTCCCCACCTTTTTACTGTACAGTGCCAGCAAGAGCTGGTGGGGGGCAAAAAAAAAAAACACACTGTGCTCCCCTTGCATTTCTTAGTCATGTTTTTGTGTAATTTTTGTGTTAAGCGTCAGCCCAATCCATGGCTGGTGAAAGGTAAAAAGGGCAATGCCACCCCATGGCCTGGCAGTGCTCCCTGCCCCCTGCCCTTGGGTGCAGGGCTCTGGGCGTCAGCGCTAAACCTAGACTCTATTCCCTTCGGCCACCTCTCTACCTGAGATCCCCGTTTCTCCCTCCCATTCCACCCATCCTCCCCAGCCAGTACAGTGCCACACCACCATACCTACTGGAGAAACGTGGGCAGAACCATGGGGAAACCCGGCTGTGGTAATGGCATGGTGACGAGGCCGTAGGAACAAGTGCAACGCGGCGTAAACTGTGTGCGTGGTGCCCGTCTGTCCATTTAGTGATTCCAGAATGTTCTGTTACTTGTTTCCCCCCAGAGACATTCCAGAAGTGGCATCTATATGTTTTATAAATATTATTTGTTCAGTGGTTTCCTTTCATCTCTTTTGATTTGTGCAAGTGAAGAGGGTACGTGTGCATCTCCCAGGAGTGAGGAGGGGTGTGGCCTCACACACGAAACTGCCCATTCTGCGCCCAAAAGTGTGTGCGTCTCCCAGGAGTGAGGAGGGGTGTGGCCCCACCCCGTTTGCACCCGAAAGCGTTTGTGTGTCCGTTTGAGGAAGGCAGCCCTCTCCTATGTGAGCTTAGGCCAAATCTGCCATATTTATTATAAATATATATATATATATAAATATATTAAGTGTGCCTGTACAGTTCAGTACATTAATAGGATTACTCTGCGGAGTTCATTGTGACCCTGTAGTGACGTTTTAGTTGAGCGCTCATGCAAAGCCACTGTTGACTGACCTATACCGTAATGATACCATGAACAAAAAAAACGTACAAAATTCTGATGGGGTGATTAATAAAAAAAAAAAAATCATGTTTGAGGGGTAAACTGAATAGAAATGAGAATGTGGGAAGTTTCATTTTAAGACAGTCCATTGCAAGCCAGTTCTGCGTATGACAGCTTTCTAGTTCAACTTTATAGACCTACCCTCACTGCATGTCAAGCTTGTCAGTGGTTGGCTGTGTGACACAGACAGCGGTCAGACGTCAGTTTTCTTGCTCTGGCCTCAGCGATTTCTGTAGAGATATACAGACTCAGCCCCCCTGCTGTCAAGCCTACAACATATCTTAAAATGCGCACTGTTAGAGGAGTACTATTTGATATTTTTAATATGATTAAAGAAAATCGAAACCATGTATTTTACTTCCATTCGGGAGATACTGAGTATACTGTATCAACGATAAGGTAAATGTCAATGTGAAATGTTTTTTAGGAAAATAAAAGTGTACTGAAGAGGCTGCCCTGTCGTTTGTTTCTATGTGAAGTTGCTGTATGGGTCAGTAAAGTCATATTACTTAAAATCACAAGTATATTCCGAATCCGCACACACTGTCCAGTATTCAGCTTAATCTCACTTGCATTCAGACCAGTATAGAAAGCATGACAAAAAGCACTTTACTCAGTTTATTGCAATAAATTGGTCATTTATTGATTTTTACATCTAACAGCACACCACTTTTCACATCTGTTACTACATATGCGAAACACCCCGGCCATTCCTATACAATAAGAGTTTCTGGTCCTCGCTGGTTTGTGGATTAAATCCTGACATGTTCAGCCGCTGTACAGTAATGTCATGCAGCATCAGTGAGTGTCCCTGTGGTCTTGGAAGGAGGCTGTTGGTCCAGACCCGAGGGCGCTCATCGCAGGTAATACTCGATAGCAGCGGAGAACGCAGCGAACCCTCCACATCCCAGGATACCTGCTTTCGCGCCAGCTGTGGGCCAAACAAAAGGGTTCGTGAGGCCCAGTGAGACATTTATGGGAGCAGTGAAGACAGCCATGCTTAATGTGCGGATCAGAAAGCTCCCTGCATGAATGTCCTGGGTAAAAGTGCATCTGCTGTCGCATCCAATGTATTTTAAAATGTCAATGCTGCAAGCCCTCTGGCCCTGATACTCTCATACAGGAAACAAAATAAACTGAGAAAGCATTAGTGTCTTTTTTTGCTAATCATTTAGCAGATGCTCATCCAGAGCAACATGTATGTAAATAAATAAAATATATATATATATATATATATATATATATAGCACTTATAGACTCATGCAAAAAGCATGACAGCTGCATTGTGGCGTACCGCGGAATCCGATGGCCCCTCCGGTGACACAGCCGCTGTACACTGCGTTCTTCCAGTCAGACTTCCCTCTGTGCTGGTAAAGAAACCATGAAACACTAGCTGTTACCCCAGAGATGGGTGACGGCAGCGTGTACTACACTCTTTGCCCAACGGGAGCCGCCCCAGTTTATTTTAAAACCATGATAGTCACGAGTGCCTTCTCTGGGGCTGATGGCACCTTCATGGTTTGTAGCACATAACATTCCTTGGAAGATAAGTAGATCACTGCTTTTCTGGCTTGGTTCTGCGGGACCCCTGCTGATCTTCCAAGCAAACTTTTATTCAGGGTTTATTGAGCCGTTATATAAAACAGATTTAACTGCTTTCAACTTAAACTTGCAATTAACTAACAATGGATCCATCCATCCACCTTCTAACCACTTATCCTAATCATGGGGGGTTTGGAGCCTACCCCAGACAGCAGTGGGCAGCACAAGGCTGGGGTCACCCTGGATCAGATGCCAGGTCATCACAGGAAACTTACAGACACTCACAATCATCCTGTATGGGCAATTTAGAGACACCAGTCAGCATAACGGCCTGTCTTTGGGTCACAGGTGCAGACCCCACATGCACAGGACACAGCTGGGATTCAAAGCCCCAATTCCAGAGGTGCAAGCAGTGCCCTACTGTGCCACCATCCCAAATCACCTGAGTTATCTGAGTAACTAAATAAGCATCATCAAAGGAAAAGAACCCACTGCTTTGAAGTTTCTGATCTCCCAAAGTAGTGTAGAAAAAAATGGAGAAAAACTGAAGATCTATGGTCTTTACTTACTGATTCAATCAAACACTCCGTACAAGAGAACATCGCCCCCACAATGGCAAAATTCTTTGCGTAGGACATCCCTCTTTGCCCCATGTCTCTCAGCACTTCCCTGGCGGTTGGTGTCCTCATAGGGTCTTTGGGGTCAAACCCAACGTTGGTGTCAATACCTGCCGTAAAAACTCCAAACGCTCCTCCTAGAACAAATCCTAGAAGAGAAAAACTGGTTGACATACTATCAGAGTAAAACAAGACCTGAACCTATATTCAAAATATCATACTAACTATTCTAGATGTATTACAACTGTAGTTTTCAAATATGTTTTGGTCGACTGTTGGAGAATATGGGACTATTTAAATATAACAAACTATTAAGCGGTACAATCCACTGGTCAGCGCTAAAAACGTGAACTATACTAGTTTGTACTTTCAAACCACCGACTAATTCAGAAGTAAACTGACCGCACTTTAATTCACCGTCAAGGGCATGTTTACATATTTACCACATGTTAAATTGCAGATGTACAGTGTAAACCCACATGCGTTCTTCCGTACCGCAAGACCATGGGAGCAAAACTCGGGCTGATGTTCGCTCACTACACATGTGCCGAGGAAACCGATGCTTGGTAGATACCTCCAACGCAGGCCAAAACGGCTTTGAAAGCACAGCTCTCCATGCCCCGCTCGATCATCTTTTGCTCGTCGGTCTTGTGGGGGTTCGGCAGCCCCCCTATGATGGAAGGATTCAGATCCTTTATTTGTCTCTTATCGCCGATCAGATGCTCCAAGATAACACTGTACTGGTAGTATCCACCGTCGGGACCCGATCCCGCCGCGGTAGGGCTTGAACCGCCCGGCACTGAGCCATCACCTGTGTTGGTGGACGCCGCCATGATGGATTCATACCGAGAAGATCGTAAATGTAGAGACTTTCACAGATCCCACTTTCGCAACGCCATGGATAAAAAGAAAAGCGGTACTTTATTGGGCTGCTGTTAAATAATTTAAATAAAATTATTTTTTTCTCTCGATAAACTTGAGTTATAAAATGTGGCACTAAGATGAAAAGATTCGACAGTTTTTAGAATCCAGGAAATATTGTGCACTCCTCATCATTACCACGAGATGCCACTAGATGCATATTTTTGGAAGTTACAGGATATATTTAGGTGAATTCCAACATGAAAAAATATTTTTTTTTCCTATGAAAAGAAGGGTTATACAGTGTGACGGTGTGTGGCTCTGTGGATCAGAACTTGGCGCCTGTTTTCAGAAGGTCACCTTTCCAATGCTCTGAACACATCATTATATAACTGCTTTACCTTTACCTCAGTGTTTCCCAGCCCGGTCCTTGGGGGATCCCCAGGCGGTCCATGTTTTTGCTCTGTCCCTGCTCCCTGCCAGACAGTCCACATTTCTGCTCTCTACCAAGACCAGGGAGAGAGCAAAACCTGAATAGTTCTGTGGTCCCCAAGGACCAGGTCGGGAAACACTGTTACCCTAATCCCAGCTTTCCTATATCATGTGTATGTGTCCAATAACAGCAGGTTGGGATATTTGAATACTAAATATCAGCTATGTGCATGGCGAATAAAGCATCATCATAAATGCTTTTGTGTAACTGTTATCAAAAGGTTATTGCTTATACAGTATCAGGGCTATTCAAATCACCATTGTCAAGGTCTGAGCACTGCTAATTTTCCAGCCTTCCTTTACCTGTGAGCCAGATGTGAAGTCTTCAGTCAATCAGAGTCAGTAATTATTAAACTAACTACCTGGATGAACTAAAAATAAGGCCTGGCATTGGACTCGAGGTACAGATTTGAAGAGCCCTGGTCTATATAATATGAGCAATAACAATGACTGTAGTAGTTTCAAGTTTCTTGGAGCACTGAGAAATTCTTATTCCACAATGATAGGAAAGGGAATGGATGCATGGGAGACAGGAGAAAGATCAGTGCAGTCCAAGACAAGACAGAAATAGTAAGACAAATATTACAAAAGCATAAAGCAGAGGTAGAAATTTCAGGTCCAGAAAGTAAAAATCCAGATCATGATTTTATTCCAACCAATTAGTTGAAAACACTGGTAAACTGGTTGGTTGGAGCAAAATTTTGATCTGAATTTATTCTTTCTGGAGCTATGTTTGTGAAGGTCACCAGTGACCTGATGGCTTTGGGAACAAAACTGTCTCTACAACGAGTTATGATACACCAGTAGTGCTTTCCAGAGGACCGATGTGTGGAGGAGTAAGATGGGTGGCTAATATACCTGATGATGGACTCGGCCCTGTTCTGACAGAGGGATCCTGTAGTTGGTATAATACCGCGCTAAAATATGGCCAAAATAAACATAAAATTACAGCAGTTAGGTGACGTTCGGCCATAAAAATGTCGGCTATGACGCGGTAAGTAAACTACACATCCCAGAATGCCACACGGACACTGCAGTCGCGATCCGTGCCTCGCGCGCACCATCTGGCGGAATAGCGCGAATCTCAGTCAGAGCGGTGTCTCACCGCACATCGGCTACCGTGAACAGGTGAGGCGGGGGCGGCTGCTTGCTTAATACCTGGACTTTCAGTTGTTTATTAAATTACGCCTTGTGTTGACTGTGGTTGGGGTGATTTCTTCAGGTTAAGCCGAATGTTAGCTCGTCATAACCGTACTGTGCCGTGTTAGCTGATAGCTTAGTTTAGTTCGGCTCGTGACGGCTGCATTGTCGTTAGATGTTGATAAATATGTCGCGTTTTTTTTTATGAACACCAACTTCATATACATAAGTGAACAGGACAGCAGGCATATTTTTTATTACATTTTCACTAAAAGTACATCAGTTCCGAGTTCTGCTCACCGGATGTCCAGCCACTCACATTTTGCGAAAATACTGCAGTGTGGGTCTCCTTAATTCTCATGTCAACACATCGGTAGAAGTGGGGCATCTCTGCTGTAATCTGCCACACACTCCTTCTTTGTCGGAATTTACGATGCTGCTGGGGTCTAAATTTTACGCCACAGCTACTGGGCATGCTCTTTTTTCCAAGTTGAGAGGATGACAGTTACGTATGTGCGCATTTGGCGGGGGTCATGCATAAACGCAGACTTGTGGAGTTTGCGGATGGTCGGACGTCCCTCATGGAAAATTAACAGCGGCGTGTAAAGGGAGAAGGATCAGGGTTATCCTGCCGGTGTACTCTGTGATAATGTGTCTACTTTACTGGGATCCGATGAACGATGTGCTTTTCCCACATGGCCAGTTATGGGGTGCAGTGCGGGCGAGGTAATGCGGTACATTTGAGCGATTTTCTCCATCTCTTGCAGCCTGACCTGGTTTTTTGTGTCATTTTTTAATTGTATGTGTACAATTGCATGTGCGCTGTCGGATGGGTGTGATCGCTCAGTTTTAATCTGCTCCTGATTAGTTGCACAATAACTATTTAAATATTTTTACCATTTAAAATGAACGATTTTCCAAGTGTTTTTTATATGGTAAACGAACAGCCTGGGGTGTTTTGTTCGTTGTGAGAAAATTGCTATGCCCTTATTGCAATTTTGTAAGATATTTAATATTTTATATGTATTTGATATTTATTTAATTAAAAGTTTGTTTTCGTTTGATGTTTAATTGGAGCAAAACATTATTGTTATAGAACAGCTAGTGCTGTTAAATTTTGCCTCTGTGAACATATTTCCCTTTCCTTCGGTATTGCGCATTTATGGTCAATTAAAAATATTTTCTTGTAGTAGCTGTTACTGCTACTGCTAATTATCCTGATGCTCATGAGATTTTAAATTAAGTCTACAAGAAATGTATAATATTTAGTCATTAACCAATAAAGTGGGGAAATATATTTTTTAACGGTAGGCCTTACTTTGGTTTTCATGAGCAAAAGCTGTAACATTTCTCTGTAACATTTCTCTCTTCCAAGTTAAGTAAAAGCTTTTGTGGGTGATTGCAGTCTGATTTTCTCATAATTTGTCATCCAAGAAATGGAAATACCAAGTGTTTGTCACTGGCACAAGGTTCTGAATTCCCTTTGCAGAATGTGGCATTTTACAACGAGGACGTGTTACCATGCAGGGACTGACTTTCAGAGGCTTTCAGTCGTATTGGTTGTGTTATATAAACAAAAACCTGGCCTTATAATCTATATGCAGTTCACTTGTAAAATCTTATCCACCCTCTTCTTTAGCACCAACTTAATGTATGCAAAGAGATAAAAGCATTGTAGTTATGCAATTAAGAATCCATTAGCTGCTTAAAAGAAGTGGTCTTTGTTTTGTAATAATTGGCACTCAAAACAATCATCTGAGTGTTTACCTTTCACTTGTGCTCGTTGTACGATTGTCTGACACATGGTGACCACCTGCTGTAGGTCTTATAAGCACTCGCTTGTACATTACGCTTTCTAGTCACGTCTCCTACCACTGAGCTAAATTTAAAGCCAAATGCTGAGGAAATAGGTCCCTATAAATAGCCAGCAAGGGGACGAGTCATGGTGGGGGTGGGGGTGTGTAGGAGTGGGACATATCTCTGTGACACAGACAAGTGCCTTCCTGCCTGTCCATAGCACACTGTCCCCTACAGAATGGATGTAAAGCTTCATGCTCAGTGTGATCTGCAGAATGTAGGATATTAACCATAATGGTACAGGCACAGGAATGTGAATGTCTAATGGTAAAGTTTGGCTATTATGTAATACAAATTGAATCACTCTGCGTAGCACCACATTATCAGCTTGTTCAATGTGTTTGAGAGTATTGTTTTATGAAGCTGAATGAGAATTATAGGTAAGGACCTAATTTTTTTACCTGTGCTTTCAGAACCCAAGTGCCCAGAGTAATATTACTCTAGGGCTTCCTTTTCCATTGATATGCAAAATGAATCTGTGTTTGTGTGTGTGTGTTTACGTGGTGTGTGTCTGTGAAAGGGAGGGGCTTAGCTGTACAAATCCTGGGTGATTCTACGCGATTCCCCGCATGATGATGCATGACGTAGAGAACTAGCATAAAAGAGTGGTGTTACCTTTCCCCAGATGTATCTGGAGTGTGTTCTCCACCCAACCCCAGTGAGGCATCATTGGAATTCATTTCACTGCAGATTGCCACGTGTACTTGTTCCCTGCATCACCACAGCATTCCTATCTGCATCTGCATAGCATTTAATCTTGGCTTTTTAGCCTGTGTGTGATAAATATGTAATGAAGAGCTTGTTTTTACTGTTTTAATAATGTGGTTTGTAATTAAATGACAAATTAAGAAATAGCCTTGGTACTAAGGGACAGACATTTTAGTTTTGTGGTTTGCAGTGGCTTAGTGTTATACAGAGATGAATGATATTTGATAGACTTGTTTTTTTATTTGCAAACTTTTATTCCAGGATGGTAAAGCAGCTCATTACGTCCACCTTGCTGTGTGGTGCCAAAATGCTTACCACACACCTAGTGCAGGGCAGGTTGCCAGTTAGTTATATGGGGGCATGATTATGTGTCTCATCTGAGAGAAGAAGATTTCTAGCCACTGCAACCAGGGATATTACCCTTATTCTATCCAGTAATTGCCACCACTTCTTTATAGTCCTTACTGAATCGGAACTTTGCCTTAAACACCTCATTCAGAGGAAAACACCATGTGATGAACTGGAATGTGGCCACACTGTTGGGCTCTGGACGTGTAACTGAGAGTGTTGTGTGAGCCAGGCAGAATGCAGGTTAGTAAGGAGAGCATCAAGTTGGATATGTGGGATATTTGATGTGCCACAACTGATGCCAAAGCCCTTTGGGACATATGCTATCTAGTAATGGAGATGACATCAGTACAACAGAAATGCATACAGCATGTAATTCAGGAAGCACAGCAGGTGAGCTACTGTGTATACTGTGAATCCCACAGAGAGCCATGGTCTGCTACTTGTTGCTAACAGTGGAGCAGAAACCCTATAATTGCTAAAGCCCTGAGCTAGCCATGAGCATTATTAAGCAGGCAGCCGTTGAGCCAAGGTGTCACACCTTATTCTATGTTCTAGCAATTTGGAAAAAAGTCAGAACACACCTTTATGCTCTTTGCTTGGTTGAGATTCGGTTACTCTCAGAATAGTCTTTTTTTAGTAATTCTGTGCCAAGACATCTATCCAGTGTCCAGTGGAATGTTCAGGAGTAGGTCCTCTTTGGTTTGACTTATCTTGGCCATCCATTATTCTGTGTCTCTACATGACTCCTTCACATGCTTCTCAGTGGCAGTGTTGTTGCAGAGCTCACACGACATGAGTGAGTCTGCTTCCCTTATGCCCCGGGTCGAAGTCCTGTTGGTTCCTTTTAGTTGGAAACAATAGTCATTGGCTTTGTAGATAACTCATCTTATTTGTCTTTGTATGCCATACTGGTTATAGAGGTGTGCTGTATGATGCTATATTGTTATCAGGAAATTTACTGTAAACTTTGAAATTAAGTGATTTACTTTGTCTTACATGGGTGACATTTACTTTCTTGGGTGCAGCACAAAACAGTCATTGTATACTCTGTTAAAACTGATGAGGATCTGATTATACAGAGTTGCTAGATTTTAAGAGATAACTGAGTGTAATATGGTAGAGTCTACAAGAGTAGCAGACAAACACCTGTCCTGAATGTAAACGAGCATAGAAGGGAATTTGCAATGGAATATGTATGAAGCTCTGCTATTATATACCCATCATGCAATTGAAAAGTCACATGGCGGACCAGAGAAAGCTTGCAAAATACAGTTTGCTAAATTGTCTGCCGTTATCTCAATGACTTCAGTTATATGAGTTGAAATTAATTGAACTGCGCTGCAAGACAAGTGTTAGGTACTTTTAAACAGGCAAACACTGACATTAAACATTAGACATTATTTCATGATGTTTGAATATAGAATATTAAAATTTCCCTCTAAGCAGTTCTCATAAATGAAAAAGGTTGCAATTAATGGCTTTCATACAACAGTAAGTCATATTTTCGTTTGTATGTGTCATAGAATAATTCTGCTTCTTTTAAGAAAAACAAGTTTAAGGATTTCTTTAAAAGAACCACCTGGGTTTGGTAAATATGCCAGTAACTGTTTGTTCATAACTGATCAAGAGTCATTCAGCTGTGACAGTTCTATTTTTCACTTGCCAAATGTAGAACCAACACCCATGAACTTCAAATAACCGTTGTGAGAGCACCTGAGTCCAGTATCCACAATGGGGAAGTATGTTTTTACAGCTCTGTGAGTTGTACTAGAAAGAACAATGTGCACTTTAATTCCATATGGCCTTCTGGGGCACCCATTGGGAGTAACAAGTAACATGTAGAACCTGGTCTGTTCCTGTGGAAGTCAGGTAACATCAGATGTGAGCAGCTTTTCTTTAGACATCACATGCCTTGCCATGTTCACAAGAAAAAGTATCCACTTCCGTTTGACTTTGGGAAGCTGGATAATGTTATTCAGATAAACTTTTTATCTAGTACCAGGAAATCAAGCCTCTTGAGAATGTTTCTGAAGAAGGGCTGTCAGGAGACTGAAAAGAAAACTACAATGAATGTACAGAACCGAGGCATTTCACAACAACGGTATATCACAGAGAAGTATGGTTTCTGTGACATTCTCAATAAAACCGGGTGTTTTTATCTTAAAGGAAATGATCTCTGTGATCAGTGGTTAGCCTGTATCAGTGCTAAATATTCTTCTACACATTTATCTAAAACTGCTGATCACAGTTAAGTGGCTTCAAAGCACTTCTTTCCCTGCCGGCTGTTTAATACTCTCAAATGGAGTTGGGTTTATTCTTTTATGAAGTTCCGCTGGAAAATTTTACTTCTCTAAAGCTATGTTTTTAATTTCTTTTGTGAAACACCAAATGTATAATTTAGAGGTTACTGAAAAGTTTTATAGCTTTTCAAAATTTCCATCTGTCCATCGTCCAACTCCTTCTCCAGTACTCTGGAGCCTATCCTACTGTAGGAACCTCAGGGCACAAGGCAGAGGCGGCAACAGTAGCACCCGTTGCACCACGTCATTTCTGACATATTACTGTCTGAAAATTGCTACTATAGAAACATCATGGAAATTAAGCTATTCAGTGAAATGAGAAAATCAGTTGTTATGATGATGTGATGAGTTTGGGAGAAGTTGAAATTGCTAGGAAAACATATTTCAAACTGTCCTAAGATAACTTGGAAACTTTAATAACTTACTGTGGAAACTACAAAATATCTCCTATTTCAGAACCAGCTGGGCCTGTGAGATGGTTTTCACTAGGAATCTGAGAAATGCGAATCAAAGCGTTAGATTTATTGAACAAATTGTGGTGCCAAAGAAAAAGATGGAAAATAGAGAAAAATGCAGAAAATGGGGTGTATGTCTAAGCAGGTTAAACCTTTTGTGCCTGTGAAAAGAGGGTTATGATTTAAATCTATTGTTTAACAGAGTAGTCATATCTCCACTGGACCCTTCAGCAAGGCCCTTAGCCACCAAAAAATATTCTGGGGATCCTGGGTAAATGGCCGACCCTGTGCTTGGACCCCAAGCTTCGCTCTCTCCTCCAAAAGTGTATGTATGTCTTAAAAAAAGAGAGCAAGATGGGGATATGCAAAACAAAAATTAAATAACACATTCTAGGGCTGACTTCTAATAGTCGAGGATTCGACGATTCGATTCGTAGACGTCTGATTCGACTATGAACCTCATA
>JABFDZ020000109.1:16175870-16195131 GCA_019775955.2 Pollimyrus isidori | reverse complement strand
GAAATGGTTTTCCAACAGTCTTGAAGGAGTTCCCAGAGGTGTTTAGCACTTGTTGTTGTTGTTGAGTGTGTAATCAGCGCAAAGGGTGGCTATTTTGAAGAAACTAGAATATAAAACGTTTTCAGTTATTTCACCTTTTTTTTGTTAAGTATGAAACTCCACATGTGTTCATTCATAGTTTTGATGCCTTCAGTGAGAATCTACTAAATGTAAATGGTCATGAAAATAAAGAAAACACATTGAATGAGAAGATGTGTCCAAACGTTTGGCCTGTACTGTACATGTTATAATTGGGACACCACTGTTCAGCTGGGGACAGTTTTTATTTGATTGCCTTTTTCTCTTTGTGGGGTATCAGAACCAGCTTTAAGGCTTTCAGGAGGATATTTCTTAGCTGTACATCCATCCTGATGTGAAGTGCGCCAAAGCTGCTTCAGTTACGTTCATTTCATGGCTTACTGTTAAACCAGTTATCACTTAGCTCTGCTTAAGGAGTGGGATATGTTCATAGAATTTTTCAGGAGAATTATAATTCTTTAAGGGCTACAGAATGCACTCCTGGGCAAAAAAAAGGGCCAAATCCAAATTGTACAACAGTGGCCCATTTTCTCTCCAGGAGTGTACGCTGGTGCCTTGCCCCCTTTTTTATTTTGTATTTATATGAAATACGTATCTGTTGTGGTTCTAAGAATGGAGGTATGAAGTTATACTTGTTACTTCTACAGCCATAGCAACTTGCTGGCTGTGAAATGACAGCTGAGCAGAGTGCCCATCCCTAGCAGCTGTCTCTTCGCATTTTCACCTGTAAAGAGTCAGTCATCCAAGCTGAGGCATCGCTGTGAGTAGAGAGTCAGTCCTGTCTCATCCACTGGAGATAGGGCTGAACAACGTGGGCAAAATATCTAGTCACCATTTTTCTGATAGACATTGTGATGACGATTTGATTTGCAATATAATTTTTAAAGTTTCAGTTCAATATTCAGTCTGTTAGTCAAAAACATATACATAGCATTACCACATGAGATACCGGCAAAATATTAACTGGTCTATATTCTAATGCAAAGATGAGAATTCAAAGATGTGATGTGTTAAGCTAAAGTAACAATGAAAACAATTGCAGCAAAAAGAAAAACAATAGTGATCTTGCAAGTAACGCTTATCACCCTCCTAATAACACTATAACCGCCTTGTCCACACCAACGAACAAGGAAAAACTACTTTGACGTATGCAGCCTAATGTTTTATTAGTGTTAATAACAGTAATGAATCTAAGACTCTCAATCAAAAAGCTGTATTGTTCATAATGGAGTGGCTGTTCTGTCCTGAATCTATAAAGCTGGAAATTTTGGTGATTTCAAGGTTCCGCTTTTTAACAACTGTATATGATTATTTTCTATAGAAATCAAGTGAAACAAAAAAATGTACGTGATCAGATTTGCAAACTCAGACTCTCATGCAAGAAATCTTATGGCAAATCTATATTCCTTTCTGAACTTAAAATTAGCTGCATCAAAAATGTTAGGGCAGTTATCAAACCGTGCAGACTATTTACAAGGTAATAAAACTTTTACGTACATGTAAATGTGCAGAACGAAGAACAGAAAATCTCACTCCATGCAGCTGACCAAAGTTGGCAACCCTGCATTATATTTGAAATGAGAAGTAAAATGCAGTTTTCGACTGAAGCAGCGTATCATTCCTTTGCTTTGTTACTCGGACAAATGCAAAACGAATGAATAGACATTATATGTGTCTCTTTTTGTGTATTTTCTAAATAAGTGCCCACATACCCATACCCAACTGTAATAGTAATTAAAGCTACCTGTTCTTTTAGTATTGCTGTTAAAACGACTTACTGTTGTGGGATTAATTTTAATTTCACAAAATTAATCTTTGGAAATACTTAAATTAATAAGCACAAAAATGTATGACATTAACACGACTTTATGGGTTTTATGCCTTTTTTGGGGAATGACTGTCTGTCTCATTGTTATCTTGATTGGTTAGAGGTATCCCAATGCCTATTAAGAAAAACAAAAGGTATGAAACGCTGAAGTATATCACAACTGGTGTTTAAAAGGAGCATGCTGGTTCTATTGATGGTAGGACTTTTCTGAAACAGTCTTGGACCATGAAATAGGAAGGCAATTCACTTTTAGCTCTGTAGCGAAATCAGTATTTTTTCCCACACCATGAATGCAACATTTTCCTTGGGTTTCACATGTTTGCTGTTTGAGGGCCTATACGCAGTCTTCTTGGGCCACTTCTGATTGGTGAGAATGACTGGCACGCCAGAAGGACGGCACTTGTGATTGATGAGAATGACTGGCACGTGAGAAGCACAGCGCTTATTATTGGTGAGAATGACTGTCACACAGGGAGCATGGCATGAATTTGTAAAAATATTCTCACAACAGTTTTAAATCCTGGGTCCGCTGTGCTGTATAATGTGTATCCTAAATTGCAGCCTTTGCGATTTGAAATCGATAAATTGTCCAGCCCTAATTGGAGATGGATACTTTTTCTAGCTCCTATGCCTGGCTGTAATCTGGCATAAGGCTGGGCATCCCAGTGGGGCTGTGCTTTCACAGGCCATCTTCCCGTTCCTCCATATTTAATGAGATGACCCCCCTCCCTACCAATTACATTCCACCTCTGTCATCCTGCATTACTTCTGCACAGTAACCAGCATCCCCACAGCATCCCCTGCCCCCGTATCCTCTCATCACCCACCAGGATTAACATGCAGATGTGCCAGTATGGTGACAGCCCCTGATCTCAGATCAGCTCCAGCCAAATGTATCTGCACCCTGATATCTTTGTCACACACCGGTCGCATGAACAAGGGGGAACCTAGGGGCTGGATCCACATGGAGATGGTGCTGTGAGGGTGAGGAGCATGGGGCAGGTCCTGAGAGGATGAGGAGTGTAGGTCACAGTGAGGATGAGGAAGATGGGCTGGGAGCTGAAAGGGTGAGTTACATAGATGGGGTGCTGAGAGGATGAGGAGTGTAAGGTGGGGAGCTGAGAGGATGAGGAGCGTAGGGTGCAGAGCTGAGAGGATGAGGAGCGAGGGGTGGACTGCCAAGAGGATGAGAAGTGTGGGGCACTGACGGGATGTGGAGTGCGGAGCAGGACCTTAAAGGATGAAGAGCATGGGGCGTGGAGCTGTGAGGAATAGGAGCATGGAGCAGGTGCTGAGAGGATGAGGAGCACTGAGCAGGGAGCTGAGAAGATGAGTAGGGTGGGGAGCTGAGAGGATGAGGAGCGTAGGGTGGGGAGCTGAGAGGATGAAAAGACAGGTACTGACGGGATGAGGAACACAGGACAGGTGCCGTCACAGTGTCTCTTTCAGAGGCATCTGAGGCAAGAGGCGTTGCCAAGAGCCAGAAGACAGTGTGAGTTTGCCGAGTGGGCTGGTGTATGAAGGTGCCCTCAGTGTGTGGTTGCTCAGACTCCAATTCTCTCCCCTCTCTCTCTCACACATCCCCTGTTCACTACTCCTTCTCTCCCAGCAGCTAAAGTTTGCAGAGGTCCTGGGGGGTGGTGTCTAGTGCTCTGCAAATAGTCATCGTAACAACAGCTCTCCCCCTTGTCTTTGACCACTCCCCCTTCATTACCATACTCACTGCATTGGTCGAGCCCTCGCTGCTACCGGTGGGGCGTGACAGGCTCACCAGCTGGGAGGCGTGTTCCCCGGCTCTGGCAGGGCGGCCCATGCCTGCAGTGCTCTGGCACTGACACGGAGTCATTCGCCGGGTGTGCATGCGCTCCATGGACTAGCTGGCTAGTAGCTGGAGAGCGAGAGCCACGGAACCAGGACATGGGGAACCAGGAGGGCCGGGTTGAGGAGCCGGAACCAGGTCTGCCTTTCTGTCCGTATGAAATCATGAGAACTACCTCTGTTTACTGTGATGTTCCTTGATGTTCCATGATGTTCCTCGTACCATGATGTTTCAAGGTCCTGTTTCTACGTTCACAGTACCCTGATCAGTCTTCAAAGAACCTTATTAGGATTAATAAGACTTTTATAAGACTCTAGTAATCATCAGTAAATTCTCTGCTAGCTGTGCTTTTGAATAGTTTGTATGTTGTAATTTAAGGTGTAAGCCTCTCCCTCTGACGTATTTGGAGCTTGAAAGCGTGAGAAAAAGGTATCTTGGTTCCATTTAAATTATTTTAGGAGGAGGTTCCTTCAAATGGTCTCCTTGTCATAGAGCCTCAGACAGCAGTGCCGTCTGGATTGTTCCCTGCATCATGGACTCCTTTCCCTTGCAAAGTGCTCTCTGACATGCCGCCTTCTGGAAATAGACCCATTCATCTTCTGCCCCCCCATCTCCCACGCATCATGAGCCAGCTGGATCTGCTTGCTCTTAAATGTCTTTACAAAGTAAACCTTGGTGTGTGTGTGTGTGTGTGGTGGGGGGAGCAGTGTTATCAGCCACCCATCCTGCAGCGTGCCTGTTTATTTGCGGCAGATAAGCCCATGCCGGACAGTAGGACTACGTTAGTAATCCGTGGGGGGGGGAATCACTGGTGAACCAGACGGAAGAGGAAACAGGATGCCCTTATCAGCTTGGGTGCCGTTGGTCACCTTGCAGTCTGGGCGGGTGTCTTCAGAGATAAAAAGCAGGCTCCGAGCTGGCCAGGTCTGGGAGCAGAAGCATCCAGTATTACTCTTTCAGCCAGACCCAGGTGTGTCCTGCTTCCCTGGGGTGTGGTGTTTTGGAATAGCTGTTCATTCAGTGTGTTCTCTTGTTATATGGCACGTTATTCCACTCTACAAGTGCCCCCGGGTACGTTACTGTGTTATTTCCCTTTTTCAAACTGACAGTAATCATTATGGAATTTCTCACCTGTTGCAGCCAAATACAAGCTGAACTTGATGTGGACGATGCTGATTACGACTGTGGTTTCATGTACACTGCGGTGCTGTGTGCCTCTGTGTGTTCACGCCGGTAGACCATACTGAATATCTGTGTCTTGTAAACTCTAAGGTTGCTGGAGACCCAGGCCATTTTTTTAATGAATATGACAACAATTCCAAAGCCTTTTGACCTCCATGATATCTCAGAGTAAATTAGGCTTGGCATCAACAGATACGGATGCAGAATGGCAACGTGGAGTATCGGTCAGGATCTCCTGTGATCCTGCCCATCATATTCAGGATTCCTACATGCGCTGTTTGTGTCGGTGTTTAAAATGCACTGGGGATGGTGGCGGATCCAGCACTGAAGGCCTCTGAACAAGCCGCCCATTCTGTACATTGGGTGCCACCACGCTCGATTTCACCATGAAGGTCCTCTTTGTCTGCGGGGTCTGTGTCCTGCATGCTGAGGGGCGACTTGGGGAAGTATCAGCTCACTATTGTTTTTGCCATTGTTATTGTTGGAAGTGATTTCCCCCCCCCCCCCATTCCACAGCAGAAGAGAACAGGCACACCAAAATTTAATTCCTTAAGACCCTCATATAAAAGCACACAGATTTTAATATAATCGCAGTTCAGTCTGAGTAACCAACCAGTTAATGGTGCTCACACTGGGTTCATCATTCGCATGACGTTATCTGTGAGGTATGGTTCAGTTGTTTTCCGATCCAGTCCTATTTTAGATCTTTTTTACTGGAATGTCCAGTGGCATTGAGGAGAGGTGACGTCAGCCCAGCCCGCAGCTGGTGAGACGGGAGAGCGTGAATCGGTCCGTCAGTCCTCAAAAACAGACAGCGGAACATGCTGGCGACCACCCGGGGCATTGCTGGAATACTTTGTGGATTGGCAATGGCCGAAGAGCTAAGGGAGGGGGGACATGAGCTGTTTGGCTTTTAGCGATAGTGAGGCAGTAATAACACTCATGTCATTATGATAACACTTGCCTGTTTTCTCACAAAATGGGATTGTGGGTAATTGAGGTCTGGGGACGGGGAAGAAAAGAAATGCAGCCAGCCTGCGGTGTGTCTTATGATTCCAATCGTGTCTGTGGCCAGTGTCTGTGGCTACACAGCAAAGCCGCTGGGGTCATCATTACTTGGTTACCAAACAGTAGCAGCACCTGATGCTTTTGTGACATCCCCTTCTGGCTGCAGGTGCCAGGTGGGAAAACCGGGAACAGGAGCTGGTTACCCAGGGCAGAGTGAACAGCCTGTGGTTGCGTGTGAAACCGCAAAGATGTACACAGTGGCTGTGTGTGTAAAGGACAACATTAACTTCTGGGAAGTTCAGGCCCACTAATCAGTCGAGGCAAGTCTGCGCTTAATCTTAAGGCCCATCAGGAATGTGTGGCGGTCACCCTTTTCCATTCATACTACAAGAGTCCATAGGAAGTCCCTTGTAGCTGGTAATATTCTGTGCCACTGTTAATCTTGCTGGCCAGGCAACAGTTTCCAGGGACAGCTGATTTGTTTTTGCTGTCCTTTGCCGAACACAACATCTGCCAACATCACTGTAAACATTAAAATGCCTTATCTATGATTGCACTGCACATTTAGAGATTAGTTAACACTCTGGTGAGGAAGAGCCTGACAGTCATTATATTTTCTGAAGTGAACAGCAGTGGAATGTGACTGTATTTGACACCTGAATGACAAACAGTTCCCTTGTAAGCAGAGTGAGGTTATTTTGGAAAAATGGGGCTTATAAAGACCCCAAGATAACACAGGTGTTCATCATTATTATGCATACTTGCAAGGTGATACGGTGTATACATCCCCGGTTACTGCACTGTTCTTGAATCATTCATGTAGAAATAAGCTTGACAGAAGCCATGTGACATTCACCGGAAACTCACCTGTGGGGTTTATTCTGAGGAACATGTGTTCATTTTATAGTTGGCCCATCTCATTCCCCTCACTCTGACCCAAACAGGCTCTCCGACCCCCTTACTGATGCTGCGACATTCACCTGGCTCTGTACCCCATCTTCACTAGCAGTGGTGTGTTGCAGCTGTGTTATAAAGCAGTGTATTAGAGGTATTTGCGTCCCTCTTCACTGCTTGCCACCCCCCACCCGGTCCAGAGCCAATCCAGCCAATCCCATATGTAATCAAGTAATGGAATCTGGAGCCTTTGAAGAATCACCAGCGAAAATGTCAAACTGTAAATGAGTTCAGCCTCTGGTCTCATCAGTGACCCCTTCCCCTGAGATTTACAACTTCAATTTTGTGGAGAATATCTGCTCTGATGCATATAGTGACCTGTGCCAGTTCATAGGGATGCTGGCTGTCCTGGAGTGTGCATTCTTAAAGCCAACAAGTACGTCAGGCATTCAGTGGCAGACTTGTTTACACACATAAACATTAATGTTCTTCCCATTATGCAACAGTCACGGTTAGTTTGACCAGAAGAAAGAGGACTATTTTGGCTTCCTTATTTTAAAACTGGTTTTGTCCCTGAATGTCACCAGGATGAATCTTTCTGAGATGAATCTCTCTCTCTGTGCCGGCCCTGTCTCCAGGAGACCTTGTTTCCACGGCGAGACCTAAAGCAGCTCAGAGGCAGCCTGTATCTGTATCTGACAGTGTAAGCAGTGTGTGAGCAGCACACTGGCCTCTTCATATAGAGTCCCACAGAGATTTTCAGCACTATCCTTTAACTTCAAAACTATTAAGTAAAATATTGTCCCGTTTATGAAAATGTGCTTACAGATATTTTGCATTTCTGATATAAACTTTCTAGCCTTTAATAGCATATTTGTATCTATCCTATGTGTAATTAATTTGTCAAATGAATCATAGACGTACTTCCCATACAGGGGTGTGTTACCACATAGTGACCTTATGAAGGGTTAAGATGTAAGAAATAAGGAATGGGCTTTCATAAAGCCCATTGTTTATATGCAGAGGCAGCCGGCCTGGTCAGGGTTGGTGTCTCCTTTGTCGAGGGATGCCGGTCTGATGACTGCCCTAGTCATTGAAACCCTTCCTGTCCTCAGCTTCTCTGGCTCCAGGGCAGAGTAATGCAGCTTCTGATTGTTATTTGCCTTCTCACTTAGGAGTGTGACATGAGGGAGCGTCAGCATCCACATCCACACAGTCTGCCCGCGGAAAAGGCTCTGGGTTCACTGCAACCAATGCAGTACAGGAGCATTCTAACAAGAGGGCATTGTCTGCCCGTGACGACAAGCCACCCCCCCTCACCTTAATGGAAATGATTGGGCTGCACTTTCTGGCAGAGTCTAGGCACATGGGTGAAAGCAATTCTGGAGAGTTCAAAGGTTACCGGCAGTTACGTTAGGGCGACTCTGACTCAGGGTGTGTCTGTGCTGTCACCTAGGCAGGGAGGGTGTTTTCTGTATGACTTACACGCAACACAAGACCTTACAGTACCTGGTATGAAGGACTGGCCGGTCAAGGCTGTCTGTGAGGCTTCTGAAAGAGGCTGGGCTGATTCATATCCCGCAGATGTGGGAAATGCAAATGTATTCTGCTTATACAGTCCCGATCAAAAGTTTAGGACCACTTGAAAAATGAAAAATGCATGGTTCCAAGTAGAGCTTCACCATGCAACAAGAAGAAATGGGAGTCGGACAAAACATTTTTGAGGCTGTTTCACAGCTGATAAAAAGTTTAGGACGATGAGTGCAATGATATTATTTCTGGGTTGGCACAGTGCTCAGCACACTCCCTTACATCCAGGGGACCATGGTTCGAGTCTTTGTCCTGGCTCCATGTGTGTGGAGCATGTTCTCCATGTGTTGTTGTGGGGTTTCCTCCAGGTTCTCTGGCTTCCTCCTGCAGTCCAAAAATATTCTGAGGTTAACTGGAGCTACCAAATTATTCATAGGTGTGAATGGTGTGTGAGTGTGCCCTGTGATGGGCTAGCTTGTCCTGGGTTATTAACTGCCTTGTGGTTGTATCTACTGGGATAGACCCTTATAACCCTGCATGGGACAAGCAGGTATGGAAAATGAATTCATTTTATTTCCTTAACAAGGTCAAATGTTAACTCATCAGCCACAACTCTTGTTAAGAGCTAATGAAAGAAGTACGTTTTTTATAGAGACTTAAAGTTATCTAAGCACTGGGCCATTCAAATCATCAGTGGCAGCATATTCAACAGCTTTGGAGCTGCCAGTGCAATAGCACGGTCACGCCGACTCCAGAACCTACTACTCAGTAATACTAAGAGCAGCTGGTTAGTACTACTCACTAGTACTAATAGCCAGCCCATTTAAAAACAAACAACAATATTTTAAAATCAGTTCTGAGTAGAACAGGAAGCCAGTGTAGAGATGCCAGTACTGGGGTTATAGGATCATATTTTCTCTTTCCCGTGAGAAGATTAGCAGCTGCATTCTGTACCTCCTGCAAACACCCTATAGATGATAGTTCCAAACCCACAAACAACGAACTACAATAATTTAAGCATGAGGAGATGAAAGCATGAATGACTTTCTCTAAATCTTTCCTTGGTAAATAGTTAACAGACATTACAGTCTGTATAACTGAACTCCAGACTAATAGCAGGTGAGTGTTTATGTGTCAATAAGGCCAGAGGCTCTGGTTTTCTATCATGAAAACTCCATGGTGTCATGCAGTGAGTCTCTCAAAAACCCTTTCTTTTTGGGTCACCTTCCAGTGGGCTGTTTCTCCCAGTAAAAAGCAGCAAGAGGGCAGGGTCGCCTGGATCTGATGAGTATCGGCCATGAATAGGGAAGGGCATTGATTTCAGGCCTGGGGGGGGATCCTGATGCACCCCGGTGCACCCCTGAGGTGGGTAGAGGGTGTGCCTTTCGCATGTGGGAAATCTCATTTTCCTCCCAGGTCACAAAGGACTTTCTTACAAATGTGTGTTGGAGGCCTTTACCTAGTGTTGTCCTTTCCGAACGATACAGGCCACAAGGACTCATGGCCGGGAGGCTGAGCGTAGCTCTCGTGCCCTGTAGCTCTCGTGCTTGAACAAGCTTACATTATTCTGTAAACCTGGATAATATAATGGAATTTTAATCAATATTCCTGTTGTTTTCGCTATGTGGGAGAGATTTTTTTGGGGGGGCGGGGGGAATAGAATATTTAATTAAGTCTCAAAAACACAGGCACAGTTTGAGCTCTGGCCATTCACAGTGCTATTTAAATTAAAAACGGTTTTTGTGGCTAGACCTTCAGTCTTCAGTAAACATTCATACTCTGTAAGTTATCCAAAATCACTCCCTTTTGAAATGATTGGATTCATTTAGTGTCATGCATCTACATAGCAGGTTACAGGTCGGCCAGACAAGGGCCTTAATGACAGCATTTCCTGAAATATACATAAATCTGTGGAGACATTATCTGATACTTATCTCTTCATACTAAGCAGAAGGTTGCGGAGAGCAGCATGCGGTCCCGGCTGTGACCTTTGACACGCCGCGTGACTCCTCCCACAGCATTCCTCGTGACCTCCTCCTCGTACGTGTTGAGTTTGTCCAGCCAGCCCATTGACCATCCAGTCCTGAATTAATGGCCTTTACCTCCCAGACCTTTGATAAAACAGTGACTCACTGGGCATGTTCAGGCGCCAGTCAGAGTGATGATGTAATGGCGGGGATTCTCTGGAACATGGGCTTTATTCTGCTGGCTGCAAATGGATGCAAGACGGCAAGGATGATGGCAGGCCTGTGGCAGCGAGAGGACTAACTCCCCATCGCAGGATTCAGTGACACCCAAAGGAACACATCCTTTTAATAACTTCCTCTCATCTGTTCTCATAAAGATTCGGCTTGCCTTTTCTCCAAATAGCCTGCAGTTTCCTCATCTAATTTCTGCTTCACATTCCTCATAGAGTTTTGATGTTTTGTTTTCACCCAATGGTCAAGTGAGACTCATAAGGTCACATGTATAGCCAATTTCCTGTCTTGCAGGAAAGCACTCCATGCTGTTTCTTCATTCGGGAACGATACAAGGATTTTCTGTCCACGCTCTAAAATTAAATACGATATGCCTGTGTCTTGTATTGTGCCTATAGGCAGCCTTCTGAAGAATATTAAGTTGCAAAACACTTACAGCATTAATCTTCTGAAAAGCCTAAATGCCATCTTATCTTGTGGCTGGAATGTGCCAGACTGAATCCACCTCCCCTTCGTTTTTGTTGAGTCTTTAGAAGGCCGTCCCTGGCTGTGCATTTGTGTTTGCTGTGTTTAGGAATGACGTGCATGTTTTTTTGAGTTATTGTGCCCAACCTGAGACAGGGAGCAGTAATCGGCTGGTGGTACCGTTTCATTTACCCAAATTAGCAGTGGCAGATGCATTTGTAATTGCCCGAAAAAAGGATTATGGGTTTCAAAGGGAGCATCTTGGCACTGGGAAGGCTGTATATGCACTTGACAGGGATAGTCAGCCAAGCTGAATTACCTCTGCATTGCAGGAAACTGTGCTCTGTTGGTTCACAGAAGTTTGAAGTTTAACCCTTTTCCTGTAGATAGCCTAGATGGTCTGAACCCTGCCGATCTTGCATTTTGAATTTTGGTGTGTTCTTTTGTAGACTAGTAGACTTTTTAGTGTGTTCCTCTCTGGATTGTTGTGTTCCTTTTAGAGTAGCGTGTTCTGGTGTGTTCCACTGTGGTCTGTGCCATTTACATGTGTTAATCTGCAGACCGATACGTTCTGGTGTGTTCCCCTGGAACGGCATTTGGGGATGAAATCACATATAAGCTGACGTGAGATTTGCATTATACTGATGGAGCTTCCTTATTTAACAACTGCGTAAGAGCCAGTTTGTGTTTTGGAACTTCACATATTAGCAGAGCTGCATTTACACTGGGGTTTACATCTGGGTCTCAGGGTCACCAAAGGAATTCTCTTAGGAATCTTGCCTTTATGTTACTCCACACTCCCAAGTGGTGCATATTTTTCCTCCTGAGACACACATATTACCCGCATCACTGTAAGACATGGAGCAGGGGAGGAGGGGGTTTCTTAAGACCGTAAGACATGACACTCTGTGGTTTTTGAAGTGTCAAACTACTATTGCTCAGTAGTATTCGGTGCATGCAAAAGTCCTTGGCCCCCTGCTGGCAGATGCATGCCATCATCCCCTGGTAGGGAGCTGTTTTATATCTGCTGAAGCAAGCGCAGACTCATCTGAGTGCCAAATGAAGGGGAAGCTTGTGGCTCTCAGGGACCCCGGCAAGCCCGTCGGCTGGGAGAGCCGCTATCTCTCATCCCAGACAGAGAACCGACACTGTGTCTCTGTGACACTTCCCTATCCCAGGAGTGCTCTGGGCCATTGTCAGAATGGCAAAATGACACCCCGTGTTCAGAGTGCCTGCTGATTATTCAGAAAACAATGACGCGTTGAGAGCACCGGCTCACATGAGGCTTATTGGCCCAGAGCGTGGAAACTGCCAGAAAGCATGCTTTGCAGCACCCACGCCGACAAGCCTGAAATGCCAGTGCCTCTGTCAGTGCTGGGCTTCCAGAACAAAGCAGCACCATTCATGCTTCTGTCAGAATCAGCAAGAACATCCAGTGTCTGTGACGGTCATTGCTTTTTTGTGTTTGTTAGATTACCCCGTCTCAGGGACGTGCAGGTCTTTTACTGTCGGCTAGTGCTGTCTGCCTGACAACTCAGAATCTCAGAAACGCATGTCCATCACTCTCCAGGCTGAGTCCCACAGCTCAGGGGGGTCTTTGTCTCAAATTAGGCTGATCCAGTGTCACTGCCATCAGAGAATCAAGCAGGCGAATCCACCTGTCAGCTCCTGGCATAGCGTTAGCCACTTACTAAGCAGATACTTTTGCACAATGTACATGTGAGGCAAATATTACATTAAAAACATATGACTCAACGAGTTGACAAGGCATGAGTGCAGATAGGCTAGAGCTTCCCGGTACAAGTGTAAGCAGCATAGGAGCAAGAGCTACACAGTGTCTTCTAAACAATGAGTATTATGACTATTACTATGATTATTATTCAAATCAGCAGAAAGCGCTACATTGAAAGCTTTATAGAGATCATGGAGTTCTGCTAGGTTAGAGGAGGTGTTCCTGGAATTGATGGGTCTTCAATAAAAAATAATAATTAGTTCGGTACATATGTGAATACAGACTTGATGATTTTTGTGTATAAGCTTATTAACCAAATTTTGTACCTCTGAATTTGTGTGGGATATGTTATCCTTGGCGAAAAAATAATTTTGGTGAAGTTGTCTTTAAGATGGTCTGGATCTCTCTTTCAGGTGTTCCGTCTGCCAAGAAGTCGGGGATTCCTGCTCCGCGTGAGATTCCTCCTACGATATCCAGAGACAGGGTCTCCCTACGGGACCAATTACGGACTGCCGGCTCCAAGAAGATGATCCCAAGCACTAGCAGCTCCAGTCTCTCAGGGCTTGGGAAGAGCACCCGGACTTCTATGAAGGCAAAAGCGGACGCCGAGGCTGGAGACAGGGCCAGCGAAAAAGCCGTGCTGGAGTGCCAGGTCAAAGAGCTGCTGGCCGAAGCCAAGGCCAAGGAGTTTGAGATCAGTAAGCTGCGCATCGAGCTCCAGCGGTGCAAGGGCCACGGGACATCGGTGGGCAACACCCCCGAGGGCAGTGAGCCAGAATCGCAGCGTCTGGAGCTGCAAGTCCTGGCACTGCGTGAGAAGAACAGCAAGTTCCAGCGTGAGCTGGCCATGCTGCGGGAGGAGAATCAGGCCTTGAAGGAGAAGCTCCTGGGGGAGTCGGCTGGCGTCAACAGCCCAGCCAGCCCCACCATGCACACGGTGAACGGGGTCTTGCAGGACGGCAGCCCGCCAAAGATTTCCCCATCCTCCAGCAGTGACATCACTAAGGGCTCCTCGTCTCCAGACTCGTCTGAGTTTGAGAAAATTCCCTCCAGGTCCGACTCCTCGTGCAGTGGGCCGGTGAAAGGCTGCGGTGATGATAGCCGGGAGCTTTCGGTGGAATGCCTGACAGAGAAGATCCAGAGGATGGAGGAGAGTCACCACAGCACAGCAGAGGAGCTACAGGCCACACTGCAGGAGCTCTCCGACCAGCAGCAGGTGGTGCAGGAGCTAACGGCTGAGAACGAGCGGCTGACAGAAGAGAAGGGGCTGCTGCAGACATCGCTGCAGCAGCAGAGAGAGAGGGTGGAGCTCCTTACACAGAAGAACGAGGGCCTCCTTGTGCGGCTGCAGGAGCAGGTCGAGACCGACGAGACACGTGCCAAGGCCTCCAGGATGGCCGAGCTGGAACAGAGACATGCAGAGCTGGTGGAGAGCTCGCACTTTGAGCGAGAGAAGCTGGTGGACATCCAGCAGCAACTCACAGGCAGCCTGAGGGCCTTGGAAAAGGAGCACCAGGAGGGACAAGGGCTAGTGCGCTCCCTGAAGGAGGAGAGGGACACCCTCCAGACATGTTTGGAGAAGGGTCAGGAGGCCAGCAGTAAGATGGCGAAAGAGCTAGAGGAGCAGAGGGTGAACACTGAGGGCCTGAAGGTGGAGAATGTGAAGCTGAAGGCCCAGGTGGAGGTGGAGAGGCAGAAGGTGGTGGAGCTGAAGGCTATGCAGGACGCTGGCGACAGCAGCGAGGTGGAGAAGCTGCTCAAAGTGGCACATTCAGAGAAGGAGCGGCTGGAGCTACGGCATTCCGAGCTGCAGCAGGAGCTCTTGCAGGCCACAGGCAACACGGAGCGCGTCCGGGGGATGTTAGCTAAGGTACATCTCCGCCAGTCGCTGACTCTGTTCCTAAGCTTCCATGCTGTTTGGTGATGTTTTGCTTGGACCCTGCCTGACTTCTCTTAGCAGACAGCCTTACTGCTCCTCCCAGCCAGTCAAAGGGGTTACCTGGGCGGGAGTTTCCTCTTCCAGTACTATCCAGGTTTGGGTGCTCTTTCTCCCTATTGCTGTGGAGAAAACCAGATATCTTACCAGGTACTTATCCAAAGGCCCTGCCGCAGCGAGCAAACGTCTTGTTTATTGCCTGCCACCCACTGGGTGGAAAGAGATCTGTACAATGCGAGGGTAGGCTATGGCAAGCCTCCCCCTCCTGGCCCTACAGGGAAATGGAAGTAATGCGGGAAGGGCATCCAGAAAAGAATCGCTTCAGGTTCATTTGCTGATCCTGTCTGTCAGCTTAGGGGTTTATAGCTCCTGGCAGAAATCTTGCTGGCCCTGTGCTGGGAGACAGCATCTGACCCATTTTCTTTTGCCATGAGCTCCCTCTCCTGTGAAACATTATAACTTCACAGGCCGTTTTTGGTATTCACAACCCAGAAAACATACTGTAAGGTAGGCAAAGTACCAGCAGCAGTTAACAATGAGTTAAAAACATGTAATGAGCTGTATTGATCAGACCTCTGTATGGTCTTAAGCTGAGGCCACAGCGATGCCTGAATGGTGACTCTGTCCTGCCAACGAGCAAAGGAGCCCCAAGGAGTGCCGTGACTTTCCGGGCTGTGAGTCACCCTCATGTAGCTTCTTTCAAGCCCGCATGGCTGATGCTTTGTGGGGGAGTTAGCATGCACTGACAGTCTAGCACAGCTGGGGCTTGGAATCATAATGGTCCCAATAATGGGAGCAGAACTGTGCCAGGTTTCCAGAAGGAGCACTGGTCGCCTGATGATGGTCCCATTGGTGTTGCTGATTTGGTATGAAGCTCACCCTCCTCAGTGCATGAGGGAATAAATGAGGTTTCCATGTCTTGGTGTTAAACCGCAGGGCAGGCTTCATGAGCAAGGCCTCATTGGCCTATAGAGCAAGTGCAGATGCACATGGATTAGATCAGATCTTATCTGAGACACCTGGCTTGGCGTTAGGTTTTTAAATTGGTGACTGAAGGCTTAGTTCACTGCCATGATGGCTTTGGGTTTCTGCCGATACCTTGTTTCAACAGGTGGAAAGGTAGAAGGTTCCCAAGACCCCCCGGTAGCATGTGCGGGGGTCTGGAGCTTGTCAGCCAGGCCTGAAATCTTAGCTAGCGGAATGTTCTGGAGTTCCACTTTACATTTCTGCTCTGTGGGTCTGGGGGGTGGTGGATTGGATAGGAGTTAAGGGTGTGGTCTGATGGGAATGGCAGTCAGGGCAGTGGGATTGCGCTGGCAAACAGGTGTGATGAATTAGCATGGCGGTACTTTGATTAGCCAGTAACACATGGCTTTTCGCATGGGAGCTGAGGCCATGAGTACGCAAGATGTGGCTGAAGGCAGCATCACTAGCATGTTAATGCGACACAGCTCCTGTGTGTGTGTCAGAGCTCAGTGTGTTAATTAATCAGCTAAATTAATTAGCAGTAGGATGGGTGGAGTCTGCAAAGCGATGACACTTAAATGGGTGGGCCTGTACACACTCAGTTTGCCGTTTCACATGGGTGGTGAACACGGCAGCTGTAGGTATAATGCAATGATACGCCTTAAGCACCGAAGCCGATGTGAAGAAGGAAATGCCAAATGACCAGAGCGCCATCTCCTGGTGGTAGTGCAGAAAGGCATTTCTACCAGAGCTGTAATGAAAAAGGGCCCTGTGGTAATTTGGTTACTGCTTCCGTTTTTGAACAATCACCCTGCAAATATTGGTCAGGTCAATCATTCAGCATTGTAAGCACATCTGCTTCATATTTAGCCTAAATTGTTTTAGTATACATTTCCAAAAGTCTGTTCCAAAACATCATAATATCAAAGCCACATGTCCTATATATTTGTATAAAAAATACCAAATAAAAATAAATATACATAATTTGAATATTATCCTGTTAAACAATGGGAAGGATTCAGCAGCCTGTGGGGGGGTTTCTCCGCATTTGGGTTTCTGGATCAGGTCAGTTACTCAGAGGGTGTGTGTGTGTGTGTGTGTGTGTGCATGTTGCAGGTGGAAGCGGAATGCCAACGCCTCCAGGAGCTGTGTGCCAAGCAGGAGCAGGAGCATTGCACCTCCGTGTGCTGTCTGGAGGAGAGCAGCCGTGAGAAAGAAGTCCAGATCAAGGAACTGAAGGAGACCATCTTTGAACTGGAGGACCAGGTGGAGCAGCACCGGACTGTAAGGCTGCACACGAATCAGACCATCCTGGACTTGGAGGGTAGGTGGCCTGACCGCCTGCGAAAGGGTGAAATGCTCAAAAAAAACCTCCAAATGGATCATAAGTAGAATTGCCAAGATGGAAGACGTGAACTGCAGGGAAAACCACCATAGCTTTATAAGGATGTTACCCCCACCACCACCATCAGGGGTCACTCTTCTCCTCTGGGTTTGTAACTGGCACCACAGCACACTCTCTCTCAGACTCACACCCACAGGACAACTGGAAAACCTGACTACCCAGAGACCAGTAGGGCTCTAAGCTCCATTTGGACCCCTGTTCCTGTCACACTGACATGAGGGGCTGGAGCCAGCAGCATGGGTTAAATATGGAGCGGGGAGAGCACATGTCTGAGAGATGCCAGATGGCTAATTGCTTGCATTCAATCCTCACTCGGGCACGGAGCCCATCGTATTCTGAGATTAAAGAGTAAAATCTAAAATTAAAGATTTAAAGATCAGAGTGATCCATTTCCAGGGATCACAGTTAACATTTCACATGTTTTACACTAAAGGATGATAATCGATTCATTTGCGGTTAGACCAGCCACAGTGAAAATGTCCTAGTGCCGTGCTGGCTTTGTACTTTGAAACATTAGGAGGAAGGTTGCTATTTTACCCGCAACAGCGTGCAGATGGGTTTGTCAGGAGTGACCTTCTCCTTCACGGCCCACTAAGCAGTTATCGGGAGAGATGATGACATGGAATCATGTACACATGCTGGCATGTACTTGCAGGTCAGGTCAAGAAGCTGGAGGAGCAGAAACTCAACTTGGAGAAGCAGCTGAAAGCTCTGAGCAGACAGATGAAGGTAGGCTGCTGTTTTGGGGTTCTTCCTTCATACATTCATTCAACACTACAAAAAAAGACAGAATGGAGGAAAAGCAGAACATTACAACTACAGAGTTGCATTAAGCTCAGTTTTTCTCCTTCCTACAATGTGCCTTGTGCCTAGAGGCCCACCCCTTTAAATGAGGGTAATCTGGTTCTACAGCCAGCACATATTTAAGTATTGATTCATCTACTAGATTGTATTTTTTTAAATCTGTGTGAGACAATTACAGTCATTTATGCATTTTACTTAGTGTACCATGCAGTACCTCAACTAACATAAAATGACTTTTGAATAGCACTTGTGACTTGCTTCATAGATTTATTCCTTAACAGTAAGTGTTCTTGGTTAGAAACGTCCCGTAAATGACGAATGGGTGAGCAATCATGACTGAGCATACATGTGATTGGGAGGTCTTGTTACCGGGCAATCTTGTGACTGATTGATCATGTGACTTGTCGTGCATGTAATCAGGACGAGACAGAGGAGTGGCGGCGGTTCCAAGCAGACCTACAGACAGCCGTGGTGGTGGCCAATGACATCAAGGTGGAGGCGCAGCAGGAGGTGCGCGGCCTCCGCAGGCGGCTGCAGGAGGAGCAGGAACGGAACATGAACCTGGAGGCTGAGCTGGAGCAGCTGCAGGGTGGCAGGTGTGTCAGCAGGAGGCAGCAACGTGCACGCCACTCCGCTACTGTTCCTAACCCAACACTTGTTAGTAGGGTTTGCCACAATCCTCAGAAGGGCTGTTTTGACATCTAAAAAAATCAATAAACAGTGGTTACGGACAGAAGACCGTAAGAGCAAAGTTAACAGTTCAGGGGTGTCTGCTGTTGATTCTAGACCAAGATAATTTGCCCAGACTGGCTGCAGGGAAATGTATTATGATATAAATCACTTTGCCAAAAACAGGAATAATACATTAATAACAGTGGCCATTCTTACACTATTTTGCAAGATTTGTGCAAAAAAGTGCATGTTAGTACTCACTACTACAAATGAAGTAACCCCTAACACAGACTGAGTTGCCTAACACAGACTCTGACGTTGAAGGTGTAATATGTAAAATTCCAGCGTAGGCCTGGCAGAAAGATAGAAATGTGGATTACAGCCCTTTAACTCCCAGGATCTGCAAACCCTACTAACTGACTCTGGTGTCCCGTGTGACTCTGTCCCCGATCTGCTTTCTCATTTCTGACTGCTCAGTCTAACAGAATGCGTGATAACCTGGGTGTCACTGCAGTGTGTCCCAGGTTCAGTTTAATCACCCTCCACATTGTCTACGTCCCCCAGAGCATTGAACCTAGACCCAGCTGCCGTCACAGAACCAGAATTCGGGGCATTTGTGGTAATCGGGTCTCAAGCCTCAAGCTTGTTCAGTCTTCCTTAAAGGGGGGGGGGGGGGGGCGCGGGGGGGCTCGACCAGCCGGGCCGTGGATTCAGTGGCACACCCTCCTGGTGAGAGTGCTGGCC
>JABFDZ020000109.1:16110876-16129496 GCA_019775955.2 Pollimyrus isidori | reverse complement strand
GGTAACGGTACGGCTCGCTTGGAACCTCGGCTGAGGTGGTACTAAAAAAAGGACCAGGTACCAGGTACTGTTCCTAGCGGAAAACCCCCCAAAAGTGAGCCGTACTGAACCGTACCGTGCCGGAGTATGCAGTGGAAAAGCGCCAAAAGATGGCAAGGACTGCATCTTCCATGGCCCTCTCTGCACTTTGTCAATCTGTGTCCTATGGTAAAACCAAAAGTAAAAGTCATTTTTCACTAAAAAAAAAAAAAAAAGTTCATGGAATTGTTCTAAACAATAACCTTGACTTACTGCAAGTTACTTTTAGTAAAATTATTTATTCTTATCCATGACACACTGCAGCTTTTCTGTACAGCACTACCAAGGTCTGGTTTCAAAGTACACAGCTATCTAGTGCATTGGCGCTGGAAGCATGAACAGTCAGGGGTGCATGTGGCATGCAAACTGCGTTGTGCTATCACAATATATAACTCACTTTGATTTCTTGTTTAGACTGACCTCTCCTCGCTATTGAAGGATGTGTCAGAAGGGCACAGAAACACATCCATCCATCCATCCATCCATCCTCCCTCCCTTCCTCCCTGGGAGAAACAAGTCTTGATAAACATTAAAAAAAAACAATCCAATAACGCTCTTTGCGAAATCAGTCATAACAGAAAATCAACAAGGAAAAGCAGAACAATCAGCATCAAGCATGACAATTATTCATCATTGACAAGCTATGAATTATTACCAGTAATATGATTTGATAAGACTTATTAGGAGTAAGATATCATTTTTTTAAGTTCTGTTTCCCTTAAACATCCTTCCCATAGTTTCTGGCGGCGTTTAAAACTTTCTCTCACACAAATATCTCTAGTCAGCCCAGAGCTGCAGGGACAGACTCGAGTAATCATTATGCCTTCAGGCAGGACACAGAGCATCATTTACAGGGCCTAATTCCTGCGGTGTGTAATCTCACCCAACAGTCTTCTTACAGACCTACAAATGTCAGATTTATCACCACAGAAGACAAGACAAACATAACCCAGCCAGCTGGCTCAAGGGGCATTAAGACCCTCAATAAAAATCACATCCCTGACCATATATCACCATATATTGGCCATGAAAATGCAGCAGTTTACTTTGTCTTTGCCCATGAATGTTCTAGAAATGCCTTCAACGGCAGTATATAGCTGTGGCGGTGAGAGGACAGCCCCCTGGTAGACAGCAATTACACAGAGTGATTACAACAGGAAGGATCAGCACTGTGGGGCAGTTGGCACCAAGTGTACACAAAATTCAAGGTACAAACCTTTCGATGTAAATTCGCAATTTCAGTATTCCAGGGAAAATTATTCATTTTGAAGTTTATTAAAAACACATACCAAAGGCAATGTGTCTGAATTACAAAACACTTATTTGCACAATGCAAAAATATGCTAAATATTTTTTTTAAATCAAAAACATAACACCATAATTATAATGAACTACATCCCTTCTAAATCTGACTCTGTCAACTAATAAATATGGCCATGTATCTGTATAATCCAAAATTGTTTTTGTTTTACCCCAGTCTGAAAAGTACCCTAAAAGCCATAGGGAGACTCATGTTCCAAGGCTGTCTCTGCTTTGCTCCAGTCGTACACATACTCGGATCGTGTCACAGCACGTTGCATCTGTTTCCAGCAACATATCCGGGTGGAGAAGCATTCTCGGTCTTGTCAAGTACACCAGCCCTAGAGAGGGAGTTATTTGGGAAGACAAAATGTTCCCAAAGCACCAATTTTGATTGACTGTAACAGCATTAGCTGTAACCAACTCAAGGCCACAATTAGCATCATGTTTTCCGCATTGAACATCTATATGTGAATTTAGGTTCCACCCATGTCATTAAAAGTATCCATTCATTTCATTGTGCGTACTGAACCAAAAATGATGTACTAAACAGTACACAACATCGGTACTATTACAGTCTTACATGACTGTCACAGTCATAATGAGGTTTTACAGATTCTGGTTCTCTGTGGATTCCATTTAGGCTGGAGTTACGAGGCTTTGGGGACAGGTGGGCGTGGCATTTTGCAGGAAGCACAGGGCTGGACATTCAGTTGTATAGTGACGGTGGTGTAAATCTGCTGAAAGTGAAAAGCACAGAGCATAACACAATTACTCTTTCAGGAATTGAAAAGGGCTGCTATTCTTATACAAGAGGACTGAGCTGGAATTCAGCTGGGTGAGCAGAAACGGGGTTGCTGTTCTCCAACCCCCATGCCCAGCACAGACCAGGAAACAGCTGTGTCCCACAGGGTATTGCGAGGGGGGTAGTGCCAAAAGAACAAAATCACAAACAACAACTGAACTTCAATGGGCAGAAATGTTGGCAGCCCAAGGCATTAGCAGAGCAGGGTGTGATTCTGATCAAGTCTGACAGTCACCACTTACTCTAAAAAAAACATGCCACTGTTCCTTAACCTGAGCCACGGGTACAGGAACATTCAAAGAACATCAAGAAGATAAACTCTCAAGCTGCACCACAACTGGATGGTTTGAGTGTCAGCACTACAAGAATAGCGATCCACAACTCACTGACTGTCGGTCAGTGGTTTTAAGACCATATTCCTGGGGATTTTAGTTCCAAACAAAACAAACTATTTACCCCTCCGTACATCTGAAGGTTCTGCTGATGATGCTCAAATTACCAGTCTCGACCATATGCATGAAGAGTGTTACAATCTGATTTACTGTTCAATTGCCTTTTTGCATATTTTTGTGCAGTGCCAGGGTGAGATTTCCTTTTAACATTTAGTGTTAAAATACAGGACTTTTTTCAGCTGTACAAAGTTGCGTTGAAACGTTTCGTCAGATCCGGTTTTTTTGCTTCTGCTTTAGTGTTTCACCCAAAACATGCAGATCTCAGGCATTGAAGACCTCCCTAATAAAACTTTCTGATTTGGATGGGATTAAAGATCACTTTTGGTCACTTTAATGCCCGGTGAAACAAACTGTAGAAGACTGAAATTTATGGCCATGTGACTGAGCCCAGAAGCGCTCAAGAAAGATCCAGAAGGTCGTTCTTAAATGCTTAGGTACCATCTGCCTGTTACAGGATATCCTCTGAAAAGACCAGCGTTTGCCAGATGCTAGAAATGCACATCAGTTGCATATCAGTATCAGCTGGTGTTTGTAAAAAATCAAGGTACCTCCATCTGTCTGATGCGTCAATATTGGCTGATGTTGCCATGTTTAGAATTTAATCAATATTCAAAGTTGGCAGCAACAGTGAACATTAAAAACATAACTGTTAAAATAATGGAAACAGTTGCATTGGATGAACAGCTATTTTCCATATGCCAGGACAAACAATTTCATCAGCTCATACATCATTTAGAACCTCGCTACAATCTCCCAAGTGCGACCTTTGCTGATGTCTCACTATCCTCGTTATATGGCGTGGCTGCTACATACTTTCACAGGATCTTAAGAAGTAACATAACTGACATCAGGTTCACTACAGATTCCAGAAGTTCAGAAACCCGGCAGTTATCATTACCGCTTAATTATCAGTGTATGAAATGTCAAATTGTCATTATTGGAAAATGTCACAATGACAGTGGTGTGACGCAGACATTCATGTTTTAAACTACATGCGTGTTACAGAAACCACAAAAACACACACTTCTCATCTCCCTATCCTGCAATGCAATTTAACACATACACAATTATCTGTTCCGTTTTACTTTGTGCAGGGTTACATTATGGAAGTCTGCCAATGTGTACACGTGCAAAGATGCACTTATGTTTGCACTGCAAGAAACATACAGCAAATATTTAACACTCACTTTCATTACTTCCTCTGCAAATAAAAATTGACCGGGACTACAGAGGGCAACACCAACCAAGCCAACCAGGCTGAATATTCTGAATTAACTATTCAACAAGGCTGTGGGTGAGTCAACAATTGCACTATGATTGGGAAAAATGAAATGCTAATTGGTGTGATAACCTGGGTATTTTTTTTGCAAGAATGCACCAGTGAATTCCCATCAGGGACATTTCACCCATGGCAATTTTCCAGCCACCATGAAGCAGCACTCATACTCACCATGGCTGCACTAAATTATCCAACACAGGCATAACTTTCAGAAAGGGTGGCCCAGGCACAGCAGTGATACCACGGGGGCCGGGGAGCAGTGCAAGGGGCACGCCAGCGCAGCATCCAGTGGGACAAGGACCCGCAGATTTCCGCATCACCTGGCGGCGACTCCATGGCCTTTAAGGACATGATCACACGGAACCACAACAACCAGTACATTTCATTGTCATACTGTATTAGGAAACACTCATGTTACCAGCTTAAATGTAATGGGATCTGCAGATGAGGGCCCATCCATGACAATCACAGCCTGGACTCTTCAGAGACACACAGCGGAGATTTACAAGGTGCCTGAGCGGCGAAGAAGGCCGTCCATCATGGAGATGGAAGCAGTGGCGCCTCTGCTCTACAGGACTCAAGCACTGCGAAAGGGGCACTGTGATCTGTGCCACAGCGGGTACTACTCTAGCAGGATGGCAGCATCAGCGATGCCAGCTGAACCCTCCATGCAGTCTCTCCACAGGACTACAATGAGGAGAGGGGTGACAAGTCAAATATTATGAAACGCAGCTACAAAACTCATTCATGTGTTTATAAAGATGCCAAACAAAACATTGTATTATACAAGTGTCCATAACAGTAATGGTAATGACTAGAGATGCATCAATCCGATATTCATATCAGCATCGGTGCCATTCCAGACCTATACTTATTTATTTTTTGTCAATCTCTAAAAATATAGCTCCTATTTCGTGTTAAATCTACTGGTATAATCAAATGCAGGACAGCTCTTTCGCATTTTGCATGTGTTTTTTGCGGCATTCAAATCTAACACTAACGCTGCCCCTCAGTCATTTTTGCTAATTGGTGGGTGAGAGTACAGTGACTTCCGCCTGCTGCGACGTTATGCACTTACCCTTAAAAAAAATTGTATGTAAAATGTAACAACGTAAAAAGAGCTCTTGTATCGGAATCTGTATCAGTATCGGCAGTTGTGTATCGAAATTGGATCGGAACAGAAAAAATGTAGATCGGCCCATCCCTAGTAATAATAATCATGCTGATTTATTCTCAGTTCTTTAAAGCGGAAAGTTGCAAACCATAAACACTTATTGACAACATGATAGTTCTTATGAATGAAAGGAGGAAAGATTCGGGTACAAGCCAGTGAAGGGAGCATGCAAACATGCTCATCATGTCAACTGCACTGAGACTGTACTTCACATACCTTTTCCCCTCATATTTTGTTGGTTTTTGTCCTTTCCTGAAGGAGAACTGTAATAAATTGTTTTGATATCGCAAGTTTAGCAGGAAAGTGGGACTGAGGTAGAGGGAGGAGGGGGCTTTAATGGGATTTGAGTATTTCTGTTGCCTTGGCAGAGGTCCCTGTCGCACTCAGTAACACCGATGTCCTACGCGGGGGGTGTCTTTACCTGAAACACTTTCCGGCCGCTTGGCGAGGAGAGGCAGGTGACAGAGCACTGATCGACCAGGTCCAGGGCCTGGAGCGCCAAGGAACCAAAAAGGAACTTCAACCTGACAAACAAGAGGACAGAGTAGAGCTTGGAGCAATTAAAACATTTGCAGCAGGTCAGAAGAGTCACAAAATCTCAGAGGAAACAAATAACACCCTCCCTCCTCCAAAAAGGAATTCAGAGAGGTCTGATTTACAAATTTGTTTGTGATGACCACAATGAACACAATACAAATGGTGTTTACCACCTTCCTTAGTATGAATGCATGATATTTTTTAAAAAAAGATATTGGAAAGTGATACTCACGCGAGCAGAAGGTCATCTGGAACTGAAATACATCGAGAACGGGGACACATTTTTGTGAGAAATAATTGCACTTATCATTGACAGCATTCAAAAGAGTTATCTATATTCTAAAAATATCAAACTACCTACACCCCCCCCCCCCTATAAGTATACTGCAATTTACGACAGAGCATGAAACAGAAGGATGCGTAATTGGTGGGTTACTCACTTTTCGAGCTCTCCTCATAGGCCTTCTTTATGTCTCTTAAAAGTTCTTCAGCCACGGTATTCAAGGTTAAAGACACACCAGGTCCTGCCAGTGCCGCGCCCATAGAATGGGCAGCGCGCTCTGTGCACATCTCTCCACCAAAACCTGATTAATGCTTCTATCCGCAATGTACCAAATATCTTCTATGCATTCGGAACCGCAGCAAATTCATTCGTACAAATTTACTTAAATTTAACTGAGCACCACATTAGCGACACGCTAATAATATAGTAGGATAAGTGATGGCAAAAGCAAATCACAGAATACTGTACTATACGTTCTAAGTTTCACAAAATAAACAAACAGTCATGCGCACCGGACGTTCTAATTTCGCGCGTTTCCGTCAGATCCGTGCGAAGGCTGAGCGCGTGCGCCGATGAGCGAATAGGATTTTGGTCTTTGGTGTTTATTTTCCTCGCGCCATTTAGGAAACGACTACGTCCTCTATTGGCCAAAAATATGACCTACGTTCATCGCACCGAACACGAAGAGGAAGAAAAATTGAAGCGCAGGTAAATGGTTTATTTTCAGTGGGAAAGTAGCTTACATATTACACACATTAAGCGAAAATGCAAGTGATATGATCCGGTCTGACGCTAAAACACATGAGAATACAATAGGTCTTATTGTCGTGTGTGTGTGTGTGTGTGTGTATATATATAATTAAATTTGATTATGTATTTTTATTCATACTAGATCTTAATTAGAAATAAGGGGTGGAACATTACTCCTTTTAGAATATTGTCTTACTCTTTGATATCTCTCTCTCTCTGATAAGATACCTGCATTGTTTAGCATGAAGTACTGAATGTCTAACTATTGATTTAATATTTCAGCCTTTATCATAACATTTTCAGTATTTAGAAGCATTGTTACCTACCTCCTGGAGAAGTTCGGCACTTAGTGAGGGAGTTTACGTACCTGGAGTCTTTATGCCCAGGTTATGGTAGAAGCAATGCAATTGTGCGATGGGCAGATGGACCAGCCTGGTGACTAAGGTACCTCCATGGCGCAACTGGGGATCCTCTAAATAAACCAGTGTCAGTGGCCATTGAAAGATCTGAGAAGCTGCTGTCACGTGAAGATATTTGTGTTCTTTCGTATTAAGCCAGTAGATACAGATTGCCAGCAGTCACAGTTCTGGGACTTTCAGAACAGAAATAAGGGGCCATTTACTCCTTGACTACCTGCAGAACATCTCTAGTTCTTACTTGAAAAAACATTTTAAAAAGTTGCTAGTAAAGTGACCGGTTCTTTGGACATAGCTACCGTGAGCTTAAATTAAGCTTCTCACTAGTATAATACAAAGTAGGTACCTCAGAACTTGAATTAATTCCGTTCAGAACTCCGAATCGAATCGTAAAAAGTTTGAATTGTGATCGAATTTACCCCATAAGAAATAATGGAAAAAAACAATTAATTGGTTCCCAGCCCAAAAAAAAACACCTAAATGTCTTTTTTTAGTATTTAAACACAAAATGAACCAGATAAAACAATGAGCATATATTGTACTAAACACACAACGTAAAGTAAGACAAAATAAATGTATCCAATGTGTCCTCCCCCGATTGTCTGCTCCATCCGTGTGCCACGCCCCCTCGTTAACCCCATGTAGAATCCCCCAGAGATCAGCTGTTTCTGGTGGTAGTCAGTAGTCCTCTGTATTTCGTCTGCGTTTCAGTTTGTTTCCCCAGTCCGGTCATTGTATTGTCCGTCTGCATTTTGCTTGCCTTACCTGTAATTAAACCGTTTATTCCCCGATACCCTGACGTCTGCCCCTTTATCTCCGTTCTGTCCTGCTCGACACAACAATATTATTATAATTAAGCATATTAATGGTTTATTAATATTATAATAAGAAATCTATTTTCAAATGCATTTTTAAATATAATCACTGTTACTGTATCATTGTTTAAATGTGTTTTTACTAACGAAATACATGCATCCAGTTAGTGTAAACATGCACGACAGCGAATGCGAGGCTGAAACTGAAGCTTTACCCTGTTTCCGTTGAGAGACGTGTCACGTGACTCATTTCCCTGCACGCACAAGTCATCTTAGGTAGCGTTCACGATTTGACTTCTGAGATTCAGATCGAGCTCTAGGTTTTTTTTTTTTTTTTTTAACTGGTTGGTTCAACTTTTAAGAAATTTGAGTTCTGGGTTCGGGTACCAGTGTATTTCAAATGAAGCGAACATTTACCACTTAAAGGTTCTGAAATTTCCTAGTTAAAATCACACAAAGAACGAACTGGGTGCTGGAGAACTAATCCACTTTATTGATTGGTCTGAACTCTGGTAATGGACTACTTAGAGACACTGTGCGATACAAACATTGCATTTCAATCATGGGATACGCGAAGTTTTTCAAGTCTCAGATTTAACAGACAAAAAAGTTATCACTGCAAAATATGACATATGAGGAGCTCAATCAATGATCATTTTCTGGTTACCTTCTGTTTAAGATTCAAGTGTTGTAAACTTTTTTCATTGTTGTTATTGTTGTAAACACTCAACATCCCATTACGAATAGGATGAGAAACATTGATGTCAAAAATAAAAAATGAACATCAGCTCTGGGAGTTTTAAAACCAGGTTATGAATGAATTTTGAAGCAGAGTTCAGAATATGTTTGCTGCTGAGCAAAAGCAAAAGCAAATTCTAGCATGTTCAACATCATTTGAGATGTTGTTGCGAATGTCATCGTTGACCTTGTTACAAACTCCATAGAAAGAACTACTGATAAACAGGTCAATAACAGGAAGCTGAGCTTCAGCTTGATTCTGGAGAAAAGTGGCGAATCGAAGTGCATTTAACAGCCACTGGAGCAAAGCACCGATTTCACTACACTTTACGGTACCATTTACAAAATGAAAACTGCAGATCATTTCGTCACAATACAAAATAATAAACCAGTAACAAGAACAGACAGGAGCCAAAAAAGATCTGGATTTCCAAAAGTTACCAATGTTAAAACACGCAAGCATAAATTCTCTATATGAGCTCAAATAATTTATAAAACAGGTAGTATGATTATTTCTAGAAAGGTACAATGCTAAAAGTGCAACAATGGTGCAAGGATTTCTTTTGTTTGGTAAGTCTTTCTTTTTGGATAGTCAAATACAACTAAAGTCTCAGCTGCCTTTGTTTATTGAAGGGGCACCGTGACTGATTTTATCAGGAAATGCTTTAAGAGTGTGTGTGTGTGTGTGTGTGTGTGTGTGTGTTCACATATATATTTTACCATGACAGGACAACACAAGTGGAAACATCCCAAACCAGTTAGAAACGGACCCCCAGAGCTTCAGTTCCCACCTCAGTCATCATCAGCTCAGCCTAATCACTTGGTATAACCGCAGTGCAGATTTTACCACGAGGTTGAACAACAAAACAAATGACAAAAAAAACAGCTTATTCTTCTTTCTTCAATACGACACCATACCAGTGTTCAATAAATTGTGGTTCGCCTCAAAAACATATGGGAAGATATCGGTGCGCTTGCATACTGGGACAGTAATCTCTTTCAAACTGTAGAAAAAAATAAAATACCCATGCATTTTCCACAGTGCTGCAAAAGACTTGTATCAAGTTAACAGAGCTAATGTTTCTGTCCTTTCATTGGGTGATATTCACAAAGCATCAGGCAGCGCGCTGGGCGACTAAGATCTGTATTCGTGTACCTTCCCCACAGCAAGCAGAAAGGGCTCGCTTCACTGTGTCAGCATCATTGCTCGTTGGGGGAGTAGGGGGAGCGAAGGGTTGACTTCAGCCTGTCCGTGGAATCGCTGGCAAAACACATCCTTCGTACGAGGAGAATGGAGCAAATTTAAAAACATAAAAATGAAAGTATCAAGTAAGGGGAGGGGAAAATGCAAAAGTTATTATATTTACATACAACCACATATTTCTCTTTACAAATAGACTGAGCAGAAGTGGAGAAATAAGTTTAAGCTTTTTTACAGTTAAAGTTCTTTTTGATGGGTTTCTCTCTTCTTTATTCGGCTAAACGCTGGCTTGTCGCTGACAGACTACACGTTAAAGCTTCTGGGCATTTGTCTCTCTCCCAAAGGAGGAGCCTGTTGCCCTGCCGCAACAGCTCCAGGTTACCTCCGCGGTGCGGCGCCCACGGGAGGCCAGTACGATGCCCACAGGGGGCATAGGGAGACTCCCAGGCTGGGCCAGCCCACTGTGGGGCTTGCGGGGCCAGGAGAGGGGGTGGGCTCAGTCGTCGCTGTCTGACAGGGTCTCGTACTGCTCGGAGAGCAGCGGCTCGCGGTCCCACACACGGCTCTGGGGCACGGTGCCAGGCTGCGCCGGAGGGGCCTGCGGCTGCTGCTGTGGCTGCTGCTGCTGGGCCTGCAGCGAGGGGGAAGCGCAGGCCATGGACGAAGGAGGGGTGCTGCTCATCATGCGCATGGTCAGCGGGTTGTAGGGGAACTGCATGGACCCTGCAGCCGGGAGACCAGGACAGAGTATCAGTGGAAATGAAAACCACCCAGAGCACTGAGTCTATCCTACAAGAATGCTGAAGTAGAATGTACCGGTGGACGACGGCCGGTCCTCCCAGGCCCACGTGGAGGCCTGCCTGTGGTAGTCCCCCTCCGAGTGCACAGAGGATACAGAGGAGGGCCGCTCCGCTCCCACGTAGGCCTGCCCTGGGTTTGGCGACTTGGACTTCCTGCTGTTGCCTTTACCCAGCAGCTTCTGCTTGCTGCCTGACTGGCCTGTGGAAGTTTGGAAAGGTCACCACATAGCCTGTAGGGGGCGGCGCAGAGGAGCAAACAGAAATGAGGGGGCAGTAACCTGTGCTGGGGGAGGGGCTGGCTTCCTGTCGGCCTTCCATCATGCCCACTGGACCGCTGTTGCTGGGCTGTGAGGTCGCACCCTGATGCTCTTCCTGTTTGTCCTCGAAGTTGCCCATTAGGGCCTTGCGGATAATATCCTCCAGGCCCAGGTTACTGGCCGGGTCGCTGACAGGGTGGTTCCTGGGGTTGATGCCACCTAGTGGAAAAGAGTCGTGCAGGCGGCGTGACCAATACTCATATTGCAGCTAGAAGATGAAGAAAAACCAGGATACTACTCACTTGAACTGGTCACTGCAGGCAGGTTAAAGATCTCAGTGCCAGGCTGGGCACTCGCTGGAGACAAACAGGAAAGCGGAAGTGTGGAGATGTAAAACAAATCCAGTAGTAATTCATCATATAACAGACTGACGTAGACTGCTTTACCGGCATGGACCCCCTGATAGCCATCGTCTTCGACATCAAGTTTACAACAATAACACTCCACAACTCAAAAAAAGAACATCCACAGCACAACTGCATTTTTCATTTAACACAATACAGAGTGAAATTTGCCCAAATGCAACCAGAGCACTGGCATTCCCAGGCACTTACGGACGTCAGAATCGGCGCCGGCCGAGGAGTTTAACTTGCGAAATATCTCCTGCTTCTTGGACTGCACCATGGCTGATGTACTCTCCAGCTTCGTGAAGAATGAAGGCAGGTAGCTGGCGTTGCCGGGGGAACGGGAATCCGTCCTACAGGCGAAGGGGGTTAGGGGCTCCACAGGGACTGCAGATTGTCCAATCAGGGGCAGAGGGCCCTATTTCACCATCAGATTACCAGTGGTGTATTTAAACAACAGCTCTACATGTATGCTGAGCTGTTTGGATGCCAGGCAGGGTACCTCTGCTCCATGCTCTCAGCCTCCCGCCTCTGGCCCGGCTGCATGACAGCTTCCTGCTTCTCCATCCCTGGGTAGCTCTGTGGCGGGGAGATGGGCTCATAACTGTCCAGTGGAGCGCCGCCTCGCTCAGGGGACTTCCCAGGCCTGAGGGGGACACAGGCAAATCTCCAGTTACGGTGTCCTTAAGGTGGACACTTATTAATCCCAGCTATAATGATTACCAAAGCTATTTAAGAGATACGAGCCCAAAAATAAATACCGATTGACGCCAACCAGGACATCAGGGCAGTGCTTATAGTGTCTGCTGAGGGCTGTGACGCACCGCAATCTTGGCTTATCAGAGGCGTTCTCCGGGGACACCCTGCTGGAGGGCCGCTGGTGGTGGGCAGCCTGGCTGAGGCTTTCAGGGCTGTAGTGGCTGGGCAGCTTGGCCCTGCTGCTGGCAGAGCCGGGTGGGGCCTGGGTAGAGCTCTGGAATGTGGTTGCGGATGAGGTGACAGACGCAGGCTGGGAAGACTCTTGGTTCTTGGCGAAATCCTGGGTGATGATGTGCTGTGAGAGACGGACAGACGCAAGGTTTCAAATAGCAGCTTGCGGTCCTGGTGGGGTATACAGGCTGCTCCACATGTGGCGCTCACAGAGCCCTACCGAAATGTGGTCTGCCAGGGTCATCACCCGGTGCGTTTTGGGGATGGGCCCATACACTTCTGCCTGGGAGCTGGGGGGTGGCGGCTGCAGGCAGCCTGATTCTGCTGCCTGCCGGTACCGGCTGGTGGTCATCTCAAACCCACGGCTTCCACCTGCTGTGTACCAAACCACGGACACACACGCCAGGATAAGAAACACAGGACATCCTGCTATTGCAGTTTCAGTGATGGGTGTGGGTCTCGTCTCCATTCACATCCTACAGCTGGTGTCTTTCTAGGGACTGGCTCACTGGATTGATGAATTCTAAATTGTATCACTTACTCAGATGTAGTGAAAAAGATACATGTTTGATTTAGTTAAATATTCACTTGACGGTACTCTGGTAAATCTGATCTAATACTGGGGAATACCAGACAAGCACAGGAAGAGACAGGGGTAATTAACTCAATTTAAGGCCAGTTATACCAAAGAGGTTTCCCTCCTGCAGAACAGATCTGTTAACCTGAGCAGCAGGTTAAGCTTCTGGTATAAGCCTATATTCAATTACAGGCAGCAAGACGAGTCGGCAGAGTGACAGACTGACATGCAGGGCTATGGGACAACACTGATAGGGTAGGGTTAAGCACAGTAAACGCAGCATAATGAATGCAATGCGTAAATAAAGGCCAATACTGGGTGGCTTTCCTACCTGCACCCTGGGACACTTTCTCCTGAGCAAAGCTGCTCTCCTGCTTGTCCTGAGGTTGCACAGGGGAGTTGGCAGGACTGATGACCTCAATAGCGCTGCTCCCCGGACCTTCGTAGCGACCAGAGGGCACTGGGGGGAGGGGAGGTTTGCAGGTTAATCTAAACATGGGCAGGCAAGTGCCAGACTGATGGCTGCAAGGTGGTTTGCCTTGAGTATGAAAAACACCCAAGTAACAGTAGTGAAGACTTAACAAGCTGGCTTTGTCCAGCCTCAAGTGTGGACATTTCTCACACCCAGGGGTGCTGTAAAGGAGGGGGGGATGGGGGTTAGGATGACTGCACATTACAGGGGCCCTAAAACATATGTAATATAACTAGATTGTTTTTGTTTATGGGCCAAATATGATATGCTTTCTAAAACCTCTAGCAGTAGGGCAGCTTTGGAACAAACACAAATACCCCTACCAGCATCCAAAGGTGGTACAAGTCATCAGAGGTGGCATACAGGCCACCGTAAGCAGAGAGGTTCGCCAGCAGATAAATGGCGGAAAGGGGACTCACGGCCTCCGGAGGAGTCAGAGCTCTGAGAGCCTCTCTCACGGGAGTCCTTGTCCGAGGCAATCTGTCGAGTGATAATGACGTCAATGAAGTTGGCGGCTGTGATGGTGGTCTTCCCACGGGTGCGCAGCTCCTCCTCGATGCGAGATTTAGTGGGTGGGCCCTTGTCCGGGTGACCTTTGACACCACTCAGGACCATCGGGGCGTAGGGAGACTGCATGGCTCGCCTCTCAGCCTCCTGCGATTGTTCAACAACGGCGGCCGCTCGCCGCGAGCTCGCCTCTTCCCCTCGGCCTGACTCATGCTTGCCTTCCTTGGCCTTTGTCACATCCATATGTGGGGCAATGGCGGCGGCATCCACCAAAGCGGCGAGTGCATCCGCTGCTGTACTGTAGCGGGCACCTGCTTGGGCAGAGACGGCTGAGGGCATTTGCCTGGTGGTGCCACAGAGGGAAGGAGAGGGAGCCAGATTTCACTCAGAATTCAACATGCCATTGTGTTCTCACTAAAGTACAGAGGATGCCCAGAATTATCGTAAGTAAAGCATCTTTCTGTTCAACAGCCGAAACATTTTTTAATCAGCGGATCCTTTTATTGCAAGACTAAGTATTATTACAGTTAAGGTATTTTAATGCCCAATGGCATTGCCATATGACTCAACTTGATTTAGCGAAAATGCTGGTGAGCAGCAATGAAAATTCCAGAAGATGAAACCCATTCCGTAAATGCTAGAGTTGGCGATGACTGGGGGGGGCAGTGGACTCACATGAGTGGTGTGATGACGCTCTTGCTGTTGGTGCCCTGGAACACGCTTGGCCGCTGCTGCATCATGCTCTCTTGTGAGCGCACTGACGGGGAGGGCGAACGCAAGTACCCGTGGCTGCTGGGCCGGCCAGGCTGCTCGGGGCCTGGGTGGTGGGAATATGTGGTGAGTTTTAGCCTCTCTGGGGGTGGGGGGAACAGAGGATGAGCGGATAGTGGTGACGGCGGCCTTTACCTCCACGCATGTAGTCGCTGGTGGCAGCTATGCGCTCGCGCTGATCCCTTTCCCGCTCACGTTCCCGCTCCCGTTCCTTCTCCCTGTGCTCCCTCTCCCGCTCCCTCTCCCTCTCCCGCTCCACACTGGCCGCCGTCACTGCTAGGTGGGCGGGGTGGCCTGCAACACACAGAGGAGGCAGAGGCCAAGCCCTTAAGTTTGTGCCTGGCATGTGGCTGGATGGAGGACTGGGTTGGGCGAGCTTGGTGCCACCGCCCTGGCCGGGTGGGGGGCTGAGCGAGTGACCCGTGGTGCGAAAGGTCCCTGTTTGGGTTGCTGTCCACCCAACAGCAGCAGAGAGCTTATGCAGCTACTGGGTTAGACTGTGGGGGGGGGGGTTCCTCACCTGGAGATATGGAAGCTGGGTTGAAAGCCCTAGGTGGGAAAGGGGCCTGAGCTCCAGGGATGTAGGTGATGCGGTCCATGGGGGGCGTACCTGTTCCCCCAGGGTGAGGCAACAGGATAGCGGGAGGCATCTGGGCTAGATCAATAATCCCTTTTCAGACAGAAGCAAAGGGCCAGCATGAATAACCAATGACTACCAATGAGCTCAAAGCACAGCCCCACCCCTCCAGGAAGCAGGAAAACGCTGCAGCAAAACGGAAGCTCGACAGACCGAACTCAAGAAGCCAATCAGGGCTGTTAGCCGACTCAGTGCAGCAGAAAATTTGCATTTTGAGTATGTTCAAAATCAACTGATATTTTAATTGAGAAGAAAGCTGTTTGTTTTTATATGCTGGAAATACCAGTAACATCCAGAACCTCAAACCAACCAAGTATATTTATTAAACAAGCATTGGGGAAGAAGCCTCCCCCTAACTCCAATTTCAGCATTACTGTATGACGCCGTTCACTGCACTGAGGTAGAAACTTAACCGGATTTCTGTATAAAGAACAGAAAACTCTAGTATAATACAGCCAAATCTGATAATCTGGGATATTACATGTCATCCAGCACTGCAGATTAACTTAACTGCAGGCATACATTTTAGCTGATATCAAATTTGAATAATTGCCACAGCCCGCATAAGGGGAAAAAAAACTGAAGGATTAAACATCTGATTTGCATTAGTGACAAATCGGCCCGGGTCATTTGCTTCTGAGCGTCTGGAAAAGGTAGCCTCTGTTCGACAGGAACACACCAAACATGGACACACACACACACACACACACACACACACACGCACACACACACACTTATACATGCTCACAGCAAGGGAGGGGGAAAGTTCTTTCAGGTGAGGCCCAGTACCTCGAGCTCCAGGAGGGTACGGGATTGCAATCTGCTGTTCCCGTGGCGACAGGCCCCTGGTGACATCAGCCCGTGGGATGACTTGCATCTGTTGTGAAGTGATGTAATCATTGAGGATGGTCTGACGCGTGTTCTCCATGGTGTACAGAGGGTACGTGTTATGATAACCAGTAGGGGACGGCTGTCTCTGGAATAGGTAGGCTGCTGGTCCAAACCCCACATAAATGAGGGCCGGGGGGGAGAGTGAGAGAGAAAGAAGAAGAAGATTTATGTTGTATGACGACAATCCAAGGTATCCGTTGCATGGCCAAAAGTCCTGGCTGAGCACACTGCCATAAGCAGAGGGCTTCATGTTCTGGGAATAATGTGCATCTACAATCCATACAAAGCAATACAAATCAGAGAGGAGTTAGCGAGAGTCGGGCACCTGGGTCAAGGGTGCGATGGAAGGCTATGGCCGGGTCCAGGGCGGGGCCCAGGTGCGTGCGGTACATCTCACCCGGGACCACAGGTCGGTGGTGCGGGTCAAAGGGACTGTGGGTAGACAGGGGGTCGCCCCCTGGCACTGGAGACTTAGCGGGAACACTCTCACGCTGAGTGGGGGTTAAGGTGCTCTTCCGCTCAAGATTGGCCGGCTTTCCTGACGTTATGCTTCCTGCAATGAAGAAGAGGCACTTCATAACAGAGGTCACAGCAACACCCCCTCCAGGTCACTGCATTACACAAGTTAGATGGATGGATCTGGGGAAAAGTACATCAGAACAAGCACAAGAGGAAGGCACATGAAGACCCATGTGTCCTACAGAGGACCTGCAACTACAACGTCATGTGTAAATACATAAGGTCGGTCAGCAGGTGGTGCTACCTTCTTGCGGGCGGCCAAGCAGCGGTGATCCACGTGAGATGGAACTGTTGCTGTAGTTGACGGGTGTCCGGCGGGCGCTGGTGTCCTCATACATGCCAGGGCTGACCTGCGCTTTGCCAGTCTCCATGTGTGTGGAGCGTAGCACAGAGGTGGAGTTGACCACGGAGGTGTGGCGCACGCGCTCAGAGCCCTTGGCCCCGCCCTCGCACGGATCCAGCTGCACCACCGTGTGTGGCAGCTTGCCAGGGTTCGTGATCAGAGACTTCACGTTGTGCTTGATGGCTGACTGGCTCACGCTACCCAGTGGCGTCACCTGCGGACCGGCAGCATGGCATGTTGGCATAGCTGACGCTTTTCAAAGGTGACATTTGGGCTTCCACAAAACTAACTGCACATGCAATTGACATTTCAGCATTAAATACTAATATACATACACATACACACACATTATATATATATATATATATATATATATATACACACACACACACCATACTAATACGGTGTTTCACCCCCCTTTTGCCTTCAGAACTGCCTTAATTCTACGTGGCATTGATTCAACAAGGTTGAATATATATATAATCATATTCATTCAACCTTGATGAATCAATGCCACGTAGAATTAAGGCAGTTCTGTATCCCCACTGGTACACGAAGACATTCATGAAAATCCCAGACATCATGATACACTGAACACGATGGAGACCCTGCAGGTCCGAGTGTGTACGCTCTGGGCCCCACCTGGGATATGGGGCCCATGTCGGGGGTCTTGCGGCTATCCTGGCCTGCCAGCTCCTGCCTGGGGATCTCATGGATAGAGCGGCCCATTTCCTTGATGGTATTGACACCCTCATAAGGCTTGCCCTTTGTGATCCCTCCTTCAAAGGAGCGAATGGGGGGGCTCTCACGCTTCATCTGCTTGCTGTACTTGTGGCATTCTTCAAAAGGCTCTGCAGATGTCCTTGGTGTGCCTGCAAGGGGACGAAGAAATAGCAATTTGCAATGTAACACTGCCTGATTATCAAAGCATCTCTCATAAGTTACACAGATAAGACCAGAAATAATGCAGAAAGGTATGTTCAACAGAACAATTACACAAAGACCAGTAATTCTGAGGCCTGAACCAGAACAGGGCAACAGGCTCCCAGAATACATAAGCATCAGAACATTCCAGAAAGTCTACCTTGCATGATGGACCCTGATAGCACCGTCCGTTCCTTGGAATCTGGGTGCGAGGCATCCCTGGGCAGAGCCCGGCTTATCAGACCTGAATCAGAGAGAGGCGTGTCTGATAGCGTGCGGAACAGGGGTGCCCGATGCCACTGGGACTTAGTGTGGCGCAGCGGGACTCACCTTCGTAAGGGGTGGCCTCTCTTACTGGGTGCCCTCTGGTTATTGAACCCTCGATCATGTCATATGTACGCTTCAGGTCGTGGCCCGTCCGTGGGCTTCGAGTGCCTTCTCTCGGATTCTTGATTGCTTTGGGGCAAAGTTTCAATAACCAAGTCAGAACAGCAATGCCATGAAATGTCACAGTACATCAGCACAATTTACAGCACAAACAGACTATTGATACTGAAGTTCAATGGTGGTAATGTTACTATAAAGCACTGATCACCAACTGGCGGCCCGCTGAGCCGTTCGTTTCGGCCCGCAACTGGATTCCAAAATTGTGAGAATCAAAAAGAAGACAGTAGTCCACACTATTGGCGCTTTTCCACTGCGTGGTACGACTCAGTTCGGCACGGTACGGTTCAGTTCGGCTCGGTTTGCGTTGCCACTGC
>JABFDZ020000109.1:16063705-16076992 GCA_019775955.2 Pollimyrus isidori | reverse complement strand
AAGATTTGCAGCCCTTTTCTGTGGTCGAAGATGTGGGCTTTCGCCACTTAATTAAAACGCTCGACCCACGTTATGTTCTGCCCTGTCATACACATTTCAGCAGCGTTATAATTCCCGGCCTGTATGACCAAACGCGCAAAGCCATTGAAAATGATTTGGCTCAAACACAGAGCCTCGCACTGACCACGGATAGTTGGACCTTCCGAGCAACAGAGCTGACTGTGACGGTTCACTATACGTTGGACTGTTGACATTTTGTATGTTTTAATTTTTACATATTGTATACAAAAGAGGCAGTTTATTTTGCTGCATTTCACAGCGAACAAATTTCAGTATAAAGATATAATTTTCTCAGAAAAACATTATTGTCTTTACGCACGAAACATGTACCGAAACCGAGGTCTGGACCGTACCGTGGGATATCTGTACCGTTGCACCCCTAGTAGCAACCTATGGAGCTCACATATAATGCATAAATGACACCAATCTGAGTATGGCTCAGCAAGTCTGGACACTGTGCCTGTGATCAGAAGGCCTCTGGTTCACACCCCTGGGTTGGCAAAGTGATGTGAATTGCTGTAAGGACTGACACTGTTTTCAAGCCGTGGGGGGGCCTACACATTCACTGTATGTGAAATGTACGGAAAAATGCAGGACAAACAAACACATAAATGGCATCTCAATGCCACGTTAAAGATAAAGACCCATTTCAGAATGACAGAATCAAAACCAGTCTAAGTTGTCTAGGTGTTGGGTGTTAGGCTGGACATATACAGCAATAGTGGACCTCTGAGCGCCAGATTAGAAGACGGTGTTGAAAAGAATGATCCTGCAGCACCCATGCACAGGTGAAGTGGCTTCACTGGGAGGTCAAACTAAAATAAGCCGATAGGAAACCAGAGGGTTGGGATTTCACAAGTGGCCCACACTGAAAGGCGAGCTTCAGCTGACTGAGGTCCCACCTGCTTCTTCTTCAACTTGAAGATCTGCTGTTCCACCTTGGCTATCTCCCGATCCACACGGTCCATGCTCTGGATCAGTTCCTCCTTGGACAGCTTGGAGGGCGAAGCATCCTGCTCGTCCCCCATGTGTGCAGCCCCGGGTGAAGAAGCCTCTGCCTTAACACTGAACTGTGTCTCCTGGAACATGGCCATGCAGTCAGAGTGCCATCCTAAGGGAGGACGCACACATTTCATAGGACGACACCCGTAGCCTTAAGGATTATAACCGCACCTTCTTGACATCCCCTGTGGATCTCAGGCCGTCCTGGACAGCATGGGGAAGGGGCAACACAACACCACCTGTTGCAGCGCGTGTGAAGTGAGCTTCAGAGATGCTCTCGATGCGTGGCCGTTTGGACTCCAGGGCCTCGTGCTCAGATTGGGTGGAGGAAGCGTGGAACTGCTGCTCATAGCCATGTCTCCTCTCAGGGGGTCTTGGGGGTGGGGAAGAACAGAAGGTGATCAAGACAGTCCCAAAAACACTAAATATGAGTGCTGTTTAGGGAGAGCGAGTTACCTTTCAGCTCCGGGGTGGAACTCGGACAGCAGCGAGGGTCGGCGTCTCTGCTGCTGCTGCTGGAGCAGCTGGGAGGTGGCACTGACCTCCTGGAGATGCTGCCGGTAGTCAGGGACTCCAAACTCCTGCAAGGAGACAGGTCCATCAAGGAGGGGTCTTCAGGTCCACAATGAGACAGAAAGGCTGTCCACCGAGGGGAACATTCAGTGGCAAGACGACAGAAAGCCAGCAGTGAGGGGGCAAATGACACCAGACATCTAAAATCAACTTTCAGAGGAACAATGAGCACCTGAAAATTAAATATTCATAAATATGGTCACAACCAAACATCCAAAAAAATGTAGGACACAAGCAGTAAAGAGTGTTCTTCACCAGCATCACCCCACCTCATATTATTGCCAATCTGATATCTACTGCAGCTCCAGCTGAAAGATTTACGCAGGAAATACAATACAAGAAAGGCCTAGCTCTGAATTTAAAAATGAGACACAAAAGACTAAACACTGCAGAGCAGTTTTTAGGTTTTAAAAAAAAAAACACATACATATACCAGTACTGTTATATGGTGGACAACGGGTAACATAATGACAAAACTAGGCATAGCTGTGCCTTATGGATGTAGCATAACACTACGGTAATTACATTACAAAAACTGCATTATTCATCTGCCTCCACATGTAAGAATAAAAGAAAAATCAGCACTCATTTCAACAATGTAGTTACCAATCAGCTGGTACCTTTGTTAATTAGCACTACTTACTGAGAAACATGGTATGATGGTTGATCATTTAACAGTAAAAAGAAATGTGATCAAAAATAAGCCAGTTATAGTCTCTAATGTCAAAATACTTTATACATGACATCCTGTTTATCCTATAAGAATAATGTGTAAAAGCCACAAATGCTTCTCAGCATCTCCAAAATCATACCCTGGCCAACATGCCAGGCACAGAGCAAACATGGGTTGTGTAGAAACAGACTCCCTTGGAATTTGTTTTTAATTTTAAATCAAACATGCTCTTATTACGGAAGTACTGGAGAACAGGCAAATCCCTGTGTACTGTACTTGCATTGCTCCTAAATCAGATGACGGTAAGAGGGTTTAAATAAAAGTGCAAAAACAACCAGTTTGTCTCTGTGATTACCTTATGAATGGTCATATCATACTGTATTTGTAGCTGTGTTTCAACAACACACTATACTTAATTATTGGTTGTTTGTTTTAATGAAGATGCTAAATAATTTACAACTTCCGGCCAACCATAATCTATCATACCTGATTATAATGTTAAAGCACTCCAGAAGCAGGAATGGGCACCTCAGCAGTAGCCTGTCTGTTTGTAAAATGTCCAAACCATGGGTTCATAATCCTATATATATATATATATCCCCAGGGGCTTCCTATTTCACAGAAATATATATACTTATAGAATTATGAACCTGTTGTGTGTGTGTGTGTGTGTGTGTGTGTGTATATAATACATATATATACACACACACACACACACAACAGGTTCATAATTCTATAAGTATATATATTTCTGTGAAATAGGAAGCCCCTGGGGAAATGTGTGTCCTGGTGTGGGCATTTGTGTTCCTGTAGAGAGCATTCCTGTTTTTACAGAAACACTCGTCACTGCAGTTCAAAACTTCTCAAAAAATAAGGAAAGGCTTGTTTGTTTGTCTGTCTTTTCTTACAAGAAAAAGGATTCTCCCAAACTAGTCAGTCATTAAAATAAATGCCCCCTCCAACACTAAAGTCATTACCCTATCATGGGGCTGGGTGATATCACATTGATATTATATAGCACACGTGCAATAATCACCAGGGCTTCAGATGACAGGCAAACATTTGTCTGCACACCAGCTTTTCAGGACTGTATGGACATTTATTTAGGCTTATAATTTGATAAACAGATTAGTAGTACAGCTAAAATATTTAAGTTTCCTGAAAAAAGTTAGTAATCTGTATAGATTTGGCATATCTTTAAGCTTATTATATTTGGTTAGCGGAGTACACTACATAATATTGTTTTGGTATGCTATGGTTATCGCAATGGAATGGTGGTGGAGAAAGCAACGGCTCAGCAGCTAGGACATCTTAAAGTGATCTTGTGAATAAATAGACATCAGTGGTTTGGCGGATCTTTTTTCAGGTTAAAGCTGGACACCTTTATTAAAAAATAAGGATATGCCATATTTATACCGATTACTAACTTTTGGGTGTCATAAAATACCTCAGATATATCAGCTGTATACTAATTTAAGATCTGCATAATGCCAAATGTTTTGCCTGCCATCTGAAGCACTGGTGATTACTGCGCATGAACGATATAGTATTGATATGATATCACCCTACCCTTTTGTGATTTCACTGAAAATTATCAATAAATTCTACTCCAAAAAAATGTGTAGTGAGACCCATAAAACATGCCAAGCATTTAACATGAAAAACCATAATCACAAAAGTTAAGGTGCATACTCCTATTACTAAAAGCAAATGAGACTGGAGAAACAAAAGACATCATTTCACAACTGAGCTCCAGCTCCACAACCTGGTCTCCCCACTAAGAATATTAAAGACAGCAGCCAGGCAGTAGCACCATCCTAGGGACTGCTTTCTTTTAACCCTTTTAACACAGCTTGAAAATCTGTTTCCTCTCAAAGAGACAAAACTAGAGAATATCCCTCAGCAGACTGAGAGGACCCCACCCACCGACCCACCAAAACCTTCTGACAGTAAAACACAATAATTCCTTCTGTATTTCACTTTCTAGTTCAGACTGTACTCTCACAGATCTATGCCAACACTTTCTAGGGCCTAACATTTCTCAATAAGGCTTCTGACAGAGTACAAGAGGTGGCGACACCCTCCCCATAACACGGTTTACTTGCCGGCTGGTGGCGTGCTGTGCCAAAGGTGTATTGCACCGGGTGGGGTGGGTAGCGGCTCTGCTCACTGCTGAACGCCCCCTGGCTGGCTGGGTAGCCCGAGCTAGACATCCTGGCGTAGACCCGGGTTTGTGGTTCAGCGAAGTTCAATGCCACAGGAGGAACATGGCCTGGGATGTAAACCACCTAGAAGAGGAGGGAAACAGGAGACTGCATCAGCTTCATCTGTGGGTTTCTTCACAGGGCGTGCCGCACATACAGCGCCTCACACATGGCAGGGAAACCCCATTACAGGCAGCTGAAGAACCAAGAATGATAAACAGGCTCTGACATCTGACATTGTGTTCAACAGCTAACAGCACATCCAGGCCCCCATTGTTGCTCTGCAGCTGTAACATCACGCAGAGGATTCCTCTGTGGATACAGCATCCCCCTGAGCGGCTGATACAGGCCGCGGGGGAGGAGGCTGAAATACACAGTGACTCAGCTGTTTATCCAGGGCTATGCTTACTTACAATGCACAACCTGGGAACCGTGACATCAAGCGCTCTCATCAATGGCCAGCTCTGACAAAGGCCTTCTGCTAATGGCCAGCCAGGGCAGACACAGACCTGGGACTGGGACTATGACCAGAGCAGGAGGCAGGTTAGCATGGCAGCAAGGAAAATCAGGAGATCAAAGCCAAAAGCATTTCACCTTCACTGAATTGACCACTCAAATCTCTGACATTCTAAGGAACAGGGGGGGATCAGCGAGTGTATCGTGGTGAGAGCACCCTAGTCATGTGCACATTGTTTTTTGCCCATAATTTTCAAGCAACACTATTTATTATCTCACCCAACACAAAAAGTGTTTATGGATAATTATTTTGCCCAACCATCTGCCAGACAGTTATTCAGGGAAGAACTAGAGTCTATTCCAAGCAGCCTGGATTTTCATTTTGCAGAAACTGTATGCACAATATAAAAATCGCACTCCACTAAGTCAGCAGCACCTAGAAATAATATCGGGTTTCAAAAATTAATCATGCTTTCAGGAGATACACAAGCAGTGGACTTCAGCAAATGAAACACTGGAACAGACTGGCAGTCACTTCGTTGCATGGAGAGGCGTTTAAGCTACCCTTTTACACAGCCTTTTTGAAAGAGATGAGCATTACTCTGAGGCCACGATACAGCTGGGTGATGAGGAATCATCTCAAACCAAAGCCAACTTCCTCACAACCCTACTTTAAGGCATCCAACTGCTGAGCAATCACTGTAACAGAGCCTTAACCACTATGTCAGTAATGCCACCACAATAGTGTTTTAACATCCATATCCTATGGTGATTGTTTCAAGCAGACCAAAACAAAGATGACAGCTGCATAAAAGATTTTAAAACAGTGTAACACATTAGGAAGGAAGGGTGCCCCAAGATATGCCAAGCAACAACGATGTCATCATCCTGCAATGAGAAATAAAGGATTCCTCAAATATCTGCTGCTTCGATGGAAAATAATGGCAACTGCTGAATTACGCCAACATCTCATGCCAGTTTATTTCAAAACCACCAGGAAAATAATAATAAAACTAAAACAAAATTAATTTGCTTAATAAGAGGCAAGACAATGGACACCTGAAAACTGAACATTAGCATTTTACCCAACAGGTGTATGGTGTATCATTTCCCCCACAGCACCTTCATCAAAAGAAGGTTATAGGGAATCTCCAGCTAATTCTCCAAATTCCTATGCAACTTCAGAGGGTCATATCTAAGAGACTCAGCCAGACTTGATACATTCAGATAAAATCAACAAAAAACTGCCAACAAACCAGAATAATGACCTTAAAGGGAAAGGCATGAGGTAACAAAGTTATTCTTTGCTTAGCATATGGACAGGTCATTAAGGGTCACATGGACAATGCTACACATATGACAATAGCAGTGTCTCTCTCCAGAAAATCTTGGAAATTAATAATTTAAAAAGCAGACTCTGATATTCTGGGACATTAAACTAAAACCATGAAAACTCAACAAAATATGGGAAAACAAAAAACACATATACCCTTTTTTTATACCGGCTTGCTAATTTATGACCAATTTAAAGATTTAAAAACCATGACAATTTCCCTCATGTCATAACATATGAATATAACAGTTGCCTGCCTACAGAATTGCATAACCAGGTTTATTTTTAAATTATTGTTGTTGTTATTATAAAGAATTCATTATCCTGATACGTCAGAGATCAATATGCACATGGCTACTCCAACCATGCACAGTATCAGATGAGCTCCACCCAGGGTAATCATATTTTTCGGGAAAATGGCTAGGGTACAACTCGGTCCTCTGTGCTGCCAAAAGTAGACCAATAACAGCGAAATCAGACACATGATGTGGACTACAGAGATGCACTCAACCACTCTATTGCTAAAGAAAAATAGATAGAGGTTTGTGTGTTTGGGACAATTATCAAAGAATCTTTTGACACATTGGTATACAGAAGACCCACAGATTAGCATGCATAAACCATGATATTAGTGGGGTAAAAAAACCTTTAATCAAAGTCAATGAGGCAGGCTGCCCTTCTAAAAGTTTATTTTCTGCCCAAAGTGCCCACAAAAAAAATGTAAGTAATATAGATCATAGCCAAACTAGTGTGAAGAGTAAAGGCAATGGCAATGACAATGGAAAACATGACCTCTCCTCTCTAAAAGCATCCTCACACAAGCACCTTTTATGAATAATGAGACATATAAAATGGGTAAAATACATTAGCAATATCAACAAAAACAAAGGAGGTATCCAACCAGGGTGAATGTTTAACAATTATATTGTGCAGTTTTGAAGAAAAAAGTAACAGTTACAAGGTATCTCGTGCATAATTTAACGTTCTTGCATCTGCCCTCTGACAGATACAACCATAAAATGCAACCAAATTACCATTTTATTTGCAGACAAAATAAAATGTCCTGTGCTATGATTTCACTTCTATATTTAAACAATAAATCACTGATATACGGACCTGGCACACACAACTCTGCTGATCAGAAATACACATTTGAGTGTCAGGCAGCTATTGCAGATCACAGATGTTTTTCCAACTGCTCAACATACTCCTACTTTGTTTCAAAATGTGTCCTTAAGAGTCTGGCAGCAGTACAGTCCATCTGTCTTACAAAACAACACCGACTGTAGATATAAATCCAGACAAGTGAAGCTGGCAGTGTAAAAAAACAGAAAACAACTGCTTAAACCTGCTGCAGATTCAAGGACACGTCTGATACGTGTCCGGGGTCATTGTAAAAACGATACGAGGCATGTTACCAGAAATACATCTAATTATCAAAAAACAATTTTATTAGGAATTCAACAACGCCCGGGGTTATACATCATGCCCCAGTAGTAGTAGTAATTATTAATAATAATACTAAAGGTTAATATTAATATTATTATTACTACCACTACTGCAGGTATCGCAGGTATATAACGCAGACACAAACTTAAATACAATAAAATACAACGACCCGCATAGAGGGATACAACTGGGAAATGCCCTCACTCCCTTGGCTAGGCAGAGATGATCTGCTACAACTTCAGGGAAAACCGCCGATCACTTTCACACACGTGTGCCCCGACAGAAAATCGGGGATAGATACAGACGCTTTTCTGACGCGTATGAAAACATCTCCTGCCCTTTACCGTCCGATTTTCAGACGCTTCTCAGCCTGAAAACATACTGTACCTATGCTAAGCTAAGCTAACCAACTAGCGGGAAGCTTGCCTCCCACCATGATTTCCTGTCGTCTGGGTCTCAGTAAAGGAAAGCACAATATTCTTCTGATTTTTGAGCACAATATTATATAAAGAATCATACGAAACGTAGTCAGAAAATTTGCACGCAGGATCTGTCGGAGAAATAAATGTGGCCGATGATCCGCTATCCGTTTCACTTTGCAGGCATACGAATACCTCGCCGGTGATGTTTCAGTTTTGTCAAACGGTCACTGACAATTTGCGCAAACCGTACAGTGGCTGCCATAAACAACGCTGCGTTATAGTCACCTCATGGCTAACCTCTCACGTAGCTGTTGTTAAGAAAAACACAAAAGGTGCTGTTACCTAGCTGTCGGACTTTTTAGCTGATTAGCTAGATAGCTGCGCGACGAAAAAATAGGCAGAAAAATCTATCTAGCTCACCACAATCGTAAACAAACAAGTTTTTAAGACACCAATAATAAGATGTTACATGATGTCCGCGTTGTTTGCTTTTTTTTTCTCAAATTGAATAAAAGATGTTAGGTACATTTGCGTTCGCGAGCTGGCTAACCTCACCTCTGCATCCACAGCCCATGCGCCATCTTGCAGAGTCCAGCCCGTAGTAGCATATCAACGCTGAGGCTTGCGATATGACTGTATTTACACTAGCGCATTGTTCTGTTCTGGGGATAAAACGACGGGCACTCACCTCATTTCAAACAGAAATACAGACTTAACAGATGAAAACCGCCAATCCGTGCCGCTGCAATTCAGTCAAGTTTCAAATCCAAGAACGACAGACTACGAATATTGCGGACAGAGAGCTGCGGCACACTGCACTGTAGTTGTCCTTGCAGGAAAGAACATATGAGTTTATGAGCAATTCGAAGATTTGTTTGGTAGTAATGTTTTTTTTCCAAAGTAAATTTTATTGCATAAGTACACTTTGAATTAAAGTTTAATTGAACGCCACGGAGATTAAAAAGAATGATATTAGTCTGTCACGATTTTATGCACCAAAGAGGACATTATTGTGTCACAGTAAAACCATCCCTAAAAGGTGCCACAAACTTTCTTGATAACCTTGTTTCCAGTCACTCAGACTTATCATTTGTGATTTATAATCATCCATAGTAAAACATAATATTATCTAGTAATAAACTTATAGTTTTAATACATCCTATACTTATGCAAATATTTAAAATAGTAGTTTCTATTACAACATGAGGAAACTGCAAGTGATGTCAATTTCAAATTAAATTAGATTTTTTTTGTCTACTAATAAGCGGGACAGCTTTTTTATTAAAAGGTGAACACTAATAGAAAGCGAAAATATGTCTCATTTCACTTTGGTGTTAAGTAAAATATAATTTTTCCTTGCAGTTTTTAGTGGAACCCAAATTGCAAAACTGTTTGCAGCCACACGGCGTGTTTATAATAAAGGTGAACCATGTTTCTAACTATAGTTATTTTATTTTTTTCTTTGTACTTAATTTTGACAAAAATAATTTTCTACCGATGTCGCAATAAATATGGAAAGGAATGTTTAATTCGTTTGATCAGCAATCAACGAAACATTTCCTTGATCAGATCCTTAAACACTTCCGAATATGATAAGCTTCTTTCCGATGGTGTTCGAGCACTCTTGGTCACAGCACATCCAGACGATGAATGCATGTTCTTCGCACCAACTATACTGAGGCTCTTGGAATTAAATGTCTCGGTTCATTTACTGTGTTTGTCTTCAGGTAGGATTGTGAATTTAGCGAGAATTCAGAATAGTGTATCCCTGTAAGATACTACAGTTTTACATTTTTAATTACTAAAGCTACGCATTTAAAGCATGGAACAAACTGCAAAACATATTATTAATATTTTTTCGTGTTTTAGGCAATTACTACAATCAAGGTAATCAACGTCGAAAAGAGCTGCTGGACAGCTGTGATGTCTTGGGAATACCATCCTCTCAAGTTATCATTGTTGATAACAAGTAAGACCTACGTGGATTTCTGCTTGGTTTTATAATAGAGCCGCAAAGTGTAATGTATCACTATGTGCGCAGGTCCAATTAAGCTAACGAAGCAACTCAGTATTTTACACTGGGCTGAAGGGTCTTATGTCTTTTCGTAAAACTAAAATATTACCCACGTCTTCATTCTGAAATGGAAAAGTGTTTTTTTGTATCCTGAAAGGTTATTAAATATCTCCTTTAATATATTATGTCTAAGTAACCATGATAAGATTGTACGTCCTAAATAATCACCAATATATGAAGACAATCAATAAGTGAAGAAAAGTTTATTTGAAAATCAACTTCAACATTTAGAAAATCACAGAAATGCAGTGTTTTTTTTAGAATCTGGAAATATGGGTCACTTACAGGATTTATTCCTTAATGGTTTATTTTATTATTTTATTTTATTTACCTTTATTTTACCAGGAAGTCCCATTGAGCTATAAAATCTCTTTTACAAGAGAGACCTGGCCAAGGTAGCAGCCATACAGTTTAAAATCTCTTGCCCCCGTCAAAAAGTTGGAAAACCCCGATCTGGTAATATCTTCTGTGATTTACATTTTATTTAAAAATAGTGTGGCGAAAGACTTTTCTGAAATAACGTGTGCAAAGATTGACTGTCTTGTTAAATTGCCACGTTGGCTGTGGTAAGTTCAGAATAATCAGAAAAGTTAAAATAGGTCAAATGTGAAAACATATAAATAGGCAGGTGAACATAAGTGAATATGTTAATAATAAATGGTGGACTTGCGGGCTCTAAGGGGCAGCCAGTGTTCTGTGATGAAGCAGCTAGCGGCTCATTTTTCGGGGCCCTGAGCACTCATCCCACACCGATTACAAGTGATCAGGCTGAGTGTGGCCCCCCTAGCCCCAGCCTATTTTCTTACCAGAACAGGCATAACAAATTATTAGGTGGTGGTAGTCCACCGGGGGGATTGGTTAAAAGATGCTCTCTGAGGTCTAAGCTTATTCTCTTATTGTCCTGATTACAGAGTCCCAACCTCCAACAACCATTCAGGAGAGTGGAACATGGCTGCAGATCTGAAATGTTTTTCCTAAATGTGTTACACCACATTATGGTGCACATTGTGCTTGTCGCACAGTGAGTAACCTAGTTTTATAGCTAGGAATGAATATTTTACAATTGCATTCATTTATTTAGCAGACACTTTCATGCAAAGCGTTGTCAAGTAAGGATCAGGTTGAGCCAGCATACCTACAACAATTGAGTATAGGAGCCCTGCTCAAGAGTCCAACAGTGACATCACTCTGCCAGTAGTAGTGCCTAATTTGATAGAATTACAAATACGTCACCCACACCCATAATAATTTTCTCAGTATGAACTGAATTTTATAGCTTTTTAAAATTTCAGAGGTTTTGTTTCCTAGCATAGATATCCTGAGATTTTTTTTATTACATTATTTTTGGTCAAGTTTATGCTAATATTATGAAACCATTGTGCCAAATGCCACTGCAGTAATTTGCTGCGGTTTCACACACATATATCCAAAAAGCATGTGACAGATTGAGTGAAAAGGGGACCTAAAAAGGCTGGAGTTGGGTCAGACAAATTAAAAGCATAAATTACGTCAGAACTTGGCTATAAGTTGATCCAAAAGAGTGTCCAGGTCAAGGGGCCCCTAGTACAAAGGCCAATAATAGAAGATCCTCTGGCTGCTTCCAGTCCTGACCACCCAAGTGTATCATAAGTGCCTTTAGTCTTGCTGGGGAGCCCCCTTCCACATGGAAACAAAGGGGAAGGGTTTGCCTTTCAGAAATCTGCCTCCAGCACAGCAAAGAGCTCTTTCTGAAACCCATAAGCAAAACAACTCTGAAATGCCTAGTGCAGGCCAGTTAACATTCTCCAATGTAGTTTGAAGGACACAGACAAGCCTCTTCACATTACTGTGGTCATTTACTGATTGCATACTGCAGTTCTTATTGCAGAGATGAACAGCTAATGGGTGGTATCTACATGTTTTTCAGTTAGCTTTGAGTGGCACCTTCATCTGCATTGATTACTGGGGCTAACAGGTCTGATATGGCATGCAAAACTAGGCAACATCGGAAGAATATTATGGACACTTTTTTTTCCAAGTGCTGTTGCCAAGGATTTAATTGATATTAATTGTCCATTCCGCTTTACTGGGACAATGGCCATTTCTTGGTCCGGGTGGAAGAATGCCCCCTACTAGTTTGCTGAACCCGCTTACTGCCATAATTTTGCTTTCCCTGGTAATTGACCATCACCAACCAATTGATTGCCTTAAGTCATAATCTGCCTTTCGTACAGAAAGACACCAATTTTAACTCCAGTAGAAGTGGATATACCAGACCAGGGAAGCTGGCTGATGGTGAAATAAAAATCTTTCTTGATTCACCATTTTGTCTGCCTTCTGTATTGAAAAATCTCATGCTCAGTATAATTGTGTGCATGAATTTCTTGCATTCTGTACTTTGATAACTGGGAGGTCAGCTGGCTCGTAATGTTTTCAGAAATGTAAATTTTGACTATTAATTCCTTAGATTTCATAGACCAGGGGTATCAAACTGCAGTCCTGGAGTGTGGCAGCCCTGTGTAGTTTAGTTCTTTCCCTGTTCCACCACAAAGGATTCAGATCAACATCTATGTGGTAATTAGCACAACAAGTTGAATTAGGTGTGCTAAATGAGGGGAAATCTAAAAATGTGCAGGGCTCTGTCCCCCCAGCACTGGAGTCAGACACCGGCGCCATAGACTCTCAGCATGAGAAGCTTATGGAAATGTTTGCATAATTAGGACTGGGAAACTAATCTAACATTTGACAGGTATTCAGTGATGCAGTTGTACCAAAAACCAATGTGTTTGAAAAGTTCTGGTGGGCCAGCGTTCTCCTTCCTGGTAAAGAAATTATCTCATAGTGATTTATTATGAATGATTCAGTTGGCTTGTTATAATAACAGTCAGAAGAGCAACGAGGCTGGTTTAGTTTCCAAGGGAGGGAATTGTTCCCAGGTCCAAGAGCATCTCTGCAGCCCCATACAGGGTGAAACCCAAACCTCAAATACAGTGGGGCAAAAAAGTATTTAGTCAGCCACCGATTGTGCAAGTTCTCCCACTTAAAATGATGACAGAGGTCAG
>JABFDZ020000109.1:16048961-16060550 GCA_019775955.2 Pollimyrus isidori | reverse complement strand
CCCTAGACTGGATGCCAGTCCATCACAGGGCACAGAGCAGGGGACACCCTAGACTGGATGCCAGTCCATCACAGGGCCCAGAACAGGGGACACCCTAGACTGGATGCCAGTCCATCACAGGGCCCAGAACAGGGGACACCCTAGACTGGATGCCAGTCCATCACAGGCCACAGAACAGGGGACACCCTAGACTGGATGCCGGTCCATCACAGGCCACAGAACAGGGGACAACCTTGGACAGGACATCCCCCGTGTTTTCTTCAACAAAATAGGATGTCAGTCCTAGATATTAATAATAACATGTTCCAGTGGTTGTGGTGATTTATTCAGCAGAAAAGCCTGTTTGTTTCTCCTACATGCCTCTAAGATTTTTATTGTGGACCAGGAATAGCATATCAGTGCAGATGAAGCATTTAAAATGTCACATTTTACTATGATACTTTATCAAGGAGTGTCGTGTTTTATCACACAGTGCAGTGTGGAAACCTGCCAGGCTGCCGAATAATGCAGTGATAATGATTTAAGCCATTTGATGACATTCCATGTCCCTGACGCTCCTACCTCCCTTCTGTCTCCCTTCCCGCTGTGTATCCAGTGTCTGCACCCGGGAGCCTGTGGCCTCCTGCCCACTGTCATCAACCTTCCCTGGTCACCTTTACCCCTTTTAGATCCTATCTCCTGCTGTGTTTACCCTGGCCCAGATCACATCCGAATCCAATATCCTCCTCACCCTGTTTCTCACAGACACGGCAATCTAGGTCACTGTGAACCCCCCCCCCCCCCCTTCCCGTCCCTGCTTTGTTTGGCAGCACTATCAGGCCAAAAACAGGCTGCTTATGGCTCCTGTGTTCTCACATCCACCTTAAATGTCCTTTTGGCCTGTTTGTGATACATATGTTCCATACACTTCAACTGCCTTCATAGTGTCGAAACATCCAAGCAGAAAATAGGAGCAGTCTGCGGCTATAAGCTATATATAAATATACAGTGTGTGTGTGTGTGTGTGTGTGTGTGTGTGTGAATATATATGTGTACACTGTATTACACCTTGGCCTTATCTTTTTGTGCAAGAGTAGGTAGTTCAAAACCTCTTATCAATCAGGAGAGCCAAAAAACTGGTGGAGCACTTAAATGGGCTTCTGTAGCACTGGTGGCTTTACGTTCTTGGTTAGCTGGCCTTTGCTGATTTAGGAGTGACGCCACCATTCTTTTCCCCAGAGCTGTAATTGTCCGGTGTTGTTTTTTTTCAAACTGGCTCTCGTCTGACAGTTGATCTGCGAAACATTTAATACATCCATGTTTGAGTAAGTTTATGCTAATTGTTTCGTTTTGTGTCTTTGTTGTTTTGAGGATGAGGGTGGCACAGGAGGTAGCGCTTTCGTTCGGCAACTGGAGGGTTGCAGGTTTGAGCCCTAGTTACTCCTGACCTCATGAAGGTGTCCTTGCGCAAGACACTTATTCTCCAAATTGCTCCCGGTGTGAAGGTTGGCACCTTGCATGGCAGCCTCCGCCATCGGTGTGCGGATGTGTGTGTGGATGGGTGAATGTGAGGCATGAGTTGTAAAGTGGTTTGATTGCTTGTGGGAGTACAAAAGCGCTATAAAAATGCACTCCATTTACCATTTGTGTGAATTATTACAGTGACTTTGCAGTGCACTGATTCTTGGGCTAGTACCTGACTGATGTAGAAAAGCCGCTATTAAGGAAAGTAAACGGGAGAAAAACCCGAGATGTGCTGGGTCTGGGTTGTCACCTTTTTTCTGCCTACCTGCTCCACTGAACAGGGCTATAGCGCTCACAGCTTTCTGACCCCAGAGCATCATGGGTCTTTATGAATAGCTGTCACATGACCATGCCCCAGTGCCGCCAAGCTGTCCTGATGTGACACACCCCCAGCTCTGTGGCTTTTTCAAAGAAAGATGTTATTTACTCTGAACACCATGATAACCCCCTTTGCGCGTTAATCATAAATCTGTTGTCTAAACACAAATCTAGGGTGTCACAAGGTCAGTGCAGGTTCAGGGAAGTGCGCAGCACACAGACATCTATATTGCAGGTTTAGAGAAGGACATGGGTCACAGATATCCAGCGCAGTGTGGGTTCAAGGAAGCATGCAGGTCACAATCATCCAGTGCAGTGCGGGTTCAGGGAAGCACGTGGGTCACAGACATCCAGTGTACTGTGGGTTCAGGAAAGCGTGTGGCATGCAGACATCAAGTGCAGTGTCTTTAGGGAAGCACGTTATCTAGCACATTAAGGGTTCAGGGAAGTGCATGGGTCACAGCATGCATGTTCAGGGAGATGCGTAGATTACAGGCATCCAGCGCAGCATGGGTTCAGGGAAGCATGCATCACACAGACGTCTAGCGCAGTGCAGAATCAGGAAAGTGTGCTGGTCATAGGAATTCGGTGCATTGCATTGTGGGTTCAGGGAAACGTGCGGGCCACAGGTGTCCTGCGTAGTGTAGATTCAGGGAAGTATGTGGGTCACAGACGCCCATTGCAGCGCACTATAGGTTCGGAAAAGGATGTAAACTTGTATTCATCGTTTGCTACTATGGTCACTGGGGTGGGCTCTAAAGTACCACGAGTGACATATCGTGCAGGTCTCAATGAACTGTGGATGGTGATCAAATCAAATAAGGAAGTGGGTGAGTGTTTTCTCACTGGTCCTGCCTTGTTTAATTACTCATCGATTCAGAAATAAATTGCACAGGGATATTTATGTACTGGAAACGGAGGACAAAAATAGCGGCAGGTGGTGGCACTCAGGGTGCTGACCCCAGTGTGTGGGCACGATTTCCATGGAAACATCTGGAAAGAGATTCCACAAAGAAATAGGCCAGAAAACAGGAAATGGTTTCCTACAAGACCCCTGTTTGATGCCATGTCTGAAATATCAGTTTGGTAAGATTTAAGAATTTGGTCAATCGGGGTATCAGTGCAAGAAGGCTAAGGGTATTCTAGCCAAGGGGAAGGCCTTGTAAATGTCTGTGTCATGCGATTACCCTGAAGATGTGAGCACTCAGCATTTTGAGGGAGTTCTCTGTGTTTACTTTTGAAGTTACTGTGACCTTAAATGTTCAAATATAGCACATTCTCGGAGTCTCGCGCCTGCGTGCAGCCCGCGCCATCCAGGGTTAACGGTGGCGTGTTGTTTCAGCCGCACCCGTGGACCAGGCACAGCAGCCAGCCTGCTTTTAAGGCCTCTGGCCCATGTGATCAGACAAACCCAGCACCGTCAGTCAGCCAGGGATGGTCCAGTAGGCCAAAGTTTAACAACTGCTTTCAGATTCCTGGAGGTAATTACAGTCCAACATGCAAAGCGGGGGGAAGACGGGGGCCTGCAGGGTTACTCGGGGCCATTTCCACTGTTACCATAGCAAAGCTTCTGTGGAGGGCATCCACTGAGTCCACATTCCCTGTTCGCCCAAACCGAGAAAGGTCAGCTACAGACTATTGTTATAACTTCTGTTCCTTTATCATTTTCAAATGCAGTCTGTAGTTTACAATGGGAACTAAATTAGCCTAGTAAAGTAACTCAGTTTAGAAAAAAACAGCTTACGACAGATAATTACTAATATGTGACCTCCTGCTATGTTTAAGTTATGTGGGGTTTAGCCTGATATTTGAAATAATCTGCCTTATTCACCCAACAGAAATGAGATGTGTGTAAGGTTGTTTACTTCAGACAGGGTTGTAGACTGTGTTGAAAATGTGCAGAACATCAGGTTTTTTTTATTACATGCCGTTCAGGCCAGTGTGTCATGCTGTGTTGTGCAGATTAATGGCTCGTAATCGCTGCGTCGTAGGGGCTCAGCCCAGAATGTCTCCTGCAGTTCTACTAAGCGGCACTCACTAAAACTAAAACTCTTGTCTTAAGCATTCAGTAAGTTTGTTATATTTTTTAAAACATCGGTTGGACCTGCTGACACTTGCAGTTGTTATCGAAGTCGAAGTCCCCGGTGTTTGTGTTGACCTGGGTTCCAAAGTCAAAAATTTACCCAACAAGTCACCTAGAATTTTGCTAGACCTTAGCCTCTATTTTTTTAGTATTGAGAGGGTGGGGGGAGCAGAAGCACCCTACTGAGAGGAAGGTATGGTGGGGGTGGGGGGGAATTGCAGTTGCTTTTAACCTGAGCTCTGTGCATAGATAGCAGAGGGCTTATTAACATGAACTGTCTGAGCCCCCCATAGCTGTGCCAAGAGCTTGATTTGTGCTCTGATCCATCAAACTCTCAGACGGGCACCCCAGCCCCGTTTCTTTGTGGTGGGGGTGTGTGTGAGGACTTCGGGTCCCCATTTAACCCTGATATGTCCTGTGGCTGGAATGATCGGAATCATTCATCTTTCTAATGGCCTCCCGACCTTGGTCTGTGTCTCCATGACCTTTAACCCTCTCCATGCCAAATCACTCTAGCACTGCTGGAGTGAAATAGCCTAAATGCCCCCTCCCCCAGTCAGGTCTTAATGCTTTGTTGAGATTCTGAGGCTTCTTGTGAGTGTGTGTATGTGTGTGTGAAATCCAGATTAACACTTTTGCCATTTAACCTCATTCCAAAGGTGATGTCTAAAATCATTAGCACTTTTTCTGCGCACCAAATAATTTTTAAAGAGGTTTTTGCACAGTCTGGTGATTTTAATGAGAACGGCATCAGCCCTAAAATTAGTTTGTCGGTACAAAAGAGCCAGAATAGCGAGGCCAGTTCTGCTTTGTTACTGTAGGGTACTTCGTCCGTCTTTAGAGAGCGTGGATGTGGATGGCAAGCAGTTAGAGTGGCCTCTGGGTCCTGTGGCCACCGCAGCCTTGCCTGTCCAAATCAAGTTGGACACGCTTGACTGGCCCTTAAACGCCTGTTTGATGTCAATTAGGAGAGAAAAGGCATGGTCTGGGAATGCTGTGGAACAGCCCAGGCTCACAATCAACGCACCAAGCGAAAGGTTTCATCTGATTCACTGCAAGTTATCTTATTAATGTGGTGCCCTACAGTTCGCCATCATGTTAGCCACAGCTACAGGCTTTTTCTGAATTGGTCTCGTGATCCAAAGCAAGTGCTGTCCTTATCCTGTAACCTCTGGAAGAAGTCCAAGCGTCCGAGTCGTGGTGAACTCTGGTAACCACACTGATGCCGCAAAACGCACGCAGTGAACCTGGGCAAGAGCAAAGGGCAGCGTGGATGGTGGTAATTATTGTGAGCAGACAGCTAACAGCGAACAGAGACTGGCTGTAGGATTTCAGATGACATCAGGCAGTGGCTGAGACAGGTGTCTGCACTGGGGCAGGCCTGCAAACTGGCATGTGATGCATGGACAGAAAGAAGAAGGAGGGTTTATTTTGGAGATGGGAGCGGAGAAGGGTATAATAAAACTAGCAGGAAGAAAGAAAAATAATAACAAAAGGTGGCCATTTTGGTGTTACCATGAAAATCATACACAAAAACGAGTAATAGTTCTAGATTAAAGACCGTGTTGTTTAACATTATGTCAGGGTTTGAGGGGGGGGGGGCTGTAAGGTGTTTGAATAAAAAATATAGTTCAACACAAAGGGAAATTGTCATTGACAAAGTTAGAAATAATCATTTGCAGCAATTATGACCTTGTAGTCGCCAAACTTTTGAACAGTATTGTGTGTGTAAGTGTAAGTGTGAAATAATTTGAAATCCATAAACCAGTTTGAAATCACAGTTCTTGTCTGACCTGTGTTCAATGTCATTAACTGAATGGAACGGCCTTATCTGCCACAGAAGGCGTCTTTTCAAAGAAGCTACATGGGCCTAAAATAGCACCACTGGGACAGAGAACCGGGATCCTGCTGAGTGGAGCTTGGATGGTGTAACTCAGGCCAGCCAAACCTCTGCAGCACTTCAGAGCTGTCAAAAAGCACTGAACACACTGCATGGAACAATTTATACAGTTTGAGGGTAAAAATGACAAAAGGGTTATGACTGTTTGATGTATGGATTCAAGATTCAAGATCGTTTATTTGTCAGTTGTAAATTGGTACATAGGAATTCTTACTTGCACCATCCGATAGATAACCTGTGACATATAACAAGAATAGACAGTACAAAATGACATAAAAGCATTCATAAAACGTGAAAATAGACATAAAACTAGGAGCTGCAGAGGTACAGATATATAGCTGAAAGAGAAAATGTGACTCATGTATAAATTAATAAATGTAGAATAAATGACTGAAAATAATAAATATGGGAAAGTGCAAAGTATTTTTCTGTCCAGTGCAGTATACGGTGCATTTATGAGGTTAGAGTGCTTAAACTGAAAAGAGGATTTAGGAACTAAATCCAAAGGGGAATCTTAGCTTGCCAAGAGGCAGAGATGAAGGGGACAAAGATGCTGTCTAGGAGATGCCTGATGCCCACGTTACTGGACTGTACTTAAACTGGAGTATTTCTTTGCATAGTTTGCCTGAGTAATTTCAGTTACACCAGGTCCCTGAAGTCCACACTACATTCTGAGCCTCTCCTGTCTTAGATCCTACCTGGTGATTGACCATAGTAACAATTAAAAATGTATGGTCCTACCATTTGTTTTTTTTTTTTGTTTTTTTTTTACAAAAGTCTGCATTTATAATGACATTACACTAGTGTAATGAAACAACATGAGAGATCCTGAGATCGTTGTCACACTACAAACCGTTCTGGGTTGTGTACTGAACACTGCCATCTTTCAGAGAACTTCCAGACAGTCCTGCTGTGGAATGGAGTATCCAGCTCATTTCCTTCCTGGTCCTGAAGCAAGTTAAAGAAAGTTCCATCAACCTGGTGAGGATAAAAGCTTATGTGAATGTGGTCTGTTTTGATGCCCTCTCTTCCATGTCCAGACAATGTCAGCAGATGGCATGAAGGAAGATGGTAAATCAGCAAATCCCAGCAGTGTAAACTCTTTCAATAGTTATCCATCTGGGTAACAGTGATATTTTCATATTTTCATAAGGTGTCTTATAAAACATGAAACAGAGATGCTTTCTAGAAGGAAACATTGGGTCCACAGCTAGCCTCCAGACTACTACCTCTGGAACAGGCTGGATATATTTCAAATTACAAGGGATTCACACCCGAGAGTGATACTAAGATCACCACTAGAAGATTTCTTATGTCTTAAATGGAACCTTCAACTGCATGTGACTTTACTTTGTTTTTTATTGTGTTCTGGTTTCCATTAACCCTTGGTGTGAAGCGTGTATTAGGAAACAAAACATGAAAATATCAATTATATAGCCATTATTACTTAATTTAGATTCCCACTACAGTAAACATCAAGAAGAACTTGTGGATTTTTAAAATATATTTTCTGTGGATTTCTCCTTTAAGTACAAGATGACCAATCCAACAAAACTCCGACAAAATTAATAAATGGAAATTGCATAATTAGAGGGCTTCTTTGGACTTGGTGTCTTTCCATTTTCTGACTCTCGGTTTCAAAGCAAGTTGTTTTCCTTTAGTTTTCCGTTTATATTTTAAAACCGGCCCTGCGGCTGCTTAATGCAGCTAGCCTCTAAACTAGCAGCTCAATAAGAAGCTGTTTTCACCTCTTTTATGGAGACTAAAGCAGCCTATATCAGCCTCTCTGTTCTGAGTCTCCCTCACCAACGTGTGGCTCTGTCTATGAACAGACAAGACCTCCAGAACAATGTTCTGATAAAATGATGATGGCTAATGTTCAGAAAATGCTCCTCTGTTTTCAGGATATTTTAAATGTACAATGTATTTCTGCATCTCATATCTGTGTAAACTTGCGTTGATAGCTGGATAGTATTACCATGATGACAGTTATTGATAATTATTTGCTAAGAGGTCTGACAGTCCACACACACCTAACCATAAAATGTCTGCTTAACACCCTGTGCACTTGTCCGTGCATCCCAGTTTGCACATTCATCTCTCTGTTTATTCAGAGATCTTTATCAGGCTCTCAGGATCCAACGAAATGTTCTTACAACATATTTCCCAAAAGACACTGTTGCTGAAACCTTATATAAAACATGTCCCAATCCATAAGAAAATTGGTACTGTAACAGACACTGTACAGAGGTCTTGTTCTAAACAACATTTAAGAAGAAATACAGAAACTTTTACAGCAAATGTACTACAGATTCTGGCCAGTAAGTTTGTTTTTATTGTACAAGATAACAGATAATGTCTGTTTTCCGGTCTGTTTTCCATTTCCACTCTATAATAACATGCAGAATTATGTATTCACATAATGACCTTCAGCTGGTTGTTGAATAATTCTTTCCAAATTAACATTTTTTGCAAAAACTCTAAGGAGTATATCTCTTCATGTTAAGGTTTCATGGATTTTGGACAAATTTTGACCGACTGAAACCGGTTTGACTTCTTTCTTTGGAAAAGCCTTCAAACATTTTAATGTTTTTTTGTTATTAGGCAAACCCACTTCAGTAACTTCCTGCCTTGTGGGATCAAGAATTACAACATAACAGAATATGTATTCCCTTCTGGATTACAATCAAAATGACCAATTAGTGTCCAGCTGTTGGCGATTAGTGCTTCTGTGCTATGTCTTGTGCACCCTATGGACGTGGTAGACAGTCAGTGGCTCTGTGTACATGTATGTGCTGGCACAGCCAAAGTCTCTTGGAATCTCTCAGTCTCTATACATGAAAAGGAGGATTCTGGGAAATCTATGGATGCAAATGCCAACTCCTGCTTTCTTCTGCAGATGTTCACTGGGACAAAAACACAGAAACTTCAGCACGTGGGTCATTCCCACACACTTTCTTTATGTTTTTTTCGTCCCCTTGTCAGTTAAGTTTCCCTTTAAGCAACTTCCCCAGGGAGCTTTTTAATTTCCTGTTTATTTTGGCTACAGCTGACACTTCCGGAATATGCATTCACCACACACCCCCCCACCCACTCTTAGACTTCCAAACTCAGAACCGCAGTACAAAATATTTTCCTACTGGCATAGGGACGATGCCAAAATGTTTAGTTTTTTAAATCTTTTTTTTTTTTTTTTGCGCAAGCAAGCATGTTGCCCTTTTGTATAGTAAGTGGGAGCCAGTACAGCTCTGCTCGCCTTTGTTTACTTTCTTTCACTTTTGCCCTGGTTTTAGTTTTATAAGGGAAGCATAAAGCTGCTTAGGAACTGCCAAGGCAGTGTTCCATGTGTTTTCAAACCCCACCTTATATGTCATCCTTCACACACTTTCCTTGATGGACTTTGACTGTGACCAGTTTACACCTTGCTTCCAACAAGCAGGTCCACTCTCTCTTTTTCCATAATATTACCATGGGCACAAGGGGGGGGGGGTGGGGGTTCCTCACCTCCATTGCTTTCAGATATTCATTCTTTCTTTCTGTCTTCCCCTTTTCCCTATTTAATCTACTATCCTCTATAAGGGATGTAGTCATAGCCATGTCAAGCACCTATAGGCGCTATATAAAAATACATTAAATAATAAGAAATACATGAACAGAGCAAATATCAAATAATTATTTAATGAAATAATGTGAGCATCCCCAGCTAAGTTGCTGTATATTTACAGGTGCTCACTTTTGATGTCTGCGGTGTGAGCGGTCATGCCAATCACACTGCAATCTACAAGGCACTCAGGTAATATCACCACCCAGCCACATATCTATCCATGTATCTGCTGGTGGGTATGTGGGCCGACAAAATGTATTGTTGAAGTCGCCCCCCCCCCAAAAGCTATCATGCTATCAGAAATTCAGGGTGTCCCCTGCTTTGAGATAGTAGAACACGAGGACCGGACTTGGTGACCCCTGTTTTTATGTGATGATGAGTATATAAAAACATAATCGTAAGTGCTGTCCAAACCACATGCAAAAGCTGCGCCTCTCAGACCGCGGTAAATTTCATTCTGGTGGAGAGGTGCATCCGCCCTCTTGCTTTGCGGTTGCATCAGGATTTTTTAAAGCAGAAATAGCGCAGTTACGGCGCCAAGAGTGAGCCGTCATCCCATTACGCAAATAGAATGAATGAATTAAATAATAATGATTATCTTTGTCAAGTAGTTACACCTTTTGATTTTAACTACGGATTAAAAGTATGTCTGTCAAAGGTTTACCGATTCGTACATAACTTTTTCCCCAGTTAGTCTAATTGCTGTATTCATTTTTTCAATGCAGCCAGTTTTTGGATAATGGGGAACGTAAATTAATTGACCAAAACGCAGACCAACTTTTGGTTTTGATGTCTGTTGCAGAGGTACAGCTTTTCATCAACTGCAAATTATTATTTGATGGAAAAAAATAAATGGCTGTCACAATATTTACGGAGTGTCTCACAGCGTTGTTATGCAGCTGTGGACGAGCCGCAACCGTAGTGCAGTCCGTAATGAGCTCTCTTGTCCCTGGGCTTTAAGACCAGCTGCCGGCGTTCTGACGAGTTGAGTTACCTACATTATCGAGACGGGCTATCGAGCCTTTCTGCGCATGTGCAGTGCCACCGTTTTGGGATTAGGGTTAGGTTTTAGGGGTTAGGATTAGAGTAAGGGTTTAGGGGGTTTTGCTGGGTTAGGGTTAGGGTAAAAATTGGGGATTGGGCCGTTAGCACTACAGTAGCCTAATTCGACAAAGTAGCTCAACTCGACAGAACACCGGCCTTTTCCCCGTATCTCTGCCTTAAATTAGTACCGAAAGCGAGTCTGGCGCGCCAGGCAGGACACTCCTTTACCTCTCCCTCTCCAAAACCCACTGTAGTTTAAAATTGTTAACCTCTATCCCACTTGGTTGTCAGGCGATCAGATAAAAATTTGGTAAAAAGTAAATTCTGGTAAAAAGTAAAGTTTAAATTGCGCAGATTGCCACGTCAATTTGTTAAAATCAGTGCCGGTTTAATACACATTAGATTTTTATTGTTAGATTTTATAAACGAGATGCGTTTTTATTCTCCTAGGCAGGTGCTACATTGCCTGGGACGGGATGACTGGTGGCGATTTCTGTGGCTTTAGGGATGGCGTTCGATGTGGTTCATTCGTATCTGCCTGTGCGTTAACAATAACAATTGCACGACCTTGCTATTTACATATTTCTTAATCTACAATTTAGGGAAAAACACTGACCTGTTTTGCAGGTATCTGGGTTCAGGTGGAAGAATTCCTGATGGTGAGTTAATCTTTTTTTTTTTTTTTTTTTACTTTGGGAAATTAAAAAACTTATGTCAATAACATGATTTTTAAATGACAAAACATGGTGAATTTAAAATTGTTGGATACAGCAGGTGGGATGATCAAGTTAAATTTTTCCTCATTTTATATGTTTTTTAGAGATAATATGTCTTACATATGTGTAGTTATATAATATGTGCACTAATTTGTAATAGCCTACGTAGTATTGCATTGCCTATTTTTAAAAAATTAAACGTTTTTACAATTTTCACAATTATTAACCTTTAAATCAAATTCATAAAAAGGAAATTCTGCTGATCAACCATCTAAACTAAAGCGCCATCTGCTGGTTGGATATAAGTACAAGTCGTCGTCGACTTACGACCATGATAGGTTACCACTGACTGGTCGTAACACGATTTGGTCGTAAGTCGCATATGTATAGCTTACTGTACAGTAATGTATTGTTATAAAAA
>JABFDZ020000109.1:15988457-16013039 GCA_019775955.2 Pollimyrus isidori | reverse complement strand
CCCGACAACATAGCCCCCAGGTTCACGGAGGCACGCAAACCCCTCCACCACGATAAGGTAGCAATCCACGGAGGGGCTCAGTTCTCAAACTCACTAGAACTCAAATTTTTTAAGTCGAACCAGACAGAACTACTCAGAACTCGATCTGAATCTCAGAAGTCAAACCGTGAATGCAGACCTAAGAGAACTTGTAGGCGTGGGGAAATGAGTCACGTTCGTCTCTCAATGGAAACAAAGGGTAAAGCTTCAGTCTCAGACAGTAAAAATACATTTAGACAATGATGTACAGTAATAGTAATTATTATTATATAATGCAATATATTTTAAAATAAAGATTTCTTATTAATTATTTTAATATTGTCATGCCAAGCTGGGACAGAACAGAGACAAAGGCGCAGACTTCAGGGTGTGTTGTGTTTAGTACAGTATATGCTCTTCTTGTTTTATCCGGTTCATTTTGTGTTTAAATGCTAAAAAAAAACAATAAACAAAAAAAAAACACACACAGATTTAGGTATATTTTTGACGGGCGAGAACCAATTAATTGGTTTTCCATTATTTCTTATGGGGAAAATTTGATCACAACTCGACCTTTTTAGGATTCGAATCTGAACGGATTAAATTATAGTTCTGAAGTACCACTGTATAATGTATACATGTCTTTTGTCTGTCATGTTGTCTGTTGTCTGTCATGTAATATATTATAATATATATAATATAATATATTTCAATGTTTGTGTGCACACTTAACGTTCAACAGCCGATCTGTCTTGCTTAAAGTCACTACCGGTGAATTAGTATTAATAAGTTTGAAAACACATAATATGAAAGTCACATGGTATGCGTTGTCCCCCAACATGTAATGCTTAAACACACTTAACTGGACATGTCTGTGTCGTTTACGTTAATACTTATTAGTTGATAAATAGGACAAAATTCCATCTTTTGTATTTCTAACAGATCTCGGAAATGTTTTTCTTTTTTTGTTTTCCTCCCATATCCCCTCCCGGGCTCCGTACAGTGTCCCTACAGAAAAAAAACTGAAGTAAAAAACAGAAGTATGTGTTTTCAAACACAGATCAGATTCTCTTTTTTAAAATACGCTGCTAAAAACATTGGAAGGCATTATGCTATTTTCGGCAGCTAGCTGAAATATCACACCATACTGAGAATACTTCAGCGATTTATTTAATGATCATAAATAGTTCTGAAATGACTCACGGTTAACAATTTTAAATAATGATGAAATGCATGATATATATGGAGCTATGCTTTTTTGTAGGAACCATACAAATACAAAGAACTTGGCAAGGGAAGTTGTGCTGGAAATGAACTGAGTTTTGAATCCCGTGACATCACCGGGCCGGATGAATCAGGTTGGAGGTTCCCTTTTTACAGGAGAAAACCATATGGGACTCAATGTCACAGACTCGTCCTCAGGAATCCGAGTTACTCATCATTGATGCTGAATGTGCTAAAGAAAATGTTTATGTTAATTTTTATGCTGAACCTTGTCTTTTGTAAAGTTCCTACAGTGTATGTCACACAGAGGAAACCAACTGTAATTCAGGCCAGTTCAGCTGTGAAATATCAGTGTTATTTTTTTCCACAATGCAATGCTAGACCCAAGGTGATTACACATTCCCATGGGTGAAGTTTACCTTTGTGTTAAGGTTGCTCATCCAGGAATTTTTTCCTATTCATTAATACTTTGTGGTTCTGCTGTCCATGGTTAGCTTGCACTCAGAATGTAAATGATTCCAGTCAAAGTTAAACAGTTGTCTGAAGGTGACTCTTCAGACAACAAAGTTAAATGGATGTCTGAAGATTAATTTGCTAGTTGATAGTAAGAATCTTTAAATTAATTTGAAATTTTGTTATGTGCATATAAAGTAGACAAGTTTGTTATATTTTTGACTTGAATAAAAAAGATCTTGCCAAACAAAAAGTTTTTCTTTTGATTCTCACACACTATGTACTTGCCAGAATCTTAAATAGCTGAGATGAATCCATGCTCCATTGCATAAATAGCTAATGTATGGTGAGAACCATCGCACAAAAAAGGTACTTCCATAAAAGCCACATAATTCATGGGGTGCTTGAGGAAACAGTGTATTGGTTATTAGACAAATTCAAGATTAAAATTTAGTAGCAAGTTTGGACCAGTTTCTCCATTTTCTTCTTTAATATTCCCTGACTGGCAGTGTTGCCTCACACGTCTGGGGCTAGGGTTTGAGTCTCTGCCATGCCTCCTTGTGTGTGGAGTTTGCGTACTCTCCCAATGCCATCATCACCTCCAGTTTCTACCCATAGTCCAAAAACATGCTCAAGTTAATTGGAGTTACCAAATTAGCCGTCGGTGTGCATGTATAAGTGAGTCCATTGATGGTTTGGTGCCCCATCCTAGATTATTCACTGCTTTGCACCTGTAACTTCCAGGATAAGCTCCAGACCCCCCACAACCCTCCTTAGGACAAGCAGATACAGAAGCTGGAGATTCTCTTGCTTGCACTTCCACCCAGTCACATAAACCATTTGAAATGGCCTCGGCACATCTGCGGCCCTTTGAGCAAGGCCCTTAACTCCCAGCTCCCTGGTTGCTGTTAAGGGTGGCTGCCCCTTGACGGCCAGCTTGCTCTCACCTTAAAACCTAGAGAGAGCAAGTTAGGGGAAGTGTAAAGAGAATTTCTCCACAAGGATCAATAAAGTACTTATTATTAATAATAATATCAGGTGGAAATGAATCCTAACTAAAAAGCATTTAATAAAGTGTGTTGTGGTTTTTTGCTACAAAAAGAAAACAAAATGAAAGCATTGTGTGTTGCAAATTCACCAATATTATATATCCAAGTAACTCCACCCTTCCTTGTATTGTTAATACCTTTAGCCGTTGTTTAACATTTCTCTCAGTAGGAAAATGAAGAATTAAAGGAAATGTTACACATATATTTTAATCAGGAAAAATTACATTCCATCATTAAATCTGACAAACAGCACACACCTTTACACAAAACAGAAAAAAACTATTTCAAGAGATATTTCAGCAAGGAACTTTATCTCTGACAATTTTAGTATTTCAATCGTGCAGTGTGTAAACGATTGTAAAATCTATAAAGTATTACTGACATCCCTTATTAACAAGAACTTTTGCAGGCCACCTCAGCAGTATTAAGATCCTTTAATCCACCAGTGTGTTGTGTGTATTTTCCACGGTAAAAACCATGAAAATTGTGGACTTAGGGATAATATAATCACTGGCATGGGGATTTGTCGTTAATTATAGTTTTAATTATATGGATAAAAGTTCTGAAAAACAAAATGAAAAACGATGGAAGTGTTCTGTTGAAGTCTACCTGTGACTAGTGAAACATCTGATGCACTAACACCCTACAAGTAAGTGGTACACTGAAGCGGAGTCCTGCAGTTTTAACGTGGGGGATATGGTACGTCATGACTCGGTCAGTATACATGCACCATGCCGTACAAAAAGGTCCAGAACAACACGTAGGTGAAGAGACCCCCGACCAAGCCCCCCGTGAACAGCAGCCGTCGGGACTTGAAGCACTTATTCCACCGCCGACCGGCCTTCAGTATGAGCAGCAAGGAGAGCAGAAACGAGGCGAGAAAGTAGAAGACGAAGCCATAGAGGCCGGTGAGACCCAGAATCCCGGCGGTGGCTCCGGACAGGGCGGACACTGACGTCCTGCAGTAGTCCAGCACCGCTGCGTTACCTCGCACGGCAACTTCGCTGATGAACTGCGGGCCCTCTCTTTTGGCTGCCAACCCCGTCATGTCTTCCACTATAATGTCTGGAGACCGCTCTAAACGAGAAAGCGAAACATTTATAAAACACTGACTACAAAACGTAAACCAAAGCGTAAAAAACACGTGATCTGCATGAAAGGATGATGCTGAGGTACGTGTTAGCTTGACGGCTAACGCCTTACCGTCTGAATAGGCCAAATGACTACAAGAAGCTTTTTTATTTTTCGCAATCAATCACAACCACATTGTTCGCATGAAGAAGTCAGTATCCTTTGGGTCGCCGAAAGCGTCCAAGCCACACACAGTCTGCTCACCGCCAGATGATTTTAAAAAAAAACCAACAGCTCGACCACGTTAAAACTGCAACCCCCGTCACTCGGATTCAGTCATTGCTCTTTTTGCGGTGCATTGTGGGAATAAAAAAATCAGATACCTTTCATAAAACATATATCATTTTAAACTTTAATTTTCCAGATATGTACAAAATATTAAGTCGTTAGTTTTAAAATCTATTAATATAAGTACAGATAGTAATTTACGGGATGCGCATAATTGTAACCTTTGACCTTTAAAATACGGTAACTCGGAAGGGCATAATAGATATTTACATAAAAGCGAATCAACTATTAAAAGGGATACGGAACGCACACAGGGACGATTATAGTTTTAATAAAGCTAGTGATCAAGAATACGAAACATAATTATAATACATGCAGACGAGCTGGTAAAACATTGTTTATCGAGCTGATAACATAATAATGATTAGTCAGCTATCTAGTTTGTAACCCTGGTCACTCCGAATAGCTGGTCAAGATAAAAAAATATATGAAACGTTCAGCGGTACATAATCTATACATAAGTGATAAGTAAATGGTATTTTGTTGTGCAATTTAGTTGCTTCCTCTCTTCCGTTAACTTGGAATTTGTTGTAATTTCCCGTATAACCGGTACTTGTAGATTTATCAGTTAAATGCAGACAGCCGTTTGTCATAATTGTATTTTGTGCTATATAATCTGTGAGTGTTAGAACATCATGGCATCGTCCCCTACACCTACTAAGTATGTCCTCGGTATAGACATGGGGACAACTTCAGTCAAGGTGGTGCTGCTCGATAGTCACTTAAGGAAAGTGACAGATGCTTGCAGCCTGCCCACAACCGCTGACACCAGCAACCGTGACGGAAAAGTATGCCATTAATATACTATTTCTGTTTGAGGGGCTGATAAATATCCTTTATCGATAATACGTGGTTTGATATTAATTTGTAACAATTAACTTCATTTGAATTATCATTTACTGGGGAGTGTTTTAGAAAGAAAAACAAAAATGTTTTGTCACCTGTACTCGCAGGTCATGGAACAGGATCCTGGGAAAATCATAGATACTCTAAATCAGTGCATGACTTCATTGCCCAGAGACAAACTCCGAAATGTCACCAGAATTGGGGTGTCTGGACAAATGCATGGGGTGATGTTTTGGAAGACAAAAACAGGTAGAAACCTTTAAATATATGCGATCAGTAATAGGTCCCTGGATTTCATGTTTGCCTGCCTGCAGTCAAATTATAAATAATTGAAATAGTTGCATAAATTAGGGTGACCATGTAAGGGAGGACACTTTGAGCTACTTCAGGTTAGTTCAGGTCAGTTCAGTTCTTCTTGTGCTTTGACTGGTTTGTTTCCTTGATTGAAAGACTCAGCTTGTTCATATTAACATTAGTGACACATGCAGGTTAATAGGAAATAGTAGTTTATAAATTCTGATCGAGTTCAAAGTGTCCTCCCAGACATGATTTATCTGGTCACCCTGCATGAATAAAACAGCTTATGCTTATGTTGGTAATGGATTTATAGAGGTTTTATTTCTTTGTCCTCAGTATCACCTTCCATCTTGTTCTTCTACTGTAGTGTCCCATTAAATAATAACAGTCCATTCTGTTAAGACAGGTGCCTCCAGGAAATGACATCATTATGGCGTCAGTCAATATAAGCAATTAGGTTAATGAATTTTATAATGTTTTATGGTTTTAGTTTGTCTTGCTTATCACACTCTACCTTGTAAGATAAAATTATAAAAAGAAAAAAGGAATCGAAGAATGTCAAGATTATGATTGTCCTTAGAGTTGGGCACTCTTGGCTCTTCATTGAGTAATAGCTTAAGATGTCCATTTTGCTTATGTTGTAACATGACTAAATGTCCCCCTCAAACTAAGATGGTGCAACAACTTACAACTAACATTGAAGTCCATTTATTTGTGATTTCATGGTAAATAAAACTAGTATCATTTCCACCTTTTAATATGTAATAATTTAAGAACGACCATTCAGTATGAGTGAGACATTTCATCATAGCCAGGTAGCATCTCTCTGTGGGTAATATGTTGTCATTAACAATAGGATAATTGGTATGAGTCAGCAGTGTAAACCTCCTGCTGTTGTCTCCATGGCTGTCAGCTTGCTGTTGGGACCAAGGAGATGATGGTCACATGTTTAGGACCAAAGATGTGAGTCAGCTGATTACTTGGCAGGATGGTCGGTGTAGCAGCGACTTCCTGTCCTCACTTCCAAAGCCAGACTCACACCTGAGCGTGGCCACAGGCTTTGGGTGCGCTACCATCTTCTGGTATCTCCAAAACAGGTTTGGAACGGCTATGTTTGCACACAAGCAAATATGTTACAGTAGACAATATTATTATATGAGTTGTTTATCTTACAGTGGTTTAAAATCGGTATTTTGGCCATTTTAATGCCTGTGAAATATATGCATTTTAGTATTACGGATTTGGGCTATTTTAATTCTGATATTTCTGTTGCTTCTATTTTTGCATTGCAGGCTGGAGTTTTTGGCTGAATTTACTTCAGCAGGGACCATCCAGGATTACGTGGTAACTATGCTGTGTGGCTTGGACAGATGCTTGATGTCCACCCAAAACGCTGCTAGCTGGGGATACTTCAACACCAGCACTAACCAGTGGAACTTGGACATGTAACTTGAACATGTCATTTCTTGTAAGAGTGTTTGACCATGCTTGCTTGACGTGTAGATCTGTGTGTCGAAGCGCCTTGGGGAGTTTAACTGTTTTCACAAGCATTGCCCTAATTTGTCTCACCATTTGCATGTTGTGCACGGTTCTTTTGTTGCATTCAGAGTAGCATGCTGAACATAGGTGTGTGTGTGTGTGTGTGTGTGAAAGGAAAAATAACTTTTATTGCAAACATCAAGTATATGATGCATGGAGTCATGCACTGAGGAGAAATGTTATTGTTGTACATACTGCAAGTGAGAAAGTAATACATGAAATTCATATTTCAAAGGGCACGCACACACACACATGCACACACACATACACACACACGCACACACACACGCACACATACACACACACACGCACACACATGCACACACACATACACACACAAACACACATACACACACACACACATACAGAGAGAGAGAGACATGTACTTATAATATTCACATGGCATTTTAAGACATGAACATTAAGACACAGGCAATAAAAAGTGTGTGTGTGTGTGTGTGTGTGTGTGGTCTAGTCTGAGCAGCGCTGGCTTCCCCATGGAGCTACTTCCAGAGCCTGTGGCCCCTGGATCCCGTGCAGGATGTACCTGCTCCGAATGGCATGGAGTTCCTGTGGGAATCCCCGTCGGGGTGGCCCTGGGAGATTTCCAATGCGCTGTTTACTCCTGCATGGTGGACAGGACAGATGCAGGTGAAGGTTCCTAAAGCTGCGGATCCCTCGCGGACCCTTTCTCCATCATCGTTGAAGCCTTACTTATGCCTCTCTCTCCTGCCCCCCCCACAGTTCTGAATATTAGCACTTCAGCTCAGCTAAGCTTTGCTGCGCCAGCAGAATTCCGGCCCCAGCATGCTCCAGATCCCAGCTCTCTGGTCTCCTACTTCCCTTATTTCGATGGTGTTTTTCTGGTGGTAGCAGCATCCCTCAATGGAGGAAATGCAGTGGCTACCTTTGTGGATATGCTAACAGCATGGATGAAAGAACTTGGTGAGGGAATGTGAAATCGGGAGCCTTTCAGGGTAGATACAGCTCCTGTAAACCATAATGCAGGTGGTTGTCGTCATGTGTGCAGTTAGATGCTTTTCCCTGTCCTGCAGTGTGCTCTATAGGAAATATGTGATACAAAGAAGTATAAAATACAAACAAAATAAGATTAAAATAACAATACAAATAAAATAAAATAAAAACAATGCGTGTAATAGAAATGAAAACCTCATTTCCTATATGGACAGCTTGATTAAACATATCTTTGGAACACAGTGGGCTATTTATATAACATGATGGCTTTTGGTTTGAATAATGTTTCATTTTTTTTTTAATGCCTAGGAGTGGAAATAAGCAGCTCTTCTATTTACTCACAAATGATTGAAGCCGGTTTAAACGAGAACAGCAGTGACCTGAAGGTGAGGCCAACCATTCTGGGTGAAAGGCACGATACCAGCTCTTTAGGCCTGGTGTCCAACATCTCGGCCTCCAACGTCTCTCTGGGTCACCTGACCCGCGCACTGTGCCAGGGGATTGTGGAGAACATAGTCGCAATGCTGCCCCCCCAGCTTCTACTTCAGTCGGGAGTGAAGAGGATTGTGGGTAGTGGCAGTGCTCTCATCCGCAATGAGGTGCTCAGACAGGAAGCAGAGAGGGCTTTCCCATTTCCTGTACAGTACAGTGAAGATTCAGACTCTGCTGTTGGCGTCGCCATGATTTTGAGTGACAGAATGTGATTGACCATTCAGACCAAAATAATGCACATGTTCTGGAATGATCACTGTCTGACGAGCTTACTATCAAGGGTTGATCAGTAATATGATCATTCTGGTGAAATTGCCTAAAATGGTAGAGAGTTTACAGATAATCTGTACACTATTTAAATTTCAAGACTATTTAGCATTACATGGTAATACAGGGCTTAATGAATATCAAGATACCACATTGCAAAATTCTTGTGACTATATTGTGCATGTGTGATAATCAACAGGATTTTAGATGATAGGACAGGAGGATTAGTTTGGATGTCAGCTTTTCTGTACTATACATTTATTTACACCCACAATTTAGTAAGCAGATTACTAGTATGCCAAAATATCAATGTTTTGTGACACCCAAAATTTAGCAATCTCTATCAATTCAGGGTATCTTCATATTTATTATGTTTGGTTAGTGGAGCTCCTCATACTACTGTTTTGGTATATCATGGAAGTAAGGAGCACTGTGGTGATAGTTCAGCAGCCAAATGTCTTTTGAAAGTGGAAATTTTGTGGATAAACAAAGCAAAAAAGACGTCAGTGTTGTGGAGGTACTTTTTACAGTTTAAACTCCCACAAATGTATTAAACATAAGGATGGATATGGATTTTAGGCATACTACTGTGGGTGTAGTACTGAAAAGATGTCTGGACAAATGTTTCACCCCTTATCTAAAGTCCTGCTGGTGATAATTGCACATACTCCTTTTTCCTTGTGAAAATGATGCTAAGTGTGGCTCATGTTTTGTCTGCCTTGTGTGCTTATCATGGGGCCATGCTGTTGGTAATCTCCCTGACATTATGGTGTCCTTATGTGATGTCTACTGCTTAACATGGAGTAATCACAGCTCCCCCGTGAAATTGAGCTGCTTCAAATCAAATTTGTTTACGCGATTGGATTGCCGTTGTGAAATGGCCACATGCACAGCCACAGCACTTCCCGGAATTGTGTGTCAACATTCCTGTGTGGGTTTACTCCATGTAAACTTTAGTCAATTGTAAAATATGGATGAAGAGGCAAAATAAACTTGATTATACCGCAGAACTGAATTCTCTAATCTGATTCAAAACTATAATACATGGCTTATCATGCATTACCCTTGCTTGATCTGCATGTATTAGTGAAACAGAAATAATAATAATTATAGTGGGTTAGGCCTCTGTGTCGGTAAACGCAGAGTGCACCCATAAAAAACAGTTGTGACACTTTGAATGAAAGTTGTTGATGAATAAATGCAATTGTAAGGTTGCTGTTTCAAGTCCCATATACTGCAGACCAGTCAAATTGCTATTAGGCCATTGGGCAAAGTCCTTAATCCCCAAAATGCTCTAGGAGCAATGGAAAGATGACTGACCCCAAGCTTCACTCTCATCTGTGTGTGTGTATGTCTCAGTGGAGAGCAAAATGGGATGTACGACAAGAGGCATTCTAATGTACCTAGAACTTGTACAAATGGGAAGTAACGTTCAATTTCAGTATTGAGTCAGATCCAAATTAACTTCCATTTTTTTTTCATTGGGGGAAAGCTTTTGAGAAAATGAGCATGGAATGGAATAATCATGGTATCTGATGACAAATAGGGCACGTGATCACGAAGTGATTTGAAAGACAAAAGAATGCATGCAGAGTGTGGCTGGGACTCTACAAAGTAGGATGGGAGTGCAGCTGGGACTCTACAAAGTAGGATGGGAGTGCGGCTGGGACTCTACAAAGTAGGATGGGAGTGCGGCTGGGACTCTACAAAGTAGGATGGGAGTGCGGCTGGGACTCTACAAAGTAGGATGGGAGTGTGGCTGGGACTCTACAAAGTAGGATGGGAGTGCAGCTGGGGCTCTACAAAGTAGGATGGGAGTGCGGCTGGGACTCTACCAAGAAGGATAGTAGTGCACAAAGGTCTATCCCTGTCCCAGCTCATGTTCTGGCCTCTGTGGCTCCTCTGAATTTTGGGAAGTGGATGATGGGTGCACCTCCTTCTGCAGAACTCTCGGTTGACATGCCCCCTCTTAGTGAAGGGGAAGCAAAACTGCAAAAACACATGATTACCAAAATCTCATAATAACCAAAAGCGCCATTCAGAGAAGAGCGCAGGGAAAAGAGCCCGAGGTAAGGAATGCTGATTTCATAATACCAGTGATTTTTAATCATGCTGGGGGTTCCTCTTTGAAAGTATTTCAATTGCATGAGCATTGAACAGCTTTGGGTGCATCTGATTTTGTGTTGAATGCAGTCTTCAGTCTAGCAACTTGGATAATGTTGGAATATGAAAGGCCATTACCCACTTAAGGGATCTGTCCCTACATTAGTGCATTCATTGAGTTAAAGATAACAAGACACTCATGATATATTTGTTTGAGAAACATTTTTTTTCCAGTCAGAGTCACTAGTTATGGTGTAACATGCACTGCGCACATGGGAGATGTATGGTGTTTGCTCCTGAGAGTCCGCTGTATTGTAGAGTGCCATTAATGTGCAGTAATGCATGGTCAGACTCCCCAGAGAAGATAGAGCTGCCTCTCTACCGCTCCGTCATCCTGCTCATCCCATGAAACCTCAGGCAGGATGCGTGTGTGCTTTGTGAACACACCAGTTTCCATGACAGGGTAGGAGCTCTCCACAAGTCTCGACTATCAGCCCAAGGTGATCCATTCTTTTAGATTTTAATGCCAGACTTGATCTGTGCACAGCAAAAAATGGATCATTAGGAGCAACAGGAATTGGGGTACAGAGAAACAAAATACTGCCTCATTATAATGTAAGTACATCTGCTTTTTTAATCTTAAGAAATGCACTCAAGTGCGCAATGTGTACTGCCTCAGCTAGCAAGGTGCAGGACCATTCTTTATATCAGGCTTACAATTACATTTTACTAATCTTCAAATCACATCGGATTCTGAAGCTGGTTAGTGATGTTTGTCTTTATAAGAGAAAATGTATTTACATATTTTTTTCTGAAAATTATTTGTCTTATAAAATTGTATAGTTGGTGTAATACGAGCCCACTAGGAATCAAAGCAGTCTCAATCAATATCATATGACAATATCGACATAATGTCTCATTGTGTTCCCTGTCACTGTACAGTCTTGACCTGCAACATTTGACAGAGATTTAACAAATACTGAGAACAAAGACATAGAGCTTAATGTCGATGAAATGTGGCATCTTGGGTCAGATCTTAGACTACATTGTTATGCAGTCGCTCTCTCCTTAGGAGGTCCACTAAATTCATAATGAAATCTGGGAAATTAGCTTTTTTGTTAGCTCTTACCATTATAAGAGCCTGTTACATCATAGCATACATGAATAATTTATGAAAGTAACTCAGAAAACATGGGCGAATGCTATGCACAGCTTAAAAAATGTAATACCATTAGCAGTCTGCATTGCCATCAGTATTGCACTGACATTTACTTAATCTTAAACCAAATTAGGTTTATCATTCTCTGTCTTTGTGTTGATAAAGGATATGGAAAATTAGTAATTTTACTAAATTACTAAATGTGTTAGGGCATGATACTAAAATGGAAAATGTGTTACATGAGCTAACCATGGGAAATGCTGCTGCAGAGTAGCTTATGGGAAATGTGAGAGCAGTAATGAGATTTCTCCTTTTTGGGGTTGCATAAATGTGAAGCAATAGCCACTAGCCGCAGATGCTGCCCTTGTCTTATTGACCATTTCTTCTTTTCAGAAAAAAGTGTTTCTTTTTAATTGAGATTCTGAGAAAAAATTGCTAGTTGACACTGCTTTCACATTTTCTTTTTCAGTCTAATGATCAAGATATTTTCCTCATGTTTTCCTGTTTTGATTGAAACAGAACCCATTTGTATTTAAAGGTCTGCTGATTAACCTCACCCCACTGCTGTTGGTGGTAGATTAATAAGCCCTGTTCAGATTGCTTTGGTGCAAAAAAAAAAATCACAAGACTGAGCATGTGAATCAGATGGCAGCATCATCATGACAACAGGACAAATTTAAGGAAAACAGGCAAGTTTCAGGCAAAATGGCACACCCTAAACTGTATACACCCATGTGGTCAGGCCTTTCTCTTTGGCAGACAGACCTTAGGGTTTTTGGGGTTGGCAGTACTGACAGTGAAATATGAAGCCAAAGTGGATGAGTAGGACTCAACAAATTCAGGGAGTTAGACAGCATTGTACAAAAATCTTAGGCAGTCAATGAAAACTTATTTGTTAAAAAGTGTATATGTGATCTGAAAGTAAAACAGAATGTAACATTTGAATATATGCAAATAAAAACCCAAACAATAAAAAAACAAGAAATTCTGTTCTTCAAAAAGTTACTGATACCTTGTTGGATGGTTGAAAGAACACTGCTTTGGTTCCCAAACCTCTCCTCAGGAGCACCTTAGCCATTCCATGGATTTATTTAATTTTAACACCAGCTCACATAATTACTTAATGTAATTAGCTAAATAACCTGATGGGGTTATAGATGGCTTCAACCATCTTTTGACTGCTTCAGCAGGGCCTGGAGTTTATCCATGTAGCTCAGGGAATTTATTTATGCTGCCAAAGCTTTTAATCAACATACAACTGAGAAAGCGGAGTCAGCCAGTCTCTCAAGCAATTGGGAATTAAGGGCCTTGGTCAGGGGCCCAGGGCTGAATTTACTCCACTGGTAACCTTCTAATCACAGAAACAGAATCTTAACCTAATGATCCACACACCACACCATGGGAGAACAAGCACGAATAACATGCTGGTTTGCTACAGGGCCCTTACACACACTAATGGGCAATTTAGGGATCAATTAGCCTCACAGCATATATAGGCTCTGGGAGAAACCCACAGGCCGGAGGCAAACATGCAGAATCCACTCACACAGAGCAGACCCCGGATTGGAACCCCAGTCTTGGAGGGGTCATCTACTTGCCCTCCACAAAAGCATTCATCTTGGTGTTATTTTGTATAAATAGTTTCACTGATTGTTTTGTTTTTGCTATTGTTTTTGCTAACAGTAATAATCTGTGTCAATTGTCAATGGGAATCGTTTGTTAATGATTCACGCTGGTCTCTAACTTAAGTTGCAAGGAGTCTGTGATATACTTCGACTGTGCCTCCCCAGAGTGTCACAGAGAGGAGGAGGGATGGATCAGACAAACGTCCTAGAAATGAAGCCCTTTTCCCTGGAGACAGATGACCGAAGTGCTGAGGAGAGGTCACAGTGCAAAGCGAAAACAAAAGGCTGGCCCTTCAAGGGCGGCAAAATGGGGAAGATCCCCATGGATTCAAGCTACCTGGAGGAAGTGGTAACACCCAAAATTCGGTTCGATTTGAACTTTGACAGGTGTGCTCCTTGCATTTTTATAGCATGCCCCAACACCAAACTCCTGTTAACACTTGAAGGGCAAATTTCCAAAATGTCATTTTTGTGTGAGACTGCCAATGACGAGATCTCAGACTTCCCCATTATAAGTCACAGTAAATTTGCTCTTCAATTTTCCTTTCCTAGGTTTTGCTCACTAATTTTAATTACCAATAATGTTTTAAACCACAGAATTGATATTTTATATTATCTACAGGAAAATAAGGGGATGTGAAGAAATAAGAAATCAGGAAAATGCAGAGAGATTTGACATCAACAGCCTATTTGCGGCAGTGTCGTGCGGCGACATCAGCGAGCTGCAGGGGCTGCATGAGTACTTGCGGCTCACAATGAAACACCTGACGAATTCCGAATGTAAGCAGCTTCCAGCTCTACCCTCCTCAGCAGCCATGGTTCTGCAATGGACCAGCAGCTGCTGAATTAAGCTGATAGGATATGGAATTCCCAGTGATTATTTAATTTATTTATTCATTCATTCATTTATTTATTTATTTATTTATGTATGTATGTATGTATGTATGTATGTATGTATGTATGTATGTACAGTATGTATGTATTTATTTATTTATGCATTTATTTATTTCTGTTTCTGAGGCTGCCCTGATGTTTTAAAATTTAAACAAACCACAGTCAGAAGATCATAGCTAGATAGCTGGTTTGCAGAACATGCTGCTTTAGCATCTCCAAAATAAGGAACGTGTTTATTTAATATTTAGTGTAGGGTGCTATACTGCTAAATGAATGGCTTGAGTGGCGCAAAATACCACTGCTAGAAATGTCTTACCTGTAAAAGATTACCAACAATGTCTCCCCGCATGGACTGTGTCCTTGCGTCGCTGTTCATTGAGTCAGCTATTCCTTTGGCAGTGAATAGTATAATTTGTATGCCATCTTCTTGCAATCTAAAATGATTTAATTTACGTCTTGATTCAATATAGGGGTGTAAATATTGAAGAACTGCAAACGATACTCTTTGGAAACATTTGTTTAGCGGTGCCTCTTGATTATTCTCTTTGCTTTAGATGAGTCACATGGCAAAAATGCCCTTATTAAAGGGCTCCTAAATCTAAAAAATGGCAAAAATGACACCATAGAGTTTCTTCTTGACATTGCGGAGAAAATGGGAGACTTGAAGGAATTTGTCAATGCAGCGTATACGGACACCTACTACAAAGGTGAGCTCTGCCTGAAACATGACTTCTTTAATATTTCCTTAAACCCGTCTTGATTGCATGATTGTACAGTGTATATTTAACTGGATTTCCCTCGGTAGACCTGCCTGTTTGTGTCTTTGGCTGATACAGGGCAAACTGCACTTCATGTTGCCATAGAGAGAAGGAGTGAGTTCTTCACCAAGCTGCTGGTGCAAAAAGGAGCTGATGTTCATGCCAGAGCCTGTGGGAAATTCTTCCAGGCATACAATGGACCCAATTTCTACTTTGGTATGTGGGGCACCATGATGAGGGGTGATCAGAGATATAAAATATCCATATGATTTGTTGAGTTTCACATACAATGAGAGCATCTGCACTGTCAGAAAAAAGAGTACCAGTTAGTACCTTTGCTTTTCAGTAGGACTGTACCTTTGAGGTTCTGCCAATGGTATCCTTGGCTTTAGGTATTTGTACCTTTGAACAAACATTGACTATGAAGAACATTTTTGTACCATTAGGGGTACATTAATGATGTTTGTACCCTGGGGATGTTCCTCAGAGTCCCAAGCCTTAAATTTGAATCGGGTGCATCAAATTTGATTAAATAGTACATTTTCCTATAGGTAGAGTACAACTAGCCCTTGATGATATAACCCCAGTGACAAGGCACAAACTGGTACTTTTTTTCTGACAATGTGGGGGCCTAGACATTTTTCATGAACTGTCTGTCACACAGGGGAGCTGCCACTATCACTGGCGGCCTGTACCAATCAGCCGGCCATTGTTGATTTTCTCATCGATAATCCATACCAGAAGGTGGACATCATGAAGAGAGATTCCCAGGGCAACACGGTGCTACATGCTCTTGTCCTGGTCGCAGACAAAGAGAACACTGAGTTTATCGTAAGGATGTATGATCATATCCTCACTATATCAGCAATGCTTCACCCAGAGACCAAGCTAGAGGACACTGAGAACCATCAAAAGTTGACGCCACTCAAACTGGTGGCCAAGACAGGCAAAGTCAAGGTCATTTTTTTGTCTATTTCTGTTTCTTTTTGTCCTCAAATGTATCTCTTCATGTCTGCACAACCTACCTTTCAACATCTAAACAATCCATCCTTCTTGACTGCATAACCAATGATGATGGCCAAAGCTGTCTGTCCACCCACCCATCCATCTATCCATCCATCCATCCATCCATCCATCCATCCATCTCAAAGAACTTGAGAAAGAAGGAATCTGTGGCCTTATGTTCACAGGTTCTTCACCTTTGTTTCCAGCTATTTCAGCACATGATACGCCGCCAGTTTGATGATCAACAGAGTGTCCATCTATCCCGCAAATTTGTAGAATGGGCATATGGTCCAGTCCAGTCATCCCTCTATGATTTGACATCATTGGACTCCTTCGAGGCCAACTCTGTCCTGCATATCATTGTCTACGGAAGTTTGATTCCAGTATGTGGGTGAAAAATGTCTTTTTATTACGTACAGTGATAATAATAATAATTAATAATAATAATAATATAAAATATATTGCTCTACATGGGGAAATTCTCTTTATGCTTCCCCCAACTTGCTCTCTGTAGATGATAGCAAGCTGGCCGTGAAGAGCAGCTTATCCATAATTTTCTTTGTGATGTGATTGACCAGCATATTTTCAGTCATTCATCTCATATGATCTTATGGTTTCAGAACCGCCTTGAGATGCTTCAGCTGGAGCCTCTCTGCAGGTTGCTTAATGACAAATGGGAAAAGTTTGCTCGATGGATGTTTCTCTTCAGATTCCTCATCTACCTTGTTTACTTAGGGGTCTTCACCGCAGTTGCTTATAACACGAGGGTGAAGCCGGTAAAGTATTGAGTAATTTCTCTCGTACTGAATTGACAGGCACTTCTAACATTTAGGCCCTCATTAATCATTAGTTTATCATCCTTTCAATCAGAAACAAGTGATGAGGGAGGGTGAATTTTTTTTTTGTTTTTTAATTTTTATTTCTTAGAAAAAAGATATTAAATTTCAGCAGTGTGTGTTCGGTACTGATCGGGAGGGAAGGTAGAAGAAAGTAAGCTGGGGTGAAAGAATACAAATGAGCTGCAATTGGTTTCTATCGTCTGCCGGTGAAATTTATGAAAGCCGGCAATGGAATTTACACAGGAAAATACACTTTAAAACATTTTTTAAAAAATCGATGCAGGATAAATTTGCCACGCGGGCAGGGATGATAAACTAATGTTTTTTTTTTTACTAGGCCTTATTTATCATTTGTCTCGTTCTGTCAGAATCGCAGAAGGCTTTTCCCAGATTGCTCCTGGGCTACTCAATAGGTGTCTAGAGCAGAACATCCACAGACCAATATCTGTTTGTTACATGACATTTAAAATAATTTCCCCTATAAGCTTAAAAGCATATTAAGGCATGCAACATCTTCAAAATGGCTAAATGATATACTACCAAAAATTGTAACAATATGTGTATTGCAGCAGTCCAAGGAAAATGCTGATATGGATTTTGTCTTCATCTCTGGCCAAGCGACCTGTTGCATTGGAGCTCTTTATTTCTTTTTTAAAGGGGTATGTCAGGCATATTCTTCAATTTCCATGAAATAACATGCAGAAATCCCTGTAAAATGTATGGCTGAGTCTGAATTGGAAGTGAGCTGATAAACCAGTTTGTGGATAAGCAGCGTATGTATGGACATTTGTATTAGCGGTGCTATGCCATAAGGTGTCCACCTGGGTGTCCTCTACACATCCCCGCATACACCACACATGCTCGGTATTAGGCCTGGGCAACATATCGAGTTTTTAAGAAATACAGTATCAATATATTTTCAGATGAGATATAGGATGAGACAATATCATTTATATCAATAAAGTTTATGTTGCTTTAAAATTATACTTGTAATGCACATGCTCTTTGGATTTGTCCTACTCTGTCTAGTTGTTCTACTGTAGCCCGTTTCAACAGATATATCTATTGAACGGTGCTACTCTACCAAAAAATGCTACTGTACCATAATTTTTACAGGCTGAAACTGAAAGCAGATGGTCTAATAAATAAGTAACTAATTAAAACACAGATTGGTTTACTAGTGTTAGAACTACAGGTAGTACATTTTGATAAACTGAAATACTTTATCAGGGCATCCTATCTTCATAAAATACATGGGTAGCCAAATTTGGATAGAGTAAAATACTTTATAGGGATGTGCTGTCATGTCAGGTCAAAATTCATGTCAGGTAATTTGATCCGATGGTGTGATAAATGTATTTAATGAAATATTTAAAATTTATGAACATTGAAAATGCACAAATAAGATTAATTATGCAAGACTCAGCAGTAGCTCTAATGCAAGGTAGGATAGATTGATGGGCGGCTCTTCAAGCACAAGAAAAGTGGCGTAATTTTGTTGTGCACATGCACAGTACCCAAAGGTAGGATGTTTCAGTAGGTAGGATGAAATGTTAAAACACTGCCAATTCGCCTGTTTCTCCTCTCCCTGTCTGCCTCTCGCACAATCCACCCTGCCCCACCCCTTCTTTGGACACAACCCACCCCTCCCTCTCACTGCATGCAGCGACAATATCGAGACAGACACAGACATGAAAACATGGTAGTTGCAGTTTTAGTCCGGAACATGCTGCCTTTGAATCAGCTCATTTCCATAACATACAAAGCCTATGAGTTTTTACATATTGAATGTGCTTATGACATAGATCTTTCTCATGTAAAGTTGTCAGAACTGAAGAGAAAGCGCCTGAATCTGCAGACTCTGCTGGTGGATGGGTACAGCGAGATACTTTTGTGAGTAGTCAATAGATTTGTGAGCTTTAAGCAAGTTGCATTGGCATCATGGCCTGGTTGCTATGGGCTGGGCAGAATCATCAGTGAGATGAGTTAGGGAGTACGTAACAAATCAAAAGTTGGAATTACGTACCATAAACTTGCCAAATTTTCTCATCAAGATTTTAAGTGATGAAGTGCTCTGCTCCTAGTTTCATACAGGCCATCCTTTTCATCATCTCGCACGTCCTGTACTGCTTTAAAAGGCAGGAATACTTGGGCTTCCTGGTGATCTGTCTTGCCCTCAGCTGGGTCAATCTACTCTACTTCTCCCGAGGTTCCAGACATATGGGGATCTACACAGTCATCATACAGAAGGTACATCTCAGAGTGGCCTAGGTGATCCATTGTAGTCATATCTTTGTAGCACTTTTGATTTCATCAGTCACTTTTACATTTCTCTCACCTCATCAGATGATCTTCAGTGACGTTTTGCACTTTCTGTTTGTCTACATTGTCTACCTTTTTGGATTTTCAGCAGGTATCTGCCTCTTTCTTCATCCATTATCTTGGTTCTCTAGAAACAACCTTGTATCAAGCAGACTTCCATAATGCTTTTGCAACTTTTATACCAGTTATACATTTTCTGTGGTATTCATTTCTGTAGCACACAACATACAGAGTTGAGTTCTATAGGGCTTTTTACCTAAAATCTAACTTTCAAAATGGACATAAGGATTGGTTGCTGACTAATAACACATAATGACTATATCAACAGCTGTGGTGACGCTGCTGGATGAGCCTCCACCCTCTAAACCTCGCCGCAATGCCACATCAAGGTCCCTTTTTACCTCTGTAAATGAATCTGCTGACTGTAAGAAACCCACCTTTAAAAGCCTCTCCTTCACTACTCTGGAGCTCTTCAAATTTACCATAGGAATGGGTGACTTGGAGTTCACCGAGAACTACAAGTACAAAGAGGTTTTCTACGTGCTGCTGATCTCCTACATTGTTTTTACCTACATCCTGCTGCTGAACATGCTCATTGCCCTGATGAACAGGACTGTGGAGAAGCTCTCTGAAGAAAGCTTAAACATCTGGAAGCTTCAGGTAAGCAAAGGCACCATAACCCAATGACAGATGACTTGCTAATCCTCTTCATATACTTTGCTGGTCTGATGACCATAAGCATGAAACTGGCGTAATAGTATCAGAAGAGGACTGGTGGATCATCTGTCATTAAGTTGTGGTGGACTAGGGGACAAAATGGACTTGTCTCCGCAGCGAGCAATCACCATCCTGGACCTGGAGAGGACCTTACCCTCCTGTTTGAGGAAAAGACTGCGTTCTGGGGTGGAGAAAGACCTGGGCAGGAAGCCTGAAACAGACAAGCGTTGGTGCTTCAGGTGAGCCACCAACGTGGATGCAGCCATTTATACTTGAAGATTCAAATGAAGCCACAATCTAGGAAGCTTCACTTAAAAACAACTAGAAATGGACAGTCATGTTCTGACAGACAAAATCAGTTTCATTGTTATACTTGTATAGCGTACAGTCACAGTAATTAATGTATTTTGAGGTCTCCACTGCTAAAACTCCACCAGATAGATAGCAATAGACCTTGCATCTGTTTTCACACCAGTGAAAGTGCCGGGCAGTATGTGGAATATGACATGTTTCATTTTGTCATTTAAGTGTGGAAGAAATCATCTGGAACAAATGGGAGAGTGACCGTGGCATCATAAATGAAGAACCTGGGAGCTGTCAGAAAATAATGCATTTCCCACCAAACAAAGACATGCAACTCCATTAAATGGATGGGGGGAGGGGCAGGGGTCAGACTTCAATCACTTTGATAGATCTATTTGGACCAAATCTGTATCATTTGGTAGATTTCAGTATAAACTATAAAGAGTCACTGCATTAACAAACTAATGTTATTGGCAGTTACTGAAAGCAGATGAACATTTAGGCGATATATTGAGTAGCAGTGATTGTTCTGAAGTTACAAAGTCTTTGGTCCATTTTGAAACGAGTGTCTCATTCAAGAAATGGCACCTAGAAAAAAAATTATATAACAAACACAAAATGCTTCATTTCCTCCATCCCAGTACATCTCAAAGCCACTGACTGACTTGCTGTGTTGCTTGCTGTGTCCAGTCAGATGGTCCTGAATGGTCCGTCACAGTCTGCAGCAGCCGGCAGTCACAAGACATGTCTGAAATGTACATATTACACACCTCCAGTGATTCTGACAGTCCACAAAGTGGACCTATTAAGACAACATGAGAGATGCTGGTGAAAACCCCAGTGTCACACTAAGAAAATAACCGCATGATTCACGTCAAAGACAAGATGCACAATGGCCTCATCTGCCAAACCAAAACACATTCTATTAATCAAAACACATTATTCACATTATTCTTCACATTATCAGTTGATGGTGGCACACTTCAAAATGTCCTGGGGCTGTGTGAATTTCAATTACTCGAGCTATTCAAATTGCAAGAAATCTATAACATATGTTAATGATCAAGTTTAATAATGCAGAAATAATGTTTCAAGTTGTGCTTAGTATGTATGATGACAACCTAAAGTATCCTAAAAACCTGAATTTATAGTTCAGCTTGCGTAAAACATTTTCCACTTTGTGTGCTGTACATTGTTTCAGGTATGTGCATGCATTTCTATAGTCACTATGGAGAACTCAACTGTGATGATGAAGATTTTCTCTATATTCAGCATTTCAGCCGAACATGATGCACAGATCAGCCAAATCACTGGCTCTCAAGTGGTTTAACCTCAAAACCCATATTAAGTCTCGTGTCACAATCCAGTCACCGTCATGTCACGACCCACATCTGTAATCCTTTGAACCAAATTTATTTTACAAAAAATCTTCAGTGATATTAAATAAAACACAGAGTAGACGTAGCAGTAGTACAATGCCTTCATACACTTAAAAAAAGAAGTTTGACATTAGAATTTTTTTTAATAATTTCACTACACATTTACTAACAGTGTGAGTGTGAAAGACCCGATTCGAAGACTCAGTGGATGAGCACTAAATCCTTCATTGTTTTGAGTGCAATTTTCATTTTATTATTGCAGGTGGCTCATCATCTTTTTGTCATCAGGAAATGTCATTGTCACTAAAGACTCAGCCAAGAATAAATGTGTTAATGCTGCTTGCAGCATGGTCTTATAAGTTCTTCTACAGTATTACTGATAATGATTACTACACAGGATTTAAACGTAACATTCTGATCACCAGCCCTAATTTTTTTCTCCATTTTTTGTTATTTCTTAATATGTCTAAAATGGCCTTTAACCTACAATGTTCGAGTTTTTGTGCATTTTGACTTGCAGAAACTGTACCTCAGAGCACATCTGGAACTTGATTATCTGCACCCAAATAAATTATGAAAGATGTTCCACAGGTGTTTTGTGTTGAACATTTACTTATAAGACCAGAAAGTGTCCATCTTGGTGCTTTTGATCCATAGGCTAGATTTTCCCACACACATGCTGCCATAAATAAACACAAGCACCACATTTTGACAATAACTGAGCCGTTCCTGAGCCTTCCTCACTCTGACTCAGCTAACTAACTAAAGGCAAAAGTAATCAAATTGCCTGGGTGTGGGATCCTTTCAAAGTGCTATGTTTTCCACACAAAAACATTTTGGAATGTTTGCGAAAAATCCAAAAGAGGGCAGCAATATTTTTGTTTTATAGATTAAGATGGACTTTATTTATCGCCGCGGGAAATCCTGGTGAATACAGCAGGTATAACATATGCAGCACAACATAGGACAGGCAAATCTACATTTAGTACGAAGCAGACGACGCGCCAAAAACCAAAGGAAATGTGGTGCAAAAAAGGTACACAGCGCACAAAGAGACTATCCTGAAAACATCATATAGTATATATTATATAATTGTGCTGCAGGAGAGGAGGGAACCGGGCACGCTACTGCCCGGAAGCTCACACCAGAGCCTCCTGCAGACGAGCAGGGGCCATCGGGGAAAAGAAGGCATCCTCCATTCCATCCAAGATACACCGGACCTGCTCAGCACCCCCTGAAGCCACTCCTGCCTGCCCACCAGAACCTCTGCAGGCAAGATGTCAGCGAACAAGGAGGGTTGGCACCACAGTGGATTCCTGCCGCTCACCAGCCATCAAGGGCTCCCTGCTCGTCAGTGACTTGGATCATGTCCCCCTTCAGTCTCCTTTGCTCTAGGCTAAACAGATTCATCTCAGCTAACCTCTCCTCATAAGACATTCCTCTAAGACCAGGAATCATTCTCGTAGCCCTTCGTTGCACCTTTTCTAAGGGGTCTTACCAAGGAATTATATAAATGTAACATCACCTCCTTTGACTTGAACACACACCTAGAGATGTAACCCAACATTCTATGGGCCTGTTTTATTGCTTCCCCACACTGGTGAGATTGGGACATGGAAGCATCAACATACACACCAAGATCTTTCTTATAATAAACTACCTTTATTTCCGTGGAACCCATACGATATCTGTACTTTATATTTCTGCTCCCTGCATGGATTACCTTACATTTATCTGTGTTCAATTTCATCTGCCAGGTATCAGCCCAGTCGCTAATTAAATCCAGATCCTGTTGTAGCCCCTCTTCTGCTAGATCAGTATCTGCTACATCACCCACCTTGGTGTCGTCTGCAAATTTAACCAGTTTATGTATTGGCACCAATATCATTCATGTAAATTAGGAACAATAATGGTCCTAAAATTGAACTCTGCGGTACCCTACTATGAATGCAGGCCCACTGTGACTTTGTGCCTCTAATAACGACTCGCTGCTTCCTGTCACTTAACCAGTTTTCGATCGAAGCTGTCACAGTTTCTAAAATCCCTGCATCTTTGAGTTTTAGCAAGAGCTATTTGTGGGGGACAACATCAAAGGCCTTCTGGAACTCTAAGTATATCACATCGTAGGCCTTTTTGTGATCAATTTCACTTGTAGCTTCCTCAAAGAACTCAAGTAGGTTTGTTAAACAGGATCTACCTCTCCTAAATCCATGTTGGCTATAATTTTTCCAGTAATGCGAGTTAAACTGATTGGCCTATAGTTTGCTGGATTACTTCTATCCCCTTTTCTGAATATGAGTGTTATATTAGCATGCTTCCAATCTGAAGGCAACACACGAGCAGATAACGATTTCAGGAATATTAAAGTTAAAGGTTGGCTAATAATATTACTCATCTCTTTTACAACTAAAGGTAAGATGCCACTAGGACCCTGCAATTTGTTTATTTTGAATTTAGCTAGAACACACACGCACATAAATTTACCATGTGAATTATCCCTATAAGCGTGGGAAAATTATTTTTCTATTTTCTTGCTGCCATCTCCTGGCCGAAAGTAAGTATTGCAATTACCAGAAAAGATCATTTTAATGTTTTTAAATAGTAGTACTGAATTTTGGCCACCAGACAGCAGCATAAAACGGCGGCCTCTGGAATTGTCAATCTGCCGTAAAGACGGCTGATTTCATTTACGGCCTTGCTTCTCACCACTCTCTTGACTTTCTGACTCTAACTGAGACCTGGATATCCCCAGAAAACTCAGCAGCTCTCTCCTCTGCTTATACTTTCTCTCCCTCTCCTTGCCGAACTGGCAGGGGTGGTGGCACAGGTCTGTTACTATCAAGGAACTGGTGCTTCACTCCCCTCTCTCTCTCCCAACTCAACATTTCATCCTTTGAAT
>JABFDZ020000109.1:15955211-15966388 GCA_019775955.2 Pollimyrus isidori | reverse complement strand
CCCCCCCCCCCCCCCCCCCCCCCCCCCCCCCCCCCCCCCCCCCCCCCCCCCCCCCCCCCCCCCCCCCCCCAAAATGACGGCGCAAGGAATTCATACGATTTTACCATTAATATGCCATAAACTATAGTAACCCTTACGTTGTGATAATTTGAACCTTTTACAATATCAATATTAAATGGGAACTTGACCCAAAGGTTAAATGGATGTGGATCTCAAGTTACTTTGTATAGTTATTGCCATGGAAAGTCATCAACAGGATCTAGCTGCCTTTGCAGTGGAGTAGACGATGTGGGATAGTCACTACACCATGCATGGGATGCCAACTAAAATTGTTACATACATCCATCCATCCATCCATCCATCCATCCATCCATCCATCCATCCATCCATCAATCCAACCATCGATTTCTGTAGCTGTATCTTCAATTTTGGGTCGCAGGAGTCCAGAGCATATCCCAGAAGCTATGAGCGCAAGGCAGGGAACAAGCCAGTATGGCTCGTCAACATATCACATACTAAAATTATACATGCTGCAAAACTGAAAGTTGTAATTTGTCTTGTCTCATATTTAATGAAAAAGGCTTGATATGTGATCTCCCATAACGGAGACCCAGACTTGGCCCTTCCGATAGATCAGTCTTTTGTAGCTTGGGCCTTTCAGTGGATGATGGTGTCATGACACTGGAAGAATCAGCTGAACTGCTGAATTGACTTCTCCCTCCATTTCCCTTTGGTAGCATCCAGCTGGATGAATAAATACCCTTCTGTTAATTTGTGGGATAATAGCATGGTCATCATTAATTTTTAATGTTATATATTTAATACTATAAACACCATTATATTTCTTGCAGCTGATTGTTAGGTTCTTCCAGGACAGGAATCATTTCTAATCTTGTTTAATTGAAAAGTTTTATACATAAATGAATAATTAACAGTCAGTTATTGACCTATTTAATTCAAAGCAGGATTGTGTGAGCTCAGCGTGTCACTAGACAGTGCCCTTCAGCCAGTCATCAGAGAGGCTGCTGATGGCATTAGCCAGGGGGTGTGGTTTGCACCGGTTCTATTAGATTTGTACTGTGCTATTTGCTTCACAGGTAACTTGTTTTGAATAAAAGTGTCTGCTTAAATGAATAAAATGTAAATGTCTTCTCGTGGGCCAGGTGGCCAGCACCTAGACTTGGGCACCATGCCGACGCAGACAATTACACTGAAGCTGTCTTAGTGGTTCCGCTGGGCAAATGTTAAAAACAATGGTTGCTAGTGCCAGTGTCACTCTACTTTTGCTGCATATGCCTGATACTCATTTGGAGTGTGTTTAATAGGGTTGTGCTCTTGTCTGGAAGGTTGTGGGTTTGAATCCCATGGTTGGTGCAACAACCCATCTGCTTCTAGGGTGTTGAATACTGGTTGACTCTGACCTCTAGGCTTTCCTCAATTGTTTATTACATTTGACTCTACAGTATATATGCGCAGTATAGTGGCCAGTCTTCACTGATTGGACATTCCACCAGTAACAGCATAGTGTGAAGCTCGAATTAGCAGAGCCAAAGCTACAGATATACATAAAACTTAAGAATCCACACAACATAATAGGAGGCACATCAGAGTTTAAAAGAGGACTAAGTGTTGGTGTGCATCTCATTGATGCATATGTGACCAGGACATCAACCAGGGCTAGCTTCACAGACCTTAACTAGCAATTTTTATTTTACCCTTTTTCCAATATAACTGCACCTTATTTGTGGATTTTTTTCTATAGATCAGCTGCAGTACAAATTGGACAGAAATCCACAAATAAATAGGTGCAGAGTCACATGTGTTGCGTGATCTACAGATACATGGGAAGTGATCCACAAATGTGCAAAACCCATTTCAGGTACACAAATTGCTCCACATTTTTGTGGATATAATTTAACTTAACACAAATAAAAATAAATATTTGTGGATGGATGATTCATTTGTGATTTTTTTTTATACAGATCAGCTGCAGTACGAAGTGGACAAAAATCCATAAATAAATAGGAACATGGTCCACATATAGAATGTGAAGAAATTTTAAAAACACATATTTGTAGATAGTGAAATATTTGTGGATTATGGTACATATTTGTGGATTGTCGTCTGTGGGTTGCAGTGGTATCTTGGTTCTCGAACTTAACCCGTTCTGGACTATGGATCGAATCCTAAAAAGTTCAAGTTCTGATCGAATTTTTCCCATAACAAATAATGGACAAACAATTAATTGGTTCCCGACCCACCAAAATTACACCTAAATATGTTTTTTTAAGCGTTTAAACACAAAATGAACAAGATAAAGCAAGAAGAGCATTTTTTTCTTAATGGCTTCCAAAACAATAAAGATCTTATCCCAACATTACCCCTGTCCTACCCCGATTGTCCGCTCCTTCCGTGTGCCATGACCCCTCGTTAACCTCATGTGGGATCCCCATGTGATCAGCTGTTTCTGGTTGTTGACATTAGTCCTCTGTATTAAGTCCACATTTCAGTTTGTTTCCCCAGTCTGCGTTCAACTTGCTTACAACGTTGGCTTAAAGCAACGCATTCTGATCCTGACGTAATAGATTACGATTAGATGCATTGCGACCTCTCACCCGGCTGCACAAAATGGAACCACATCCACGACGACACCCCTTTGCTCTTATTGGCTGAAGAGTTTAGTTAAACACATGATGTTTGTATCACAGGCAGTTCCGATGCGTAATCTGCTATTTGTCCCGAATATCACGTAAAGCAGTGAGAACTAGTTTTCAGTTAATTTACCTGGTAAAATAAAGTTTAAATAAATTACATAAATGGTCTAATAGTACATGTAAGTTAGTGGTTTATTTATTGTTAGTTGCTGTAATGTTGCACTGCTTTATTTGGTTAATCGTCCAGTCTGTGAAGAAGGGATTCAAGTAAGAATTGCATTGTAGTATGACTCATTTCCTGGCGTGTACAATTTATATTACGTCGGCATTCACGGTTCAACTTCTGATATTCAGATCGAGTTTTAACTGATTTATTCAACTTTCAAGAAATTCAAGTTCTAGTGAGTTTGAGAACCGAGGTCCCACTGTAACAAAGTCCAAGAAAAAAAAAAAAATAGTTACAAACTGGTACTTTGACTGCTACCAAAAATACTCCATGTAGTTTGGTGTAATTCCGCCACTTCTAAATCTTCTAATTATGCACTTGAAGTTTGTTTGATTAGTTTATTGCAACTAGCTTTATCAAATATATGGAATAGTATGGATATTCAAGCAGTGCTTTAGGAACCAATGTCCTAGATTGAATAATGACTAAATAAATAAATAATTCATTTTATGCCTCTCTTAAATAATTTGAAATTTATGAAATTCATAAAAGTGATATTACCCTTGGTCTCTGTGACTGTACCTGGATGAATGATTACTAAAATTAAATGAAAGACTGGATTTTAAGGCAGACTGTGATGGGTGCGTTCTGTTTATCTTTACATATTTCTGTGTATTTAGTTAGTAAGAGATGAGGTATCACTATTTCACTGTTATTATGTTATGTTTGGCCTGTCATATAACTCCGTACATGTGTGTCCCTGTCTGTCTGTCCGTCCGTCTGTGTTTATGTGCGTTTCACGCCTGCAGGCCTGTCGCCTGCACAGAGTTCTTTATCCACATTGAGAGAGAGGCTACCTGCCCCTATGTCTGCCCCAGCTAACCGGAAGTCCTCCTCAGGATCACGCAGGTAACCCCCAGCATGTTGTTGTCTTCCTCATCTCCGTCTGCAACTCTCCTTGATTTATACCACTCATCAGTTTCTCCCTTGCATCTTCCTCTGTCACGTTTCCTTCTCTGGTCCACCACTTGACTTATCTTCATCTCTCTCCAGCTCCCTCAACTCTCCACCCTCTAAGTGTACAAAAAAACTGGACTAAGTCCAGTGGCGGCTGCTGGTCTTTCAAACTGGGGAAGCTCACATTAGGCCTACATCATAAAATTCATTATGTTATTTTTACATTAATTCTGCCCTCTGTTCATTTTACAGAAAGTGGTCTGTGATCCTGTTGTACCAATTGTGTGTTTATTCCAGGGACTTAACCAGTTTCCTGTCAATGGACAGGAGAGAAAGGTTGCTCAAACGATCTTGGTCCATCGTGTTGTGGGTGTATGACTTGACCCGTTTTAAACAGGAGATGCTCCTATTTACACCTGCTGATGTACAGTAGCACCAATTGTTGCCAATAACGACAACAGCTTGTATAGCCGAGGCTTTGAAATTCATGTTAGAAATTAAACAGCTGACCCCTGCTATGGGGAAGATGGTGGTGCAGGAGGTACTGCTATTGTTCAGCAACCAGAGGATCGCAGGTTTGAGCCCTGGTTGCTCCTGAACCCATCAAAATGTCCTTGAGCAAGACACTAAATTGCCACTGGTGTGCAGGTTGGCACCTTGCATGGCAGCCTCTGACCCTGGTGTGTATAGATGGGTGAATGTGAGGCATGTATTGTAAAGCGCTTTGAGTACTTTGGAGTAGAAAAGTGCTATATACATGAAGTCCATTTACCATTAATATGCTCCCATGTAAGTCAAGGTCTGAATATAGCACTTGAAGTTCAGATCTCAGTCTCCCTGAGTCAAAAAATGCCCATAACTTTTCAGGACAAACTCAAAATCCTCCAGTTTCATTATGAAGCCTTTGGCAGCATCTAATGTGTCATCACCCATGCTTTCATCCTGGGTAATCTTGTCAAAAGTCTGCAGGAGGCCATCATAATTGTTTGCCACAGTGCTCACTAGTGCTGCAGTTCTCGAGACTACTCTTGGTCTTGAGACCGGACTCAAGACCATTTTTTTGTGGCCTCGGTCTTGTCTAGACACTATTTGGTCTCAGTCTTGTCTTGGTCTCGACTCTATTTGGTCTCGGTCTTTTCTTGGTCTCGTACATAGTGGTCTCGTTGGGATGTGGAAAAAAGAGAAAACAGCACATCAGTATCATTATTTATTACACGTCTCAGTTCAAATGCATCTATTTTAAAAACGTCACACTATATACATTTTCTCAACGGACACTGCCAATGCTTCACAGTCCACACACGTCACACACATTGGATCATAGTGAAGTCAGCAAAGAAATGTCCGAAAATGTCCGTAAAGTCTATCATATTAAAAATTCAAATAAATTAGGTATTTTACATTCATTAGAAAGCACGGTCTTGGAGGTGCAAGTCAATCTGGAGGCTCATTCATTTCAATTTTAAGCAAAGGATCATTACATAGCTGGTCTCGGCAATGTCTTGGTCTCGGTTTAGGCAGTCTTGACTACAGCACTAGTGCTCACTATGCGTGATATGAAATTCCATCGAGCAGGACCATTTTTGGGCAATCTTGAAGACCCTGCAGAAAAGACATCCTTTTTTGTGGAATAAAAAAAATATGGTAAACCCAGAGAGATGCAAAAATATGCTTGATTCAGGCAAGCATTTAGCGTACTGGGACAACAGGTTCAGTCTGTGTGCATAGCAATGCACGAACATGGCACTAGGGGCTATTACTCAAAATTTGGCCTGTAGGCCATTGAGGCATGAAGCAAAGACAGCAGCCCCATCGTTGGTTTGTGCCACAAGTTTTTCTCTAAAATTGTAGCCCTGGATGTTCTCATTTAAAACTTTAAACACATACTGAGTATCTCGACCCCCTGACACATCCAAAAATCCAATGAAGATCTCCTGAATTTTACCTACAGTATCCACAGCGTCCGAACAGTGGCAGACAGTTGGGAAAGATATTTCAGTTGCTTAATCCACCTGCCATGCAAAAAAATTAGCAGTCTGAATTCCACTTTTGATATGATCAGAAACAGTGGCTGTGAGATCACAGATCAAGTCATTTTGGATTGAGTGGGACATATCAGAAAGCACAGCTGATGACGGAAATTGTGTGGCAAGCTGTCATATTTAGCTAATGTTTCTGTAAATTCCCCTTATTTGCTGATTCACTACACTCATCATGCCCCCTGAATGCCAGCTCCTCATGGCGTAGCAGGGACGTCATGAATTACGTGCTTTAGGAAGGTTCTGTTTCTTTTACTGTTTCATTATTTTTTGCCACCTGAATGTGAAGACCTTTATTGATTGCATTTTCAACTCTGACCCTGCCCAGACAACTTAACTTTGCCCATGAACTCATATGTTCTTTACACTTTTGTGCCTTTTGCATGTCCTGCCAACGTTACCCAGATCCCCCACACCCACGTTTGACCAAACAACACATCCCATTCCCTGAGAAGGTTTCATCAAGAGGCATGGCCAGCAGTAAATTTTCTTTGTCACAGCACTTCCAGTCAGCCAGTTCACCTTCTCTTACCACTAGAGTGAAAAAAGCTCCTCTGTTCCGGGCCATAGAGGTCCAGTGAGGCTGTGCTTCAGGAGGTTTTCGTGCACTGTGCTGCTAAGAAATGTATGAGAAGAAAATCACATCTAACATCCATCTATTCTCCAAACCGCTTATCCTACTGGGTTGCGGGGGGTCCGGAGCTTATTCCGGAAGCAACGGGCACAAGACAGGGAACAACCCTGGATGGGCGGCCAGCCCATCGCAGGACACACTCACACATACAGGCAATTTAGGAACTCAAATCAGCTGCAGCTGTTTTGGACTGTGGGGGGAAACCGGAGTACCTGGAGGAAACCCCACTGGGAGAACATGCAAACTCCAGACACATGAAACCCAGGTGGAGACCGGAACCCAGGTCCCAGAGGTGCTAACCACTGCACCACCATGCCGCCTCCTCACGTCTAACAATCTACAATACATAGCAGATTCTGAACAAGCTCATCATGAAGTTGAACGCATTCTGGTGCACTTTTATCAAAACCAAAATAAATATGATATTAGAGAATGCTGAGCTTCCCTTCTAGTCTTACAGCAGTTGCCTTAGTCGTCCTCATATCTCTCATCCCTTGTATTTGCTTCTCTTTCTCTCACTCCATCCCTCTATTTTCCAATCAGAATTTAGAGAAAGCCTTTAGTGGCTGACCCTTGCCTTTCCCCATAGGCACAGTACTTTCCGCTTATTTCTTAGGTATGACAGCACCTTGCAGCTCCCCCTTCCAGCACCATCTTCCAGCTCCTCTGTGTTTTCCATGCTCTCTGACTTGTGAAATATGTCTCCCAACACCTCGATGACGTACTTCTGCAATCATCGTTGTGTGACCTCTTATGTGGTTCCCCATTTCCCTCGAAGAATAATTTAACCCCAGAGTACCCAAAAAAGAGGATAAATTCTAGTTATTAAACAATATAAAAAAAAAACATACTGCTGTCCCTCTCAACTGATTTCATTGTGGCAGTTAAATGCTTACATGGCTGTTGTGAAGGTCATGGCAACTTGAACTAGTTGATGCTAAGTACAGAGGTTTATGGAACTGCCTCGAGCCTCGAAGATTTCATTTCCTGTTTGAAAGGCTCTTTTTGAAACATCACTGACACAACCTAAGATTCACACTTGTCCCAAAGCACAAATTGCTATGCTGAACATGCCTATTTTGGCTTTTGTCAGGGAAAACTTGATGTTTAATGCTGATTTAATGAATAAGCCAATATTTCAGTTTAGTTTAATATTTAGTTTAGGACCTTGACAATCTGTGGACTTGGCTTATGTTAATAGCGATGTCCATCCACCCAAATTTTTGCAGGATCATTGTTTTAGGTAAAGCTTTGAGTTTCCATCCATTTTGCCTTGTTCTTGAGAATGTGTAGGTAGCATGGCGCTCATGCCTGAACGCTCCATCCATGCCTGTCCTTCTTTTGTTTCTTTCTCCAGATTCAACCCCCTGAAGGCTCTGCAGCCAAAACGGCGTTTGCAGCAAATGTTGTCCTCCCCTACTGCGTGAGAGACGCTTCTTTCACTGCGTCATGGCACACACACACACACGCACACTCACGTAAATTGTAGCATTAGTCCAGACAGGCACACACAGCTGCACGCACAAGAGCCGCTGTTGAGTTTGCAATACGCCTGTGGTGACCTGTACTAACAGGCATGCTTCAGTCCGTGAATCCTGAGGAAGGTCACCTGAAAAGAAACAAATGCCTGTGACCATAATGATACACACAGACACCAGTTTAAAGTCTCCCTGCAGCCATCATTCATGGCAGCTTGCTTGGTGTGTAAAGTCTGTTGGTTATGAGGTGCCATTAGTGCCAAAATGAAATTGTGCTCAGAAGTCTATCCATCGTGGTTGATCCCAGTCAGAATCACAGGGAACCTGTACATGAGTACAAGCTCAGCTGGTTAGCTCAGTCTCATGTTCTCATTTTATTCAATTGAGAAGGAAACATCATTTTATACTTCTAATCACTCATTTTTACAGCAAGTATAGTGCATGTGTCTTTTTTGACGTGCCAAATTATTTCATATCTCTGTAGAATCTCTATAGAAATAAATTCCTAAATTGACAATTAGTTCAATTTCAGCATTAATGTCACCCAGAGCTGATTTGGTAAAGCACCTCAACACAACTGAGGGGTATCTTCTGAATCAGAAAAGACTTCATCCAACTCAAGTAAAGCAGACAACCCCACCAACCTCACCACCTACCATAACACCAGGCAGTCAGTCACATAGACCGAGGCGAGGAGGGAGATGTGCCAGCAGAATGTGTGCTGCCAAGTCCCTCTGGCTTGCTTGCTTTCCATCTGTGAACTTTAAATTGCTTTCTTTGCTTTCTAGGTTTGCTTCTGCTGCTTTCACCAGTCTTATCAGTAGCTTGACTGCCCTTTATCATCCCAATATATCCTTTCCCCTTCCTTCATATGTACCTATAGAAGTTCCTCTGGGTCCCCTCCATGCAGTGCTGGGGCCCGATGATTGGATAAACTCAGGTTCACCTGGACCAGAAGCCAGTTTTCATTGCTTGATTGAAATCTCATGACCTCACACTTGGCAAATGGAGATACTCCATATGCTGAGTGTTTCCACTGGTCAGAGAGAACTCAGGGTAGTTTGGTATATTAATGCCACCATTTGTGCAGTTCCACTTACATCTCTTTATCTCTTGGAACTGTCATTTGACTAACTGCATGCTGTTATTCTTTTTTTGCTCAAAGAAAAACTCATGTTTCCTGATATCCTTAACAGTCATTGCTAACTGGTCAGTATTTAATAAGAATGAAGATAGAAGAGCACACAAAAATAATAAGATTTTGTAAGGCATGTAAATCAACAGGGACATAATCAGATTAAGATTAGAACTGCTTTCTGCAAAACTCGCTATTTTATATGCTGACTTACGTGGAGAGAGAGTAACTAAGCAATGAATTAATCAGTAATGAACCAGGATTAAGCAGATGCTGTGAGGTGACCCACTCAGCATCAATTTCTGATTCTTTCTCTGTGCTGCTAGGATCAAAGAATGAAAGCGAGTTTTTAAGACAAAGCACAGTTCAAGTCTCAGCTGTGTTTTCATGTAATGTGCTGCTTTTTTATTTGATGTATTGATTAGAAGTTGAGGAGCCTTCTGGAAATGACTGAACCTCAAGCTTACTGGTCACCTGTATTCACTGTCTGTAATAGCTTCTTATTTCTGGCCAGTTTTGACTATTGCAGGTTCATAGAGCTAGACTACATTCCAATGGAGGCAGGCTTAATGGTTTCAATGCGGCAAAGTCGTGGATTTCTGTACCCGGAGCGGCACAATCGGTCAGCACCTCCCCTTTCTCCACAGCTCCATCTCCCAGTTAGACATCCACCATTACGCATAAAATCAGTCCCATTTTGTTTACTTTCATTTTCACTTTGTTTGTTTTTTGATTGTCGATTGTATGAAGTGCCATGCGTTGTTTTCCTGAGTGCTATATTTTCTCTAGAGAATTCAAATGACATTTTCAGGATGTGTTCTGTTTTAGCCTTTGATTTTCATTTTTTGTGTAATTGTTTTATTCCTGTCCTTGTAGTGAGGCCGTGTTTAAGATAAGTCTGGTGTCTTGTTCAAGTCTTGTGGAAATGCTATAGATATCTTGCTCTGGGAGATGTATGGCCTGCTGTGTCGTCAGTGTCTTTGTGGACTAGACACCATGCACTGCATTGGAGCTCTAAGACCTTCTGTGTCCTATTCGCCTCAGACGGCCTGCTGCCCCAGTCAGCACCAGGGACCCCTATGGCACCTCCTCACTCAGCAGTAGCTCTGGATCCTGCAAGGGCAGTGATGGGAGCCCTGTGCCAAGGTAACAGAGGTCCTGCACGCAAACGAGATGCCTACTAAGCCTAGCTTACTCCTGCTCTATGTGCTCCACAGTGCAAACATGGGTAACTTTTACATGAAACCAGGTGGGACCCTCATAAGCGTAGGTTAGTGTCATAAAATTTAACTGAAAATGTATGGTTTTCATGTTCTAGTCTGAGGCTGAGATCTTGACAGAGAATTTCTAGGTCAAAACTGGCTCAGAACTTCATGCTCTTGTCTAAACCCTTCTCTGTTTCAGGCGTCAGGTGAAGTACACCTCCTGCAGTGACAACCATGGCATCCGTCCACCACCACCGGAGCAGTACCTCACCCCCCTACAGCAGAAGGAGGTGTGCATCCGGCACCTGCGGGCCAAGCTCAAGGATACCATTGAGAGGCTGCAGGACAGGTGAGCAATGGCTGTATCTTTGCAGGGCGTGTCTCTGCCGGACATGGCTCAGTCAAGCGTGTCTGCAAGGCATATCTCTACTGGGTGTGGCTTTGCTGGGCATGTCTGCAGGGTGTGTCATTGCCAGGAGAGTCTCTGCAGGGAGTGTGTCTGCCAGGTGTGGCTCTGCAGGGGGTGTCTCTGCCAGGAGTGGCTGTGCATCTGTATCCTGGCCGGGCATTGCTCTGCAGGCTGTCTCTCTGCCGGGTGTGACTCTGCAGGACGTGTCTCTGCCGGGTGTGTCTGCAAGGCATATCTCTACTTGGCGTATTTGGACAGTGACACAAGTTTTGTTATTTTAACTGTTTCCGAAAACATATTCAGGGTACAATTATATAATCAACATGGGCTTAAAGTGCAGACTCTCAGCTGTAATTTGAGAGTATTTACATCCAAATTGGAGCAAGGGTGTAGGAATTACAGCTCTTTAAGACGTAGAGCCCGCCTCTTTTTCAGAAGGCTGCAAAAAAAAAAACAAGGCTCTTCCCTCATTAGCCTGTCATCAATTAAGCAGTTAAAAG
>JABFDZ020000109.1:15909713-15924935 GCA_019775955.2 Pollimyrus isidori | reverse complement strand
ACAAGGCGACAACACTTATGTCTTTGCAAAAACTGACTCAATGGGCTTTACCAAGCTTTGAATATTAGAATACTTTTTGACAATTTCGTTTTGCACTGAAACAGTATTACAAAAGCTCTTGGGAATAAAATGAGCCATTTCTTGTAAAAAAATCTATATATTTCAGCGGCACTTGAGTTCAATTTGTACACAAGCGACAAGACTTTTGCCAGGGACTGTATACCAGTCTGCAGTTCAGAAACACTTAATTACCCAAAGGAAACGCGGTCATTTTCATAATTTGGTCTTTTAACAGTTCCAACAAGCCAACACGCAAGTATAGAAAATGAACGGATGGAAGGACAGATACAGATTGACGGATGGATGGATGGACGCATGGCTGGATGGATGGATCGAAGAATGTTCAAGCACAAAAAGCAAAAAGTTGGAATTAATTCAATGCATAGAACTTTGCTTAAAATTAAAATTGACATCGATGCTGGCAAATTTGAGATGACTTTCCAGAATAACATTTACATTAATTAATAACTATAAACACGCCGAGTGCCGTATATTAAACTAAAGTTAACGAAAACTCAAACAGGATAATATGGTGATCCTTAATGCCAACTAAAGTCTCAACTAAATTATTCTTCATTATCGTTATAGCGTCGCAGTAGCCACATAACATCCAATGCATAACAACATTGTATTCGTGTTAATCCACTGACGAATAATATGTGTTCGTGTTTATTTGTTTACGCTTTATTATGCAAGTGTAAAATCCCATTGTCATGTTGTTTCATGACGTTGGTAGTGTCACATTTATGGCAAAGAGGTGGATCACAAAATTCCATCGCTCGTCGTTTTTAACATAGATGAAGCTAAAAAAAAGGTAACACTGCAGATAGTAATTCACGGATAATTTGCATAAGAATATGTTATCGGTTTTAAAGAGCCACCTGTGTGCGTGTTTGTATAAGGAACGGGAAGTTTTTCAAAGCGATGCAGGTGGTTTAGGGTAAGCGGATGGAAGTTGGACGGCTGGATTGTATTAAACTGAAAGTAATGTCGTTTTACATACATAGCCTACTACTAATGTGTCCAGTGACGAATCCATAGTGAAATATGCAAAGACAACAAAATGTCCTTTAGTGGCAAAATACTAACTCGTGCTTATCTTGGGCAGCACAGGTACACCCTGGACAGCATGTCAGTGCATTTCAGGGTACCTAGGGCACACAGGCAGTATAAATTAGCTGATTCTATTAGAGCATGAGCAAAAATCAATGAAACACACAAAGTACAAAGGCATACAGTGGAGGTAGGATTCGGATGATTCTGACTGAAATTTACCATTGATCACTAATGACAGTGTTGTTTGTACAATTCTTTCAGTATTGTTATATTGTTTTTCTGGGTACCCTTGATGTAACTGGTCAAATATTACTTAACCCATTCAAAATCTTGCCACACTCCCAGAATATGTTTAAAATTGCATTGGTCTGTTTTATGTATTTTGTAATTAGATGTCTATCAGTTTGTTGTTTGGGAATGACAGGAGATCCAGGGTATAGCTATGTTGCTTGGTGTACGCTCCAGATAAGCCAGACCATATTAAGCATTTGGAAGATGTATTTGATTTCATATTTATCTTATATTTCCACCTCAGCTATCAGAAATTAAACAATTGTATTCATGTCATAAAATGAAAAATGTGCCCATATACAAAAACACTGAAGACATTTTCCTCCAAATATGGTACAAAGCACTTTATTACAACCACATATTTTGATTTCTATCCTCAGTTTAATTTAGCACACACATATACAGCTCAATAACACACCATTCACGCCATACCAGAAGAACAGGAAGCAGCGATGACCAGCATCTCATGACTGACTTGAGGTTCTTTCAAACACAATATAAAACATTCATCAGCCTCATCACACAGCAACCCCGAAAGCACATGATAATGTGCCTCTAGTGACACAAATTTTTCATTACATAAGTATTTCAGAGATAAACATTGGCATTTGAGAAAATGGCATGTTTATTTAAAATAATGGAGGGAGGACAAGATATCAATTTCCTCAACCCAAATTTGTTCCTCATATCTCAAGTGTATGAAAACAATCACAGATCATATTTCTGTTTGGTTTTCAGAAATCAATTTTAAGGTAATTACCCCATTTTCAAAAACACAACTAATCTCTCATTTTACTACAAGCAAAATAACTGTACTCTTCATTGCTTTAAAATTTCACTAGAAGCAGTTACAATCTACTTTTTCCTTTTATCGCTGTAATTGGTATACACCCAATCACACAAAACTATTTCACAAAACAAAGCAAGAAATAAAGAACTTTAAATTCAAGACTAAGAATTTTGTGGTGAATTAAGTTATGGCACAATATACGGAAAAAAACAATGCTTAGAAAACAAATTTTGTTTGCAAATACATACTATATGCGAGTAAATGTGACCAGAATGGAGCTATAGGCTGAAGTCTGTAACAGAATCAAGAGCACAAACTCCTCTCTCTCCTGTTCCCAAGATAGGAGGCAACCTGCCAGAGAGAGAGAGAGAGAAACATCCAAAATATATTTACAGGGAACTCACATTACTCATATCAGTGTGTCACATTTACGGTGGAGGAGGAATCTGCTTTAAAGGCTGGTCCACTGCCAGCTTCAAATTCTCACAAATAATGTCTGAGGTTAAAATATGGACTGAGAACATGACCTGGAGCTCTGCCCACAGATAACTGCCGTCTTATGCTTCTGTTACAGCGTCATAATGAACAAAAATGGGCTCTTACTTGCAGTGACAGTAAAAATAATCTGATATTGATTCACTTAAATTTAGAAATGGCTTGTGTCCCCTAGCTGAGAATTTAGTCGGACAAATGTACAGTGTCCATTTTATCTAAGCATACTGCTTGTGAAATGTGTGTGCGCGCGCAAGGTACCCTTACAGGACCTATGTGAACAGGGAGAGAATAGAATTCCACATACAGTGCTCTAGAGGTGAACAGCCACATCACCAATGAGCTTTTTGGAAATTTTAACAAAGTCCACTAACCACTGACAGTGCAAGTACTTTTCTGGATGTGCTTCTTATATAATTCCTATGCAGAAGTAGTTTTATTTCTTCAGCATGAACCTAAAATCCTGCTTGTATTACCATGTTACAATCATATTTGCCACGAGCAACAAGACATCCAGCATTTATAGAGCACTACTTGCCAAAAACAAAGAAGCACTGCAGTGGGGTAGGATCACTCAAGGCCAAGCAGCTCCACATCAAAGATGAGAGTGGCGTTGGGCGGAATGATTCCTGGGTGTCCCTTATTTCCATAGGCATAGTCAGGGGAGCAAGTCAGTTTAGCTCTCTGGCCTACACTCATCTGCAAGGACAAAGTAGAGGGGAAGTTACAGTTTACAAACCTAAAATCACATTAGGACCACCAAAATGCTGCTGTAGTGTATCATGTCAATTCAGCCTTACAGCCACAAAGAATACAGTGTGGAATATTAATACTAACCACTGGCAATTGATGAACTAGGACTGTTCAAAGCAGATAGAGGAAGTTTTTATTTTGAACACCAAAGGTTTGTTCAAAAATCTGTTTCAGCCCAGAGCTTGTGCGATTCCTAAAATAACTGTACCTGCCCTACTCCCTCTTCCCAACCACGGATAACTTCATGCTTCCCGATCTTGAACTTGAAGGGTTTGTCTCTGTCCCGGGACGAGTCAAATGTGCGTCCATCAGTAAGAGAACCTGTGATATGGAAATAGAAAGATTTTAAATCTGTAACTTTTCTCCAAAATCCTCTACTGTTGTAAGAAATTACCAAAGCAAATCATGCTCCTGCTAACTGGCGTTTCCAAACTGGGGCAAGCGTGCTCACAAACAGTGCAGTGTCAAACAGGTCAAAGTCACACAAAACAATGTCAGATTTTACCTCCGTTTTTATTCACAGGAGCCCAGCTGGCCAAAGATTCAAAGACATTAAGACATTTTAGCCATTGTGATAACTGATTATCTAACATCTCGATGCAAAATGTGAAAACCATGACTAACCGCAACCTCAGATGCAAAATGCACAACAGAAAACACCTACATCTTGTAATAAAAACTATTGTGAAAGAAAGCAGTCAATGCATTGTCACTTTGTCATGGGGGGTATCTGAAATTTGGAAATAATTCTATGCATAGAAGCCAGCGCTTAATATGTAATACGCAATTACATCGATGCTGTCAACATTCAGATGGGTGTCCAGAATAAAATTTCCACTAGGTTATTTAGCAACTAAACATGCCGAATGCAGTATATTAAACTAAATTAAATTCAAACAGCATAATATGACGTTCCGTTTGGCCAGTGACGAGTATCCGTCCAGTTTCAATTATTCTTCATTACTGCTAGAGCGTCGGGAGTAGCCATGTGGCTCAGAACAAATGCAAGGCTTGCGCTCTGTGACCCACGTCCAAACATTAATTGATTCCAACTGACCAGTTAGAAAACCAACTCAGTACTAAGAGTAATCAGACAGCTGTGCAGCCTTCATCTGAAATATTTCCCTTGTATAACAGGATGGTCATTCAAAACGGAGTATTGCTATATAATGCTGTCGAGCTCCTAATGTTAAGCTTTGATACCAGACGTCAGAATGCGTTTCCATACACGGATGAAAACCTGGAAATCCACTGTGCGTCGTCCGTCTAAAAGATACCGGGGGGGTATTCCATGAAGCAGGCTTAAGGGAAAGTTTGACTTATTTCGGCAAGTCAGTCTTAAGTGAGAGTTCCGTTCCATTAACATGTCTTAAATGAATCCCCGCTGAATTACCATGGTAATTTAGCCCTACGAAGAAGCCTGGTCCGAACCAGGCTAACTGTCTCGTTTAGTTTAGCGTTGGGACCTGTGGGAACAGATTCCCAAAAGATTGTTCTGTCAGACGAAATTCCACGATCTTACTATTTATGTCATGACATATTTTACATTATCTGATTGAATTTTTTGTTAATCTGTAAGGTGTACCAAAATTACATGATTTTGTTTGAGTTAGCGGGAGAAAGAATCTTGTATATATCTATTTTAAAAATGGAACCCTGTAGTCAGTGCTGTGAGTAAAAGCAAGACGAGAAAGCAGAGAATAAAAAACATCATTTCTGAAGTAAAGCTCTGCGTGATACTTCCAAAATATAGAGAACAGAGCTATAATCAATATAATAAAGCCTATAAAATCACATCTTAGCTTTAATTACAAAATAATTACAGTAAAATCCTGTTACAGTGGACTCGCTTATAACGGAATATCGTCCATAACGGACAAGGTCCACTGGTCCCGCCTGTGTGCCTTCAAGAACATGGAGAAAAAGCATCGGATATGGGGGACTCACATATAACAGACAAACAATTTGGTCCCCAGGACTGCTTTTAGCTGTAGTTCTGTTCGGCTGTAACGGACATGCAGGCTCCACCTACAAGGCGAGTGGGGTGCTGGTGATATCTAGCACAGATACGTACATAGTCAGGATTAACAATAGGCACGCCTCTGGTTAGGTAAAGTTGGATTACCACATGTATAATATAATAATCTATACCACAAGTGTGTCTGTTGAGGTGTGGCATAAATGGTGTCCTGTAGTTGTATTCTTGGCATACAGCAACTCTGGATGCAACAGACTGTTTTGCCGGGTCCCTTAAAATCCGTTATAACGGTATTTTCTGTAAAATAAAAGCGTACGCATATTACAAAGGTGAAACATGAAATGCAATGACTGTAATGGGAAAAAATCTGTTATAATAATATGAACAGGAAGATAATTTTATATTTTGGTCACTGTCTACTTTGAAAGTTTACTACTAAAATAGCAAAGACAACATACGCTTATTTGTGCAGAACATTTCACAGATGTGATTTAAAGTATTTTACAGAGATCAAATAATATTATACAGTAATAATAACAGGTGAAATCAACCCAAAAGGTTCCCAGTTGGCTATGAGGACCGAACCAGCTGCTTTCGAATTATAACACAACAGCATAAACCACTGTGCCACCATACCACTATACTAAGCACTTGTAATATGTACGTAACCTATTACATATTATTGTGCATTTATTCTGTGTGCAATTCATTGCCAAACCAACTCTCTGACTGTGTTCATGGCCACAGTATTGCCTTTTTTTAACGATTACGTCGTTGTATTTTTCATACAGCTTCATCAGCAGCGTTTATTCTGCGGCGGAAAAAAACACCGCTCTCGTTTTACAGGCTTTCCGACTCATTCGATCGATCTATCCTTCATCCATTTATTTGGGCTTCTTAAATATCGCGGGTGTGCGCACTAAGTGAGACTACGCAAGTCTATCTTGAATGAACCTTGATTAAGTAAAACTGAACTGCGTTCGTGGAACGATGTGAGGCTAAGTTTAGAGATGAAGGTAGGTTGAGTCTGACTTTTTAGGCAAAGTCTGCCTTTTCTTTAGCTACTTTCATGGAATACCCCCCATATTTTCCATCGATGTTATCAAACCATGGGTGCGAAACCTTTAGGGATATATTTCAGTAAGGCACCGATTAACTTGATTTGAAGCAATACTGCAAGCATTAAGATCGTAAAACAAACTTACCGACATAATGCACCACGCACGTCTGGCCCTTTTTTGGAAAAGTCCGTCCTGGAAAAAAATGCGCAATCAACGCCAAGACCGTACAAGAAACTCTAAAATACAAACATATATTATTCGTGTAAGCTTGAAAAAAAGAGGAGCCGTAAAATCACTTTACCATCGCCGGGGGTTATTGTCTCGATCTCGACGCCCATATCGTTTGCGGATCTAGCTTTCCGTCAGCACACAAGTCCTGCAACGTAACACTGAAATGTAGCTGCTTCCAGCTCTTTGCCGAGTCTCCCACGTGATCGGCTGCGGCTTGTTCCGCGACTCCGCTGCTTACGGCGTAGCGAAGGTTAATCGGAAAAGTATTATGATTTTCAGCCGATGTAAAAATCTTGGGACATATGGTATCCAAACAGTACTAATATAACCACAGATCTAAAAGCAGTTGCCGATATTAGAAAAGGGAGATGTGTTATATAGAAGAGGAATTCTGTTTAGTCTTCTTTTTATCTGAAGTTAACAGGCTGCACAAAACGTCCGTAGCCATTAGATGGCACTATCCTCCCTTTTTTTTAACTGCATAGCAATGTTACCAATAGGCAACTACAGATTTCATATGCTGTATTGTATTTTGACATTGCGTCATTTATTAATTTATTTACTTATTGCTAGGTTCACAATAAGAAACCAGTAACACTGTTTAAATTTAAATTTTATTGCTTCAGTTACATAAAAAAATATTACTCAAAATGTCATCATTAGCGAGTTTATGCGCTTTAAAAGGTTCAGGTCTGTATTAAACACCTGTTCATTGTTTTCATTGCAAAAAAGTTACATGGAACAGCAATTACAGGAGAAAGCAGAGGGACCACCTGGATAGGATGCTGATTCCACACATGAGCTATCATACACTATCAACAACCAACTAACCTAACTGCGTGACATTTGAGGAAGCCAGAATACGCATATAATCTGTGTACACACAGGATTCAACTCCAGTCTGTGAGGCAATAATGCTAATCACTTAGTAACCGTGTGTCCCAGGTCATAATACATAGTTATGGAAATAATTAAGAGACCACTTTTTAAACAAATCTGGTTTAATTGTGGTTCTGCTGGCAGAAGACTACGCTGAACAGCAGGATGCTTTCAGGTTCAAAATTTCTAAGACACCAGTACAGAAAATTAAGGTGAAGCAGGAAAAACTGGGAAAGACCAGAAACCATCCAGGTAAAAGGCGGAAGCGACATTTTAATGCCAGAGATGATCGTTAACTTATCTGACATTTTCTCATGAATTGAAGGATGACATCAAGTGAACTTCAATAGAAATGGGAAACATTAAGTGCAGGTGTGAGGTGCACTGCTAGGATAGTTTGTATCATGCTCCTAGGAGCAGGACTGAGGTCCCATAGAGCAAGGAAGAAGCCATTCGTTAATGAGGAGCAAGGAAGAACCAGACAGCAGTTTGCAGGAAAATATATATTATTCACAGACGGGCACCCATAAATTAAGATATGAGTGAAACAAAAAATTGTGCTGTGGTCTCTTAATTTTTTCCAGGGCTGTATATGGGAAATGCCATACAAAATCATTTATCATGTTATATTATACAAACAGATATTTACTATGTAATATATACAGAGAGACATACATATTTTGTCCAAGGCACATCCATTTGGCTTTTCAAAGACAGAGGCTTACAGAGGTCTGCTTTTCATAAACCCAGAAAGGCTTCTAGTTGGGACTTGATTTGGATGGGTCTGGGGTTAGGGTTCAATGCTGATTCAATCAAAGTTTGCATTCACTTTTCTGTTGGGGAAGACGATGCACAAAAGCATAGAACATGGGTATAGACTGGTACGGTAAAACACACAGATCATACCTCCCACTCAGATCCAGACCAGTTCATACAATAAATCTTTTAAAATCCATGACCCTACAAAGATAATACTTCTCTTAATAAAATACTTCTCTTGTCCTTTCTATCTTGCAAAACAACTACATGCTTAAGGATGTGTAACACTGATCTTTGATGTTGTAAAATATTTGAACAGGTAAGTTGATTCAGTTCATTCTTCCATGCTCTATACAGGTGATGGTTGCTGTAACTAACTAATATGCTCAGTATTTGCAGGTTAAGTCTTAGTAAAAGTGGACTCACACTGCTTCTTCCAGCTCCCTCTGGATCTGCTGGCGCCTCTCCTCATTGATGGGGTAGAAGTAAAAGAGCAACATCCCCACCAGCAAAAGCACAATGGGCACCGGAGCAAACAGCACCCGCAACGTGGCGATCACGCTCTCGTTGTGCTGGCAGGCGCCTGGCTCGTACCCAACAAAACTTTGCAAACAGCAAAGCAGTAGTCGTGTTAAAAAAACATGCGCACATAGGTGCAGCAGGGCAGTTCCATTTGGTTCATCATTATAGTATCTTATTAGTAGCTTGGCTTTACTAATAATCTTCTTCATTTCCAGATGTCTTAAATACTCATATCACAAACTTCAGTGAACCACAGTTGGGCTTCATGTTGTCTTTCATCAGTCGTTTTATACAAGTTGAACGTAGCCTCGATTGCTTACCACCTTATGCCTTGTGTTGTTTTGTAAATGAAACATTTACACACCAATAGCTACAGGGCTTTTCAGCCACATGGGATGGATATTTCTACTCGGAGCATAATTGGAGCAATTATTATGCTGAATTAACATTGATGGCCGTGAAGCCTCAGTGTTCTTTTCGGTCATACTCCAAACAGCTGAGCCAATGTGACTGATGGAAATGAAAAGAAAAATTTCAACTCACAATAAAGCCAGGGTGGAAATCCCAACTGACACGCCCCCTCCAAACTTATTGAAGAACACAAAACAGGAATAAAACATGGCCTCCAGGTCCTTGCAGTCTGGGTGCTTCACTTTGAAGTCATCAACCACATCTGGTAGCATTGACCTGAAAGGTAGAGACACTCTAAATCAGAAGGGTTCTTGAACTAGATGCCCGGACACTGGGCCTTCAATCCTTAAGCGGAAATGAGTCAGACATCTATGATGATGAGTCAGACATCTCTTACATAAATGCCTAAGCATCAGACCTGGCCCTTTAATTACAGCAGCTCTGCAGGTTTCCCAGCTGTCCATAACTACCACATAAATGATCCACGAATGTATGGAGCTTAGACAGAACCAGACCACCAAAATTTTAGGGGCCTCCATAACCCAGATTCAACAATTAAAAGGAATAGTCTATACTGCAGGGTTGTTGTAAGATATGCAAACTTAGTATGAAGATAAAACTGTATATGGCTTAAAACTTGAAAATGCGCAAGTTGAAGCTGCATTGTTTCAAGTTCCTCTTTAAGTAACATCTAGATTTCCACACATTACTTGTCTGTAAAATACTAAATATAAAATGCACAAACTTCCCCATTTTAACAGTTTTTAGATGTTACGGAAAAAGGTGTAGTCTCCTCTATGCCTGCAGTGGTAATGACACTACCATTTAAAAAAAATATACTTATTTTTCAACCTCCTTTTTATCCAAGAAACCCCTTTTGTCCAGGAAAACATGTTTGAGTCCCCCTGCTCTGGTTTTGATAGTTTATCTTGTATGTGTTCTGCAATAAGGAAAGTACTTCTTAATATTTATAATGTAATTTCTTTTGAACATGACTCAAACAAGGTTTCACACAACAATATTCACCAACACTTTTTCTCTGTTTATGACATTGCTGTCAAAACAGAAAGTGAATATTTATGAACAAATCTGATAAATTATTTGGTAAATGTAACATCAGAAGCCTGATAACCATGAAATAAAACAAATATGGAAAGCACTAAATTACAACATTTTTAACTATTTATTAAAACTAAATGAACCAAGTAACCATGATTCCTCACCTTACCCCTCCATCAGCTTCCTGTGAAATTCTGCCTGAATGGTTCATTTTTGCTCTGAATTCTGGGATTTTGTGTAATGTCATGGACAAAGCTATAGTACAGTTCACAATCAGTAAGGAATTTTATTATTAGTTTCTATTAAAAACCATTGAACAGATCCCAGATTTAACGGTAAATGTATGTTGAAATAAATTATGTTGTTTCATTCTATATTTCATTTTGAAAATCAATAGCACTGTCGTACTTTTTCAATGCTTTTCAATTAAAATGCGTGCATTCCCCCCCCTTCGGTCCTCGGTGAGTCCCCTAGTGGGCCAAGGTTCCCCGGTTGAGAACCACTTTTGTAAGAGACACCTCCACAATTACGGCCATTGTTTTAAATTCAGGTGTGACCTATTACCTTCCATGGTACACAAAACACTAACTGGTCACTGCCTTATATGCTTGTGATCTGTCCAAAATAAAATCAGCTGCTCCTGTAGCCTCTTTATAAGGTGTGTTAGGATGACCACTGGCATAGGCAGCAAGAAGGGTTACAGACAAGGAGAACTAGGGCCCAAAAATCATTTTCTTTATTCAGCAGGCCACAGTGCCCAATATTTACAGTGAACACTAATATAATAATATAATTAAGAAAAAATCTTTCCAAAACAAAACCTATGTGCTGTTATGCACCAATTACGCACAATTACTGAAAACCAAAATTGGCTACACCAAATACATTTGTCCCAACAGCTCACAGACATGCATGCTCACTCTCTCACAGCCTGCCATGCAAAAAAAAACCCATGTCACACATTCAGGCCTTAGAAATAGACCTCTGACTACACCATCAATTAAGCTTCAATCAATTAAGCATTACAAGCTCCAAAAATATAAATGTATGCATTATATTAAAACATTCACATACAAACACACATTCCCACCACTCCAGGTATCAAAAGACACATAGAATTTATACAATTAGATAACATTTCCACAGTCCATTATCTCCCCCCTGTTGTTAAATTATACAACGGTAGCTACCCCGAGCAAACCATGTGAAATAGGGGTGCAGCTCCACTTCTTCCTGTTTGCCAGTGAAACCACTCAACCCCCCTCCCCATTTTAGTACACTCTCTGTCTAAATATCATTTAAAACATTTCCAAAATCACAATCACCTCTTTTACTTTACACTATGCGAAAGTAGCAAGTTATCCCTAGACTTCCCAACACTTCAACACCCAGTAGCACACAAAGAGCGGAATACCAAACCAAATTTCAAACACACAAACGTGGCATATGATTTCATACCTCAGTTCCACAAACAAATTATTATTTTGCTGGAATCTATATAAAATAATGGATGAACATTCACAACAGTCCATGCATATCCGTTATGTTTATGGGTGTTCATAATGTTCATAATGTCAATTAAGTTCTCCGGCATGGCATCACGCCGTGACAAGGTGGTTCACCTCAAAGGACATATTCAACAATGAGTAACAAATAACTTATTCATTTTTGTTGAATAAAGTTGTGGACTCACACAGACCAGGAGATACCAAAGGGTTTAAGTATCTCTGACATCTGACTGAGCTCAAACGGTTTTAAAAGCAACGAACAAATATTAATATATCCAATTGGATTATTCCTGTAGACATGTGTAACGTACCGCGTCGTCCGTCCTGTTCCAGCCCTTTGTGTGCCACGCCCACCTCGTTACCTTCTGTGTTTACCCGAGTGTTTCCACCTGTGTGGCGATGCCGCTCGCCAGTTGTGTGCCTCGTTTTCTGTATTTAGGTCTGCGCCAGCGTCTGTTCCGGCAGACGCGGCATAAACGTGTTTATGTCTGCTTGTGCGTGTAAATAAACCCCCGGTTCATCCTGCTATCTTGCCTGGAAGTGGCTTTGTTTCCCTGCACGCACCGCCGAATATCACACATGAGCTCCACTACAGATTTTCAGCCTCATGAAAGTATATTATATTGGATCCCCAATCCAGACCAATCCAATTATGGTACAAATTTTTGATGACCCCTGTCACTCAAAGGGCCCTTACAATCACCTTATTCCCCTCCCCCCATATATGGTACCACTGTCTGTGGATATCAAATTAAAACAGAATGGCGGGATCTTGCACAAATAGTTCTTATCTTGTATGTCATATATTTCTTTTCATTTGCAATTCAATATTCAATTCATTCATTGATGTTACAATATTTATACATACAAGACAATAAGAGCAACCTACGTCATACTCATGACGTGTTCTTAAGTAGCATAATTATTGTTTGCATCTTTGTTCTTAAGAATGATGAATCCCCTGTCTTCGTTACTGAAAGTGCCAGTTTGTCCTAATTAGCATAGGGAAATGGCCTTAAATTTCCCATAAACGGGCATGACACTGTAGGGCCGTGTGCAAGGAATGATGAAGAGACGTACAAGCTGTGAGTCGCTTGGCAATGAGAGGAAAAACACTTAAGTAATGCTGAAGTAGAAGTATTAATACAGTAAAATCCTCTTATAGTGGACTGACTTATAACGGAATATCATCTATAATGGACGAGGTGATGGTATGGTAAATTGGAGTTACCAAATTGCCCTTAGATGAGAATAGTGTGTGAGTGTACTCTACAATGGGTTGGCACCCTTTCTGGGTTTTACCCATAGACTCTGGAAACCCCGTGACCTGAATTGGACGGATTGAAAATGGATTGATGAATCCATAACCCAACCTTGAAACACAGTACAAGAATTTTTTTAACATACTTTAGATTCTAAAGCACCAAAATAAACTTAAGAAGAAAAAGAACCAGAATCAAAAAATTTAATAAGGAAACTTCAAGTATGTTTTCAGGCAAAGAATGCAAACTGCTAGCAACATAAATGGATAAAGCATAATCTGAATAAATGGGTAAAGCACAGTCTGAAGGGACTGTGAATGTAAATATCAGATGTGGAGAAATCCCCAGGTCATTTTCATGTAGCCCAGACAGGAGGAGTGTCTCAGTGACAGTGAACGCTGAAGAGGAAGAACTCACCAGGGAAGCAAGTATAATGCTGCAAGACTGGATCCAGCTAGGATGGACATGAGAATGTAGGTTGGGAGGTGGGTCTTCACAGAGGCAATGATGATCAGAGTTGGGATGTATATCTACAGAATATATCAAGGCATATAAGCTTGGGATGGTGGCTTAGAATATCTGAATTTCCAGCATGGAAATAAGTTTAATCATGCTTTATTGAATTAAGTATCTTAAGTATCTTTTGATTTTTGAGTGCAACAAAATAACTCTGTAAAGATCTCATGCTATAGAAAAGACTAACTGACCGACAGCCCAATAAAGATAGTGGTCTTCTTGCCAACTCTCAGAAGAAGCGTCTGCCACACTGGAATAGACAGTGTAGAGGCACTCTGCATACAAAAGAACAGTGGAAACAGGCTACAATCAATCAGTACAACAATCTTAACCTAAATATATACATTTGTCTATGTTAAAAAAATTGCATGTTTCTGGAAAGGACTTTTTTTGTTCCTTCCAAAAAAATGGATGTCACAGTTATTGTGATATGAGTAGATGTTTTGGCGCAAGTCCAGCGTCCTCTTATTTGATTATACAGCATGTTTGGCCTAACGTGAAATACATGTTGTGCATACACAGACTGCATGTATGTGGACATTCGTATTCATTGGAGGAATTGCCTAAATAAGCTACACCTATTGCTGACAGATGTGTATTATTAAGCACACTGTCACGCAATGCCTCCAAGAAATATAAAGAGCAGAATGGGTGGTTGTACAGAAGAGGAATTTCCACTTGGCACCATCCTAAGACACCATTTTTCCAGCAAGTCAGTTTACCACATTTTTGTCCTGCTAGTTCTGGTCAACCATAAGTTAAGTGATTATGAAGTGGTAATATCTGGGAGCAAGTTCAGTTGCAAAGTGGCAGCCACAAAAGATCCCAGAAAGGGACCTGATAGGCCAATATCAATACTCAATGTGAATGGCACAACTAATGGAAAGGCTATTACAACAACAAAGGGTCGACCAACTTCATATTAATACAACTGATTTTGGAATAAGACGTTTCAAAAGCTGGTATGCGCATACTGTTGCCCATACAGTGCATGAATATCTGAAACAAACCATTCCCTGCCACTCAATCCACTTTCACAATAGCGATGTGCCAACAGCTCTTACACAACAAATTCTGGGAATATTAGTACTATTAGCTGCTGATGCCATGGGTCATGACCTTTGTTTTTCTTCCTGCTGTATCTTGCTGTAGTTTCATCTTGTAACTTCTGTTTTATGAGTATCTTCAGATCCTCCTTCTCTTCTATGATACACAATTTTCTTTCGCATCTTTATGTTCTGTATACAAGTTTAAATGGAGCATAGCAATAGCCTGCATGCTTCTATATGTCTTTCACTGATCTAAAACCAATGACTTTCTTAATATTCCATTCCAACTGTAGCTTGAGGAACTGCGAAATTACAGCTTCTTGCCCGAAACCCAAATAATTAAATTATCTCCTTTTTGGCTCCCCACATATCAGCTCTGGCCTTGGCCAAGGCCGCTGCTGCATTAAACAAGTCCCCCAGAAGAACAAGGTAGTGAGACTCTATTGCATTTCTCTCCCCCAACCCCAAGGACTCCCTTCCCCCATCCCACGCCTCCGCCGCTTCACACCCCCAGTGTGAACAAGAAGAAAACATGGCTGCGCACG
>JABFDZ020000109.1:15881261-15898268 GCA_019775955.2 Pollimyrus isidori | reverse complement strand
TCTGTGCTGGCCATTGCACTTCTGTGACAGTCGGAGTGTGGGGGTGGGTGTGTGTGGGTGTGTGTGTGTGTGTGTGCGGGGGTGTGGGGGGGGGGCATATTATCAGTCAAAGAACAGCAAAAACTATGGAAAACTGCAGAATAAGCCTTGAAGTGAGGGCATTATTTTCTTAAAAATTATTTTATTCCCTTATTACTGCAGAGCAGTCTGTTAAATCAAACCCAGCTTCCTTCCTCATCCTCCCCCTCACCACTGAAGGTCAGTAACGGACAGCACTGCCGCTCCCTGACGTGGAGGTCAGACGCTTCCGGAGGGAAAACATGTCACTAAACAAAAACTATAAAAGCTCCAGTCCTGGTGTGGTGCCGGGGTCACTTCAACCTCTGTACGATGACGGCGTTCAGCAGGTCGGCCTCCCGCAGCGTCTGGCTTTCGTCCATCAGCTCCTTGTTGGGGAAGGTAGTCATGAGAACGAACTCCCGGGCTGCCATGGCTGGACGCGCCCCCACCACAAACTGCCGCACGTCAGACACCCTGGGAGCAGCAATGGATGGGGGTGGGAGAGCAACAGATAGGGAGAAAAAGGGGTAGGGAGGGCGAGTGGGAGGAAGAGAAAGATGAAAAAGAGAGATGGAGAGATGGAAGGAGGCAGAGAGGGAGAGAGAGATGCATGGAAAACTGGATTAATATGATCCACTTCCTGTTTTGGGAGGTAGTTAGCCAATGTAATAAAGCATAAGGATTCATGTTATTTGTAATTTTAATATTTCAGCCTAAAATCTTTTTTAAATGCAACCTTCCTATAAAGAACATCTTTTGCTCACCCAAGCTCACAAACTGAGGTCACAGCACACAGCCAGGGAGGGGAGGGGGGGGGGGGGCAGTTGAGGTGATAAAACCAGCAGCAAAAGGCAAGGCAAGCATGCAGACGGGTGGGAGGAATGCCTGGCTGGCTGGGCAGAGCTCACCTGTGTGTGTGATTGAACTTCTGCACCAGCCGGCCTCCGTCAGCCAGCCGGATCTGAATGCTGGTCACTGGCTGAGCAGAGTCGAGGGCAACGGAAGCGCTGGCTTCGGCTTCCGTAACCTCCTGGTCCCGCTGCCCGCCCATTGCTGCACGGGCTGACACCAGCTCAGGGGTCGCACTGGGCCCAAGGAACGAGAGGAGACTTGTGACTCATTATACCACCTATCTGCCATTTCTGGTTCTTTGGAATGATTTTTTCCAAGTCTGTTAGCAAGTTTACTTGCATTTTATTACTACTGCTCTACAAGACCCATTATGTTATACATTTCAGCACGTTTGCGCGTCCTTGAGCAAAGTCTTTAACTACCAGCTCCCTGGGCGCCCAAACAGGTGGCTGCCCTTTGCAGACCGCTTACTCTACAAAGAGTAAGCTGAGGGATGCATAAAAACAATTTCCCCAAGGGGACAATAAAGTACCAATTATCAATATTTTTAGAATGACAGAACAACATTGTCCTCTGCAAATGTTGGGTTACTGAGAATTATTTTCCTTAAAATACATATTAAGAGTACAGCTTTTGAGTTGATAAACACAAATCACAGAACAAAGTGCCGACTCACCTGCCCAGTTTCTGGCCTTCACCTGCAAAGGCCTTGAAGGCTACCTTAGGCTTGGAGAAGTCCTCATCTCTGTGATCCTCCATATCCAAGTTGACCTGGCCACCCCTGGACCGCTGCCTTAGCTCAAGAGGTATCTCCCTAAAAGCAGGACGTAAAACATGTCTGCCATCTACTGGTCTATCGGAGTAACTGCATGTTTCCAATGGCCAGTCCTAATTAGTTTTATTATACTTGCAGGTGCATGCTCCCCTGGACAGCACCATGTGTCCTCAAGGCTGGTCAGAGAGCTACACACTTGCCACTAGACCTATAAAGAGTAAAAAAGAAGGGAAAAAAAGGTTGTGGCTCACCCCCTGCGAATGGACTCCAGAAAGAGAGCATTGCTGGGATCGGAGTAGTTCCTGAGGTCTCCATCATCCAGGCTGAACCCAGTTTTCCACAGCTTCAGCACCACATGCACCTGCATCCAGACACAGATCCACATTACATTACCTTCCCTAACAGTGACCTCCAAGAGAAAACATCCATCTAGCCTCCAAGTGCTTATCCTGGTCAGAGCCATAGGGGAACATGGAGCCTATGGCAGGCAACGCAGGGCTAAGTTAAAAACTGGAAGAAGTCAGATCCAAACCCTTCTATGCTGGTGATGCGAGGCAAAAATGCTACCCACTGAGCATCTGTGCCACCTGTATATGAAAACAGTACCTAGCGCTTTAACCGTAATCCTGATAAACTCCCTGAAACATTGCAAAGGAATATTTCAAACTCAAAATGAAGAAAGTTGAGAAACAAACTTCCCCTATTACATCTAAAGAGCATGCACGATGTGAATTTCTTCAAAACAGACACCCATCCATCATTTGTAACTACATGTCCTATGCAGGATCACAAGGGGTCTGGAGCCTATCCCAACCCATCGCAGGGCACACTCACACACCATTCACTCACACACCATTCACTCACACGTACACACCTATGGGAAATCCGGCAATTCAAATTTATCTTTGCATGTTTTTCGACTGTGCCGGGAAACCAGGACCCAGAGGAAACCCCAACACAACACAGGAAGATCATGGAAACTCCACACACAAGGAACCAAGGCAGAGACACAAACCCAGGTCCTAGAGGTATGAGGCAGCAGTGGGATCCACTGCGCCATGTCGCCCCTCAAAATAGAAACATCTGACAAAAAGCTTGTGCTTACACAGGTTTTAGGTTCTGCAAAAACAAAAAACAAACCTGGAAGGAACTACAACTTAGACTCAGTGAGGAAGCAAAGGCACAATATCACAGTGAGCCGGGGTTCATAATGGGGTACCACAGGGTTCAATTTTAGGACCAATATTGTTCCTAATTTACATTAATGATATTGACACCATTAAATATAGTAAACTGGTTAAATTTGCAGACGACACCAAGGTGGGTGGCGTAACGGATACTGATCTAGCAGCAGAGAGGCTACAACGGGATCTAGATTTGATTAGCAACTGGGCTGATGAAATTTAACACAGACAAACGTAAGGTAATCTATGCAGGAATATATAGGACAGATATTTTATGGGTTTCACGGAAATAAAGGTAGCTGATTACGAGAAAGACCTTGGTGTGTATGTTGATCTCACCAGTGTGGGGAAGCCATAAAAAGGCCAATAGAATGTTGGGTTACATCTCAAGGTATGTGGAGTTTAAGTCAAGGGAGGTGATGCTACGATTCTACAATTCTTTGGTAAGACCCCACCTAGAATATTTTATGTAGGTTTGGTCACCATACCTTGAAGAGGACATTGCTGCCTTGCCTCTTTCGACTACGGCTTACTCACTGGGGGCTTTGGGTGGGGATGCTGTAAACACTATACAAAAATAAATTTGTTGTTGTTGTTGGAAAGGGTGCAATGTAAGGCTACAAGAATGATTCCTGGTCTTAGAGGTATGTCTTATGGAGATGTTAGCTGAGCTGAATTTGTTTAGCCTTTGTTTAGCAAAGGAACCTAAGGGGGGGTATGATCCAGGTGTATAAGATTCTAACAGGTCTGGATGCTGTTCAGCCAAATGGCTATTTCAAAATTGGTTTAAATACTAGAACTTGTGGCCATAAGTGGAAAGTAGTGGGAGAACATTTTAAAATGAATGTGAGAAACCACTTCTTTACATAGAGCGGGTTACAGTATGGAATAGTCTTCCTGCTAGTGTAGCGCAAGCTAATACCCTGGGTTTCTTGTAGTCAGAGCTAGATAAAATTTTAACAACTCTGAGCTATTACTTAAGCTCTCCCCAAACGAGTTTGTTGGACCGAATGGCCTCCTCTCATTTGTAAATTTCTTATGTAAAAGAAAAAGTCTCACGTCCTGTGTGCCATCAGAGGGCCGTCTCTCTCCAGCCACATAAGCAGACTGCTCCTCAGGCGCCGTTCCCAGCCGATAGCCACCCCCAACGAAGGCCTGTATGCCAGTCATCCAGAGGAGCACAAGAAAGAGCGATCATGGTGAAAATGGTGACCTACTCCTTCAGGGTCCACACAGTCAGAACATGGCGCATAAAATCCCACCTGAGGACATGCGAGCCCAAATGTCTGAGATCACTGTAATACAGATTTAACAAGGAGCCCACTGAGATCAACGGCAAATGGGTGTTTAAAATCAATTAAGCCAGCCCATAAAGTTAGTATAATAAACGACCCTCGAACCTGTGCCCTGCTGGACTCCCCAGGGCCCCGGCCAGGACGGTCCACCGGCACAGCACCATGCTCCTTGGCTCCCTTAAACAGCTCCTCCACCACCTCGTTGGGGCTCCGCTTCCTGGGGGGACCCACAATCTGCTGGCCGCTGCGCTCCGAGCCTCCTGCATAGAACCTTAACGCAGATAGTGACAGAGCTCAGAGTCCAAAGGTGTTCCTCAGACAACAGCATTACTGTCTCTCACGGGTCTTCTAATAATATAGGATTTACTGATTGACCATAAAAAAAAAAAATGTAATTTACAATATATCAGTATATATGGTGTGGTGGGTCTTTCCATACGCCTGTTAACCAACACTTCTCTTCCTGTCAACAAGCCTGTGAACACGTCAATGATTGGTCAATTTGACATTATGTTGAAACCTCATTGTATAGGATACTTTCCAATCAGATCAATCTGTTTCAAGTCCTCATTTTAATTCAATCCGTGTAAGCAATCATTATTGTTTAGTATTGTTTAATAGTCGGCCAAATGTAAATATAAAGACAAATTTATTTCAGTTGGTTTCATTGTAACGTCTTCTGTGCAGAGAGCTACTAATGCTGCATTCCATTTGCACTCAGAACTTGGATTCCGAGTTTTGAAGTCGGAAGTGACGACATGCGCGCTCCTGTTTCTCTGAGATCTGAGAAATATCTTGTACAGCACAGAGGATCCCAAATTCAGAATCCAAGATGGCTGTACCCTTTATCAACAGAAGGGAAAGTTGTGGTTTTATCCTGTTTAAGCACTACTTCTCATTTGTGGCTCATTAAATTGCACACACTATACCATCCAACTTATCTGTAGACATGTTTCTATGGAGTTTTATACGTAAAGCACCGCACATAATGTGTTATCAAGTGATATTGTTAACAATGACTAACAATTAACTGGGCTAGAATTGGATTTCGTGATTAGTCGGATTATTTGCCGGATTGAAGGTAGTTTGGTCTAATTGTAAGTGGACGAAAATATAGGCCATTTAAACTGAGGTACCTTAAATCCGACAAGTTTTCAGACCAAGCAAAAAATCTTTTTCATATGGGTCCATGGTATTGCAAATGGAACGCATACAACTCGGTTTTCCCGAGTTTTTAGCAGATGTGACGTAATCCGAAAATTGGATCCCGAGGCAAATGGAATGCAGCATATGTAAAGAGTTTTAAAATGAGCAAAATTAGATCAACATCTTCAAAACAAAGCATCCTCAGCTTTAGGACAAGGCAAAAGGGGTTTTCTGTTTAAAAGAGGAGAACTTCAAGAGACAATGCTTTGATGGTGGTAGTATGGGGTTAAGTTAGTGTTAAGGGTATTTTAACTATGTCTGTATACAGTACCTTACTGATAATGTCAATAGCAGTTAAAAATACAGTTGGAGAGTTCAGCTAATAGTAGGGATGGGATAGAAGGTGAAGAAACTTGCACAATGTTAATATTGTTTGATGCTGTAAAAGTTGTGTCTTGAATTAAATTGTATTTTCATTATGTCAGATGTTCCACCGTATCTGTTTTGTTTTCTGAAAGTTGAAGTAGGGGGTTGTAAAGGGGAGCATTAATTGTATTCAAGAGCAATACAGATTATAAAATTAAATCCTTTTTTTTTAAAGAAAATACTGAAGAATAAATATTGTTTGTATACTTCAAATTTTTGTTCTTCGTGTTTTTGTCTTTTTACACCAATATGATGTAATGGTTATATGATGGTATTTTGGGTTTTGAGACAGATGACCTCTTTTAGGAACCTCTGCTGCATTCAGTCAAAACATCTGTCAAAGAATATCAGCTAAACCAACCTTAATAAGTGGTCATGAGAGTGTGTGTATTTTTGTAATTATTACATCGTGGGGACCCGATTTCTCTACAATGTGATAAAACCCAGTAACTTTTTACCTTGTGGGTATATTTTTTTCCGGTCCCCACAAGGATAACATCAATATTTTACTGCAATCAAAAAACTGAAAATGCTGAAAGTCTTGTAATTTGTTTGGGTACTTATGGGTAAGGTTAGGGCTGGGTAAGGGTTAAGGTTGTCAAAGCTGGAATTAGGAGTTTCCATAAAGATATGAATACATGGACTCTGCGCAATGAGCAAGAAAAATGTGGACTAGGAATCCATTGAGGGGGCAGCAAGCCAGAAGAGCACTGAAAATGTAGGGCTATTACAGGAACAGAAGAGTTCTGAAGTAAACTGATGCCACTGTTCCACTTTTCCGTTTGTCTTTTTTTTCTTCAATGAAAATAAAATTGAAATCCACAATGGGATGCTTTGAACTGTGTGTGTGTATGTGTGTGTGTGTGTTGTAGCACAGTCACAATCATGTGGCCAATATGATCTGATTTTCCTCCCTTGCCAGTAGAGCCAAACTCTCCCAGTGTGCAGGAGGTGGGCAGGAATGAATAGAGCTCATAGAGAGACACAATCACTTATGTGGAGTCTGCCGTTTTGTCCTCTAGCTGAGATTAACACGATTCTCCTTCTACCATGATGTTTTATAGCAATTTCCTGTTAATTACTACTTTACTAGTTAAATGTGTACATTGCCACTCACGACTGTCAGTTATCTTTCTGTCCCAAAAGCACAACATTGGACAGGTTTATAATGTATGTCAACCGTATATTAAATATATTTACAAAATTGTGAAAAGCATTGTTAGCTTAAGGTATACAGAGAACAAGCTGAAACATAGTCGAGGTCAGGGAGAGACAAATGCTACTGTAGTATTGACTTTGTTGTGGCTCACCTTTGTCCTTCCTCTTCATCACTCTCCTCTTCCTCAGTGTGCATCAGATCTCTGAAGGAGGTTACTCTGTGTTCACTGACAAGGGGTGAGGGGTGTGATGAAACTTACCAGCAACAAAAATTGGTAAATTATAATGCTATTACAATAATCTGCAAACATAATAATCAAACCACTGTACATGCAGTTACCAGATGTTGTTTGTATTTTGTACTACAATTTGTACTGATGAACATGCAAAACCTTATTTTAAAGAAAAAACAGTGTAAGTAGATGGTGAACCTTGGTCCTGCAGAGCGAGAAACAGATCCCCCATCTGGCTGCGGTAAAGTTACAATGTCATCCTCAGCACCATCTTCATAAAAACTGCCCAAAGCGAGCTAAGAGGGGGACAGAGATGCAATCAGCACCCTAATGTCCTCGGACGTGCGGTTAAGATTATCAGGTTTCGAGATAAAATTGATAATATAAGCAGTTATATACTAGGGAAATAAAAGCATCTTCATGTATTAAAGAAACCGCGGCACAACAGTCTTAAAAAGCAGCGGTTCACAATATAATATTCCAAAATTATCATCATCAGCAGCATTATTGTCATTATTATTGTTGAAATTTATCAATCGCATATACAACGACTTTTGAGTCTATTTAAATAACTAAAACAGAGCTAAGAAGAAGCATACTTAAATGCGAAATACCTTCCCGACTCTGATCGTATAAAGTTTTCAAAAACTGTAATGGAAAACATGAGTGACTGTCCTTAAAACTGTATCTATACCTTGTTTGCCCTTGTCATTTACCGTTGCTGCCATTTTTCACTGTCAGTAAACTTAATCATTTGAATAACTGGCTACTCGAACTACTGTTGCTACACAAGAATAAATGCACCTCTTATTTTATCTATACCTTGTAGTTAGTTTCATATTTTTGAGGACTAATACATATATTAACCACGTTGAACGGCATGCTTGGCTTATTGTCACTTTCGTTTCCCGCAAAACTAGTGACGAATAAAATAGTTACCTATTTTTATTCGGTATACCTGTGACTTGCACTTTAGTCATCAGTGACCCAAAGGTAAACTACAATCGTTAATGTTTATAAAATTAACACAAGCAGAATATCTATAACGTTTAACCGAATATATCAAACACTCCAGTGCTGCAACAATGACAGGTAACATTAGCGAGTTACAAAGCAAAATAAAGCAGGATACAGTCAATCGTATTTTCCTGGCATCCAAACAACGTCTTAATGCAGTGAGTGTCTTATTGTTCCCTCGTTCATTAAATGCCGTACCTGCAAATCCCAGCCTGCAGACTCTAAAAAGAAACGGGCCCTCTCTTCATCTACATCAGTCACCGCAACAAATTCCCTCACAGCTTCCTCTTGGTCCGCCATCTTGGAAATGGCTATCGTAAAACGGTCCGCCGCTACTAAAGGGAAACGACGATTCGCTTCTTAGTTCCGTTTCAGTCATTTTGTCATTCGATCATTGTAAATCTAATCAGACTTTATGTACACGTTTAAACTAATTTGAATCGCAATTAGAAGATAAAAAACACAGTGATGTTCTTTATTGCTACATTGCAGGGCAATACATATTAATGACCCGTTACTAGGCCTACATATAAATCGTGGGACTTCGGCCAGAGGAACGTTTACAACTGCCACGAGATCACCTTGTGGGAATTGTAGGTTCGTGCATACACCAGCAAAAAATCGCATATTACCCGAGTGTGTGTGTGTGTGTGTGTGAGAGAGAGCGAAAGAGCTTATATACCTTATCTTATGGGGACACAATGCCCCCACAACGTGATGAATACCCCAGTTTCCTTAGCATCCCGTTAGCATTTTTCGCATAGAAATGAATGAGCGGTCCCCATGAAGACATGTTTACCCGACGTGAGTGTGTGTATCCGATATAATCAAGCAAAAATGAGCATTATCGCCATATATTTTTTTGTACATTTAAAATATTAGATGCAAATAAATTGCATTTTGAAAAGATGTTTATTATGCATTTCTTTATCACAATTTTCAACCGCCAGGTGGAGGCAAACACTCTATAAACATTACCGGGATTTAAAAATATTGCGTTCGTTCACATTTAAAGTATTAGCTGTAGCATTTTCCCACGTGTTTTTCGGTTAATAATCATACCAAGTAGACAAATGAGCCTAGCACTGCTCAGTAAAAATGTTTGTGTCATAATCTTTACATGAACCTCGGAAGTGCTGAAACCATAATCAATGGATGGATGTTTAAATTGGAACATTTTACCGAAAGAAAACCAAAGAGTGTAGTGTATTCCACAGTAAGAAGCTCATGCCAATGGTCAGGCAAAGTGATTGTAGTGTCGGGAACTAGGGATGCTTTTCTGCACTAGGATGTGGATGACACTTTTAGTAAAGAACTGTAACTTGGTGCAAGACCATCCATTGGTGAGCTGGAGCTGAAGACCAGCTGCATCATGCAGGTCGACAATGATCCAAAGCACAGTATCAAGTCTGTATTAAAACTGTAGAAAATCAAACTAGCATTATTCAACAGTTCATACCTAAAGCTTACTGAGAGGTGACCTGAAATGAGTGTTTCATGCTCATAAAAGCCACTTGATAGTACAAATCCTGCACAGGCCAAAATTCTGTGAGAGACTTATCTGCAGAATATTCAAAATGTGGAATGTTCAAAAATGAGAACATACAGGAAATGAAATGTAGGGGGAGAAATTTCATTGAGGGCGGAACAGATGTGTGGTGGTTAGCGCTGTTGCTGTACACCTCTGGGACCAGGGTTGGAGTCTCCACCATGGCTCCATGTGTGGAGTTTGCATGTTTTCCCCATATCATTGTGGGGTTCCCTCCAGGTACTCCATTTTCCCTCCAAAGTCCAAAACATGCAGCGATTAATCCGAGTTCTAAATTACCCCATTATATGAATGACATATATATTTATATGAGTGAGCTCTGTGATGGGTTGGTGCCCTTCCTGGGTTTTTCCCTGCCTTGTACCTGTACCTTCCAGGATAGACTCCAGACTCCCTGCAGTCCTGAATAGGACAAGCAGGTATAGAAAATTGGTTGGTTGGATACTTTATTGTTCTATAGAAAACACCCTCAGGGCTCCTATGGTAAACCTAACAGCTTGTTCTTAGTGCCCTATTGACTGTATAGTCCCTGTTAATTTATATACTCTGCCCTGTTACATATTTTCACTTTCACTTTTGGGTAAACTTTACGTAACAGCATTTCAGATGTGTCAGCTTTTGTTCTAATCAGACAAAAGTTTGCGCCCTCTAGTGTCAAATTGTAATTATGAGCATCAACTATTCATTGTGGAAGACAGAGAGGTGGTGTATGTGAATTGGTCTGATGTTTCCTCTCTCACATATTGCAGCCCTATCCCTTTCTCATGGTCTGTTCTGTAGTTGATGACAGCCAAATGTTGTCTTCATCCCAAATGCAGTTGTGCAAATTACACAGCCATCTGCTGTGCATTACTGTACCTCGTAGGTCAGTAAAACTATGTGGACTGCATGCCATCCTCTACAATAGAGAGAACTGTTTGTCATGGATCAACAGGCCCACTGGCAGCGTTCATTTATTCCTTAGTGCAATAAATATGACAGCTAGCATTTCCCTTCCAAGGCAGAATATAATGGTACTTGGAGTACTGGTTCTGGTTTCAAGTCCAAGGAATATATGCCACAGCCCTTCTCTCACACATCAGAATAAGAAAGAAGAATGTCACCACAGAGAAAACCACAATGTGGCGTGTACCTTTAAAGAACCAACAAAAAAAACTTATTTATGTTCCTTCTCAGGCCTGAAAATGGCATATTTTGTGCGCAGGTCCTTAAAGGTGCAATGAAACCTGACCTGAAAAAGCAGTGACCATGAAGTAGTCTATAAGGTGACATTTCAGCACAGATGCACAAGTGTCATCTTTACAGGGTATGATGTCAGCCTTTCCCTGTGGGCTGCACTCACTTGGTTTTTGCCATAGGCTTCCAAGCAGTCTGATAGGGCCTTGATCACGGGATAGATGGATGTTCATCAATACTAAGTAATTCCACTCAAAATGCGGTGTTTTTGACTTACAAGCTGATGATCTGGGGGGGGGGGCAGGTTAAGATAAAGGGACAAGGCACGCAACAGGATCAGCACAATTGGGGCATGACACATTCATGAAATATTTACAGAGGGCTCAGTTCAATCTAAAAACAGGCCCCTACTGGATGCTATAAACGTTCCCTTTCATCATATGGTGCTCGACTCCTGGCACCTTTAAATGAGATTACAGTAGATTATAGATTATAATTGCTTCTTCCCATGTTCTACACTGATGAAATATCTAACCATGAAATCTAAATAATTACTCATATGACTCGGTAATTTTGAATATACTATGCACAAAAATGAGTTAACCTTAGAAGTAACACTTGCTATCCAATGTAACCACAAAGAGTAGGTCAGGTCAGGTTGGGGATCTTGCGCTGGTGCAGTGAGTTGCTGCACCCACCACAGAGCGAAACTCCTTGGGATCCCGGCCAAGGATCCCCCAGGTAGATACATGGTCCCGTCCCACCCTCTGGAAATGGCCATCCATCTGCCATAGCCAGGTGTTACCTGGGCATCCCCTTGGCCTGGTTCAGCCACTTGGGTCCTCAGCAATGAGGATCTTGCGAGCCAGATCATCCTCAGGGAAACACGCCACATGGCTATAGTGCTGTAACTGACGCTCAAAGTTCCAGTACTTTCGAAAGAAAGAAGAGCAGGAACATTGGTATGTAGTGGTTAACATCTGTGTAGTCCAAAGAAGGTTTCTTTAGAATGGGGTGACGACTGCTGACTTAAACATAGTTAGACATTAAGGAGCCATTGACTATGTGTGTGATGTGTGAGAGAAGATCCTGAGAAATAAGATGTAACATGCCAGAAGGGATCAGGTCGAGTGAACATGTGGTGGGGCTGCTGGCTGTCAGGATCTGAGACACGTCTTCATGGGAAAGTGGAATGAAATCAAGAAGCTGGACAGTGCAGGCAGGTTGTGAGCAGGTGGGCAGCTTGTCAGTCGGAGGGAAGGGGCTTCTGATAGTAGCGATCCTCTCCTCAAAGAACGCAGCAAAGTCTTCTGACGTGAGAGCTGGGGAAGCAGAAGGAGATGGGGATTTGAGTAGTGAAGAAAATGCCTCACAGCCATATAGCAAGACAGGGAAAACCAGGACTCTAAAGACTTGGACCTTCATCCTCTTGCAAAGATATTGGGAATGCCACACACCCCTTTCCAGTGACCTCATGACCCCCCATGCTCTTGCAATCTGTCCACTGACTTCATAGGAAGAGTCACCAGAGACTGCCTAGGTAGGTAAATCTCTTGACAAGGTTGACATTCTCCCCACAGACAGACGCACTACTGATAGCTGTGCCCAATAAGTCATTAAATGCCTGGATCTTGGTCTTTAACCAGGACATCCGCAATCCCAGAAACTTAGACACCTTGCTCAGTCTCTCAAAAGCCCCAATCAGAGCCTCCATTGACTCCGCTAAGATCACATCACCATCAGCAAAGTCAAGATTATTAAATATTTTTTGATGCCCCACAGCTCCTGGACCCCATGACCCTGCCCAATACTCAGTCCATACAAGCATTGAAAAGAGTGGGAGCAAGAACACGCCCAGGGGGATCCCGCAAAGTCTCAGGATGCTCCAAGGGCAACTCAATTGACTGAGTCGACACTTTATGAAAATCCTCAAAGGCTGCAAAGAACCTCTGCTGATATTCACGCTTGCGCTCGATGAGAACCCTCAGTGCAAGTATACGGTAAATGGTAGACTTCTTAGGTGAAAAACTAGACTGCTTCGGTCAATGACAGACAAGCAAGTGTTCATGGATCCTGTTAAGGATGACCCTAGCAAGGACCTTACCCAGCACTAAAATCAGTGTTATCCCCCTGTAGTGCCACAATCCAGGCAATCACCCATCCCTTTCCAGATGGGGATCACAAGTCCCATTTTCCATTCATTTGGGATGCTGCCTGACTCCCAAATGGAAGCATAGATTGCCTGCAATGCCAGGAGGACAGCCTTACCACCAGCCTGGAGAAGTTCACCGCAGATACCACGCATTCCTGTGGCCTTCCCTCAGCTGATTCACCACCGATGCAATCTCAGTAAGATTAGGTGGTTCACAGCTGATCAGAGGGTCAGCTTTGAGAACCGTGGACCCAGAGATGTCCAACATCCTAGCCAGAGGGTCAGCTTTATACAACTGCTCAAAGTAGCCAGCCCAGCGGGTTACAACTGCAGTGTCATCTGTAAGGACCGTTCCATTACTCACCCTGACTGTCAGTCTCCAAGGAACTGATTCAGATGTGTGTAATGCTTCGGTTCCTCTATAAGCAGGACGTGGGTCACTAGACCACAGATAGTGTATCACCTGCTCACAGATTTGTCTAACAAATGCCTCCTTATCTGCCCTCAGAGCCCTCACAGACGTCCTTCTCAGTTCCCGGTACAGACTGGAATTGCCACCAAGTTGTGGGCTGCGACTCCACTCGATAATATTCATAGTGCCCTGCGAGATGAAATACCTCCTTCTGGGAACACTAACAACACCAACACATCAAGCAGTTGTGAGTTGTATTACAGTGGCTGGTGTCATGCTCTGCTCGCCTGATCCCGTGTGCCACGCCCCCTCCCTTGCTGCCCTGTGTGGAATCCCCATGTGTCTAGTTTTGTTCAATGTAGTCTGGTACATTTAAGTACTTCCCTTTTCGTCTTACCCCAGTCCTGTCATTGAAGTTACCGCCCATTTGTCCCGTGTGCCCAACTATCTTCCCCATTATGTCCTTGTTACCCCAATAAACTCCTTTGTTTCCCCGACTTCCTGGACTCCTGCTCCTCTGTCTCCACTCCATGCTGTATTTCAGCACGTAAAAGCTGGAGTGCCAAATCCGTCACCAACCCCCAGAAAAAAATGGTTCCCTGCAAGTTGGAGGACCACTTGCAGGGCCGGATGCAGTTTAACGTCATACTTATACAGCCTGGCCAAAACCATTGCTTTGGATCAATATTAATGCACATTGGCCCTAAATTGTAAAAACCTAATTTACATGCAATTACGTTTACATGACTTATAAGAACCCCCTTTCCCCAACCCTGGTATCATACTAGGCTAATTGATATGTTCACTGTCTTCCTTCAGGCCAACAAATATAAGAGGCTTTTTTTGACAGAAACAGGAGGTTCTGCTAGAGGAGCATACTTTATGGATTCACAGACAGTGCCACAGGAGAACAAGCTCCATTTGACACATAAACGGTATTGCTGCCTGTCTGTCAAGCATGGGCAGCAAAGGTGATATTTCACCATGCAATCAGGTGCTATAATGCTAAAAAGAACACCACTGTGTCAGTTGGTAGCAGTGCAGTGTCACGCCTAATGCACTGAGGGTCTGCATATTGCCCCTGTTCTGTGTGTGCTGGAGTTAGTATGTTATTCCTGTATTTGTTTCCTTCTACAGTCCAAACCCTAGGCAAATTGGCATTTCTAAATCTCCCATAGTATATGAGTATGTCCTCTGCCTTGTGCCCTCTGCTGCCTCAGATGCCTTCCAGACTCAGCACAACCATGCACTGTATAAGCAGTAAAAGAGGATGGATGAAAGGGGAAACAAAAGACTTAGTTTATTAATATTTATAAGAACAATATTTTTCAATGTTCTCAGAGCAACAGCCTAAACTTGGCCTGAACTATTTTTTTACGCATTCATAATTATCCCCCCAAACTGACTGAATCATCTCAGCATGCTGCCTCACTGCAGCAACACCTTGGCAAAAGAGAGATCCCTGGGAGCGATGGCAGGTGGGTGATAGGGTGGAAGCTGACAGAGCAGGCAGACAGTGGTGGGGGTGGGGAGGAAGGCCAGGGCACAGAGCTACAGACTGTCACATTAGATGCCCAGCAAGTGACTTAGAGGAGAAGCTAGTTAGACAGGTACAGATTCACCCATCTGCTCACTCCACCTTACTTTCGCCATACTTGTACATCCATAAACAGACTCACACACGCGTATGCTCTGAAAGTACGAAATACAAACAAAGGCTGGGCCCACAATGGTGGCAGATAAGACAATTGTGCTCTGACCTGGCTCCTATTTCCTTAATTTCAGGCAGAAAAATAACACAGATTTGAAGAAAATCACACCCCTGGCCTCACAGATGGATCTCCTCCCACTGAGTGTTGCTATTACCTGGACCCAACCTTGATAGTAGAGCTACACAGCAGGGTTGGGGTCAATTAAGGAATGAACTCAACAACTCCAATTCAAAGAAGGAAATGGAATTGGAATTCAACAACAATTACAAGAAATGGAGTTGGAATTGAATTAGAATTACAGGAAGTGGAATTCAATTCAGGGAACTTCCACTGAATTCCGTTTATTGCTGTTTCTGAGCATTTATTTTATTGCATTTAGAAACATACATTTGAAATTTATTTATGATGCTTTACAAATACCAAGTAATTAATGAAATATAGTTGATCAAATGCAAGTAAATAAAAATGAGAACTATACATTATGAATTAATTGAATGACAGTGGTGATAAGTTTCTGGATGTACTTTACATTCAATATATGATAACCACATAATATATATCTCAACTTAAAAAAGAATTAGTAATGTTCATTTATGTATTTCATTCACTTTTTATTGCATTGAATTATCATCCTTTCCTGAAATTTGGCATCACTAAGATTGCATCTCTCAGGCCTAAATATCTTACCAGCAATACTAAAAATGCGTTCTACAGGAGTATGAAGCAGGCACAGCAAGATATTGGCATGCAATTTGAGCTAAAACTGGGAAACAACTCTGGTTGTCCTTCCAGTACAGCAGAGGATCAGACTCCTCATTGTCACATGGTAGGCTTAGGTAACTTGGTACCTCCTCTGATGCTGGTAACTGTATAGATGTAGAGGGTGTCCATGAATGCAAAACGTTTTCACCTCTTCTTTTGGCGGAGAAGGGCAGCCTTTTGAAGTTGATGATTCCTACAGTAGATGATTCCTCTAGAAAAATAAAACAAATAAACAAAACACCACCAGGTCAATTGTGATTGACTACAATGTTCATGTGACTCCAAACACTACATACAGCATGAGACATATTGTGACCACAATCAGTTATTTAATTTAACTAAATGATGGTACCTGGAAAGGCTCAATTTTTGGACTCAGCATAGATGTCTGACAAGGTAAAGAAAGTGTAGTACAAGTGCCAGACATATTAAGTGATATCGATTGTATTAAATCTTCATGTCCCATGCACAATTTCATTCATGCAACAACATAAACAAAATTATTTTTGATAAATGATTTTTAAAATTTGATGTGGCTCGGATGGATCCACGAACAGGGATATCACAATAATTGCAGATTGCTTTATGGTTACCTGAAGTTGTAAGAGTCAGTTCACCAAATTGATCTATTATACTGGTGTTCCCAGACATTTCAGATGTCTCTGTCATTGTCAGTTTAATAGGTTAATTCAAATCTACGTGCTAATATTGCAGTCCAGGGTTCATAGACAAATCAGATTCTCAAAACATACACAAAAAGCTATCCAAATACGATCAAATTATTTTCACTCAAACTAACAAGAAAATCTCAAAATTTACACCCTCAAAATGGGCCCTCGCTGGCTTACATTTATAGTCCCAGGTTATGAACCTTCACCTTGCATTGAATTTTGGGAAAAGTAGTTTAAGAAAATCTTGTTAGCGATACGCAGAGTGACACATGCAAAAAAGAATCATATTTAATATTTTACCTCTTTAAATATAACTATAATTTGTGAAATGATCATGCTTAACATACTAAATGTCACGAGCCGGTGCGGTGCAGAGCGAACAGACGGGACGGAACTCCAAGCAGGTACCGGGACAACAAGTTTATTG
>JABFDZ020000109.1:15843830-15873733 GCA_019775955.2 Pollimyrus isidori | reverse complement strand
AGGTACTGACCAGGCTCAACCCTGCTTAGCTTCAGTGGGCAACCAGTCTTGGGCTACAGGGCGATATGGCTGCTGACTTTTTGAAATTGTTGCTATGAAGATGTAATGCATGGCTTTGCTTACTTCTTGCTAGGGGTGCCATTGATAACCTGAACAGCTCCAGCTTCAAGGCGGTGTGTGATTGAACAATTTAACCAGAGAGAGAGAGCTCAGGGGGATCCAAGTGACTTCTGTATGTAATGAGGACACTGCAAAAACCAAAAGAAGTGTTAAATATATCAGTGCTGAATATGTCAGCTTTTTTCAGCTTTCTCTGTTGATATGTGAGTATACAACTCATGACCTCACAAATACAAAGAACTGGTGCTAAAATGACAAGAGGTAGTTCAGGGGGAGATGAATCACGTTTTAGTTTTCCTATACAGACTGTACCAAAATTACATTGCCACATCATCTTTCACCTGCTTCATTCTAATGCTTACAGTAATTGCTTATGTAATTGACTTTATCTGAAATGACTACAGTATAACTTATTGGAGTCTCTTTTAATAATACTATGTCAGAGACTCATCCTGGGACGTAAACCAGCAACTTTCTGGTTGCTTGGCTGTCCCCCACACACTGAATTGCTGAACTGAACTAATGAATGAAAGTAATTCCTGCCTGCAAGCAATTTAAGGATAATTGACTCAATTAAAAGTTAAGTTATGAATAAAAGCGAAAAGTGAAGGGCTGAAATGGTTTGCATCAAAAAAGCACCATTTCCATGTAACACCCCTGAAAAAATACTCAATTTGTGAAAAGTAGCTCCTGTGTTAGCACCTGACACCAGCATGCTAATGGTAAGTTCTCACCTGAACTCCACACCTCCTCTGCAGCACACCTTGCCTCACATGCCAATTGTTGTAATGGTCACTGGTTTGAATCCCGTGGGTATGTTTGGAGTGTGAGGCAATCAGCATTTGGCACAAGCCCATTAAAAGGACTGTTGGCTCCCATCGAGGGCTTTTCTTTGCTTACAGTGATGAATCGCTGTCCACTAATCACTTTCACACACAGATCATGACACACTCTCCCCTCAAACTCCCAAGCCAGTGACACACACACATCCGAAGATGATGAGACGCGGATCAGTCCAAAGCCCGTCCAAACTGTTTTGCTGTACACAACTTGTTAAGGTTATCCTGCTAATTCGACAGATTGGTGATCTTTGCTGGAACCACCAAGAAAAAGAATAATGAAGAATGATGATTCTCTTTACAAATAGTACTCTTCAAATTAACAAAACATGCATAACATCTCATCTTTTCTATTGGGCAAGTGTGTGTGGTGGTGGTGGTGGGGGGTTATCACCCCTGGTGGGAATACAAAGTGGATTCCTACAAATGGTCAATGTACTGCAATTCAAACATCTATCCCACAACATGGAAGCCCAGAGTCCCCAGTGACAGTAAATTAAGATGCAGGCATCTCTACATTAACTCCCCGGGATTAAATATTCATCGTGTTCACCGACAGACGATTCCAGTTCAGCACCAAGAGGACAGTTCCCCTGAGCAAAGGCCCAGCTACATCTAGGCACTCTATCTCAGGAAAGGAGGATGAATATTGAGCAGGACAAGCACTGACACTCCCTAGGGACAGGTACTTAGCCTCATTTGCACCCGTGGGAAAATAACAGCTGGATGATGGGGAAAGGTTAGCAGGTCCAGTGTGAAGTGGCACAGGCATAGGCCAAAATGGACCAAACACACCAGGAAGACAATTCACTGAATCACTGGAATTCAGAATACCACACAGAGGTAAAAGCTGCCTTATAAGCAGTCAGCTCCCCTGTCAAAGCCCAGTTGAAGCCAGAGCCCTACATACTGTATGATCAGAGTTACAATCTGATGGTCCCAACCAGCCCTCACAGCTAAGACAGGACCTACAGCAATCCATCCAAAAATGTCTTTTTCACCATGTAAATCTCATTCTTGTCTACTGGTATTGCAAATCAGCATTCTTCTTAGAAAGCAAGGTTTCAAGCCTCATCAGCCAGGCTTTCCTTAAAATTGCTTCACAGTACTTTCAGAAGTGTGTGAGTTTCAGTACTATTTTTCATAAACGTTCCTTCATTGAAGATGTTTGTCTCACTGGGCACATGCATGGTTCATATGCATGGTGACTCAGGCATCCAGGGAGAGCCACACTGAAAGGTGGTGCTGTGGCCCCCGCAGCAGACATCAACTGAGGTCCAAAGCGGTGTCCATTTTGCATTTTTAATTAAGGATTTTGCCACTAAGGGGGACCTTCATGCAAAAAACAAATGAACGCATGGATGAATGAAGGAGGAAGGCTGAGAGAAGAAGAAAAAAGATGTTGCCTTTGTCGTGCTGTTTAGCTGCCCTGAATACCCCATTCCGTTCTGTGCTGAGCAATCCTCCCCTCCCCTTGAATGACAATCAGCTCCCCCTACTCTCTGTCATTCAGCCCCCAGTGCAAAAAAAGGCACCATGCCATTTAACACATGCATATGAACGAAGAGGCTGAACACGGACAGAGGCAGCAGCCTCACGCAAACACTGACATGTCTCTGCATTTATGCAGATTCAAAGAAAGATGCAGCCAACATTAACACACACTCAACTGACCTGGGATCAGGTAAAACTCAGTCAGGGGAATGAGCACATATGTGAAAAAGTGTCACTGAAACACTATGAGTCTACAGCATTAATCTATAGCACTGCCCATTTTTGGTGTCAGTCCAGGACAGCAGTTGTGACCCAGTAAATGGAAATAGCAACTGGTGCCCCGGCCGAACTATGATAATCAGAATGACAAGCATGCAGTGCTGTATGGCTATGAAAGTCAGTAATGGGCAGCTGGGCCTGGCCACAGATAACTCACAGCCTCCAGGAGAACGCCGAAGCAGAGGTAAACAGTCATGACCGACAAATTAAAATGTTGTTATGAAGCTTGAGGCAGAGAGATTGAAGCCATAGAGGGCAGAACCCAGCAAGATGAGCCGTGCCCTTAGTTTTCACCACATTTCCTTTAGTTACAGCATCATCAGCTCCCACACTTCCTTTCCTAATGCCACCGCCTTTCCCTTGTCTAATTTCATGCCATTGTCAAATCAGTGTTACAAATTTCTTGGAGAAATTCAAGGCCAAAGGGACCTGACCACACATTGTACTGTTACACATCATATTACCTTTCATCAGCATTTAATTACTAGGATAAATGAGTCTTGGTCGTTTGTGAACCATTGTAGTATCATCTTGACTGTTGGCATAGCTTCCCATCATCCTTTGTCCTCTGCTTGTTTACAATTCCAGTTAACCATTGAGCAGGTGCCACTTTGCTCAGCTAATCTAGCAGCGCTATGTAGCTGTGGGTCCACCATTCACTGCATAGGCCAGTGAAAACACATGAGGCGTTTCACTTCTCTTTCTTCCCACACATTCTTTCCACACTTTGACATACTTGTGCCCATCCGGCTCTGCAAGGTTTCTGAAGCGGTTTGCCAATATCAAAGGAACATTTTGTTCTTAATGTAAAAAAGGCAAGGTTAGACATCACGTGCTATTTACAACCTGATAAAAAGTGAAAGAAATTGGCAAAGTAAATGAGCCATGGTCACAAGCACAGAGAGAAAATCCCTTTCCTCACTAAATCATAAATTTTCATTTTAAAAACTTTTCCAAATGCCCAAACTTAATTATTGGTCTGCAAAGAGGAAGAAATCTTGACCAGCACTAAATTACAGAAGTCAAAACTTCAGGTACACAATATACAAATCCAGATCAGGATTTTGTTTTAACCAATCAGTGGAGCACAGAGAGTCACATTAATAGACTACTGAACTGACTGGTTGAAACAAAATTTTGGTTTGGATTTGTACTCTCTGGACTTTAACTTTCCACCTGTGCAGTCACAGTGAGGACAGCAACACAGTAATGGAATAAGTATTGGAACTGGAATTAACAAACCAACCAGCCAACAGAGCTCCCGGTTTACCTTTTTTGCCACTTCACTTCAGGCCAGGTCACAGAGGTCAGAGTGCATGTCCGGGCTGCTTAACAGTCCATGTGTCTGTAGAACCGTGAAGACACATGCTTCATATTATCCCTGTATGCCATCCCCCTCATGAAATGTCCCCCACCCCATCAGCCACGCGACAACTGTTAAGTTGAACACAAGTGCAGGAAATTCCCTGTAATATGACAGGAAGGGAAACAGACATAATCCAGTAGGGCAGGTCTTGTGCATAGTTCAGATGGGGTTATAAGACAGTACTGCCTTTTGGCTACTGGCTCTTATCTAAAACCTACGGTCTGCTTGCTCGTTGGCCTGCTTTCTGGAACATACCCATAGAAAACAGCAAACAACCTCAAAAAAAGGAGATAAAAGGAGGTCTGAGTCCTTTTGTCTAGGTCCATGTTTCAGGTCATCAGGTCATTTTCCCCTGTATATGGTTAAAAATGCTTCATGCTCCACACAGAGCAATTGCAGAACACAAAACATTTTGATGCCTGTCATTTGTGTTTGATAAGAGAGACTTTCCAAGTTGGTCCCTGGACTGAAGAGTTTATGAAGTTTATGAGTGTGATGAAGAATAAAAGGTTGTGTACCAACTGCTACCAGCATAGGATACAGCCGGCACATAGACTACTATCTGTGCCTGTCTACCCCTCAGCTGCGGGTTACATATTAACATGTTAACTCTGATAGCGTTTTTGATGTAGAAGCAGAGCAAGGTTCAGGCAATCACCTGCTGACATGCCTTCATCTGCATCAACATGTCAACAAGGTTGACTGTACGCACATTTTTGTGGTTTGGCCACAATCAGAGATCTAAAATGCCACACTTGTGAGAAAGAAAAAAAAAAACATTTACTTGATAAAGCATGAGCACAGTTCCATTAGGCCATCAAAGGCTTTGTTTTTGGCCACTGAGGGTCCACCCTTAACAGTTAGGGACTCTGTTACTGTCTCTAAGTGCTCAGCTCCATTTACATTTTATTCAGCAAACTCTAGCATTTGAACCTGCAACCTTCTCACCATATCAATGGCATTCTAGCGGGCAGAGCCACACCCCACACCTGAGGGCCCAGTTCAACAGTTTGGGGCTTGATTTCAGGTAAGTGGCAGTTAGAACCTCCAGCTTCAGCAGTTAAATGGTATGCTTCAATCACTAAGGGCCCAGCTTCAGCTGCCACTGTCTGACTTCTCAGTGAAAAGAATGGATACATTGAGGAGCACTGGAGTCGCAGCAGGAGTTTGGAGTTCAGCCACCCCAGGAAGCCAGGAGAAAAAGCAGAGAGGCCCTGCATTCCTCTCTCCTTCACACTTCTGGCCTTTCCTGAATGAAGCTCCTGTTCCTTAGGAAGCATGTGTGGTACACAGGGTGGCTCCTGGCTTTGCATCTTTTATAATGGAATATGGGAGAGGAAAAAAGCAACAGGCATTGAACAAAGACACCCCACATTAAAAATTCATGACGAACTTGAATAACAAAATCAAACATAAAATGATGGTAGATGAGAGTACAGAGAGGCTGGGAAGGCCGGAAATTTAACTAGTGGAGCAAGGGAAGCAACATGAATGGCTAAGAGGGCATGGTGGTCATGGTGCAGGCTTGTTTGCAGTGGTTATGAAATGTGCAGTGATACATAAAGGTCCTTTGATGCTGTGACCTTGAGTGCTGGGCTGCAGATGTATGTATTCACACAACAGAGGGCGACTATCCTGCGGAGCACCTCTGGGGTAGCGAAATGGGCATCTGATCCTCCTCCTCGTTCAGAAACAAGTACTTTGGTGTTTATCCATCCATCCATCCATTATCCAAACCGCTTATCCTTACTGGGCCGCGGGGGGTCCGGAGCCTATCCCGGAAGCAACGGGCACGAGGCAGGGAACAACCCTGGATGGGGGGCCAGCCCAACGCAGACTTTGGTGTTTATATGTTATGTAAATCTACAGACGAAACAGTCGAGACAGCCAGACAAAACATAAATATAAACAATACATTTTATGGTTTTGTTACACATATTCTGGGGGCTCAGGCTAGTGGTGTGACTGATCTAAGCAGACATACCGAATGGAAAACACACATTTCAGTGAAAATGGAATGTCAGTGAGTCCAAATAAAATGACAGACAGGCAGCACTTCCTGAATTTCCATTTATTGACAGGTCATTAAGACAAATATGTAAGAAAACTAAGACTGAAGGTCCAGTGCAGTTAATCAGGAGAACTTCAGTGTGACTCAATTAGGCCAGGACCAGCTTTTCTCCAGGAGAAGTAAGTCAGGGCATAAAAGTAGCATTTCAGAAAGCACACTTCTGTCCTAGCACACCTGCATGCATTCTCCTTGGCTGTTGGCTAACGCAGTCATGTGTATTACACGTCTGTGGGTGTAGATTCCATAAACAACATGAACACAGTTAAATAAACACAGTTTAATTAAAAAAATAAAATGCCCTGCATGGTTAACATTATATTAACAAAAGTTAAATCAGGTAAAGTCAAGCTTTTTTCATCTGTGTCAACTGTTACGTCACCGATTTCTTTCCAGTCAAGCTTTCCGCCTCCCTCTCAGACTCGGTTCATTCTCAGACCCCCCCACCTTCCCCAGATGAAGCTCCACGCCTGCCACAGGGCCCCCTGCTCCTGCTGTCCACCTCCCTACTTACATCAGCTCTCTGTTTACAACATAACACGGCTCTCTCCAGGACAAAACCATTCACCAAAATAACGGCAAAAAAAACAAAACAACGAGAATCAAGCCAGTCTGCGAGAACAGGCATGAAGACACCGTGTTTATGAAAAACACCACCATCAGAGTGTAAACATTCGGACACACTGCAGCTTAAACCACTTGAACAGCCATCATCTAACCTATGAAGAGGAACCAGAAGGCAGCAGACGGCTTCACAGTATCGACTTGCCCTTGCCTGAACATCCATACTCTACCCCTTGCAGTAAGAAACTAATGCTCACTTCGGTGAAGGCTTTTTAACACCCCTACTTTGAAACAACAGGGTTCTGGCAGCACCAAGGCAAACACCTGCCGTTGCTAAAGTCACATTATTGTATTTTCATAACAGTCCTCAGCTGCCTACTTTATTGCAACGGGTTAACAGTAAGCTCCCAGTCTCTGTGTCTGTCAGCTTGGCAGTCCCGACACGCAGCCGGAAGACAGGGTCCTCCCAACCACCTCAGATTTATACTGTGAGAGCGAAGAGTCTTAATGGAAACAGTAAATCATTTAAGCTGAGCACCAGAGAGGAGTGGCGGCAGCCGTGACCCTTGTCTGCCTGCAGACATGTACCCATTACTGACCCACTCACTGTCCAAGAAACTGTCCAATAAATAAACAGAAACAGAAATGAGAAGGTGCAGAAGTCCATTGTGCTTCCAGCCCCAGCTGGCCATCCATCTCTGCGTGGCCCACTAGACATTGGAGACACTGAGGGCGTCGCGCGCCTGCCGGATCCCGTAGAGCCACTTGATGACACGGGCATTCCGCTCGATGACAGAGATTCCGTAGGGCGTGCGCTCACTGGCCGAAGTTGCCTCCTCCTCGGGGCCCCCGTGGCTGTGCCGGGACAGGGCCCCACACTCCGAGCTGGGTGTGCTGACGCTGCGTAGCTTTGACACAGAGACGATGTCAGAGCTGGCACGGGCGAAGCGCTCCACCCCAATGTCGTCCACCTCCTCGGGGTCCAGGCCGCAGTAGTTGAAAAAGCGCTCGAGGTCAGCGGTGGCCCGTGAGTAACGGTCGCTCAGGTCTGACTTGGAGCGGTGCAGAGAGGGGTGGCGGCGCGCCGAGCCGCGGGAGCTGGCCGACGACAGACGTGTGAAGGCCGGGGAGGCAGGGGGCAACGTGGCATGCAGCAGCAGGGGGCTGGAAGGCAGAGGGGAGGGCAGCTTGGCTGAAGCTGTGGGCGGAGGTGGCACCTGCGGCCGGGCCACCTGCAGTTGCGGGACAAGGCGCGACGGGGCCGGTGCTGGTCTCTGCGGTTTCTTCAGCACCGCCTGTGGCCGCACATCTACCCGGCGCACGGCCACAGTGCCCGCTGGCACACAGGGAGCGAGCGTGCCAGCCCTTAGTGCACGTGCCGGGACCACAGGAGGTCGTCGGTTCTGGTCTGTGGACAGAGGGGTGAGGGAGGAGGAAGAGGAGGTAGTGGAGGAGTTGCTGTTGAGCTGGCGGTCACTAGAACTGGGCTCCGTAGGGATGGGATTGCCAGGTCGGCTCTCGGACGAGGGTGTGCGGAGGGCACTGTGGGACGCAGGCGGCTCGCAAACATTGATGAGGTTGTTGAGGGCATCCAGGTTTAGCGGCGCCGCGACTCCATGACGACGCGGTGCCTTGCGGGTGACAGGGGTGCCAGCGCGGCACTGCAGCAGCACACTGGGTGAGAGCAGCGGCTTGCGGATGGCAGGGGGCTTCACGGGCTCCTGCCGAGTGCTGGCCACCTGCTGGCTCTTCACGTACTTGGCCTTGTCCGCTTCCAGCCGCTCTACTGCACTCAACTTGCGGGCTCCAGGCTCCAGCGGCCGCCGGAAATATTCGGGCCCCTTGTTGAGGATGCGGAAAGGCATGGCGGAGGTGAAGGGGGCTCCAGCCAGGCGCCCGTCTGAGGGGCGCAAGGTTTCCACCGGCATACTTAAGGGGGACTTACTGGTCAAAAGTAGAAAGGAGTCTCTGAGAAACACCTGTGTGTCCTCCTTTTCTCTCACCTCTCCCCAGTCCTGGTACTCCTCTCCTTCTGCCTTTCTTTACAGCCTTTAATCCTCCCAGTCTTCACTGAAAGCCTTCTTGTCCGACAGGGTCAGAAAGGGTCAAATTCCACTTTAGTCCACATCAATGGCTAAGGCACTTAAAGGTTAACGGCGGCAGTTCCCTTTAAATGCTCTGCCAGAGAGGGGAGCAGCGGTCCCTGGAGGTCAAACTGTTTTCTAAAACCTTCATCAAGTTTCCAGACCCAGATCCGCGGTACTGTAGGTCACCGTCTGGATGCCAAGGGGGCACCGGTCCACAGCCTTGAAAACTGGAGGCAGGCTGGCTAAAAGCCCTGGAAAAGAGAAAATAAAAACTGTAAAGCAAAACAGAAAAGCTAGACTGTCAAACAGTATCTTCACGGCCGGCTGTGCAGTCAACATTCACAAAGCACACTGGAGCTGTGGACTGGGGACAGACGCCTGCTTTAATATTGCCTCAGACTCCTCCCCCACACATTCAAAAGCTCCAGATGCTGTGCTCATGAACCGCCAATCGTGAGGCGCCCTGACACTCTCAACCAAAAGACAAGGGCTGGGAGGGGGGCGGGGAAGGGGGCTCACCATTGGTCGCCGGCTGGTGATTCCCACCAGTTATACCCCTCCCCCTACCGACAACAAACATGCTGTATTTTCATTCAAATTTTATTCTTTGAAAGGCAGAAACAGAGCAAAGAGAAATTACATCTATTTAGCTGAAATTTTTGTCATCAGTACAGATAAAAGATCAAAACAGTAAGATTTACGAACGTGTTTTGGAGCCAGCTCACAGCAGAAACTTTCTGATGAAGGTGTTTCCTTCTGAATCCGCTGTATCATTTTGAAAGGCGCAAGCCGTATATGCACCGCAGAGGCAGACACGCTACGGGGTTCAAAAGTCACCTCGATAAACAAAGTTGTGAAGTTCTTTGAAAGAGCCCCAGGGACCTGTAAACATGGGTGCTGTGCATGCGGCCTGGTGCTTCACTCAGGGACCTGGGACTCCCAGCTGAACTTTGGTACTCTGATAAGCAGACACACGGTGAGCAAGAGCCGTGCTGCTCTATTCATCATCTGTATAGAAAAGAAAAAAAATGCAGAAAGACACCTGATGTCTTCCCAGGAAAAGTATCCCCCTCGAAGCCCCCCCTTTCCTGGGCTTCTCTGCAGCCTGCGGTAGCTGCAGGCTTAGCCCTTTGACTTGATTTGCAGCCGCAGGTAAGAGTTCTGCACTGCCTTCCTCGCTATTACACTGTCAAACCTCTGCATTACATCAGACTCAGAGCCACTTGGATTCTCGCATTTTAATTAATCTTTTTTTAGCTTGCCTGTTTCCCAAAGCCAAATCCCTCCATCCCAGGCTCACCTCATACTGGAAAAAAGTGGCAAAACAATATGAACTACATTTCATCTTCTGACTGCAGAAAACTGGCAGTTTAAAATTCAGTCTCACATCCTGGAAAATTACCCTATTTAACCCATGATTTACGAGTGGAAAGGGTCACGGCAAGTAATACAATGCCTTGAAATGGATACACATCAGTTATAGACTTACAAATAACTTTTTCCCTGAAAAAAAAACACAGTCCTAAATGGCAGGACCCCAACAGTAATCAGAGACTGATCTCTGAACAGAAACCCATGACATTGGTCTCAGTATTCTCAAATACAGCATGTAGCATCTGAACCCTATGTTACCTGCTTATGACAACAAAACTGGGCAATTCTCCCCATGACAGGACCACAACTCTCACACTAAGGTAAACCACATAGAAATATAGCAGAAAGAAACTGTTCAATCAATAAAGTAATAATAACAATCCAATCCCCCCCCTCCCAACATACATACATACATACATGCATGTGCATGTGTGAGACCCCACCCCATGTTTTTTCATCCACAGAAGCTTACAATCAGACCATTAGGATAGCGGTGGGATACACCGTTCTTCTGCTGTTGACATTATGCTGGTGTATGCTACCCTTTCATTCTCTGGTGTACCTTTCAAAGACATTTGAAAAGACACTTACAGATCTGACAAGGTCTTAACCCCTCCCCCAAACTGCCTGAACGGGGCCATTATCCTAAGTGCTGTCTCTCCACCATCTGTGTACGATGCGGCCCTCTGAAATGTGTGAGAATTCAACACACGCCAACGACTCGTGATTTAGAGCGGCGGGGTGGTGAAGAGAGGCATTCCGGCAGTCACCAGCAAGTGGGGTGCAAAGGATGAGAAGTGGTACTCTGCTTTAGTGATCATTGAGACAAAGTGAGTGTAGAAAACCATAGCCCAGTTTGTGTCAACAACAGTAGGGGTCTCTGAGACAGAGAAGTGCTAAAAGTGTGTGTGTTCTGTGTTTTTGAATCCTTCTGTCAGGGCACTATCATTTCATTATGTGTGAAATTATTTCCTGCCTTGGCCAGCTAAACTAAACTGGAGTTACAGGGTATTTCCAACAGCTTTACTTTGAAACTGTGTGACCACATACTCATATTGTAAAGACGGGGACCAAATACAGTGTATGTGTAATTATAGAGATTCCCCTGCTGGAAGCAATTTGTTGATCTTAAAAAAATCCTTCTGGCCAGATCTGACCAAAGTAGTCCTCTGCCTAGTGTTCCAGTATTGTCATTTACATGGAAAAACAGGAGAGCGGGAGCAAAGTATGCTCTCAATGGAACTAAGGGAGGGTTGTTTTCCGGAGCAGGGGCTGTGCCAGTCCCACCATCCCACTAGCCATCTGAACACTGACCTCTCGGCACCGATTACTGACTGGAAAAATGAAAACAACCAGGGCCTATAGAAATTAAACTCAACGGAATGACAAAAGCGTAGTTGGTGCAGTTGGTGCAGTAAAAGTGGCAGTTTAAGTATTACACAGAACCTACACGGGGGAGACAAAGGCATAGAACGGTGACACCCCCCCCCCCCCAAAAGAAATCAAGAGAAAAAGAAACCTGGCATAAATAGTGGGACACGACAAAGCAAACTTGCCATAATTTCTGGCATGGAAAGGGGACAAAAATTTTTGTTAATTAAATATCCAATCTGCCTGCTGCAGAGCGCCAGTAAATTAGCAAGTTCTCCAGGACAGTACCGCTTGACTGCACGGCTCCGCCGAGCCCGCGAATTACACCACACGGTGCCCGGGCCAAAGCGAAGTTTGTTTTTGATACCGTGAGGACAGTGTGACCTTGAAGTGGTCACCTACCACAGTACGACAACGCTAACGTCCGGCCCCGCGGTGTCCTCTTACAGCTACCCACCGGCACGCCAACCCACACCGCAGTTCATGGAGCCAGGGGGGCAAATTACTGGTTAAGGGACTGGAACGGTGATGGTCAGGTAGCAAGCGCATCCTACATGTTGCAAGGCATTTTATCCGAGCTGGCTGGTACTCAGCTTGTGAGTTCAACTGGCAAACTCATTTTATATCATAAGACTCATGCCATCAAATTAAGCATATTTTAAATTTATTTTAACTAGCAGAGCTAAGATAAGAGATTTACTGGGGGTGTAAATATCATCCGTGGAATTCAAACCGAACTGCTCTACACCCTTGTCATGTCAGCAGATCCAGTGGCCCCAAGGGGCGGACTTACATACCTGCATCCAGAAAAGTACATTGAGCTTTTGGACAGCCCACCCCCTTTATAATCACACAGTCACTGAAGCGCAAACATTGTTGCTACAGTAGGCCCCCACACCCCCACCGCTGTGTGTTTAGTGCCTTCAGACATATTTGATGTTCACATGTAACCCAAGGTGCTGGCCCCCAGAAAGCCCCTTGCCAGGCCTCTATATAGATGATGTCATGCTAATGCCAACAGTATAATGAGAATGAGTTGACCAAAGGCACGATTAGGAGGTCCCTACTGTATGTACACCTCTAACTAAAGGATAAAACTTTCTGTGTGTAACGGGAGAGGCCAGGAGCAGCTGTCAAACTGTGTGTTTGTGCTGCATTCCCTTTGCCTGTCCATCACACTACGAGTGTGACCTAATAAATCCTCCTCATTTTGGGCCTCATCGACCCAATTGCTGCCATTAGGAGACATGGCAGCCTCCCAGTCCAGAGCAGACATTCCATCCAATACAACGTGCCAGACTGACACACCTGTTTATACATACATGGATATTCCTCTCCCTTCTTGAAATCCATGGGGGTGGTTTAACCACATATTACACCCATCATAATAAACAAACAGACGCTTCTGGTTCCATTATCCCTTTTGAATTATAAGCGCTATTAGCCCAGTTAGCCTGCCTGGCTCAGGAAGTTCAGGACCCTAGAACAGACTGCCTAAGACAGACCAGTCAGAGAAGGTTTTAAGGCTCCATTAAAAGCAGAACCACTTAACTGCCATGTCTCAGTCTAATCTGAGAATACCGGTGGATGTGCTTTCTGGTTAGTTCTCCACAAGCCATTGAGAGTGGTCTGTGCAAAAGATTGTACCAAATTCCGAAATAACCTCCAGTAAGAGGCAGCCAATCACACAGTAAGGAGATGCACCTGAATACAGGAAGTGGACCGATGCCAGTCCAGAGTGGGTTTAAATAGCACTTCAGAGCACTACTGACCTCTGTCTAATGGGGTGGAGAGTGATATTCATGTCAAGAATTTGAGAGCAATAAGCACATAAAGCAGAAAAAACACAGACCAAACAGAAACAGAAAAATTACAAAAACCAACTGAGGAGAAAATTCCAGAAGCTTAACTAGCCACAAGAGCAGAAACAAACTAAACTGATAGCTGCACTGTACAACACACCAGGCACCTACTCTCAGTTCGTTTAACTCACGTCAGTAATGCGACGGGTAACCTCATTTTTGCGTAAAAGAATGACACTTACAAACTGCTTATGATCGTGGCAGTTGTTTTAAGAAGGTTAAGGAAAGTTGCCTTAAAGACAGCCGCAGGAGCACAATGCGATCCCGGCTGCGCCGCTACTTACCTGCCAGTTGGGAGATTGTCAGCAGAGGATCTGTGCTTCAGGAGGAATGCCGGGTCGAGGGACTGTGAGTCAGAGCGAGGGAGAGAGAGAGAGCGGGAGAGAGAGGGAGAGAGAGAGAGCGCACAATGCATATTACAGCACCAAGCCTGCAACCCAAATACCACTTCTCCGCCTCTCACGTCACACCAGGAAAGACTGGCAGGGCCAGGAAGTCAGTGCATTCCCTGTAAGCACATGACCCTACTTACTCCCAGCTGTGAAATTTATGGTCCTTTCGAGTACCTGGAACTATGAACTGGAGCCAGGATGAGTGAAATGACCCTGTGCATAAAGTACACAGATCTTCCTTGCAATAAACATTCATGTATGTTTTTTCCAAATAAAATGTATGACAGGATACATTATAAGGGTGGATGGTCTATGGCCCAACATAAACAAGTCAATCAAAGCACCAATATGTGACCAGCCAGAAGAACACTATGGAAGGTTAATCTCCAGTGAATAGATCACTAAGGCAACACAGATTCCCAGACATATACAGGTTACCATGTAAAATCACATCTTTCTGGGGACTAGTCATTCATTTCTATAGGAAAAATGCTAATGCTAACTATGGCAACCTTAACCCCTACACAGTCCTAACCATAATCATAGGTAACCAAACAAAATACAAGAGTTTTTGGTCCCCATAACGTAAAAAAAAACATGCATTCAATTCATCATGTTGTGGGGACATTTGGTCCCCACAAGGTATACCTGGACTACACACACACACACACTACTGTGAGTACAGTAATTCACACAACTTTTGACCAAAGCTTGACCAAATAAAAGAAAAATTGTTTTCACATCACTTTTTAGTTTACTTACTAGAGAAAAAAGAATGCAAGCAGCTAATTTTGATCCTAGCAGAAGGTGAAGCCATCGCCTTATTCTACTCTGACACATGAATCACTAGGCCAGAAAGAGGGGACATTACCAGTCACAACAACAAATCACCGCAACCATCCCAGAAGACTTAGTAGTTATAACAATGCGTTACTGTGGGAAACCCTCCAGAATGTTCCAGTAGACGGCTGAACGTCTCAAATCAGCACTGAGTGCAGGCACCTGATGGACACAAACAATGAAGAATTAAATGTTTTTTATTACTGAATATATCTTGACGGATAAACACTCACATCCCCAAATACAGCAAGATATTTACTGCTGTTTTTGATTACGTTCCTTTTAGAATATAGGCATAATACCAGGGACAAAAGTCATATATCCTGTTATATCCTTAATTAAGAACTTAATTTCCCCAAGAGGCTGTTCCAACATGAGTCAGAAAAGCATTTCCCAGCAAGTTCTGATTTGTCCTCTATTATAGTGCACACACCTGACAGTCTTCTATTGTCACTGTATTTTATTCATCTACATGTCATGATGTGGATTTTGAGGGACTGAGAGCTGCTATAAAAGCAAAGTGAAGCTCTTCTGTTTCCTGCACCTTCAGTCCACCATGCTCGTCAAAACCAAGTCATCTCTGGGCCACTGTATAATGAATTAGCTGCAATGCAATTCATCATTATATGAAAGAGTCGAGAATGTCAAAGATTCAGAAGGGAAACAAGGCTAAACAATCGCAGGGATGCCATGCTCAGTGCACCTTCCAGACGGACCATTTGCAGAGGAACAGATAAGATAGAGAGCAACTGTCATTTTTTATTTAACATGTAAGCGTTGAGGCCTCTGATGTTGAGATAATAGAGCTCAGATGCACCTCTATTTCTAACCCCAAACCCCTTTACCACCATACCTCAACTGCAAGAATCTGCTGACAGCAAATGAAGTCCGGCTGTTGAAAACAAAGGCCGACTGACAGATCCGGAGTATTCTGCCAGCTACTGGTCTACATTCGGCTGTCTCTTTAAGATAGATGCAGTGGATACTAACTAAATGCTGCAACTGATGCAAATTAACCAACATACTGTAGCTCCCTCAGGATACTCTATAGACACTATATCTAGTCAATCTCCTGGCACCATACCAAGAACCGGGAATGTAGCCACACAGGACCTCAGAAATGCTTCCAAATCTTGTCTGAAACCTGTCCTTTCATATTCCTCAATTTTAGTATGCCCTAAAGAAATAGCTTTTAATTAATTAACTCTGAATTAATTTAATATAAACAAAAGAAATAAAAACTGTTTATAAAGTTACTGTAAGAGTACTGTAATAATAAAATGTTTCCCCCTTGTAAGCCTTGTATGAGCAAATACCTAGTTTGACCTTTTTATTTTTCCATATCATAAATATTACAACAACAGTACTGTATTCACCCCTTTAAAAGGCTATACTCTTCCATATGCATTAATATTAAACTTGTTCTTTACTGGTTCTGCTTGCCTCCAGTGCACTGTACTGTAATTCAGGGCACACTTGGGAACATGTGAGGGAAGTCTATAAACCTAAACAGCGATACAGTGTCCATTACTGAAAATGAAAGTGCTGAGAGGGAACTCTACACCCTCTAAACGGTCCTAGCCTGCCGAGCCTAAACCCAAGTCCATCTGCTGGCTTGCTCACAGGCTGGGAGTGACTCTTCCACTCCTGTCCAGTCCTTTGTATCTACAGACGAGGGGCATGAACGCCTGCACCAGAAAGTTATCACAACTAACTGAAAGGTACACACACAACACAGAGCATCAGACAGCCATATTCCTAACCCCAAAAGGTCTGCCTAGATTTATTTAGTAAATTATTCACACACTAGTATACACTAGCAGGTAGAAGAAAATATTATAGTGCTCAGTGACAGCAGTGATGCATGGTATGCAGTTAGGGAAAAAGGACACAGATTTTTATGCTTTATCTTCATTTGAGTATGAGCAATGAAGAATGACAAATGAAAGCTAAACAAACACATTAAAAACTTTTAACTTTGTACATATCCAGAGGAGGTCTGTCACTACAATCAATGACAATCAGTCCTTTCTACTTCCACGTGGTTTTCTACGCTCATTTAATGACATCATCTCGTTGCGCTTCTGATCAGACGCAATACCACCCGCTCTATTTGTACGTCATACTTTGCACATGCGCAGCATTCATAGCAAATTTTACAGTGGTGCTCGTTTTGTTACGCTTCGTTTCACAGCACTTTAATGATCCAGCCTGATCCCATTAGTATTTCTTTTCACTGCCCCGGGTTCATTTATAGGACAAATAACTAGATAAATGTGTGTTATTTTGTCCATTCATTTCTGAACCCACTGGATATAAACAAGCGCACATAATTGGTACTCATGAAGTATGCGTTCGCTGTAAAGCGATACACGCGGCGATTTCTTGTAGCACCGTAAATATGTACGTATTTTATGCGCATTCGCGCTGTTATGAGAAGAAATTACTGTCCGTATAATCTTCATGTGGCTAATTTGTACTTCTGTCGCGTTATAAAGAAAATGAAGTATTGTTTTGTCATACGCACATCAAATAAATACGCTTTATAAGTTATAAAATAACCTTCGATATTTTGATTAAGACACATACAAACACCATTTTCCTCCTTCCAAGAGCAGATTTCCTAATCATCCATTAGTAGAAAAAACAGGATTCGTCTTGTACAAAATAGCACCAGTCATGTGTAGCTTGAAGCCTTCCATTTCTGATACGTGGCCTTACAACACTTTCAAAACGCACTCAGTGCTACAGATATGACTGGAAATTTCACCCATTAAAACAGAAAACAATCAAAAGCTCTATGTAGGCTGGACAACCCTTAGAATAGATTTTTAAAAAACAATGAATGACCTTTGTTGATACCATGCATGTATCAAACTTTTTTTCCCCTCCACATCAACCAAAGCAAGTCAGTTTTAATTTATCTCAGCAACAACAGAAATAAATTCACAGACATTGCTAACTGTGATCCTTCTGATATTCATTCATATTAAGCCAATATTTGAGCTTCCCATGCATAGGCACATTTGACAACACAGATAAAAATACATGCTGAAGTGATGCAGGAAGCTTCAAAAAGACCACCTGCTTCATTGCTGATATTTCTCCTATCACTCTTTCCCAAAGCAGAAGGTCATCATACAGAAAGACCAATTATCTATGACCAGGCTGAAATAAGAACATTGTGTTGGATTATGGGAACCAAGTCTGACTCATTGTCAGCCAGTTATAGAGATGAATACATATACACACACTTATATGAACAACCCAATGGTCAATATCTTAACTTTGGGGAAATGCTATTAATGTGTCTTACAAAGCCTTTACCAAATGCACAGTTTTTACAAAATGATAGACGACGTTAAAACTTAAACGTCAAAACAACGTTAAAAACGAGTACCACGTACTCGATCACTGATTCATTCATTCATGAAAAAATACAAGTTTTATTTGACACCCGTCTTCAAAGTTAAAAATACTTCTACCTATGACTATATAGAGCTGTAGTGGTTGGATGTATTGTTCAGTTCATGCCAGACGCACTGTGACAGTGGTTCGGATAGAAGGCGAATAAAAGATACCTGGTTGAATACACGTGGCCTGTCCAAATTATACGACAAAAGCTGCTTTATATTCGGCTCATCAAGTCAATTTTAATTTCATCACGGCTTTGTGCAGAAATAGTGCGATCCGGTTTCAAATGGCTTTAAAGCTAAAATAGTTTAAGTAAAAGTTGCGGCAAATACTGAATTTTACGTTAACGTATATACAATTCCCAATTATAAACCTTTAACCTGTTATAAAACATTAAGTAAGATAGCCATGTAGGAACCAAAACACCATCATTATTTTTCTTCTATTGATTTTACTAAATTTACCTTTTAAACGCACAGAGTATTGTTATACTCGTATAACTTTTTTATTAATTGGAATAACTCATGAATCTTAATAACTTGGTTTTTACCGGTAAGAGTTGTGGCAAGAAAATTGAATCTCTGCGCAGAGTATACCAATATTATGCCTAGTGATTCTGGTTTAAAGAAGCCAACGCATTTTAACATGTTTATCTTTAAAATGAGGTGCTTTAAAAGAAAAAAAATGTCGTGGTGTTTCTTCATGAATGGAGTATATATTGCAAGTATTGTTCAAAATCTAAAATTATTCCCCCCTAATCACAGCTGTATGTGGTACATGCACCATCCGATGATTGGTCCATTCCCGAATTCGAAGAAGCACGAAAGAGAGCTCCATGGCAACCTGTCAGACACAGAGAACATTGACTATACGAAACTAAACAGATGGCCTCCTGGACTAGTGAATGGGAACAAGTGCTGCTTTGCAGTCTCTTAATAAATGAAATGTTTTTATTGCCTGTAAGCCAGTCTGACAAAAATGCACCTAAGAATAGAGTATACTGTAGATCTGTCTGTGATTCTAAATTTATGTTCCAGGTAAAGATTTAAGCAAATCAAATTTGCTTAATGTGCTTACATATTGTTCTGTGATTTTAAAAAAATATTATTTAACATGTTTTATTAAACCCCCCTTTAAATTTGGAGCATGTCCCTTTATCACAACCTTAAAGAAAAGCTGAGAAGACCCTTATATTAATGGAGAATTTTTGTGGAAGGCGTAGAGATACTAGATAGTGTTTAGAGAGTACTCTTTTTTAACAGTCATATTAATGATATTGTTACTCAGATTTTGGTACATGTGTCAGGGGTTTGTATCACACCAGGATTTCTTGCTTAGCTGGATAACTTGTTGGATTTAAGGTACCCCAGTTTAAATGGACTTTATTTTTGTTCACTTACATTTAGCTTTTTGTTACATTTACATAATGTATTTTTATTTTATTGTATTAATCTGTATACTGTGTGATGACTGGCACTCCATCTGGGGTGTACCCCTGCCTTATGCCCTATACTCCTTGGAATAGGTTCCAGGTCCCCCACAATCCTGTGGAGGATAAATAATTGGAAGCTGGATAAAGAAACATGGAGGAAATATAAATTCATATATTAAATATATAATTATCTTAAAATGGATAAAGGAAGCAGGATGGAAATGAGAGTGAAATTTTTGAAAACCTGAGCCAGCGATTCCTTATGGGGATACCTTCTGTCGGTAGAGGAAACTCTGCATCACCATTGTTCCTCTGAAGTCACAACTCCATAAACAAAGCTGTGCAAGTCTCAAGGTGACCCACCTACCCCATTCCTGGACCGAGCCATCACTCTACATCTACAGCCACCCCTTCAGCGTGTAACTGAGCCTTCTGTCATTCTCAAGTGCTGCCAGTCAAATGTTTGGTGCTTCTGGGAAAGAAGACCTGTTTTCTCCTTGCATGTTTGAATTAATAAAACAAGGTTGCATCGCGACAATCCTATAAAACGTCATACTTGATTTTAATGATCTGATTGAAGCCATAATGGAATGTTCTGTAGGAAAACTGGACTGGTTCACAGATAAGTTGGTAAGTAGGACACCTGTTAACGTGATATATAGGCCAAAGCCTATCGGACTCGAGGGAGTCCATAAAAAACGGAACACAGACATTTCCCGACCAACAGGTCGAAAAAAAAAACAATCATCTTTACAGGTGGCTGTTGTTCCTTCTGTTTGAAGCCAGTATATTTAATGTGAGAACTTTCAGTCAAAGGGGCATTTATGACAGACAACTGAAACAATGCTGAGCCAGTGAGGGGAAGAGCAGAGTAACTGACCGCAGAACCTGTTTCACTGACCTCAGCAAGGTGCACAGGTTTTCACACTTCCTTCTAAGGAAACAATAAATACAGTTGCGTTTCATAGGAATCTGTTAATTTGTTGGCATCCATCAGGTATTCCTTCCATTTTCCACTTAAGAAGGATTGCTAAATAAGAAAAGGAGGGGGAAGTCTTTACAATCCAGCATTTATCACAGCTTGAGTGATTATTTTCCATAATAAGAAAATTTGGCACACGTCTGTGCAGGTCTTAATTACTGTCTTGACTATGGCATATTCATCCTATTTTTGTGTACTGGGTGTTCTCAGTGGGTTTCAGTTCTTTATGGTGGCATGCACATTCATTTCCATTTTTAATTCCTTTCCCTTGCCTTTCTAGTTTCCATTTCAGGTGTTCATCACTGACTTTTGCGGCCACAGAAAGAGTCGCATGCAAGGAGGATTATATCAGCTGTGTAGCCCTCACTATATTCTAGCTCTCTGGAACATGGAATGATTGCTTATTCTCAAAACTACAAAAAGTTTTTTTATAACACTCACATGCATGCACAGTACATATGCACAGTATGTGTATGGACAAAGACGGGGTGCATTTTCTTCAGTAGTGCTCCAAGTGATACTCCACTCTGTGTATGTTAATGGTTTATCTCTCCACTGCCTCTCACTTGGCCTGAGTCTATTTATAAAGCTGCTTTGCTTGTATTTGCTGGGTGTCTGATGGGTATTATATTACTGCTGTGCATCTTATTTCTCATTTTAAAAAAAGAAGACCTAATTTTCATTTTAGTTGAAAAAAAAGCAGAGCAGTAACTTCCAGCATATATCATCAAAAATCACTTTTGCTTCTTTTAGCTTGTCCCTTTGCCTGACAACACCTAGGCATTTTTACAGGACTCTTGCTGTATCACACCAACTCCCCCATGCCTAGATAACATCATTGTATGGAACAGTGTAAATTTAAACCATGACTATTTCCATTTTAGCAGATGCAAGCTGCTCATGTTAGAAATACGACTCAATTATGGCAGACTAGTGTAGTAGCTTAACACTAATGCTTTGGAAAGTAAGATACTTCTCACAGTGCCGAAATTGTCCTCTTCTGAGACTTAGCACTCTATTTGACAGAACATACATTTCCAGTGGCAAGTACAACCACTGTTTTTCCCATAAAACTGATCAATTAAATCAAAATAAACCTCGGTCCTGTACAGAATAACCCATTACAGAACGTAGACAAATGGATCTAGTTATAAGATTAACTGTAGATGAAAACCACATAGTATGGACAGCGATTTTGTCTGCTGTTTATATTAGTCTTACTCCTGCATGGTGGAGGAGCAGTTTCTGGGAGGAATGGATCAGGGACTTGGAGGGCCAGACCAGCAGGCACACTTGTGGTGCTCGTTAGGGTCAAGGTCCCAGCAGCCGAAGGTCAGGTGATTATTGAGCTACGGCAGATGGAGATTCACCGCCTTGCAGCCACTGCTCCTTGGTGGGTAATGACAGGAGTGACGGGGACCAAGACAACTTGTCAAACAAGAACCTCTGACTTCTTTTGTCAAACAGGCACCTCCAACTTGTGTTCAGTCTTTCATCATTTTTTTCTTTATTTTTATCATCTCAAGGAATATAATGCACAGAAGCTTCATAGAGTCAACCCTAGACTGCTTGCCAAGAGGATTATGAAATAAAGTTCTGCAGAAGTGTGTCACCCCGTTCGGTATGACTTTCATTTCCTCTTTTCCCCACCCCATCTTCATTTCCCTCTTTCTCCAGACGGACAGCTGCTATCATTATCCTCCCATTTCAAATGATGCCCCTGAGGAAGGTTTTTCTTTGAGGGGGGTTGCAGGCAGGGGAGGTTGAGAGAGGCCCTCCACAGTGACTAGACACTGGGTGTTAAAGGTCAGCCCTTCACGCTGTGGGCTCATTGTGTCATTTCCCAACGAGGGTACAGCAGAAAATCACATCCCACCTCCGCCGAGCCCTTGGCAGCTCCCATTGTCCTGCTGCTCACCCCGCCACCCCCCCCCTCCACAGGCCACGCCCACACAGCGCACTCATTACAAGAACAATCCCCAGTATGAAAGATGAGAGCCCAAGGGACAGGTTTTTGTGCACAATAGCAGCCAAGGATTAAGCACAGGCCCCTCCCTTTGCCCCATAACAGCCCCACTCACTGACACAGCACTGCTGCACTGTCACAGGCTCCATACACAAAGCAATAGTGAGATTAAAGAATATTCAGTCATCTCTGCACCCTATTGAAATACGAGAGAATATATCCCTCAATAACACAAACAGCCAACAATTTACAATTTACAGCTAAAGGTTTTAAGGTCATTTCTCTCTGTCCATTAGGTACTCGAGAGTTTGATATACTTGGCTCACATTTGATTGCAGATGATGTAGATGGGCCCAAAGACATTAGAAAACACAGGATTTACCTGAACGTTTCTAGCATATCATGCCTGAGAGATTGTTCAGTCAGCACACAGTCTACAGGAAAATAAGAATGATGTGTTTCAGGGGTATATATAAAAGCACAAAATGTGGACTGATGGGAAGACAGTCATGCAGCTAAAAGATTACCCAGCAAGACATGATGTGCGGATGGCAGAAGCATTTCCACATATGGTTAAAGCTTGTGAATAAGCTCTTTGCGAGACAGTGGCATGGTGACTGCAGCTTCTGGGCATGCTGCAGTGATAGAAATGAAAAACACTATCAGTTAATGGGAGAGGGTTTGTTGGGCTGGTGTGCAGCTGGCAGTGAGGGGTTAATATGCACCAGTCTGTCAGGGTGTCTATTTATACAATAAATATAAACAGAGCAAGAGCTGTTATTCTGTGGAACCGGTTTAGTCAGTTTTTTTGTGAAGTGTGGAACTATACTTAATCTCCTCTTTCATGGCGCATTAGTCTAGCTGTGGCAGAGGGCCCTGGTCCCTTTTGTTCCTTCAGCTTCAGGCTGGCAGGTAGTAATGCACAGAGGCTGCCAGTTCGATTGTAATAACCTAGGGCAAAGTGCATAACTTGACTTCCCACCCATTATTCCATGACTGTTTCTCCAGTACAAGGGTGATTTGATTTGCTTCAATATGCTCTCAGAAAAAAGGGCAAAAAAATCGTACCTTTGCTTGTCACTGGGGCTCTACCAATGTAATTGTACTTTTTAAGGTACAGAAATGGACTCTGAGGAACACCCCAAAGGTGCTTTTGTACCATCAGAGTCTATTTCTGTACCTTAAAAGGTAAAATTACCTACAGCTAAGAGTACAAATGGCAGACCCTTGAGGGTACAGCCCCAGTGACGAACAGAGGTACACATTGATACCCTGCTGCTGTGTACACACAGTTAAAGGTGTAAGGAAAGGTGTCTATAGAGCAGTACAATGGACATTTAAAACTTCCAATTTATTACATTTTGCAATAAATTAGACATGTTTCCCCACTTTCATTGTTTTTAAATATTCCTGCATTAACAAAGCTCAGAAACACATCCAAGCCTAATGGATCACTGCATAAAACAGTTTAACACAACCATCCTCCAGGGTCACACAGAAGACTCAGGATTTGCTGACATCCCTCCTTCATTATTTGGTATGATGACCAGTTATATCTAAACCCCTGAGGATTATTATTATTCAACCACATACTAAATTAACTTAAGTCCTTCAGCCACACAAGAATCAACTAGTGTAAACCAGAATCTGGTTTTTGCCCAAAAAACTGTTGTGATAAAAACGCTTGGTAAACAATTCACTAATTGCACATGATTTGCCATCCACAGCCCTGAAACACAAGTTACCGAAACTAAACTAAGTAGCTTCTGACTGCTGAAGCCTGCTGTTGCCATGAGACAGGCTGGGAGGCCACTGAGAGGATACACAAAACCAACAGCTCCATCCCGCACCAAAGTGCTACTGTCTCCTTCATCCAAACACCAGCCCTATGGATTCATGAAAATCTACTTTATTTTCATCAGTTTTCGAACTTTGACCCCTTAAAACAAAGGCAGACAGAGTTATGTGTCAGCCAAGCTTTGTTCCCCAGATTAATTTGGACAGAGTTCATTTTGAGGACAGCTTCTCAGTGGCCCCCACTCCTATTGTAGCCCTGGCGATAGATCAGGGGCTGCAGGCTGCGTGCCGACATTAAAGGGTAGGCCCCAAATCAAATGGCAATATTGGATATATGTTTACTTCCCTGGCAACAGCCACAAGCCAACCGAACAGATTACTCTCAATTTTGATTCCTCCTGAAAAAGAAATGCCCAGAACCTTCTACTGTTTTATATTCCTTGGACTGTAAAGCACATTTTGACTAATCTGCCATTGCTTGCTGATTTTATTGTATTCAGCATTCAACATATGTTACTGAGCAGTCATTGAAAATTGACAGGTGGAGGGGTATATACTGTATAATATCCACCTTTTATATCTGATAATAATAAAGGCCACTAAATTGTAAAAGCATTTTGCAGTACAGAACAGCAGGACAGCCCTATACGACCCTACACATTCCTGCAGTAGTGGAAAACCAAGCAATTTTCATACTTAAGTAAAAGTGCATTTAAAACACCTAAATGATTCTCAAGCAAGTCCTCCATTAAAAATACTGCTCAAGTACAACTAAAAAATACCTGGTTTTAAAAGTACTTAAGCACAAGGTACTGTACTGAGCCTACAAAAAGCAACCCTTCCCTGTAAATTCATTCAAAACAAGTTTGAATACAGCAATGCAAGTTGCAGTGCATCACAATAAGGAAAACTGAGTCACATATCTTTTTATTCAGAGAACAGGTGAAACTTGTCGAACTTGCTGGTGCACATTAGCAGAATGACTTAATTCTACAGGAAACTAAAGATTAAAAGATCAAAATTTAATAATGAATTATAAATATTTCACGGATGGTACCTTTAGGCCACTTATAAGTGGTGAATGAGCTGAAGAAAATGAGGGTCTGGCTGCAGAACACTGGATGATCTCCACTAGGGTGTCTCCACTGTGGGGCTGGAAATCACAGGAGCTCCACACCTAGGCTGGACATGACGCTACTGACAAATTGATGCTACTGAAGAATTGCTGTTCCCTTCTTGTTTCTTTTAAAATTATGAAGACAGAAATTACTCATATTTTTTTAGGCTACATGAAGGTGAGAATATCATACCAAAATAGTAAATTTAAAATAGGCTATTAAAGTCAATTCCCGTAGATTTAAAGAGATTGTTAAAAAGTTCTCTATTTTGTACTAATATCACAGACAAAACAAATACATATTTTAAAGGACATGATTAAACTCAGTTAATCAGGCTGCATTTATATTATATCCAGCATTACTGTGGGGGTACCACCTCCATTCCTGAAGTTTATGCAAGGTCATGTCTGGGCCAGATGTGGAGGTCATGCAATTTCCAATATGTTACAATTGTGTTACTCCTGTCAACTGTGTAACCCCTGTGTTTTGTGTCAAATAATTTACATATTGGCCAAACTGCAATAAAAATGACGGGGGGCAATTTTAGAGAGGGAAGTCTTACACAAGGATGTTGAATAACTCTAAATTCGGTGTAATTTAGATTTATGTTGAAAAAATATTCATCCTTGATGGCATTAGCCCTCAAAAAATTCATTATGAAGCTTGAATTTCAAATTTTAAAATCAATTTGAGAAAAAATCTCAAATCACCAGATGAATAGGCTCAAGAACTTTCAAACACATTTAATGAAATGTGTAGTGTCTCTTCAATGTCTTCTGTGACACAACTTTTGTCTATAACACAGTTGACAAAATAATAAAATGTTCAGTTTCATGTAAAAAATCATTATAGCTTAAGCTTTGTAACTATAGTTAATTCATTGAGCCCATTATGGGGGTATATTTTGAAAACAACTTGACTATTTAGCAAAAGTGTACACTGATTTCTCCACTTTTTGGTTGATATGAAATATACCCCTACTTATAAAACAACTCACACACACACACACACACACACACATTTGGCACAACACAGGACATTTTGCACTGCTCGGTCAGCACAGATACAAATAGTAAAGTGAAGAGTGAAGGGCAGACAACTACAGAGCCAAATGAAATTGGGCAAGACTATCGCTACAGGATTGAACAATATTGTGATATTGGTCACCTTTGTCCTGTTACGCGACCAAATGATTTAAAGCCCCCCCCCCCCCAAAAAATTTATTTTTTGTAAGTACTTTATGCTTTGTTTTGTGTTAAATGCATATACAGACACTCCTCTACTTACAAACTTTCAACTTACAAACTTGCAGAACCGAGCTCTTGGGACATGGAAGGTCGCCTCTCTGATGGGGAAGGAGCCTGAGCTGATGCGCGAGGTTGTGAAGTTGCGGCTAGACATAGTCGGGCTCTCCGCAACGCATGGCCTGGGCTCTGGAACCAGTCTCCTCGAGGGGAGTTGGACCCTCTTCCACTCTGGTGTTGCTCACGGGGAGAGGTGCCGAGCTGGGGTGGGCATGCTTATTGCCCTTTGGCTGAATGCCTGTACATTGGGGTTTACCACAGTGGACAAGAGGGTGGAGGGACGGGTCCTGACTGTTGTTTGTGCTTATGCTCCAGGCGGCAGTTCAGAATACCCACCCTTTTTAGAATCCCTGGAAGGGGTGTTGGAGAGCACTCTTCCTGGGGACTCTCTTGTTCTACTGGGGGACTTCAATGCCAACGTGGGCAATGACAGTGAGACCTGAAGTGGTGTGATTGGGAGGAACGCCCGTCACGGATTGTCCATAATAAACACCACGTTCAGGCATAAGGGTGTTCATATGTGTACTTGGAACCAGGACACCCTAGGCCGCAATTCGATGATCGACTTTGTAGTTGTGTCATCGGACTTCCGGCCGAATGTCTAGGACACTCGAGGGAAGAGAGGGGCGGAGCTGTCATGTGATCATTACCTGGTGGTGGGTTGGCTCCATTGGTGGTGGGGGAGGAAGCAGGCCAGACCTGGCAGGCCCAGGCATATGGTGAGGGTCTGCTGGGAACATCTAGTGGAATCCCCTGGCAGGAGGAGTTTCAATTCCCACCTCCGGCAGAACTTCTCCCATGTCCCGGGGGAGGCGATGGGCATTGAGTCCGAATGGGCCAAGTTCCGTGCCTCCATTGTGGAGGCAGCTGACCGGAGCTGTGGCCGTAAGGTGGTCAGTGCCTGTTGTGGCAGCAATCCCGACCCTGAAGAAAATCCTATCTGGCCTTTTTAGCCTGTGGAACTCCAGAGGCAGCTGACATGTACTGGTAGGCTAAGCGGGGTGCAGCTTTGGCAGTAGCTGAGGCAAAAAGTCTGGGTTTGGGAGGAGTTTGACAAGGCCATGGAAAATGACTTTTGAACGGTTTTGAGGCGATTCTGGTCCACCATCCGGCGGCTCCAGGCGGGAAACCGCTGCAACATCAACACTGTTTATGGTGGGGATGGGGTGCTGCTGACCTCAACTCGGGACATTTTGGGTCGGTAGATGGAATACTTTGAAGACCTCCTCAATCCCACCGGCATGCCTTCCAATGTGGAACCAGAGTATGGGGACTTGGGTGTGAACTCCCCTATCTCTGGGGCGGAGGTCGCTGAGGTGGTTAAAAAGTTCCTCACTGGCTGGGCCCCGGGGGTGGATGGAGAACATTTCAAACTGGATTTAAGGAAGCACTTCTTTACGCAACGCATAGTCTTCCTGATAACGTGGTGCAAGCTGAATCCTTGGGTTCCTTTATATCAGAGCTACAGTAGATAAGATTTTAACAACTCTGAGTTATTAGTTAAGTTCTCCCCAAGCGAGCTTGATGCGCCGAATGGCCTCCTCTCATTTGTATAATTCTTATGTTTCTTATGTTCTAATCCGCCCGGAGTTCCTCAAGGCTGTGGATGCTGTTGGGCTGTCCTGGTTGACATGAATTTATATAATTCTTTCAATTGTTTGAAATGCACTTAGTGTTATGCAAATATTATTGAAGAAATGTACCAAAGTGACTGAGAAAGACTGTAACAGAAAAGTAATATATTGCTCAAATGGTTAATGATGGTCGTGTAGAATGTAAAAGTTGCCCCAACTCAAAACAATTAAGTACAAATCCAAAAAAACCTACTTGATTAGAGTAACAAAGTATTTGTATTTGTACTTTACACCCAGGATTTACACCTGGGATTACCTATATTATCCGCAAAGGGCTGGTGTGTATGCAGGTTTTTGGGATAACCTACAGGCCAGCTGTTCAAAGCCAGGTGCGAGGACTCTTCAGCCAATCAGTCCTCTAATTAGTAATCTAATTAGGGAGTTGCCTTACACAGTGAGTATGTTGCCTTACACAGTCTTACACCTATGTGCAGAGTCCTATAGGGTCATATACCACCCTACACATATATACAGAGTGCTACATAGCCAAGAACTGCCCTACACATCTCCACATAACCCTAACAAGCCAAAAACTGTCCTTTACATCCCTACAGAGCTATATTCTTCTACTCATCCATGCAGAGCCCTACAGAACCATAAACTTACCTATTCTTCCCATCAGCCCTACAGAGCCATCAGCTTCCCTAAACATCCTCAAAGAGCCGTACAATGCCGTATATTGCCCAACATATCCCTATGGAACCCAGGAGAGAACCATACTGTCCTATTCATTCTCGCAAATCCATACAGGGCACACCAACAGAACTACACAACTACAGAGCACGCTGCAGCACCAGAAGGACCAAATCAGCCAATTACATCCTCTCTGGGATCGCAGGAATTAGACTGGTGTTCTATCCAGCATCTAACAAAATAAAATAAGATTAAAATGAGTGTGTGAAAACTGGGACACTAAGGAAGGATACAGTCCTCAGCTGGTCACCATCAACTCTCAGTTAACAGCTCATTTATATTTTTGACCAAAAGTACAAGGCTGGCACCATTACTTCATGATCTCTTGACACAAAGGGATCGTAGTGACTCCCCTCTTTGAATGGTGAATGCCTGGGGGAGCAGTTAATGCATCTTAAAGGATATTCTAATGGCTTCGTTTCAATTTGCAAATACAGTGGTACCTCGGTTCTCGAACTCACTAGAACTTGAAGTCGAACAAACCAGTTTGACCTAGATCTCGATCTGAATATTAGAAACCAAACCATGAACACCGACCTAATATAAATTGTACACGCCAGGAAATGAGTCATACTGCAATGCAATTCTTACTTTAATGCCTTCTTCACAGACTGGACAATTAACCAAATAAAGCAGCGCAGTATTACAGTAACTAACAATAAATAAACCACTAACTTACGTGTACTATTAGAGCATTTACACTCACCTAAAGGATTATTAAGAACACCATACTAATACTTTTGCCTTCAGAACTGCCGTAATTCTACGTAGCATTGATTCAACAAGATGCTGAAAGCATTCTTTACAAATGTTGGCCCATATTGATAGATTAGCATCTTGCAGTTGATGGAGATTTGTGGGATGCACATCCAGGGCACGAAGCTCCCGTTCCACCACATCCCAAAGA
>JABFDZ020000109.1:15824719-15839307 GCA_019775955.2 Pollimyrus isidori | reverse complement strand
CCTGTAAAACTGAAACATATAAGTCAATGCAGTTTTTGTAATGTCAACAATAGCCAGTATTTTGAAACCTGGTGTACTTTGATTGACTGCATGTACTTTGTAAAGTGAAAACAAGTGTTATTCTTTGACAGAATCATTTCATTTTGACTCAGTTTTCCAGTGTTTTGGTAAAGTTAGTGTGTGCAGAGAAAGATGTCTTCTATTTTGAAATGAAGAGTTAGTATATTTTTAACAAAATTTATTTTTGAGAAGAAAATTATCCATTTGGCTAATTGTGTTTTGTAGTTGTGAGTCTGTGTTAAGAGTTTAAAAAAAGTATCTGAAGTATGGGTAAGCGCTTGTTAGTGACTGAAAAAAACTGTAAACATACTTACAGGAACTCTTGAATTATAAACCTGTGTCCATAGTACCATGTCTGTCCAAAGTTCTTCAGCAGAGAGCCTCAGCTCAGCTTCAGTCACACACACAACACATTTGAAATATTCCAGTCTAGCTTCCGTAAAGGAAGCACCACTGAAACTGCTTTAACTGGAGTTGTAAATAATATAACAATATCAAATTATTCCACTTAGTCAATTTTTCCAATATCACCATTAAACTACAAACACATACTGTTCATTACAAGCAATCCATAACTGAAAAGGGGAACAGGAAGAAGATAAATCTTGTATGCCCTGCCCTTTTCTCAATGATTATACAATAAATTACATATGGCCATATACATAAACTAACCTCATCTGTTGGCACATTAGTTAATTGCTAAAGTGAAGTGAAGTGAAGACTTGGATAAATTAAATTTTCAGTCATTTGTTGCAGAGAAGACCAAGGTTCCTTTGTTAGGCAGGACGTTGGACATGCCTGCTATAATCTCCACACCGTGCTCTAAGGGGCTAAACTTCTGCCTCAGCAGCTCCCTTCATAATCTAAGCATGACCTTAGATACAGTATAAGCATCTCATTTAAATCTCATGCTACAATGTTTTCTTACTAGTCAAGACACTGATGAACTAATATATGTATACAGTAATTTACACTACTGTAACATTCTATCAATGTATGTATGTTTTCCAAAATGTTAGTTTTTTAGAGTTTTTTTTTCCTCTCTTCTATTGTCTTCTGCCTTTTTTCCAGGAGGGTTAAATGGGTGAATGTTGGTTGAATACCTTTATGTGGCACACTGGATGTCTTCAGCAAGTTTGGAAGTTTTGTGTTGAAAACTGACTGGATGGAAGCAGTGTGAAAATGTTCTCCATACAATGGGAAAATGCTATGGAAATAGGGAAGAAAATGAAGGATGTGTTACGTACTGTCAGTGGTCGAGCGGTAAAGCAAGCGAGAGGACCCAGGAAATCGGGGAAACGGGGTCTATTAGGAGCGACTGGACAGACGGCAGACCGACAGTAAGACAACGTTAATGCCAGATTGCCGGAACTTACGCAGATGCAGACTAAAGACAAAAAACCGGCAGGCAGTAACACGAGACAGGTGAGAACAATTACGGAAAAACACTGGGTAACGAGGTGGGCGTGGCACACATGAGGATCATTCGGAGCGGGACGTGACAAGATGCAGGTGCAATATCAGAAAGATAAATACAAGCAGACTTGTATTTCAGAAGTTGAGTTTCTAGGTAATAAACTAGAATAAAGCGATCAAAAATCATGGGAATAATAATAAAAGTATTACATAAAAAACTTCAGAACAATATGGGATTACTTGCTCAATCACATAATGAATTGAATTAAAAGAATAAACTTAAATTTAACTGCACATTGTGGGAATGACAAAATTGTCTGGACATATGGATACGTATATGGATGGCCGGATGTATAGTTTTACACATTCTAAAGTATTTCATTTTGATTTTGAGAAACAATGTGGTGATAAATCTGTAGAATGTGGTTCTTGGTGCTGCCCTTTTAAAAAGGCATTGTGAGGGCAGCTCAGAGACCCAGCCCAGGAAGCTGAACATAAAATCTGTCCTTAAACGCTCCCCCTGTGGTCTCCACTTACTCTCCCCGCCCCTCTTCACTTAAAGCTACCACTAGGCCTGTGAAAAACACCACCAGACGGGAAGCATGCCAATCCACAGGAACTCTGCCCAGAGCCGCAGCGCTGCTAAAACTAACCCAGAACTGGCCTCAATTCAGAACTCTCTGGCCTTTTTTCAGGGCCCGTCCATTCCCTGTTCACTGGGGAGGGACAGCTCATCTCCTTTCAGACTCAGCAACAGCCTCATGGGTTGATCAAGACACCACTAAGATTTAGGATGGGACTAACAAGAAGATAGTTTCCCAGCTGTGGTCTTTCAAGCTCAGACCCCCTGTGTGTCTGCCAGCAGTCACATGCCTTCGGTCTGTTTATATAGACTCCCCAAGTCTGTGGGTCCACCATCCTTCTCCTCCTCCTCCCCTCCTTGCCTCTCTTGGCCAGAGTAACAGGCTGCCTCCGCCCGTAGCCTGACAGTTAGACAGAGAAGTGGAGAACCGTGGTGATTTTCAGCTGGATTTTCTTTAAGTTTTCCCTGTAATTCTGACAGCCAAGTTGTCCACTTTGGGGACAGAGCAGTGAGTACCTGTTGCACGCCTTGCAGGTCAGGGTCTTGGTTGTGTTGTTGAGTCTGTTTCTGCAACTGTAGCTAAGCAAAATTATTTGAAATTAAACACATCAAAAATTCATGAACAGGTTTGACTAAGGAAGATATGTTGAAAGATAGCGTTGCTTTACTTGGATTGTTTTTTTAGAATAATGAATTATTCTTCCTTTTAGAATTCAGTGCCTGGGTCTATTTTAGTCTGTCTTGTGTTGTTTGTAACAATTACTGGCAAGTTATACAACAAACAAAAAAGTAACTGCCATCCTTCATGACCATTTTGGAACGATATCAATCAGTTAATTACAAACTAAAACGGTGCGTCCTGCCTCGATTGTCTTCAAAGCTTGTATACAAGTTAAATATTCTGTGCATGGAGGTCATTAGGACAGTGCTTCATGGCTGGGGTGCCACGCAGCTGTCAAATCTGCCAGATCTTTCACTAGAAGGACAGACAGACTTAGACCAGTCATGTAGCCTGTTTACTATGTTTTTAAAATACCACACTCTATATGAGTGTATTTTACATTCACAATATGAGTTTTGACTGTAAAAAAATAATTCAGGTATAAAATATGACACTTGTTCTTTGTGAGCCCAACTTTCCAGGAAAGGTTCCGAAAGGTAATAAAGTACTGGCTTAAATTAAATTATTTTAATGCATTTTTTAGATGGACTAGAGAAACATCCTCTACAGTTAACAGATATTGTGTCATTTATACCCTTTCAGTTTTCCTCTAAATAGTCTAACTTATATCCCTTCAAATTTTGCCAAAGAAATTGTATTGCAGTTTTTCTGTCACTTTGGTAAATTTCTTAAGTCATCCTTAACATTTGCAAAAAGTGCATTTCTTGATTTCGTACAAACTGCACCACACAATGGTTTACCTGCAAAAGCCTGTAACTTGCTCAAACTCCTTAGTCCACCCCTCAAAAGTAAATATTTATGTCATTGAACTTATTGCCACCAGAATGACAAGTCCTTTTGTCATTGATCATGAACCAGATGGTCAAAATACTTAGCCATGCTGTTAACAGAACAGTGAACTCTGCAAGTACTTTCCGATGTGAACTATGGCTAAGGCTTTGATGACAATGAGTGAAAATGCCCAAGGTTGTACTTTTTCTGTATGGTGTATATCAGTTTCAACAGTAAAACGTTACCTTTACTGCAACACACGCACAAACATATATTTTAAAAGTACACATACATATGTGTGTGCAACAGTATATGTACAGTATGCAACTATAAAGTAAATTTACTGTGTACTATAAAATGTAAATGGAATACTGTAACGTGGAGCATTGCAGTAAGTATAAAATATTACAGTACAGTGCACATTATTGGATTACATACCTGTTGTCTCTATGAAGAGTATCGATGATTGAAGGCACGGTTGTTCTCCCAACATACCACTTGACTGCACTCTCTGACCAGCCATGCCCACTGTAAGGCCATGACTGAGGACAATGTCCACGATTGTGGCCCTTATTTCATCAGGAACATGGCCTCGGTTCTTGGCCTCTTCTACATCTTCCTTTGTTTTGCCTCCATACCCTTCCACCATCCCACCTTACTCCTCTTCTTCTGACCAGCTGTTGATCCTTTCCTTATTGTTCTTCCACTGTCAAATTGTAACACTGTGTTGTGTTCTGTGAATATATGCTTGCCAACTGAAAGTTGATGAGATGCATCTCTGAGCTATTTTAAAGAACTGGTTGATCACTGGTCCATCTAATGCTTCAAACTTTCTCCTCTATTGATGACAGTCAAGATTGAACTGAGAGTAATTCATAAATTCAGGACACATTTGTATAAAAAAACTAATAGAAATGCATAGAGAATATGTTTGAGGGATTATGACAACTAGTTCAACCATTTTTCATATAATGACTTACGCAATGATCTAATACCTAGATGTTTTGGGTGGTAAGACTATTCAACAGAGTGCCAGTATAATACATGTTGACCAACATGTCATAAATATTTGGTAGTGCAGAAATCAGCAGATGATTTTACATAATCATTTGCATGATTGTGCCAAAACATTTTGACCAAAAGAATGAGACTTTGCATTTATGACGTGCACAAATAACTTGTTGATGTGGAGGTTGCACAAGTAGTTATGAGAATTTCTGAAAAATGAACTAAGGCAAGTAAGAAAAACTGTAACTTCCACAAAACAATAAAATCTCAGACTAGACAAAAAGCTCATTTGGAAGGTTTGAAATGTGACAGTGAGAGAGGACAATAAAAACATTACGTTTCTAGACAATATCATAAATGTCCCCCTAGAGGGAGATTGCATGAGAGACAGCATTCATGAGCTACTTAGAAACAAAATTACATCCAGGCAGGAAAAGGAAGACAATGTTGCATTTGGGAAGCATTTACCCATAAACTAGGGGTGGGGAATCTATTCCATGGAGGGCCAGTGTGGGGGTGGGTTTTTGGAATGACCTGTCAATCAGCCAATAATAAAACAGTGGTTCTTAACTCCAGAGGGCGGGGGGGCTGATTGGGAGGTCGTGCCAAAAACCCACACATACACCGGCCCTCAGTGGAACCGATTCTCCTCCCCTGCTCTAATGAGTGTGAAGCGTGTCCCCAGTTTTCTTACGTTTTAAAATCTACTAATATGCCAGCAAAACCGTGGTCATTGTGAATCATTACATTTGATATTTTCATGATTTCTTCTTTTGTAATTAACTTTGCATTCAGAAAGCCAATTAGTTATTTTGCCTGCATTATTTCTGGCCTTTATTTCTCAACAACAGTTGCACCCAATTAAAAGTCAAAGCCATTACAACCTCTTATATAACCGACACAAGTAAACACTTAGATATTCACACTAGAGCTGGGTGATATGACATAACATTCATATTGCGGTATAATTTGAACCATAGACGGTAGACGGTATAGGCCTATATTGCGGTAGGCTATATGATTTGATCTGTAAATTTCAATAAAAGCAGTAAACAAGTGACAGAAATAGACTAGTGTCATTTATATTAGTATGACCATCTCTCCCATAAAGGTCCTGCCAGCCAGAGTCCTGCACGGGTTCGGGTACCCGACGGATGACCCCTGTTTTGTTGAAACGGGTGAAAAATATTGTACTGTGTCGGATACGGGGTCGGATCGGGTTGGACGCAGGAAAGCTAAATTGCGGTTTTCAAAACATCATGTGCCAACAAAAAATACCCTAGGAGCTATATTTTAGTGACAAAATCCCTGCGCTCAAGATGATAAAACATAAAATCCATATCAGTTCATGCCTGCACGCGCATTCCCGGAAATTTCTCCCACTTTCATTTTCAAAAACGCGTGCGATCTCCTCCAGTTGTTCGTAATGGATGCTGAAGTAGTCAGCTGAGGCCATCAACTGTGGAGGATATCCGTTTTTACACAGTAATATAAAGCACCGCACCAAACGCTAGTCTTCGCTTTTACGTAGGAATTCCAATCGGGAAATCAAAGGAAAATGGATTTAATCTGATTTTCATTCGGGTGCGGGTCGGGTGTTGGTATTTATTTATAGCGGATCGGGTGCGGAATTCTATTTCTGTCGGATAACGGTTCGGATACTGGTTTAAGTATGACGGGTACGGGCAGGTGCGGTTTGTCAAAATCTGACCTGGCATATCGTTTATACCGTTTATACCGCCCAGTACTAACTCACACGACCATTTACAAAGTGCGGCTATGTATGTGATTATAAGAGTAGTATTATCAAAACAATGCTTGAAGTGGGAGAAAAACAGGTGCAGGTGCTCACCTTGTTATTCAGCACCAGGTGCACATACTCCCCTTGTTCCATCAATATTCTATAATTAAATAATACAGGATCTGTATTATCAATATTATTCCTGTAATTTAATTGATATAATTTGTAAATGGGGCAGCATGGTGGTGCAGTGGTTACCAGTGTTAGGCCTACCTCACACCTCTCCCCATGTCGTGCAGGTTTCCCCTCACAGTCAAAAGATGCTGAGGCTAATTGGAGTTACTGAATTGCCCATAGGTGTGCATGTGTCAGTGAATGGTGTGTGAGTGTGCCCTGCGATGGGCTGGCTCCCCGTCCCGGGTTGTTTCCTGCCTCGTGTCTGTAGTTACCTTGATGGGCGCCGGACCCCCCGCGACCAAGAAGGATAAACGGTTTGGAAAATAGATGGAATTTGTATAGATTTCGAGTACCATGGGTCGTACACATTAATAGAGCTTTCATTTTTTATTCTCGCTTAATTAACTAACCTTGCGAGATCATTAATTCAGCTACTCTCGCTGTCATGCCTTTCAGATGCTGCGGATGACGGCTTGGCGCCTCGGCAACCTTTTGTCAAGACGTGCGACGATGGCGGCGACCGGTGGTAGTGTGAGGATGGCATCCCAGGGGCATCGTAAGCACGGGTTTTGTTATATGTATACGTATTGAGTTGCCATTGAAAAATAAACAGCATTACAGATACAAAGCACCGAGTTGAGTTGGTAAGTGCGCGTGGGACGTGCACTTTGCCAACAGAGGGCGCTATCGGCCAAGGAACTGTATTGAAGACATCCCTAATGTTGAAAAGCAAGCTGTTTAGAATTAAAAATTATCTGCCAAACTATGAAAAGACGAGCAAGGAATGTAGAAGTTTTTGTGGTTTGCCCACGTTGCGCGTGTTAAACTACCAACTACGGTCTTGCACACACAAAATATTTAAATGGAAAAAACAACGCGACTGACTCCGATTCATATCCTTTAAATATATTTAAATTTTTAATAGCATATTTGAGTGTTTCACCATATGTAAACTGCATCACTTTCAACCTTGGTTTGCCTGTCATGTTTGTGTCCTGTGCCATATAGATGTCTCCACGCAATCAGACATGTCGCTGCCTATGTACCGCGATCGTATAGACACCCCACTGCCAGACAGACCGTATCAAGACACTCTCAGCGCAGTGGAGAAGAGCCTGAAACAAAAGGAGAAGGGGCCTTGGACGCAGCTCTCCAAGGAAGAAAAACTTGCCCGTAACATCAGCTTCCATATTTGATTCTTCCTTTCGTTCCTCTCTACCTAACTACAGGCAGTCAGCAAAACTGATTGCTTTTTTAAAAAATTGACTTCCTCCGTTTTTTCCGTTTCTTTAACATTTCCTCCTCCTGTCTCTTCGTTCCTTCTTGTGTCACACCCTCACACAGTCTACAGGCTGATGTTCAGAAAGACCTACGCAGAGATGAAGGTGCCGTCTAATGAATGGAAGACTGTCTTTGCTGGAATCTTATTTTTTATCGGTATTACGGGCCTGGTGGTCCTCTGGCAGCGATATAACGGTGGGTAGGCGCAAAACTGGTGTAGCTCCCATCATGGCTATTCATAAATCCAATCAATGAAATCTCCATGCTCTTCAAATATTTCAGTACCATAGAAGCAATACAGTAAATTAATTCAGTATCTCAGGGCAGTAATAAGCAAAACAGTTATATGCATGATAATTTATTACAATCATGTTTATGGTACCCTGTGAATGATTAAAGATGGGTGTCTTTGTGTTATAGTGTTCCCTCCACGGCCTCACACACTGGAAGACGAGTGGAAGTCCAAGCAGTTAAAGCGGATGATTGACATGAGGATCAACCCCATTGAAGGCTTATCCGCCAAATGGGACTACGACAAGGGCCAGTGGAAGTAGGGTTCTCGGTTTGGGGGCCATTCTTTGAATTCTGGCAATGGCAGGATTATTTCTGCATGGAGTATAATTAGTCCATCCTCCTCTCTGTCATGAATGTAACTTGTCTGTCAATTAGCACACACCTGACACACTTGATCACTCCTCATGAATGACACGGCCCCTTTTCCACATTGTCAATTTACCATTATAGCATAAGCACTTAACATTAACCTAAAGTCAATCATACTTCCTGTGGTTCTTTATCTCCCAGCTGTTAATTCACATTTGCGTTACATTCAACATAAAATACTGAATTCTTCTTATATGGGTATATCATTCTGTATTTCACTGTAATTTAATCTATTAAACTTGAAGATAATCTAAAGGAATCTTCATTTCAGTCAAAGATATGGTATTATATTTGTATTTTGTATAATGTTTTACTACATAGGTAGCAAAAATTATACAAGTAAGGATGAGAAGCAAAGAGGAAGTATTAAAACAGTTTTTTGTGGGCTTTCTTCCAAATCCAAAAAGGTTTTGGGTCAGTGATCATGTTCTATCAACGCCTTTCATTAATTTAATAGCTTTTAATTTAAAAGTCATTTTATGTATTTAATTCACAAATTCATTTTACGGTATCGCACTTCTATTAGAGGTGCACATAAGCAGCCAAGGGCATAAAATATAATTGGTTTGGAATTAATTGATGTCGTTTGACAAGTAAAGACAGAGGAACCCCCTTTTGTGAAGGACGGCATCTCGAACTGTGGCAGTTAGTAAGGTTCCGATGCCTCCCCATTGAAGTATGAACCAATTTTCTTTCAGCAGTCATCAATTTAAGGAAATTTTACTGAAATGCTTGGTCACTATTACTTTTGAAAATGTAACTCCACCTTGAAATGTCAGACCTAATCTGATTTTATGTAACAATGTTGTACACCTACACTTTATATTTAGCTGCTTATAATTAAGTAGGGCAAATTATGATGTAGTAAATTGATTAAAATTAAATCTGCATTGGAAGTAGCATCTGTGAGACTTATGCCCTTCAATTACATACATGTCATAATTCAGAAAACTTTTTTGTAGAGGAAATAGTGTAAGAAGTAAACTGTTATAAAAATCACAGTCTGTTATATAAATAAAATTATTTCAATCTACAAATACATGAACATTTCATATGCGCTGTTTATTTACGTGGTCCTTGCATTGCAATATCTGCACAAACAACAGCCACATACACATGGATGCTTGCACACCCTCGCAGCAGACTTGAATGACAAGACCATCTGTTTTTAGTGACAGTGTGTCACAAAATACACTTCATATTTTTAGAATATATGTGAAATCTGATGTGATGTGAGGTCATGCGATGGCCAGAAAGATGCTCAATAAAGCAAATTATAGCATCTGTCCATCCACGCATTTTCTAAGCCCAGGTACTGGATTGAATGTCTCGAGAAGCCTCATGCATATGCCAGGAACCACAAAGGAAAAGGCACGTGTGTTTGGTCCATAGGAGGATGCTGGATTCCAGGAACACATTTTGCACTCTCATACTCATTTTCCAAAAATACTTTTTATATCTTTATCTTTAGCTTGACATTTCCTAAAGACATTTTAACAAAATCCCAAAGTTAAAAGCATCCCACCCATTCATTTTCATTTATCAAATGTCCCATCATTACTGTGACCCCCTGCTAAGTAAGCAGTTATGGAAGATAGATGGGCCTGTCCAGTCAAGGTCGTAGCAATGTCAAGGTTCAGGGGGCTACATCCTGGACACACAGCCAGTCACCAACCAGAACAGCACGTCTCGATTGTTGGAGGAACTTTGAAAATATGAACATAGGAAAAAAGGAAGAACACAGATATCTGGGGATGGTTTTGTATCTATAAAAATAGAGTGAGAATGTGGCTCTTTGATGCCTGTCCAGTCAAACAGGCAGAGGAGCCACATCTGACTCCAGGATAGAGAGAGATGGGCTTCTCTCTGTAGCTGAAAGTGAGCAGCAGGAGCCCTTCCTACAGAAGGGTCACCTGGCTACCCGTGTCTCATTTCCCTGCTGTGTTTACAGATGCTCGCATGCTGCCATTTCAACCAAAGCAGTCAGCAAGCAGGAAAAAGAAGGCAACTCTTTCTGGATGACAAAGCTTAATAAAACGTCCTGTAGAATAGAATTCTTTGTGTTCTTCTTCTCCTTCTTCTTCTTCTTCTTATTATTATTATTATTTTTATTTTCATTACATTGTTAATGGAGGAGAGCTTGAAATGATCCATTCTGGTACTGGACAGCCATGCTGGGTGGCGTACCGCAACTGACACAGACTCACTATGACCCACCCCTCAAAGAAAGAAACACTTTTTGAAGAATGAGACATTTTTGAAACAATGATTTCGAAATCATTCAATTATGAGGACGCTGTTCAGCTGTGATCACGTGTACTGAGATGTGCTACATTGTTTCTGCTCAATTTTACTGTGATAATATACCTTCACATTCAGCTGTGCATCTGTTGCTGGGGGTATCTGGTTTATTATGTGTGAAAGAAGCTTCTTTCACCACCATTGAGGAGCCATAATTATTTATGCAACTACTACTTTTAGAACCACAGCAGTGTAACTATTCAGGTAACATGTAAGCATGTAAGGTAAGACTATAATTTATTCCAACTTATCTGGACATCTATTCAGAGGCAGTGTAACATATGATCCTGTCAAGTGACAGCAGGAAGTGGGACAATAAAAGTAGTATTTGTGAGAGCAAAGCCATAAACTTCATGAAATATTCATTTCAATTCAGATATTATAATTTGGTTTTGTAAAGTGAAGGCTACAAGGCAAAACTTGAATATGTTAAAGTTTTCAATTAATGGACACCTTCACCCATGAGGACCCAATCATGCAAATTTATTTTTATATTCATTTTATGCACTTTGGTCTGATTAGGCTCACTGAATTCCTCTCTCAGAAACTGGTCTGTATTTACTGCAGCCATTTTATGCTTTGTGAGAGAATAGCTGTGTTTCTTACTTCTACACTGCATGAGAGAGTAGTTATGTGTTTGGACATAGAGTGCATACTACAAATTTTAGGACATGAAATTCATGATTGGAATAGTTTATTTTTCATATGAGCAAAATAAGTGGAAACTTCCTAAAAATTACATGTGACTGGGTAGCTGACAGGGTTAAGTATCTAGAAAGGACTGCTAGCTAAAAAGCAATCAAACCTGTCGACTGATTGTTTATTGTAGGCGTTGTCAGTTCCCTGATTATAGCGAATGTGCAGTGGTATTCCATTTCATAAGGGTCCTTCTCCCAATTACAATTACATGACATTATCTCATATATCAATGAAACATTTCTGGAGCTAAAGGAAAATGGTTATGCAGGAACAGAGAGAAAATGTGCACAATTAATGCAGAAAACCTGATGTGGGTAGCAGAAATAGGTATATACACTAAGAGATTCATGGTCACAACAAACTAATTGCTTGGAGTTTTAATGTGAATGTTTCTGGGCTTAATTTAATTGTGGCAGCTCTCATAAGAACATAAGAAACTTACAAATGAGAAGAGGCTATTTGGTATTCGGTTGCCAGGGTGGTTAAAGAGTTCCTAGGTGGCCGGGCCCTGGGAGTGGATGAGATTAGTCTGGGCTACCTGGAGGCTTTGGATGTTGTGGGGCTGATACACCTTCTCAAAAGTGCACAGAGGTCAGGGACACTACTGCTGGATCGGCAGACCGGGGTGGTACTTCTGTTTCTTCCTGCATTTCTAAACAACTCAATTTGGTGAATTGGTTTCTGTAAATTGCCCATAGTGTCTAATTGTCTGTATGTGTATGCATGCAAGTGTGTACATGTAGGTGTCATGTGATGGACGGATCTCCCATCCAGGATGTTCCCCAGCCCTGTGTCATGTGCTACCTGGGATAGGCTTCAGGCATTGGATACGCAGTTTGGATGTATAACTTGGTTGTATAACTATATATTTGCAAATTTGAATGAAGCCATTAACATATACCCTAAGCTGCACTAACTGCTCCCCCAGGCATTCACCATTCAAAGAGAGGAGACACTAGAATCCCTTTGTGTCAAGAGGTCATGAAGTAATGGTGCCAGCCTTGTACTTTTGGTCAAAAATACAAATGAGCTGTTAACTGAGAGTTGATGGTGACCAGCTGAGTACTGTATCATTCCTTAGTGTCCCAGTTTTCACACACTCATTTTAATCTTATTTTATTTTGTTAGATGCTGGATAGAACACCAGTCTAATTCCTGCGATCCCAGAGAGGATGTAATTGGCTGATTTGGTCCTTCTGGTGCTGCAACGTGCTGTGTAGTTGTGTAGCTCTGTTGGTGTGCCCTGTATGGATTTGTGAGAATGAATAGGACAGTATGGGTCTCTGTTGGGTTCCGTGTGGATATGTTGGGCAATATACGGCATTGTACGGCTCTTTGAGGATGTTTAGGGAATCTGATGGCTCTGTAGGGTTGATGGGAAGAATAGGTAAGTTTATGGTTCTGTAGGGCTCTGCATGGATGAGTAGAACAATACAGGTATCTTTTGGGCTCTGCGGGGACGTGAAATACAGTGTATGGCTTTTTAGGGTTATGTAGAGATGTTTTGGGCAGTTCTTGGCTATGTAGTACTCTGTACGTATGTGTATGGTGGTATAAGACCCTATAGAACTATGCACAGAGGTGTAAGACTGTGTAAGGCAACGCACACACTGTGTAAGGACACTCCTTAATTAGATTACTAATTAGAGGACTGATTGGAGTCAAACTCATTTGGGGAGAACTTAACTAATAGCTCAGAGTTGTTAAATGTAGTTCTGACTAAAAGGAACCCATGGTTTTAGCTTGCACTACACTAGCAGGAAGACTATTGCAAACTCTAATTACATGCTGTGTAAAGAAGTGTTTTGTCAAATTCAGTTTAGAATGTTCTCCTGCTAATTTCTACCTATGGTCACAAGCTCTAGTATTTAAACTATTATTAAAGAATAACTTTAGTCTGTACATCCTTGCTGTTGCACTATATCTTAGATTGTATATTTGGATTGTATATTTAAATTATATACTTGATTTGATAGATTGTATTCATATTTTGTAATTTTCTTTTTTACTCCTACTTTACTTATTACCCTTTTTCTTCTATTTTTGCACAGCCAAATAAGGGTGACTCAGACATACATTTTACTGCATGTTGTACTGTATGTGACGAATACATCTCTTGAACCTGAAGTAGCCATTTTGCTGAACAGCATCGAAACCTGTGAAAATCTTATATGTCTGGATCATGTCCCTCCTTAATCTCCTTTGTACAAGGCTGAACAGATTCATCTCAGCTAACCTTTCCTCATAAGACATTCCTCTAAGACCAGAAATCATACTCGTAGCCCTACGTTGAACCTTTTCCACCAATGTTCCTTTCAAGGTACGGTGACCAAACTTGCACACAATATTCTAGGTTGGGTCTTACCAAGGAATTGTATACTCATAGTATCACTTCCCTTGACTTAAACTCCACACACCTAGACATCCCAACACCCTATTGGCCTAACAGTAATGACCTATCTTACATTTGTGTGCAGTATGTGCAGCTCTCCTGAACACTTTTAATAAAAGGCCAATTAGTGTCTGCCAGCTTCTGGACCTGTCACAATTATTTAATTAATTAAGACTTAAAAATACAAACATGTTACATTTATGAATTTAACAGCCTGTGGAATTCGCTGCTATCTGATGCTCTTGTGTTTTTACCTCCAAATGACAGAGTATTGTATGGGGAAGACAGTTTGCAATGGATTGAAGTGAAGGGCAAGTAAGACAGTTACAACTTTATAGTCTACAGCTTGTCAGCAATGCACTTCCCTAAATAATGAATTATTAGAAGCTTTGTTACTTTTGATGAATGTACATCTATGTCCAATTTAATCCTAATATTGCTGTGCTTTATTTAAATACTAAATATGCCTAAAAGTCCAATATGAATTCAGCCTATTGTTGCTATAATAGCCTCTGTTTTGGGAAGGCTTTCCATTAGATGTTGGAACAATGCTGGTGGGATTTACAGCCATTAAGGTTGGGTTTTGATACTGAACTATCAGGTCCCTTTCTGTGGCCGATCACTTTGCAACTGAACTAGATCCCAAACGTGTCAGTATCACTTTCCTTGTGGGTGACCAGGACAGCTCTAGTAAGGTGGAAACGTGCCAAACAGACCTGTTGGAAAGATGGTGTGAAGTAGGGCTGTGCGATTTGGACAAAAAAAAAGAATCTCGATTTTTAAATCACTTTTGCGATTTCGATTTTAATTTCGA
>JABFDZ020000109.1:15790531-15824619 GCA_019775955.2 Pollimyrus isidori | reverse complement strand
ACTGAAGGTTGGCGGGCGGAAAAAGAATCGTGTTATCTGCGGTTTAGAAATCGCGGATGCTCACATCGAGGTTTTTTAACGATTTCGATTAATCGCACAGCCTTAGTGTGAAGTGGAAGGTCACTAACCACTTCTGCACAACTACCCATTCTGCTACTATTGTTTGTATAGGAGATCTTTGTGCGACAGTGTGCACCTATTTCAGCAAAACGTGTCACGTAAGTGTACGTATTTACGGATAGCTATGACTAACCGGCAAAGACACCTTCAGATATTTCATTACAAACTCAGCATACATATGGAATGGAGCATAAATGAGATGTTCAGTTGGATCGAAAGCCAAGACAGGGGAAGGTCCACATTTACTGGATACCCCGAGACAGGTCGTCAGTTGCGTGTGCTGTATAAAAACGACAGATCATTTCGCAAACCCAGGGTTTCCCCAGTAAAAGAAGGATCCTGCAAGACAGGTGTCAGATCTCAGACCAGCATCACTATCACCAGCAGACTATCTATGGTCAGCCCAGAAGCTTGACCTGGAAGGATCTTCATTCACAGAATCCACAACAAGCTATCAAATGTCAGATCTGGACTTGCGTTGGTCTCTCTCCCTTTTATTTATTAGAGAACAGCCTCTCTACTCTCACAGCACAGCCTAGAAGAATCTGGTAGGTAATTACATCATTTCATACCATCTTAAAAACTGTCCACTCATTGCTCACCTCCTTACTGCTCAGTACCTTTTACAACACTCACAGAACAATGCTTGCTTAATTCTGCGAAAACGTTGCAAATTATATCGGATTCATAAAATTCATCGACAAGCAATATTTAACATATCAGCACATATCTTCCACACAGACATTTTCTTTTTAAGTTTCATGATTTTTTTACTGAGTCATTCAGTTATGTTCTCACCATTTTCCTATTGCAACCATAGTCACTGGCTCCCAAAGAGATACTAAACACAAATGTTTAGTGTTTTATGTTATTGCAAAGGTGTTACTAATTAAAAAGCACCCAATCAGACTGCTTGTCAATGAACTTTTTAACTTTTTAACAGCTGTTAGAAATATAATTTTAAAAATTAATTTGAATAATAATTTGAAATGTTTAACTTAAAACAATGGTTTGTTTCTTTGATATACAAAGGCTTCTCTACTTACAAACTTTCAGACATACAATCGAATGGGACTCCAAGTTGTGTTCGCTGGGCTCCCGTTTCGTATCTTTAACATCATTTTTTTTCTGCACACCAATTCCACCTAGTACAACTTCTGGCTGCTACTCCTGCCATGCAGCAGTATAGTGTGCGAACTCATGTAAAGTACAGAGGAGCATCTGTATATTATTGTAAACAAATTATTAAAAAATATATTTTTGTTATAAAACCAGTAATTTTGAAATATTCTTACTGAATTAAGCAAGTGTTCCAAGACTTCCTGTGAGCACTGTATGCTCTAAAAATCTATCCCCCAAAACACCCATTTTCCTAATTTTTAAATACACCCATATAGTTTTATTTACAGATGAAGGCAAACCCTCCAAAACCCAACCTGTTCAAAAACCATGGTGCTGAATATATTGTTTTCCTCAGATTTATTCACCTGCTACACTCAACTTCTATCTGAATAAAAAAATCTTTATTTCACTTTATTAAACTCTTATTTACTAGAAGGTCTTGCCAAGAATAAAAACAAGTTAGTCACACTGAAAGAGCTATGAAACCAAATCCCCAACACCAGCAAATTTTATTTTTTCATTTTGGTTAGTTTTCCATTCTTTTAATATGGCAAAACATATTGAACTTTAAATGTCAGGAGGCCAACAACAAATGAGCAAAGGGGAAAGAAAAGAAGAAATCATTTGGTCCAAATATCTTTTTCCTTTTAATTTAATCGTATGGACGGTAGTTACAGGAAACCTCCAACTCATCAGAAAATGCTGACGGACGACTGTTCACATGAGTTCAACTTGTCCATTCTGATCACTGAGTTAGTCCTCAGTGTAGGAGGCTGCAGGAGAAATACGTAAACAGGACAATACTTGGCAAATTCCTTCACGTGTGCTGGGGTGTCTGGGAGGTGGTGCTAACTGTCTCTCACAGGCGCTTCTGAGCAATGAGAGAGCCCACAACAACTCCAGTGATGAGCGTCATCCCAGCTAACAGCCACTTTTTGAAGTTCTCTTGGGACCTCCTGCTCTCAGCTGCTGCGTCCTTCCCAAAGATTTCAGCGAACCGGTCCTAAAAACAATTAAAAAAAGGGGGGGAGAAGATGAGACAGGGTGCTTACCAGCTGACCACGCACTTTTATTCTTGGAGAAATACCCATTCGAGACCTGAATCTAACTCATTGAAGCCAGATTCTTGTAGAGCTCGACTGAATCATACAATGACCAATATACAATACTTGTGGAAAGGACATTTATGAGTTTTAAAATTTTTGCATTTCTGAGGTAGCTAGGACAAAATTGGGAATTGCGTTGTTTTTTCCATTTATATGCAATTGAATTTCTTTTTGTATAGAGCCTTTCACAACAGAACTGTCCCAAGGCGTTTTACACGGATGTGTTGAGATACATTACATTTATAGTATATTTATATTGTTCACAAGTTACTTAGTGTTAGCTACATTTATCTGGTAAAAAAGGACTCCTGATCTGGGCTGGCCCTGTTCAAAATTCAATTTTGGCCACCATAATCAGAGTTAAATATAGATCACAGTAAAGCTCTGCTGATGTCGATTAGTATGGGTGAGTTAGAGCAGTCAGTCTTGCCAGAACTGCCAGAAAATGTCTTCAACAGCAAAATGTAAAACTATCCAGGAAGTCACAAGGAACTCTGAACCATCATGCAGGAATCAATGTACCTCTTCGGCTTTATGAAAAGTCTGTGTTCATGACTCCCATCAGAAAAACACATGAACTGGGTAATGTGGCTAACATCTCACCAGGAATACAAACTGTAATGAAATTCCAGCATTAGTTCTGGAACAATTGTAGGAGATGTAGAAGGAAGTGAAATGCACCTACTTTCAGCTCAATGAATTTATAAGTGAAGAACCACAGTCATCATCAATATTTGGAAGCAATAATTTTCTGTAACAAAAATGATCAAATTGGCATCAATTTGGAAAATATTTGCCCCCCTCTTCCTTATGACATTACTTCAGTTCACCGAGTCCCTTAAAGTCCCATCACAAATTTCAATGGGCCTGAGACTTTTTCAAAATCTTAATACTTTTTTTCAACCAATCAGAAGTAGATTCTCTGGTGTTGTTGGGATCACTGTCCTGTTGCATAACCTAATTTCAGCCAGGCATTAGTTGCCAGACAGGTGGCTTAACATTTGCTTTTGGTAAAAAAAAAAGGAATTCATGGTCAACTCAGTGACTGCATGGTGTTCCTTGTGCTTTGGCTGTCAAATAAGTCCAACGCAACACCTTTCCACCACTGTGCATCACAGTTGATATGAGGTGCCTGTGTTATTACACTGCGTCTGGATTTTGCCAAATATGCCAAGGTACATTATAACCAAACATATCTGCTTTTGTCTCATCTGTTCAAAGGACTCTGCTCTAGAAATCATCTGATTTATTCATCTACAACACTGCAAACCTACACTATGCTGCTGTGTTCTTTTTGGAGAAGAGGGCCTTTCTGCTGGCTACTCTTTCAACAACACCATGCTGCTTAATTTGTTTCTGATCATAAAGTCACGAACTTTAACATTTAACATGAGAGTTTCTCAGTCAGTCAGTTATCTGCAAGCGTCTTTAGTGGGCTGTGAAACTGGCAGGGAAATGTAGTTTGGTCCAAAATTTGGTGACCACGCAAGAATTTTGCCTATGGAGAAACCCCCACCCGGTTGGTAAAATTTACTAAGGGGACACCCCTGGTCAAAATAATATACCAAGGGGGCCCCCTCTGCTAACAGAATGAAGAATAGCCAGGCGTTGGTGGGAAGGGAAACTCCTGGGGAAGGCTGACAACTATCTTGAATGCTTTCCATTTGTAAATAATCCATCTCCCTTTAAAATGATGGATTTAAATTGTTTGGAAATGGCCCAAACAACCCTTCCGAGATTGATAAGCAGCAACAAATGTTTCTGAGGTCATTGCTGATGTTTCCCCCTTTGGCATGGTGTTAACACAAACTTCAAAGTTTCAGACTAACAAATGGGCAAAAGTTCTGCTTATATAGAGGTGCTCACACTTCCTCAATCAAGTGCAATGGAATACCATCACCTAGATCACAGGTGTCAGACTCCAGTCCTGGAGGGCCAGAGCCCTGCACATTTTTGGGTTTCCCCTCGTTTAACACACCAGATTCAACTTTTTGTGCTAATTACCCCATAGACGGTGAGCTGAAGCATTTGTGGTGGAACAGGGAAAGAACTAAACTACACAGGGCCCCGGCCCCCCAGGACTGCAGTTTCACACCCCTGACCTAGATGTTAAGCAGTTTCTTTATTCCTATGGAAGCAGGGAGGGTGTACACTTGACTTCCTTTTGTTAAATAACTGACACACTGAAGTCTGTTATGTGTTGTTTGTTATCGCAGACTGAATTTTCAAGCTGGAAAGGATCAAACGATTGCTATTTATTTCATGATATTAAAAGCTGTTGAATTGAAAGAGGGTGTACTCTTATTTTCACATCATTGTAAATGTGGAACTTCTTGGCCAACAAGGGAACAGTTATGTACGGTAAAAAAAAAGAAAAATAACAAATGTTGCACTACAAAGTAAGAGCACAGGCAAAACGTCAGAAAGGACTGGGGCATTTTCATGGCTTAGGGACACTCTGCCGCTTAAGGAGCTGTAGGGGATGCCATCAATGAAAAAGAGGAATGCAAACTGAATGATGGCCCATCGGCCTCTGAGCTGGAACTGAAGAAAAGCTGCATCTTGCAGGGAGATGGCAACAACATTTAGACAGCACAATATCAAGTCTAAATTACAATGGTTGGAAAATTAGTTCCAACTATTTTGCACTGAACTAACAGAGATTGAGACTCAAACCTCATGGTTTATAGTGAGATTTGCCACAAGCAGTCCCCAATAAAACCAGAGGTGGACATTTCAGGTTCAGAAAGTAAAAATCCAGACCAAAATATTCTTTCAATCAACCAGAGTAGTATAAAGTGTCACAGTTACAGAGTACTGAACTGGTTGGCTGAAACAAAATTTTAACACAAAACCTTAAAAAAAATAATGAGTTTATGCAGGTTGCCAAGTGACCCAAAAAGTCTCCACTGCACTGTGAGAGATGGAACAATGACTTCAGGAAGAGTTGTGGCTGCAGTAATTGCTGCAAAGTGGTATATCCGGATACTGACTTTAATGGGGCAATTACCTTTTCACATAGGGATACTGTGGGTGGCAGAACTGTCTTTACTAAATAAATTACAATATTTTAGACATAAAATTCTGTTTAACCAGATTCCTTTTTATGTAATATTCAGGATTGGTGGAAGATACAGCATGATAAAGGTACAAAAGTGTGACACAGGATTTTGCTGCAGTATCATGTTCCTGTAGTCCTCAGACAGCCCTCTCCACACAGACAGAGCACTGCTCACATTACAGCACCATGGACCAGAACAGCGCTAATGATGGCTATATCTCAGGTATTTTTTAAGCAATTCTATTAAAAGCGGGTTAGTATACAACAGTGCTCACAAACAGCTTGCATCTCTTGGCAGAATATTTGGCACATTCTCCATGCCATCGCATACGAGGGTCCGTCACAGTCCCCGCCAACAGAAGAAAGTGACATGCTGATCTTGGCAGCTGTCCCCATGCCCTGTCACACACAGAGGGGCCCAAGAGGGGCCCTGTAAGGCCGCAAAGTATGACAGCTTTGACTCATGCAAGCCGCCCCCGAAAGACGAGTGTGGTCGTTTCTCAGAAATCAGACGCAGGCGTTTGTGGAAGGCCGTTCCGAGAAGCGGGGTCTATGGCCACGTGGAAGCGTGGTGATAAGGCGGAGAAGGGCCTTTATCGTGGCTGGAGTATTGTGCAAGTTTTTCTGAGATCGGCACGTCACGTCGATCTTTGAAGAAAAGCGATCGAACTCACGTGTTTCTGGAATTTTCTGGTACTTCAAAAAGACATTCAATTTATTTTTATATAGCGCCTTTCACCACAGAGTTGTCCCAAAGCACTTCACATGGTTGTGTTGCGATACACGAAACATCATTAGAGATAGTTACAGAACGGGAAAAGGAAGGAAAGAAATTAAATTAAAACATATGTCCTTCACATTAAAGCCAAGACCATGTCTGTATACTAGTAGTCTGCTTGTAAATGTGGCATCATAGTTTTGTCTTTGTCATACGCACGTAGTAATCAGGTCATCTGATTGGTAGCTGTGGGTGTATATTGAACAGAAATCACCACACAAAAGATCAGGAGTCCAGGTGGACTAAATAAAAGTGAGGGACGCAGTTAGCTGAGATACAGCTTGGCAAGCTATCATGTGCCCGACTGCAGACGCTGGCATCTGTTTGGAGCCCGTCCACCTGTAGTTTGCAGCTGAGCCTGTGCCACTCACCATGATACCTGATGGGGAGGCAGATGTGGTCAGGAGGAGTGAAATACCAGGCTGATTAAGCTAGTGGCTGAAAAACACGGGGCTTTCAGCAAAGAGGGAGACGTATGCAGCCACAGGCTGGGCTCCTCATAGTGTGTCGGCCTGTCTCCACTGCTCCTCCAGTATCCCCATCGGAAACCACACAGCCCATCGGCATGATCAGCGCTACATCATGCTAATCATGGCACGGCTTCATATCCTTCTTTGTTTTCCATGATTGTATTCAACCCACACCCCCCTTTTTCTCGTGGTGGGGGGTCGTATACCGTTACTCCTGTTAATTTACAACCCCGGCAGGCTCACCTGCTTATCCGTCTGTTAGCGGGCTCAGCCGTCCCCCGCATCAGGTGAACGCCTGCCCAGACCTGCCTGCTCCGCCAAGCCCGGTCCCCGAGCCACAAGCGCCAATGGGAGTGGCCTCATGGGGGCACGCCACAGGAGCATCTGTCTGCTGTCTGTCAGGGTGGCGGCGGCCATTCCGAGTGACCCCCCACAGAGCGGATTCACGAAACACATGCCTGGGCACATGGGCTAAAAATTAAACGAAGAAGCCCCTAGAGCTTTCAGGAGTGTCGTTCATCAGCGAGTCAATCAAGCGAAAAGCACAAACACAGCCCTAACCTTAAGTAACCAAAACAAACTTTTCATATTTTGGGGTTTTGGATTATGAACTTTCATAAAATTGAGCTTTGGTCCTCACATATTATTTGAACATGTCAATGATAACATTCTGAGGTTGTTTATCAGATTTGGTTCCCACAACGTAATATACACATGATGCCCCCCCCCCAGGACTGTAATTATATCTTTGTGGGGACTCTCATTTATTTGGGGGGCAACTGTAATACCAGCATGGCAACCCCTACCCAGCCCAAACCTTAACCATAAGTAACAAAACAAAATAATTCTTTTGGCATTTTTATTATTTTGATTGCAGCATCAAAGATTCTCAGATCTTTGCCGGGACCTGAAAAATGGTTCATAAAATGTGAAAATAACATGTTTTTATTACATTGTAGGAGACATTTGGTCCCCGCAATGTATATATAACCCTAATCCACACACGATTACGTTTCTTTGACCCCGCCTCCAAATAACATATGCATTATGATCACGAACACAGAGGGAACTGCAGGTGGCTATGATCTAAATACAGAATTTTAACGCCAGGCAGTTCAGCATTTACATTTAAATTACTGAATGAATGTAGTTTACTTTGAGCCCAAACGAGCGTGTAGCCTACATGGGTAAAAAGCGAAGCAGCGTGGGGATGTGAAAGCCTGACGGGAAAGCCCTGTCCTCCCACCCGCCCTTCACGCGCACCTGAAGAGTCCTCCACTTGAAACGCTAACAGTGTGTCTTCAGATCTGGGTCGCCCGCCATCTGTTAGAAAGGGCACGACCCAGTCCCGGCAATCCCCATGCCCCGTAACTCGAGGCCCGCGAGCATCCCTGACGCAAGGGTGGCTCTCTGTCAGAACCAGGCAGCCCTGTCCTTTGTTCAACCTCATTCACCAGGTGCTTCAGATGACCTGTATCTATAAATAACCGGATGGATTTTTTTCCCACTTTCCCACTGGCTCAGTAGTCAGCCACAGCAGCAGGTGTTTTCCAACACACTGTCTTTAACTGCTAAGCGAAACCTAGAGGGAGCTTGGGGATTTTTTTTGTGCCACCAGTTTCAGGACCTGTTTTGATGTCCAGCATGAGTGTTTGAAATTACCTGCAAATTTCAAAGTACCTTTAGGTCACAAAACAACCTGTCGCAAGCCTGAATTAGTGCTAAACATACAATACGTCAGGGCAGAATGAGGGGTATAGTTAAAATAGCTGTGGTTATTTCCACGGGAGTTTCTTCCGAGATATTGGTCTCTTATGTAAAAGACAGACCCGTGGATCCGTCCCATCTGTAACCGCCTGTTTGACAAAGGTCATGTGCGGCACTGTGTGTCTGGCAGGCGTGTGCACAGCACTCTGCAGTTCTGCAGTCATACCTGCACCTTCCTATGTGTTTATATGACATAACTGCTCATCATGCGAGAGTCACTGTCACGCTCAGGGCAGGCAGGACCTGGGTATCACATGTTAGGGAAACTGCAAAGGGGAGCTCTTAACCAGAGAAGCTGGAAACGGAGTTGAACCTAGTCGTCTTTGCTCCTCACGTTCCCGATGTTAATCAGAACAAATCTTTTGTCTGCAACAAGGAGGAGCCGTATGTTTCAGTCACAGGTGGTTAATTCCCCAGGACCTGCTCCCAGCATTGCCATATCCCCGACCCTCCTGTGGGCAAAGCTGCCATCTGCCAGTCCGCAGGGAGGGAACGACACACAGAGAGGCAGGGAAGGGAGGCAGGCAGGGACAGAGGTGGAGGAGAACCTGAGGGTAACGAATACTGAACAACAGAGTGGCTGGGTGTGTCGGGGGGGTTTCAGGAAAAGGGAGACGATGGAAACTCAGACAGCACAAAGGGATGTAATCAGGACAGCAACAGCACGGTTCACCAGGCAGGTCGCCATCACCACCGCAGCCCTTCACACCCAACAAATATGCCCGGCTGCTGGGATAATCTCATTGGCTATCGCCACATGCAGCTGGTAACTAGTCACCTGCACCCGTGTTCAGATAGAAGAAGGTCACTTCTGACGGACAATTCAGAAGTGCATCCATCCGTCTGGCCTGGGCCTTCCCGCAGCACCACCCATTCCCGTTAGACATGCTCACTGGGCCCAGTTCCTCCTCCACTTTCTCCCTCATCACCTCACCTGGGGAGGTGTCGCACCGTCTCCACCTCACAGAAGATGCCATTTTTAGGCACAGCAGTACGGTAGAGGGGCCCACCTCAGAAGGAAGCGCGACCCAACACAGATACGGGCCACAGTGGGGGTGTACAGGTGCATGTGTGCAACCCGCGGGGGTTTGCGGGGGAGAGGCGTTAGCCGAGAGGCCCAGACTGCAAGTCGGTCCTTCCCTGTGGCTTTCTGACGTCAGATGGACATGCACACACGCACACTGGCACAAATGCAGCTCTGGCCCAGTACTGTCACGGCCACAGAGAAGTTCACAAACCAAGCTATATGCCACGCTGCAACCCAGCTTGGCTCGTACGCTCACATGTCAGGCAGCAAAACTGCACCCTGCCACAGATCCAATTATTCCTTCAGCAGCCAATGAAGCACAAAAGGGGAAAAAAGCTCAGTTATTTCACATTTTTTCCTGAGCTGGCATGGATAAGGCACCCCCTGACCTCATAAGTAGAGTGCACCCCCGTCCACCCAAGCAGTGGTATGGCCCGGGCTCGCTCTCACAGCCCGTCTTGTTTACTGAGGATAAATCTGGAATAGGCTCCGAATGCGACCATCTGCTACCTGCCATTTTCTCACACTGCCGGAGAGCTCTGCCAGGTCTCGGGAGCAGCCGCTGCCGCAGAGTCACGATTACACAGTAAAAATGGCGAGGACTAAAAAACAGGCAGTGTGACGGGGTCTTGTACAGGATTTCAGGAAAATTTTTAACCATTGATAATCACTGCCTGTTGCAAATAATTATGTGTTAGATTTGCTGCAAAAATCGATTGTCAGAGGAAAAACCAACATATCTTAAATCCGACTGACTACGTGTTCTGAGTGGTCCTCTGCCAAATCACCTTATTGATCACTAAAGGGGGGCTCAGGTATGCAGGGGTCAGAATCAGCCTTATCAATACTGATTTTCTTTACCAATGCCACGATGCAATAGAAATACAAAGTCCATTGATAGCCGCCACAGCAGCTAGGTGCCTCTCCTCAGAGATCCATCAGTGTCAGGGGTCTCCATGGCTGCAGAGTAGATTAAGAAATGCTGAGCTGCTCCTTGGCAGTACATTGCCCGCCACATGGCCCTCGCGGGCTGCTGGTCAGAGCGCACAGGCAAGAGCAGCTGCCACGTAGCCCCAAGGCTCATGGTGCAATGCGGACCCACGCAGCACACGTATGCATGCGCATGTGCCCAGAGGAGATTTCTTTCGCACAGGCATCCAGTGTATCCAACCCATGGTAAGTTCAGGAAGGTGAGTAAGTGAGTGAGCAAATGGGGGGGTTAGGAAATGGCACTTACAATGCCTCAGGGTGTCACCCCTCATCCTATAATTAAGGGTAGCCTAATGGGGTGGGGTCCTCAATTGACGGTGTTAATAAGGGTGACTGTGACCCAGATACACCACAGGGCACCGGGAAACCGAAACACAAGCAGTCTTATCCGAAACTGGGATCATGGGGGTCTTATCTCAGGCACGACAGGAATGTACTTCCTGTCAGCACAGTAACAGGAGACGCCAAATGACTTGGAAGGTCCAACGGATGGGCAAATGGGGGGCAAAACAAGGCAAAAACAAAAACAGCAGAAACTCAACAGCAGCACGTGCAGAACAACAGCAATGTCACACTTCAGCAGATGAGCCCCCCCCCCCCCCATGTTGCTCTTTTGATGGGGTGGGGGTCGTCTTCCATTAATAAACACAGGCTTTGCTGGCACGTCAACCAGGCCCTGCAGCACACCTGCATGGCTGTGAAGTTCACAGCTGCCAACGGCCATGCATTTGTGTGCATGTGCGTGGAAATGCGACGGCTTCAGTGTGTCACAGAAGACACGCACTGACAGAAAAGGCCAACTGACTGAATTGTTCAGATAACCCCCCCCACCCACGCCGCAGTGAAAGCATGAGGACAGCGACGGGCTTCCCGCCGACAACGTGGGAAAGCACCGTGCTTCTGTAGAGCACCCCACCTCCTACCAGAATAACCAACAGGGGAAGGACACCGAGGACGTGTAGCCAACCCAGGGGGCGTCCCGCAGGCCGCAGTGCTGAGTGAATACCTCAATCATCTCCATCCATCATAACCCATGTCTTCCTTGCCAATATCTACCATAATACCTTTCACTTTCTGTAACTGTCAATGGGCTTATTAGGCCAGCATGCGTATGCATGTCAGTTTGCATGCTTTCATCACATCTGGAATAATGAGCGCTCATTTCCTCAAATTCTTTATAAGACGACGACTACTATCACTACTACTACAGCATTTCCACTGTACAGAGCTTTTCAAGAATCCAAAGACAACTACTCCAAAACCCATTCGGGACCTCCTGTGAGTGCACATATTGTAAATCACATAATCCCACATATAGTAAGTCCAAGTGAATATGTGACTGGGCCCAGCATGTTGTCTGTCACCCCAAGCAAAGCCAAACCACAGCAGACGAGGAATAGGAAGCACATCTCACACAAAGAACTGAAATTCACCTCATTCAGTGAAATACTGCACAGAACGGCTGTGCGGCACCTGTGTCTGGGGCAGGACTTCTGCGTCCCAAGGGACGGGGATCGCAAGGCAGTGTGATCTCTGCAGACTGGCTGATGGTGGCGATTATAACGTGAACCCCCAGACCCATGGCAGAGCCAAGGAGATGACAGGCCCCATCCCTGCTCTCAAAGGCAGCTGTGAAAGAAAGGTCTCTACTCTTTTCACTAGCAGCCCGTGTATTTGCTGTAAAACTGAATTGAATAAACCAGACTTAAGGATTAACAATAGTCTGTGAAATGAACAATGGGATAGCAACTCCTGTTCGTTTCTTGGCCAACATGCGAGTTTGGCGTGAGATCTGAAATCAAAAACAGCAGAGCGGGGAATCGTCTGATGAAAGGGCAGTTTACAATCTGGCATCCTTAACAAAACCTCTTTCAGCTGACAGAAAACAAAGAACAGGCAAAACAAATATGAAGTATAGATAAGAGATAAAATGCTATCCATCCAGGCCTCCATCATAATATGCCTCATAGTATAGATCAGTGGAGTTTTTAAAAGGATAATCAATTAAAATTTCTAAATCTTTTTCACTTGATTTTTTTTACATTGCTTGAAAGACAAAGGAATGAAAGGCATGGTCGTGGGATGGAGGCTCAGGTGATTAGGCTTCTTCATTTGATTAGATATCAAAACTTTGATACGTGGGGTACCAGGCAAAAGTTTAACTATAACCACTCAAAACCATAATCCTAAGGTCATACATAGTGGAGGGAGTGTCATGGTTTGCAGCTGCTTTGCAGGTGAACAAGATAATGATCTTTGAAAATCTACAGCAAACTCAACCAGCATGGGTATCATGGAAGACTAGAAACTAGTGCTGGGCGATAAAAGATCTTGATTTTTTTATCGATAAAAAATGAGGATCACGATGATACACACAGACTATAAAACTCAATCAAGCTAGTTTGCTCTATTTTAGAGAATGCGCTGAAACAGACAACTCGATGGCCTATTGAGCAGAGGTTTACTGAACACCAGCACAACAGCCAATCACTGACGACGTTGTAATTTTGCTCATCCTCCCTTAAAGAAGCAATGGGTGTGTTCGACTTGGGCTTTGGTCTGTCTGCAGCAGACGGAACGTGAAGCGCGATCTGCCGGCAGCTGCAGGGGAGGAGTATAAACTGACTGCCGCCAAGTCAGACAACTTCTACTCCTCGTAGTCTGCGAGACCTGACTGCAATGGCAATGCTGCCAGAAGGATGTAGATAAATCTATAGAAATATCACCTGCATGCGCATTACTTCTTTTACAATAACCAACTCCTGATACAAGCTATTAGCAGTGAATAAAACTATTGTGTATAGTGGCTGTGTGTAAAAAGATAGCTGCCAGGAAAAAGATCAAATACATGTATTTCAAGGATTCAAAGTTTTTATTGTCGTGTACAGAGTACAATGCAATTTTTACTTGAATGCCTTCCTCACAGACTGGACGATTAAACAAATAAAGGAGCGCAACATTACAGTAACTAATAATAAATAAACCACTAATGTGTACTGTTAGTTTGTGCTGCACGGTCTGTCTCAAGTTGTCTTGCTCTCGTGAGCATTTTGTATCATGTGACATGGTAATGTGTGGTGACATTTCACAGCGCCAGACAAAAAAAAACCTAACCATGATTTAGCATTTTTTTGAATAAGTATTTTTACTTTTCTACCTTAGAATTTTAAAAAGTTGAGACCAAGAATAGAGGAAGATACTTGTTGCAGTCAGTTCTGTCCTGCTTTATTTTAGGTTTGCCCTATAGCATATTTCCAAATTTATTCCAAAATTTCCACAATTATACAGTTTTGTACATTGTTACATTATGATATGGTTTTCATTTGAGCTATGTTTCTTTGAATACTTGAAAATCAATAACTTATAATTTTAAGGGAAAATAAGTATTTGTTTACTAATATTGTTTATTTCAATGGATTCATTCTATTTGTCAGAATAGGGTTACTTTTTTATTATTTTTTAAATTATTACATGGAACAGCATTGTAAAACTATAATACTGATAACAGTATTCAGTCAATACAGGAAAAAATATTGTGATTTTTTCCAGCTCTACTAGAAACGTATATATATATATATATATCATTCCCTTAAGGTCATAACTGATTGGGTACTCACTAATTCTTCAGTGAAAGAATGACCCAAATACCTACTCCAAATTGTGCTGCAAATATCTGGCAAAGAAGTAAAACTCAAACTAAGGACCTGGCTAGCCCAGAGTTCAAGGCACTTATGGGATGAACTAGACAGAAGAGTCAGAGCAAAATAAACCACATGCAGGCAAAAACTGTTAGAACCTCTGCCGAACAGCTGGGAAGATATGCCGGGAAATTTTCCTCTGAAATCAAGGCAAATGGATACACACATACATAGATATTATATATATGAGCAGAGATGCATCAAAACGAATATTGACGCTGATCCAGACCTATTTCACGGATTGGGTATTGGCTATACATGACTGAGCGATGTCCGATACTTATTTAGTTTTTGGCAGTCTCTTAAAAGTCCCTATTTTGTGTTAAATCTATAAATACAATCAATTGCACGACAGCTCACTCTCATTTTGTGCGTTTTTGCGACATTCAAACTTAGCTCTAATGCTGCCACTGAGTTTTTTTGCTACACAGTGAGTAGGAGTGCAGTGACATCTGCCTGCGGTGATGTCATTCGCATACCCTTCACAGTAGGGGACATGTAAGTAAATTGGATAAAAGGGTGATGATCTTCAAGTACAGTAGTACCTCAGTTCTTGAACTCATTAAAACTCAAATTTCTTAAAAGTTGAACCAACCAGTTAAAAAAAAAGACCTAGAGCTTGATCTGAATCTCAGAAGTCAAACCATGAACGGCGACCTAAGATAACGTGTACGTGCGGGGAAATAACTCTCGCAGCACGATTCTCAGAGGAAACAAATGGGAAGGCTTCAGTTTCAGCCTTGTATTAGCTATGATAGCACCATGCATGTTTACACTAACTGAATAAATATAGACAGTAAAAATAGATTTAGACAATCATGGTAACAGTAATTATTATCTAATAAAATACATTTAAATATAAAGATTTCGTATTCATTATTTTAATATTAATAATAAACCATTAATACATTTAGATATAATAATATTGTTGTGGAGAGCGGGGACTGAACGGAAGCAAAGGCGCAGATGTCAGGTTATCGGGGAATATGGGGTTTAATTACAGGTAAGGCAGGCAAAACGCAGATGGACAGTACAATGACCGGACTGGGGAAACAAACTGAAACGCAAACTAAATACAGAGGTCTAATGACAACAACCAGAAACAGCTGATCACACGGGAATTCCACACAGGGCTAATGAGGGGGCGTGGCACACGGAAGGAGTAAACGATCCGGGCAGGACACATTGTTTGGATACATTTATTTTCGCACTTTACAAATGACCTGATGTGTTTAGTACGGTATATGCTCTTCTTGTTTTTTCTGGTTCACTTTGTCTTTAAATGCTAAAGAAAACATATTTAGATGTAATTTTTGGGGCTGGGAACCAATTAATTGGTTTTCCATTATTTATGGGGAAAATTCGATCACAACTCAAACTTTTTAGGATTTGATCCAGAGTTCTGAACAGATTAAATTAGAGTTCTGAGGTATCACTGTATTTTATGCTATTAAACAGCAAGTTTAGTAGTAGAGCAATTTGCAGTCTTTTTAAAAACAGTTTGTAAAAAAGTTTTAAGAGTTGTGAGTAGCATTTAGTGGAAAGTCCCACTAAACAAAGTGCACATGATTGTGCGAGACAACAACTAATATGAAACAAGCAATGGATGATTTGGGATTCGCTAGCTTGGGCTGTTTTGTGCATGCGCTAAAGATTGTGATACAGGAGGGGTTGCCATTGCAATGAAATGTAGCTGATGCTGTTGCCAGTGGGAGAAAAATTTCCCCACAGTTTAAGCATTTGCTACTTGAGTAAACTCATTTGGAAGATATTCAAATTGAACTGCAAATGCCTAAAAAATGCTTAAAACAAGACGTACAAACAAGGTGGTATGTTTCTAGCAGACTAATTAAAGATTTATTGGCATAAATTCTCATCTGTATTAATAAGAATATTAATATATGAAGTATAAATATTATGTATATTTATTATATTAAAATAGTAAACCAAAATGAGCTCTTGTATCGGAATCTGTACTGGTATCAGCAGTTGTTTATCAGATCAGAAAAATGTGGATTACCGCATCCCTTATATATATTAGGTGTGTAAATCACAGCTTTCCTCGCGATACAATACAGTATCGATTCCTTAAGCCAGCGATTCAAATTTTTTTTGATACTTCGGAATAGAGCAGGGAAATATGGCCTAAAAATAAAATCTCAGATTTTTTTCATAACAAATCCGATTTTCAATTTTAATCGATTTTCCCCTCCCATACTCAAATTCAAACTACAGATGACAAATAAATGGTTCAAAATAAGTTGTAACTTTAGTTTGTTTAACTCTAAAGTAAAAATAAATAAAGTGAAATCTGACAAGCAAAAAAAAAGATGCTTGTAAGGCATATGGCAGACCACGCCATTGTAAACACTTTTAAAGACTTTTAAAAACTTTTAGCATGTTAATGAATCACGGATTTCCAGACAGTACTGTATGTATGGGCACCATGTCTTTTGCAAGACCATATCCAACCCTAAACTGGGGACCGTAACATAATATACATCGCAACAGCGTTTGTTATCGCCTTCCACCGTGCCCCATTGTTATCATATGGCACACAGTTCGAAAATGTGTCAGGGACGATTGTGCGCTTAACTTTGGATGTCGTGTTAGTGCTGCGGCTATTTTCATTTTGCTAGGAGCTACACATCTCCCACGCCGCCGTGTGTCTCTGCTTTTGGTGCAGGAATACATTTGTCGTGCCGCTTGCTTTTGTTGCATGGTGGTGCAGTGGTTAGCACCGTTGCCTCACACCTCTGAGAACAGAGTTCTGGTCTCCACCTGGATTTCATGTGTGTGGAGTTTGCATGTTCTCCCCGTGCGGTCGTGGGGTTTCCTTCGGGTACTCTGGTTTCCCCCTCACAATCCAAATACATGCTGAAGCTGATTGGAGTTGCCAAATTGCCTGCATGTGTGAGTGCCTGGTGTGTGAGTGTGCCCTGCGATGGGCTGGCCCCCCGTTCAGGGTTGTTCCGTGCCTCGTGCCCGTTGCTTCCGGGATAGGCTCTGGACCCCCCGTGACCGAGTAGGATAAGTGGTTTGGAGAATGGATGGACTTGTTTGGTCTGTGTCCAACAGTGCAACATCAAACAACTGCCATGATGTTTGTGAATCAGCTACAGTGTTTGGGTGCACCACTCTATCTGTGAAGAACAGTGTTCCACTTTTGGCACTCTCATGTGAAATAAGTACTAAATCGATTTTCATAAGAACACATCATCCTGAACTGTAAATTTGAATTAATCGATAAAATCAATTAATCGCCCACCTCTACCTCAGAAATTCCCATGATATGATGCGATATCATTAGATTCAGTTCGATACTGGAGAGAGTAGTCAAAATGATGAAATTTCATTTTCAATGGATTAAAAAAGGCAAATACAGTTAGCATTTTATCAAAATCTAGTGTAGTCAAGTATGTCCCATAAGTCAAGCAAAATAAAGTGCAATAAAGTAAAAATAAAAACTTTGGATGGATGGATGTAGATTAACATGGTGAATCATTTTTATTTTGAATTAAGTCTTCTCCAGATAAATACAAAAGTGTAACAAAAAGTATGTCCATAACTGTCATGACCTGCTCATATGACCCTCTTGTGTGCTAGAGGGTTCTTACTTTGTGCAGCTCCCCCATTTATTTTTATACCCTTTCTTAAGTTTAGTAGAAATAAATTGGAGGCTAACTAGAGGACTCGGTAGCTTGCAGCAGCTGGCACGGTTGAACGCGTCATCCATCCTCTATGCCATATGATTTACCCACACTATCTTTGCAATCAACGTATTGGGCACCCCAGGTATAGACCATGTATATGTCGGAGTGGATCATGGAAACAATACTGGAACAAGCCAGAAAAAAGAAACGCATGCATCGACATCAATGCGGAGACATCGATGCACTGGATCATTTGCCATTGAATCGATATATTGATACAAATTGATGTATTGCTACACCCCTAATATATAGTTATGATGCATTTGGTTCACACCCCAATAAACTAGATACACGTTTAATTCACAAGGCATGAAACCTCTTTCCCTGTAATAAATTTCTGCAGTTCAGCCCCAATGTATCTGTCGAGTGTTTGTATGATTCAGCCCCCAACCCGTTTTTGCCAGATGGCCTTTCTTTTGAAGCCGTTCCTTTTTGTATTTCTGTTTTGACTTAATCCAACACTATCCCATTCCTGCCTCATAGTAAAAAGAGAAAGTATGGCAAACAAGTATTGCAACCAAGTCCCAATGGCATGCTTCAATTCCCCATTCCGGTTAGAGATGTTCTCAGAGGGACTTTGTCTTTTGACAGTACCATATTATGAACACTTACAACAGCACAAATTGGCTAATACTGTGCAGCTGTGTAGGTCAGACCAAGATGATGTTCAGTTAATGACTGGGAAGGTGGGTGTACCATCAGCATGGATGTTTGGATGGTTCTGGACCAGGTGTTCCCTGCTCATGTGGCATTGCCTGGGTGGCATCATTGTGTACCCTCACTCACCCATCCTCCCTGCCGCTGGATCCAGGGCTGGATGTTGCTGTCCAGGTAAAGAGTCATCCAGTCAGCAATACGATCCACCAGGTGGCCCATCTCCTTCTCCACACACTCCACGCACAGGGCCCCGCCAAAGGCAAAGAGGCCCACGATGCGGCCCCAGTTGACACCATCACGGAACACCTCGTTCATTACACTCTCAAAGCTCTGGTAGGCCGTGACGGGTGTGATGTGTAGCTGGGAGGATAGGTCGTTGAAGGCGAGGCTGTAGCGTAGCTCAAACTCGTTGGCAGAATCCCGCAATGCCCCCTTCACCGCCTCCAGGCCTTGTGGAGAGGGTGATGGGGAAGGGAGTGGCTGCTCAGGCACTGGGGACACCTGGCTGCCGGTGCCACCAGCAATGACCGAACCATTGACGCGAGTTGCTGTTGCCATACCCCCATCGCTCCCATCGGCCTGACTCAAGCCCTCTGTCCGACCCCTGTCCTCAGGAAGCCCAAAGTGGCCGTTGTAGTTCCTCTGAGACAGTTTATATGTTATGAAGTCCATCACCAGTTCTCTGTTGCTGTAAGACATTATTTCTTATTCTGTCCTCCTTTTGTTTGTAATCTTAGTCCAACTCAAGCTTCAATGACCATTCTTCTTTACCTTATGGATTTTGAAGCAGGGTTACTTTTATGGAGGGAGGGCGGTGGAAGGACTAGCACAGTGGCTCACACCCTGCAGAAAGAAAAACCCACCAGAGCAATCAAAGTAAACACTGCACCACATTAGTTACCCATTGATATATATTTACCCACAGTTCAAATTAAATCTGAGGTCACCACAGAAGCTCATGAATAATGCATGACTCTTATCTCTCCCCTTCTTAATGAGACCATATTCCAATGGCCAGATGGAGAGACTTTTATCACCTGCTGGGACCTGGGTATCTTCTTTTGTAGCTTGGAAATACAGAAAAAGTCCAATCTAGGCCAACACTCATAGGGGATTTTTATACAAGGGGCATCCAACTCAAGTTCTCTAATTCAGACCTGTGCAGACACTATACTAAAAAAAACACGAGACCACAAAAGTACGTGTGCTTGCCAGCTGTCAATTACAGTAGCACTGCCTTCCTGATTCTTGGTCTGACATCACAGCAGTATTTTGTACGGAGAAACCACGCAGCCCCGGCGACCGTGATTATCAACCAGTGTAACTTCCATTCTTTCCTAGTGCTGAAATTTAGCCTGCAAGTTTTCATTAAAAAATCTCCAGTAACAATAAACCACTAAAGAAGTCGACGTTCACAGTTATCGTTTGCACAATACGCATATGTAGCATTATAACATTAAAACGTTATTTTCAAACGATTATTATTACGAAGCACAGGTACCAGAAAAGCTAGTGTTTTAGTCGATCTTCATAAAATATGAATACGGGTGTAGAAGGACGGAATTTTAAGCTTTTGGTACGCAGAAGAGGCACTTAAATCCTTATCTTTCGTTTCGTTTAACGAGCGTTTCCAAATATTTAATATGTTATAGCGCTATACCCTCTTCCATGTTTTTTTTTTACCTTAGTTGTAACCAGACTATAAATTTTCAGGGTCCTGTGCACAGATAAGCGGTCAACTTGACTCCGGCAGTATCCCAGGTTTAATATCGGACAATACTAACTTTCGAGATGCTGCACCTATACACAAGTAATGACTGGATACAAATATCGAGATTCGGCTACTCGCCCACCCGTTCCCATTTATTAAGCAACAGTGGCGCACGGAGGCCGGGCGTTAATTGGCGGCGCGTGATAGAGGCGTCTCTCTATTCGACAGGACGGTCGTGACCGTACGTTCCGCGAGTCGAATCGCCGACTTGACCGCGGGCGAACAACATCTCGTGGGCCATGTGATCTTTGGGAAGGAGCCGTCAACGACTTCTTCGGCCACGTTACATGGCCAACTAAATAGGACGCATTCATAGCTACCATCATTCTCCAAATCAAGTTAACTAGCCAGACATTGATACCATTATTTAGCTGATTAACCGGATATATGTTCTTCTGGGGTACAATTCCTTAAATGAAATAATGAATTCTACTATAATCTGTGTCATTATAACTAACACAACATTACAGCTAACTACAGTAACAGTTAAGAAGCTAGTCGTGTCCAGCGTAATTTTAGCCCTTGCGAGTACCTTCTACATTTTACACTTCCCGTAACAAAACAAATCACCAGTTATTAAAGTAACAGGTCATATAGTCAGTTGTGTCTTATTTTATTTCAGGCTTTAGAGGCTACGTAAACAATTACTACTGTACACGTAGCTAGCTATCTCGCTAACGTTACTACCCTTAGCGGGTTAGCAAAAAACTGAAAGAAAACGTGTGCAATGAAACTGATCAGTGAAAGGATAAATCGCAGCATAATACAGGCAGTTACTTACTGGAAAAAGTGAACGTATACACGTTGAACACATCACATCTTCGACCGTACAACCCCCAGTAGCAAGTATTTGGTACTCCGACATTTCTGCTGGGACTACTTAGGGCGGCTGCTGTGCTCGGTTCTAGAATCGCATTGGCTGGCTTGGGAAACTCACTTCTCGGATGTTACGCCTACCGCTGTCAAAGACTAGCAATAACTGCAGCCAACTGAACGGCTTCTCCCTTAATAGTATGGGTTTTTAATTTGGGAAAGGACGTAGATAGTCGGCTAATTAAATATAAATCGCGAATTAAAGAAACAAAGCAAGCTACACATTATAAAAGTGTCGACTTACCACTTAGCTGCTTGACTACATACGAATCTAGTTGCCATATAATATCTCAGACTCAGTGGTTTATGGATGAATATTTACTTGTAAACAGTTAAGTATAATTTAGCTACCGGACACAGACGAAAGACGAAATGCATCTCTATGGCAACCTTTGTTATACTGTACAGAGAGGCATCCCGCTTAGTTCTGATACGCCCCCTTGCGGCCGTTACACATAAAAAGGCCATGAATGAACGGACCTAAATGAAAACCTAAAGCTAAAACGATGTAGTGCATTACGGCTACCAAACTACAAATTACGTAAATTAAAATGAGGCAAATGTGAAAATCTACATGAAAAGGTATATGGACTGCATTTATATAGCGCTTTTCTACTCTTCCGAGTACTCAAAGCGCTTTACAATTTCTGCCTCACATTCACCCATCCACACACCGGTGGCGAAGGCTACCATGCAAGGTGCCAACCAGCATACCGGGAGCAATTTGGGGTTCAGCGTCTTGCTCAAGTACACTTTGATGGGGTTAGGAGAAAGCGGGGCTCGAACCGGCAACCCTCTGATTCCCGAATGATAGCACCGCCCTCTGCACCACAATCTTCCCCTAAAAACGGCAACATTTAACGAATTTAAATTTCGTGGGACATCCAGCTAGGGCAATATCAAAAACCAGTAATCCCTCCTTCCATTCATCCGAAGGTCTTGTACCCTAAAGTCCAAACATACACTTCAAACTGTTAAAACAAAAACAGAACAGATCAGAATTAGAAGTTTATTGATTACTTGACCAAATGCCTGAATGATTACATCACGGTATCTGTATATAGTATATTTTAACTATTTTACACGAACTTTACAGTTTTCTCCATATACTGTATATATTTATATATATATATATACCCCTTTTCTCGAGGAAAAAGTAGACATCCACGGATGCAAGGAAAGGAATGCTTTTCAAAATATGCACTTCATAAAATCACGTCTTTAAAAAAATGCGCGTCTTGAACTTTGCAGAATAGCGTGGAAGGTTCAGCTAAATAAGTCTCCCGTATTCGACTGGACAATGACATATGCATCAACCGCCGAGCAGCTTCGCCCGTGTACTGTGCAATTAAGGGTCAATGCATCCATGTTCCCATTCGAATTATATTGGGCCAAGTTCCACAAGTTGGTAATATTTAACATTCAATTGAGATAAATGAAACGCCCAGGTTACTTGGAAACAATAAAAGAATGACTGAAGGGAAATTCAGTAAGTTTCATCCAACCACCCATTGTCCAAAACCGCTTAGTTTCAGTCCACCTTACATAGCTCAACAACAAACTGCGAATCCAGTTCATCACTATCGGAACGTAAACTCACACGTCTTTGAATCTCTATTTTAAACGCACTCTTTACGTTTAAGACTGGGGTTATAAGACCAGATATTAAAAACTAACAAGTAGGTATCTTTAAATTGTAATAGTTCCTTGAGGCTACATCAGATGAATGTAATTTACTGGCAGAAAAAACATAACTACTTCCCTAGTGTCTACCTACAGGTAAGGTGATGTGGGTGGACCCCATTTGAACATGGTGAACTTGGAACTCATTAGGTCTTAAGCCCATAAAGAGAGACATTTACAATAAACAGGTGGAGATCTGGGTGTGTGAGAAAATGTAAAATTATATACATTTAAAGACCTCTCCACTGCAGCAGCAGAAGCTAACTTTCAAATACTCAGATAGCTGCATGTTTTAAAACATATTTTGTATATGAATGCTGTTTTTACATAGTTTTTTTTTACTCCAGGGAGTAACAGCATCGGTCATTGACAGAGTTAAAGCTGCAACACCCCTCCCCTTCTTAAAAAGTTCTATTTGCCAATCAATGTATGGGCGCCAGCATCTGGGTCAACACAAACCTAGCATTAGCTCCAAAAGAACAAAAGTACTAACCGCAGACAATTGCCTTAAAGAACTAAGGACTGTGCAGCCCCTGGATAAGGGGTAACTAAGCTTAACCTTGACTTCACAGGCACCATTTGTCAAAGCAGGCTAATGCCCACAGTGTAAAATCACTTAAATTGTCAGCACATTATTTCAGAGCTGGGAGTACTGAAGTTTGTGTTTGTGTGTGACAGAAGTGTCATCGTAACCGATTCCTGTGGCTGGGAGTACAAATACCCTCTTCAAGTGAAGCAAAAATAAAACAGAAGGAATCAAAAGTTGTTTTTAAACAGAAGTGCAAAGATGGCAGACCAATGACCTGTCAGAGAAATCTCCACAAACACAGATCTACCTGCTAAACTTACACTTGCTAGACCTTAGCATTGTCTGTGTGTTTAGAAGATGATCCATTAGTTGTTACTCTCCCTTTAGATGTATAATTTAACATTTGAGAACACTTAATTGTTCAATCTCAACATCACACACAAAGTCACAAACATTAATAAATAAATCATTTTAAACCGTGTTACTTCACTTTTGAATGTTGAATGCAGTCAAGGTAAAGGCTTGTCCACCTGTCTCACAGTGCATTTATGTGCAGCTACCTATGGCATCCATGAGAGAAGGCAGGTATGGATAATGCTTCAGGTTGGAAGATACAATCACCGATTCTGGAATACAGACAGCCGGAGTTCAGCCTACAGGGTTGGAAAGGGCTCTTTGCCCATTTTTGCCTGAAACTCCCTGGTACACTCCCCCAAGCCCACTAGGGGGTGCTGTGTTCTTCACCAGTCTTCAATCTGTGACTGTAGCTCTTCTCCGATCCCCACGTAGGCTTAGGATGCTGGAGGCCGTGATGGCATGCCCTCCGAGCTGGCGATTTGGAAGACAGAGCCAATGCGCAAGAAGAATCGCCGCAGGATGGCACGGAGCTCTGGGATCAGGTCGAACTGCATCATCTCGCACAGGTGGGGGTAGTAGCAGGATGCGTGGGGCTTAAACTGACAAGACCGCACAATCAGTAAGAGCATGCAGTCACTGTACCTTGACACAGCATTCATTAAAGGGCAGTCTTAAGTGAGGCAAAATTATGGCCCCATTTATTTACAAAAGCAGACAACTCGAATCTGAATTAATCTACACTATACTTGTAGTTGCAAAATCAATTTTGTTGATTCTTACTCCCATGCCAGCAACTATGGGTATATTCATGGTGTGAGTAAATAGGTAGTAAAACAAAGAAGAATCAAAATGATAAAAACTTCATAAATAACTATAAAATGCTCAGTCTAAAAAATTAGCTTTCCCTAAAAAATATCCAAAAAGGCCTCAGGCTTGTCTTTACTAAAAACCTTTTTAAAAAGTCAGTTAAATGGTAAAACAGCCTAAGGGAGTTAAAACTTATTAAAAATGCAAAAAATGTTGTTATTTAAACACATCTGGAATTTCATACTGAGATGTGGAACTGATGTGGAAAATATAGGACAAAAATATACATTTTATCTTCCAATAAAAATCAATTTTTCCAAGAGAATGTTGCTTATTACTCAGCGACACCAAACATAAGCATATTGGTTAGATCCTGTTGCTATAATCTTAAGTTAAAATGCTAAGACTATAAAAACCTTTCAATGGATAAATTACAAATCGACTCAGGCTGCACTGGAAGAACGAGTCAGCTAAACATCAGCCGAGAATAAATGTGCAAATGAATTCAGTGCCACATAAAATGAGACCTGGGCTTCATTTACTGTATGACCAATGCTGTCTTGCCAGGCAAGCAGGTGTCCCCTCAAGGGGGGGCGCTGGTGATACCTTGTCATCTGTGAGTTTGAGTGTCTTGGTGAGCAGCAGGAGCAGCAAGCTGGTCCAGGCCTCGCGATGGCTCTCAGACGTCAGGGTGATGAAGTAGGCCAGAGCCTCACTGCAGACACTGCCGGGGGAAGGCGATTGATCAAGCTCTGTATACAACATCCCTGACACACCCTACAGCCATCTCCACACACATTCACCACACTTCAGTTAAGACCTGCAATGACAGTGGAGTTCAGTTCTGAGCAGGTCCAGATTACTAACAGCTAATTACAGTTCCATTAGTTCGGTCCAGACTCCTGCTGATTATGGACAATGTTGTTCACCTTGCTTTACAGTGTTGTGGCTGAACAGAAAAGCATATATGTAATGAGTGAACGCTACCCAGAGCCCCGTCATATCAATGCATTGGCGAGTAGCCACACTCACAGCAGTAACCGGGTCCGAATATCTGGCCAGGCGTCACGGAGATACGGGTCTGAATACATGCGGAAGAGGATGCGCAGGCTGCAGGCCAGGCTGCTGGTCTCCTGCTTCAGCAGGTTGGGCTTCGACTTCCCCTTGAAGCCTGGGTGAAACAGGAACACGAGCAATCGCAGGTCACACTGCTCTGCACCCGGGACCAGAACAGCTCTTGTAGAGCAGCCAATACCATGTTACTGGCCCCCTGGGCCTCAGTAATCCCAAAATTTGAATGGGCTTTGTGGAAACCCAATGGCTCTCACAACTGGTTGGATATTGAGTCTAGGTCAGCAGATTAACTTTCCACATCTCCTTGACGAGTACCATGTACATCAGCTTATCTCACTAACCAGATCTGTTTTGTACCATTATTTCTTTTACACTGTTACCCGTTTTTGTGTTGTTTTATTATCTGATCAAAGACAAAAACAGGTCAGGAAGTGAACACCTGAAATGCAACTTTAACCATAACGATAGCAACCGAGGCTGATGAAGGCGCCATGACACCCCCCTCCCCAAACATGCCTGCCCTCCAAAGTGCCGTCCTCTGCTCATTGTTTGAATTGAAGTTTCGGGCAAAGGTGTGTGATTCTAGAAGGCAGTCCAGCAGCTTGAAGAGGTGCTGGGGTGACAGCTGGCAGTACATGCCCTTATCCTCTAGGCTGCTTGGTTCTGCCTCTTCATCCAGCACGTCTCTCTGGAAGAAAGAAGATGGGATAGGGTCCTCCTAATCCATGACAGGGGGGACACTAAGATACTTCAGGATTTACAAACTACTTTATAACTTCATGGCTTCTGTCAATAGTTAAATTCCTTTTGTGCTTTTACTGGTTTGTTTCTCGAGTTGGAAGATTCATGCAGCTGTTTCACATTAACATTTGAGACACGATTAAAGGAGACTGACCAGCGTGGAGTAAGAACTCAGAGCTAAAGTGAAATCTAGGTCTGTTTAATTGAAATGGTAGTTTACTAACCCTATCCTAGCTCATAGTGTTCCCCTGGACATGGACTAAACGGTCACTCTAAAATGGGATGACATTGAAGGATGGACACAGTGAGTCTGTGCATGCAGCACTGGCAGAGAGCCAGCAGACTGGCGTGACCAGTTAACACAAAAAACAACTATCTACAGCATGACTATAGACTAGCATGCTTGATATTAATCTATTGGTACGTCTGCATGTGGATTAATCCCTTGTGTTAAATTAAACTGCAGTGTGTGTGTATGAGAGTTGCAGTGGGCCAGCAATGGTGGGTTCTGACCTGGGCGGCCGCCATGTTCTCCGCGTCCTCCTTCTTGCTCGTAGCGGGATAGAAGACTATGTTGTCGATGGTCTGGATTAGCTCCAGCTGCACCACACACTTGATTAGGAGGCAGGAGAATAGCTTCTGGTCTGACATTTCTGACAAAGGGGCACATTTCATTTCGTGTTAGCCAAACCAGCATATAAGAGAAACAGTATGAGAAACACTTAGTGAGATGGAAGGAAACAGACCTATCAGAATTAATAATACTGCCAAAGGAATTAGTATTTGTACAAAGGGGGCATTCAGGGACAGAAATCCACAGCAACCATAACCCTAACCCTCCATCTAAATCGTGGGAAGGTCAAGGGAGGGAGCAACAGGAATATGAGGAACCCAACTGACTGGCTTGGGATCTCCCCTTCCAGGTATCGTCGCTGGCAGTGGACATCTGACTGTGGGCGCGCTCAGACAGGGTCCGCTCGTAGCTGCTCTGAGACTGTGAGTCCAGCTCCACATCCTGTGCATGGGAGAAGCAGCAACCACTGAGGTTAGGGAGCAGGCGTCCCTGGAAAGATGCGCGCAGAAGGGAAGGGCTTTCATGCTGCATCCAGCTGCGCAAATGTGATTAAAGCCACACCAGCACGTTCGGCTCCGATGCTGATGAGAAGCATTTACTCAGACAGAGTCTATTGCTATGCTGATCTACGGGGACCGTGGCAATGGACACGCTGTTGCTCCTCTGCAGTGGGGTGCAACCTTACCATGTGTTTATAGTCTCCGGCTTCTTCTTCCTCACCTGCAGGCCGCCACGTCAGAAGTCTGAAGGAGAGTAAAGCTATACATGAGCCCAGCCACTTAAAGATCATGTCATTAAAGGCCCAAGGAATAGCAACTGTACATTAAAGCATTAAAGAACAGCAACACGCCATTACATGCTGAGTAACTTTCAAGGTGAATACAAGTTTAATAAATGTTTATTCTGATTTAAAGAGCTGTCAAAATCATGGCAAAAGGGCAGCCCAGCAGGGGCCAGTGTGCTCACGCATGGGGGCTGGTGGACTGGAAGATCTCCAGCATGCAGGCACAAGTGACGTCCCACACCTCTGGGCTGAACTTCTCCCCATTCAGGATCACTAGGTTCTCCAGACAATTTGTCCCCGACCGCGCCAGCTGCTCGTTATCTAGACCAACCACACAGTTATGGTGAGACGCGTTCCCCTCCACCCCAGGGAGACACCAGTCTGTGCTCATTTTTCTCTCCACTGCTGACCGCAGGTCACATCAGACAGCAGTTTCTATGAGTTTGCCATCCACAGCTTCCATATCAACATTCCAAAAACCATATGAACAGTCACATACTGTATTTTAAGGTTTTTCTCCACCGCACCACACCGTACTTTTAGTACTTTAAAAAAGGTGTTGGTTTTCCACTGGGGTTAAAACTGGAACCAGCCCTGAATGACATCACAAAGATCAGGCTAGGTATTTATGTACTGAACTTGAAAATTTACTGTACTATATTATAGGGCTGGACAATGTGTGGTATGTTATATGCAGCTATACACCTGCAATTCTTACATCACTAGTCAGCTAGATTAATATCAAGCCTTTTCATACTGCCTGGACATTACAGCACTGGGGGTTTAAGTTTCAATTCACCATCTTTACTGTCATAGGAAGAAAAGAAAAAAAAACTTAGCAATTTTAATGATTATTCTGTTTCAAGATCAAAGTTTGTGTTTAAAAAACAGTTTACCTCTGCTGCTTTCACATAAGCGCTGCATGTATTTTTTGTTTACACTCTAGAAGGGTTTGTGAGAAGTTTGTTGAACTCCCGATTTCCTTTATAAATACCTCAATATTTATTACAACAGAGTACCATTCCATCCTAATATATTATACAAAATGCTTTATTTCTTAGCATGCCATCTTGATCTTGTCGTAATTGTTCTTCCAACCAGATCGCGGTTTAAGCTTGGGTCTCTTCATTTGTCCACACATCCATTACTACTTTTTTCTGTTTATCAATGCTTTCTAAGCTTGCGACTTTTTTGAAGACGGTTGTTGTATTGTGTTTCAGAGGCAGGCTATTTGCAAAAACAAATCAACCGAAAGTGTTTGCATTCCCACCCCGGAGCACCGACGTACCAAAGAAACATCCCAGCTGGTTCGGTACTTTAGATACTGGAACCTAAAGTCAGTCAATGGAAAAGGGAAAGTACCGTACCAAAAGTATAATATGTGGTGCGATGGAAAAGTGCCTGTAATCAAACTAGGCTTTTAACTACTACATAGGGAGAAGAGCTGTGTTGGACTCACCTTGCTGGACACACCACTGCAGCTGGTTAAATATGTCCACTAACAGCACCTCACTGAGCGGCTCGTAGAACTGTGTGAACACGTCACAGACGGCATACAGCGCGTGGTTGCATGTCGTGGTCATCCACTCCATTTTCTGTTGAGACACACCAGAACACCACAGGCCGTCAGACCTCCTTGGGCTTGGAGAGCTGCCCTGCGTGGTCCTGCCACACCCACCAACATGCCACACCCACCAACATGCCACACCCACCTCCGTCTGCTGCTCCGGGAGCTTCATGTTGTCGAAGATACGGAAGATGATGCGGAAAAGGTCATGCCACCAGTGCTTCTCAAAGGTGTGACCATAGCTCTTCATGATCTCAAACATCACTGTCAGGCCCCTGCATGGAAGAATCAGGCACAAGTAGAGAGGGCACAAGTCAGGGACACTTAGAGAGACATCACAGCAGAGTCACTCATTCAAAATCAAAAGTCAAGCTTCAGTTTTGTCCGTTTCAAATCAATAGCAAAGCAACAAAGCAAAATTATTCCGATCAGCAGATAGAGATCTGTGAAAATATATCTGAGGATGAATGCTGCTGAATGGGAACTCAGCAGGTTGCACTAATACTTTGGGGTCAAAGGGTTTGAATCCCAAGCCCATTGTGTGTGTGTGTGTGTGTGTGTGTGTGTGTGTGAATGCATCTATGGAGTTCACATTTTCTGTATTATGTGTGTATCCTCAGATGGGCACCCCATCCAGGAGACAGTTACTTGGAAGTTTAAAGGTGACAAAAGGGGGAACAACAACAACTACGACAGTGTTGAATAGAAATGGTACCAAGACATCCTGAAAAAAGAAACCTTATCCAAACACTCACAATGTTGTCTGTCTGGACAGTTATTTACCGAAAAGCCACAAGGAATACAAAACACTAAAATAAAACATGGTGTCAGTTCTTTCATGATATGGCTGGGTGATTTTCACCTATATTAGGGGTGTCAAACTCCAGTCCTGGGGGCCCGGAGCCCAGTGTAGCTTAGTTCTTTTCCTGTTTCACCACAAATGACTTCAGCTCAAGAGCTGTGTGGTAATCAGCACAAAGAGCTGAATTAGGTGTGTTAAATGAGGGGAAACACAAAAATGTCCAGGGCTCTGGCCCCCCAGGACTAGAGTTTGACACCCCTGACCTAGATCTTAGCCCAATAAACATAGAAGTGAGACGGGAGCAAGCTGCTCCTGCTTGGAAATCCAGAGCTGCTAAAGCATGTCTGTAAGCAAGAATGGTTAGATTCCTCAAAGCAAGGCCTAGCAGTAATACGAAACATCTGGCTGTAGTCATGCCACTCAGACAATCTGCCTTAGGTTAGAGCGATCAGGTCTTAGATAAAAGTGGTACACTTAATAAATAAATCAGTGTTTGTGCTCTGGTTACCAACATCTTGATAAAGTTTTTGAGATATACATAATGAAGGCTCATAGATGGATACAGTACAGTATCTTTAATATGTTTTATCAGGTTGCTTAGCATCATTGTTTGGGCCCCACCTGGTACGCACATCCAGCTTGCAGCGGTTGATGATGCATGAGAGTTCAAAGAGTATGGGAAACCAGCCTCGAACCCACACCCGGTCCCCGGGGGCCACGTTCATGTCATCGCTGGTGTACTCCTGAAGGACCTGAGGCATGGGGTCAAAGTTACATTCGGCATCAGAAAACACACAGCAGACTGCTTCATCTTCATGCAGAACAGCCAAGCCCTTCTTCATTCACGGCTTCACTAGACTGAAGGAAGGTGTGCCCTCTACTGGTTGCAAGAGGAATTTAAGCGCAACATGGGTATCAACTGGTAGACTAATGGTGCGTTCCATTTGCCTTCGGAACTCTGTTTCGGAGTCAAATTCAGAATTTTGAAGGCGGATATGATGACAGAGAAATATCTCGGAGCAGCACAGAGGATCCTGAGTTCAGAATCCAAGATGGCTGCTCCCTTTATAAACAGACGTGAAAGTTATAGTTTTATCCTATTTAAGCATTACTTCTCATTTTTGGCTCATTGAATTGGTCGTGCACACTATACCATTTATTTGTGAACGATTTGCTACAGAGTTTTATGCATAAAACACCACACATAATGTGTTATCAATTGATATTTCTAACAAGTAAACCAGGCTAGAATTGTATTTCATGATTAGTCTGATTATTTGTGGGATTTAAGGTAGTTCGGGCCAATTGCAAATGAATGAGAATAAAAGGACAATTAAATTGAGGTACCTTAAGTCCGACAAGTTGTCCAGCTAAGCAAAAGATGTTGCTTTTTGATATGGGTTCATTGTATTACAACTTCTGTAGAAAATGGAACGCATCCAACAGTTTTTAGCAGATGCGACCATATCGGCAACCAAAACTCAGATCCAAAGGCAAATCAAATGAGCAGCTGAACCATGCTGCTGGTACCCAACCATGATAGATTGACAGACAGCTGAAAAATCAAGTCTCCTTTCATAGGTTTACTTAACCAAACAAGAATATAAGACAACTTGGCAGGCAGTCTGTCAAAATGGTGTTAACTATTTTTCAGAAAATCCTTATATTGACTTGGAAGAGTTCACATATTCAGAATACTTCTGAATACTTAATTATTAAATACAACAGTTGTGTTTTTGCCAGTAATCCATGTTTTTTGTGACCATTGTTAATTGCAAAACACGCAAGCGTACATAGCCCCTCCTCAGTTTATGATGGGGTTATGTTCCAATAAATAAATAGAAAAGGCGAATATGAATGAAATGATGAATCATACCGGAAAAAATAACCATGCTATACACTGGTAAACGCTGTACGACGTGTGCACTCATGATCTGGAGGCATGTGGATGCTGCAGTCACCCAGCAGTTTCGCACCACATGCCGCTAGCCGGAGAACAACTACATTGCCAAGCAAGCTGTACACCAGGGGGAGGGAGCGAGTGCGCCGCTGACCTGCGGCCTTTCAGATACATATCTGGCGCAGTGGCGGATGAGACGGATGGCCTCCATGCTTGTGTCTGGGAAGGCGGCATTGCACACAAATTCGGACAGGCACTTGACAGCATCCTGGAAGGAGTCGATGGCAGCGGCGAAGTGCTGCTGGAAGGTATGTGCTGTGAAGAAGGCCAGGGAGGCTGAATTAAGACCTTTACAGCCACTTACAAATTACAAAGCAGCTAAACGCCAGAGTGCTCTGACCACTGTGTACGTAGTGCTTCAACAAAGGCATCAGCGACCAACAGAGTCAAAGTCAAACCACAGGATTCAACTCACTGACAATGTGCCCGGTGGTTTGGAAGGCGAGCTCCACAATGGTCTCGTCGTGATCCGACGCGGCCTGGTGGAACACCGAGAAGATGTTCTTCCAGCCCGAGCGGATGTTCGCAGCTTGAGAGTTCACCATCTGGGCTACACAACGGATCACCATGTCTCGGATGGTGGGTGACCTGCACACAGGTTCAAGGGTTAAACTCCTCAAAAGGTGAGAGGAATAAAGTGCTGGTCATTTGTCTGAGTGTGTCATGAGCCATTTTTAGGTTGCTTGGGGTTCCTCTCGCCACCTGTTTTTCTTCATGATGTGTTCAAAAGGCCGCAGGAAGTCCTTCTGGAAGCGAAAGTTGGCCAGCTCTCCTTTTTCCAGGAATTTCATGGACAACTGTCGCAAAGAGTCTACTGCAAAGATGGCTACATCCTCATTGGGGTTACAGCCCACCTGTCAGAGGCCACACAAACACAGATGCACCATAAATAGGACTCCGTATTGGGGTTCAACTCTGTATGTTCATCATAGGCTTCCATGGTGTATGTTATTGGCACATAAACAGGGCATCTGAGTGCACAGGTAATAAGGACCAAGACTTTTAGGTCACCCAAGGAACACCCCAACAAATATCCCCAAAGAGAAAAAGACCCCTCAAATGAACAACTGGATCAAAAACATGTAGTACAATGTCTAACATGTCAGCCTGGGTAACGGTCTGCATAGTAGCAGATATCTGGCATGCTTTCTCTCTCACGCACCTTGTTGAAATGGTCTCCAATGACGTGCCAGATGCGGGACCACTGCAGGCGGATGCGGTTCATGTTGTAGTAGGAGATCTCCACTATCTTCTGTAGGCTGAACATGCGCGGCTGGTGCGGGGACGCCAGTTCATCCATGGACACGGCACAAAGCCAGCGCACAAAGTCCACTGATAAGAGAGGAATATGCCATTAGAGCCACTGGCTAGAGAAAGGAATAGACCAGATTCAGCCAGTCAAAGTCCAGCGTGGACACTCACCCACTGCGTTCCCATCTAGCCGAGTAGAGCCAGTGAAGATCCTGAGAGACAAAATCCGGGACAAAGGTCAGAAGATTTCAAGAATGTGTGGAGATCTCTAGTATGGAGGGAGGGACAAGGGAAGAACATAATTTAAAGACCCTATGGCTAGTAAACAGATGATTAAATAACAGGTATCCGCTCAACATGTGTGATGTACAAGAATTATGGATCGGCCTCAATGGATTATCATCCAGCCATGTCAAGGCTGCCCAACCTGTCCACAGCCACCACAACGCTCTGGGAGCTTGTCTCCCCAACGGACTCCTGGATGTGGGCCATCTGCCTCCTGTCCTGGCCCCCCACCAACGTCCCTGCAGCAGCAGCAAACATGCAGACTCAGCACCACAGACTCCATGTGCTAATGCTTGGATTCACTTTTAGTTCATATGCAATGCTAAAATGGTTATTTGTTTTTGAATATCCGTAACAACACCGTCACACTGATGTGCGCTGGGGCAAAAATATTACAGCAGGAAGGTTCCTATTTAAAAACAGACCGAATTAGAATCTCTGGAGCACCCACACACACACACACACACACACACACACACACACACACACACACACACACACACACACACACACACACACAC
>JABFDZ020000109.1:15763698-15790431 GCA_019775955.2 Pollimyrus isidori | reverse complement strand
ACACACACACACACACACACACACACACACACACACACACACACACACACACACACACACACACACACACACGGCAATCCAATTGGGTCTACCTGCACATTACGGCTACAATGGGAGCTCATGGCAAGCCTTTCACTTGATCCTCTCTTTTGAAGACATTTTTGTGCTGGTATCTGTGGTATTGTAGGACCTACCGAAGCTGAGGGGCATAAACTCATCCCCTCCGACTGGAAAGCCCTTGATGCTGCCCTCCCTGTCTCGCACCATGCTGGAGATATAGCGGGTCTTCACCCCCGTGCCGATCAACTGGGCCAGTTCCAGCTGGCTGATGCATCGCAGGATCTGCGAAGGGCAGAAGGAAACTTACAAAAAAAAAAATCAAACTGTTCTAACACTTGCTCACACTGCATTTCCAATAACATAGATATAATGTTGATGCACTGCGTAAGGGATGCTAAACATTCACTTTCTAACAGTCACCATACCTCATGCCATGAGTTCCCCAGGTAGTTGCCATCGGTGTGAGCAACGGTGATGAGGGTCTTGATGGTGTCGATGTTCTTCTGTTTCATCTCAGTGATGCTGGAGCTGGCGGTCAGCAGAGTGAAGCGGGCAAGGGCCTGGACATATGCATCCCTCTCCAGCTGTGGAGCACGCACACCAGCCAATGGCCCCAGTGAGCACACGCTTACTGTACATGAGAGCTAGCACAAACAAGGAAAGCTGGGGGATGACCTGCATGCCAAAGATGCACGCGATCCTGATGGCACAGCGGATGCCTTCTAGACACAGCGATGCCACCTCCTGGTCGTCACAATCCTGCAGGCCCACGCTGAAGGCTGCCAGCAGGGGCGTCCAGGCCAACTGGAATGCAGAGGGAAAGCGCATGGGAATCACTGTCAGCTCCTTGCCCTTGGCAGCTGGTTGCCAGAGTGACTTCGATGCAGGTAGCAGACGTAGGCATTGGACTGCCAAGGGCATCTGTCTAGCTGGCATGCAGCTCTCCCCTTTAGCGGGCGCATTCTATAGGGTCACGGGGAATGAGTGGTGTTCGCTACCTTGAACATGGGCCTCACGTGCTCCAAATGCGTGGCACGGAAGAAGGGCGCCTGAGCGTGGCTGACTGCCTCCATCAGGGCCTTGGCAGTCTTAGACATCTGCTCCATCTCCATGTTGTAGAGGAGCCGCCTCTGCTTCTCGCTGGCCACGCCTGTAAGGGGAGCAGGATCCCATAAGCTACATTAAACCATATGGTAAATAGTCTATATCTCCATCGCATTCTTCATTGGATCAGCCTATTGGCAATTTTCAATTTATTTAAAATGCGATTCAAGTTTGCAGACCTACTTTGAGTCATTTAAAACTTGAAATTGCGCATTTTCCCCAGTCATGCTTGATTCAATGCGTCTCGATTAAAAATTATAAAAATTACACATCTGATACCTTCTTTAGTGAATAAAAACGACCATATTGACAAACACCTTCAAAAACAAGATATGGCGGACAGGTGGGCAAGTACTTCATCATTAAAAGAATTTGCTGTGTAATTGGGTCATAGGTGCGGTTAAAATGTTGGGGGGACCTTAAAGGTCCTGTACATAGCTTTAGACAACAGCCAAGATCCCAATGCCCTAAGGATTAGCACCATAAGTCAGGGAAACGTTCACAGACTCCTACTGGAAATGAGAACACACCTAACTTAGCTAAAGCAGGTCTGTCATTAAGCAACTCCAAAAAAAATCTGTGGCTAAACTCCCACTCACTCTGCTTGCAGGACTTGGGAGTGATGGTGTACTCCTTGCTCTCCTTCATGGCAATCTTCTTGCCAGCAATTTCATCATAGATGGCTGACAGGTACTCCTCAGGGAGGTCCTTGCTGTCGTTGATACCGCGATTCATCTTGATGTACTGCTCCTTTGTCATCTTGTTCTTGACCTGCATACGGGCGAGTTTAAAAAAAGGTGCAAGGTGATGGGCGGATGGGGAGCTCAGTAATTTGGAAAACGCACAACAGTGAAACGAGAGAAAATGACTTGTTGAAAGTGTTAATGTTCTTCTGCTTCATCTTGCCGTGAACTGGAGGGGGCCCTAAAACTATTTTTCTGGTTGTTATAGTAACATTGCATGCTGTAGGTATGTCCCCAACAATGATTTTAGCGCCACCCTCCCCTAAATTTGGCCCACTCCAATTACGGTGCATTTATTCATGAATCTGGTACCTATTTCCGTTACTGAAATAACGAGCCAGGCAGATGATAGAGAAGAGAATGCAAACCTGGGCGCTGTGCAGGTCAGTGGTCAGCATGATGATGGAATAGGCCAGTACATAGGCCGTATCAGCACTGGCGAAGAGCGCCTGCCTGCAATGGGAGGAGCACACCAGGCTGGGATCAGCGCCCATGCATGCCTCACACGTGGCTGCGCACGGCTTCCATTCACACACTGCGGCTCTCACCCCTGGTTACACTCCAGGTATCTGGCAGCAAACTTCTCCATCAGCCTGTCGATCTTTTGGGCCTCGCCCGGGAGCCGAAACCCCTCCAGGAAGGCGCGCAGGGCGGACACAAAGTCCCGCCCACAGAAGTCCAGCTGGTCCACATAGCAATACATCACCTCCTTGTTGAAGCGTGCATTTTCTCCCAGGAACTCACCCACCTGCGTCTGCCGGGGTCAGGAGAGATTAACCCAAGGGTGATGTTACTGGGAGAGATATGATGCTACTAGGATTTAACCATGGCTGATGACCTAATGGTTTCAAGTTTAACTCTACTGATGCGGCCAATACAGCAAAATTTTGGGCCATAAACTACTTGGAACTAACACCATGGAATGAAGCTCCTCTTCTAAGTCGGCAAAACTTAGATCAAAAATGGAAACGATGCATAAAATCTCCCCACTCTCAACCTAGTTCTGAGAGGCACGCTGAAGAGAGAGCGGGAACTGCACACGCACTGAGGTCTCTTACCGTGTCGAGCCGCTCCTCTTGTTGAAGAAATTGAGCAATGTCCTCCGCCGAACCTCCCAGCATGCCTTGCTCCTGCAGGTACTGGATGCCTCGCTTTGGTTTTTTGTTGAACCTGGCAGCATGAGAAATGTAAACGGGGATGAGCTTATTAAGGCTGCCCAGTGGAACAGCCAAATATATACAGTTAAATTAAGAAACCACAACATACATTTAATGACGATACAGTTCGACTAACTATTCTTGCAACCACTAAATTTTTTTCTTTAATGCTTAACTGTTGATGCAAGGACGCTGGCTGACCCCAAAACCCGCTGTCACCTTGTCTATTCATGTGCTTGTGTCTCGCAGGGAGACCAAGATGTTCATAATAAAATGAACGAAAACATTTATTTTCACATATAGCTGTTAAACACAAAAAAAACATTATACACTAATCGCACCTGCAAGTTCATTATGGCTCAGAATCGGCAGTTTGGAAATATTTTGGTTTTCAAATAAATTACACCAGCACTGGAGAGAGTGCAGTTGATACAATCAACTGTCGGCTGTCATACAGAATTCGGATATGATAAAACACATGCAATGTACTAACTCATTCGAGACGATGTCATTCGACTATCTGTACGTTTGGATCAAGACAAAAAAAGCTTTGGCAAGCAAGTCTCCCCATGCCATTTGAAGTGCTTTTGCCAGGAAAATCTGACAGGGTTAAAAAATAATAATTACAGCTATAAGGGTGTTTATTTATCACTACGGATGTGTGGCCATACTTAGTAATATAGAAAATGGGATTAAGTTCATAATGATTGTCATGATGTTATATAATGTTTTTGTATAATGCGCAAATAAGCATCTCTTTAGGTTTCCTACTCAGACATCAAGAGATGCCATGCCTTTTGTTTATAGCTGTTCCTAACTGTGTTTGTTTTTCGCAGTTAATATCATTTCGAAGATTTTTTTCCCAGCTTTACCAAAATTGCACCAAATGATGATCTCAAAGTCCGTATTGTCATTGTGTACCATTAACACACCTACAAGACTGTGAAAATCCTATTAACCTGTACAAATGGAACATGAATGTACTGATAATTCAGTTGTTATGCTGGTTGGCTTACAGCTCGATGCCGTGCTCAATGATCTCCTTTTGTTGCTTGATGACCTCATATTGCTCAGGGTGGTCCATCTGTGAGATCTGCACCCCGGACGACACCGTAGAATCCAAGGAACTGGTGCTGTCCCGGCGGGAGGCAAAATGATCAGGCAGCTTCCCCTCCAGGGCCTCTGCTTCAGGCGGGCGCTCCAGACCTGCGACACAGACACACACAAACAACTCAAGAACTGCAGATGGGCCATAAAAATGCATATCAGGACAATTAAGGAGCATGACAAAGCAAAGCAGTGAAGCACTGATAAGGACATTTCTGGTCAATACCAATAACTGATTCTTTTGAAAACTGACACCTATACAGATACCGAAACTTAGGGAGGTTCTGCTTAAATAAGTTTAAAGTGAGTCGCCGCCCAAATAAACTTTAAAATGAATGACATTCCATGAATAATTTTTTGGGAAGAAAACACCAACTCAGTCGCAGAGGAGTATAATTATAACAAAGAAGGGCTGATCATCAAGTCCAAAACTGCAATCTTTCAAGTAATATCTTTTGATTTTGTTGTGCCTGCACTGAATTTTCTTTTGCTATCAAATTCTTGCATTACTGATAGACTACCGTTATTCGGCAGTACTGCAGCCTTCATAATTGGAACGGATTCTTCACTGTCTCGCCTTAAGTTGAGCAATCAAATTTGCCATTTTAAAATAATTACTAGTAGATCCTCAATATGAAATTTTAGCAAAGCAATGTTTGCAAAAAGAATTTCTAACGACATTAAAATAATTCTACAGACATTTTTCTATCGGTTCAGTACGCTGATGTACGAAATAATATGGGTCACCTTCTCAAAGGGAATTATCACTGGTAAATACTGGTTCACTTTTAACCATCAGGCAATGGCCAAAATTGTTGCTGTAACGGACAATACAATAGTTGGCCGATACAGTTCTAAAGGAAAGCAAGATAAGATTAACAGTGCATTCTGAAACTCCATACAAGAACACTGCCTGAGAGACACACAAATGCACATGGAGTCCTTCTCACCAAGGTTGGCCTGTAGATTGGGGTTAATATACAGATCTCTGCTCCACTCTACCATGCACTTCAGGATGGACACCAGACATTCAAGGCCCTTCTTACGCAAGCTCAGTTCCTGTGGGAGAGTAAACCGTATTAAACATTAGTTATACCTTTTTACTAAAAACATAAAAGCAGCGATCAAATAAAATCAGGCATTAAAAATGTAATGACGCAGCGCTTCACCTGCAGTGGGGTCATCCCCAGCTCCTGGCCACTCCTGCCCTGGGCGATTTTGGACAGGTCACTGACCAGCCGCTCAAAAATGTTGGCTGCATTGAGGTCGCAGTCATAGTTGACGTAGATGTCCACGACACACTGAGCGTCTGGGCAAGCCACAGAGCCAATGACACAGCAGAGGACATGTGGCATTAGTCTGAGTTCTAATGGGTATTTACCAGTCCTATTCACAAGATGCTTTTATGGTCTAAAACTGAAAGCATTATGAACCCACAGCAGATAAAATTTTAGTGGCAAGGTAAGACCCCACCTTGAATATTGTGTGCAGGTTTGGTCACCATACCTTAAGGACATTGCTGCCTTAGAAAAGGTGCAACGGAGGGCTACGAGAATGATTCCTGGTTTAAGAGGAATGTCTTATGAGGAGAGGTTAATCAGTTTAGCTTCGAACAAAGGAGATTAAGGGGGGGACATGATCCAGGTATAAAAGATTCTAACAGGTCTGGATGCTGTTCAGCCAAATGGCTATTTTAATATTAGTTTAAATACTAGAACTCGTGGCTAAATTTCTTATGTTCTTAAGGTAATCTGTATAAAATAGTTATGAATAGAGCAATGCATTAATGAATTTCAGTAACCCTAAAGGAGGGAGCACTCATACCACCAGCAGTGTGGGATTAATTCCCACCTCCCCTCTGACTCTGCTCTCCTTGTGTTCATATTGGGTTTCCTTCGAATACTCAACTTTCCTCACAACGGTATCTCTTGCCCAGTCTGTGTGCGCGTGCCCTGTGACAGGCTCCACTTCCAAGAATAGGATGGAGGCTTGCTATCTGCTTAGGGTAAGCTGCAGGTACATCTTGGACACCCGGTTACCTGCACAGATCCGAGTGAGGGTCTGAATCACCATCCACTTGTGTTCGAAAGAGCTGGATGACGTCTCTAAGATGGTCAGAAAGATCTCCCTGAAGAACACCTGCCACAAAAAATGAAAGGATGACACTGATACCCTGCTCTCACTGGTGTGACACGCCCCCAGCCCGACAGCAACACAAGCACAAGGAGGAACACGAGGGCCGTACCTCGATTTGCATCTTCAGGTGCACTTTGAAGTGCGACAGCAACGTGAGAAAGATGGCGAGCGACAGCTCGAAGACCTCGGGGACGGAGGAGACGCCGTTCTTGGAGAGGGCCACGCACAGGTACTGCTTGATGGCGTTGACGAACATGTCGTGCGTGCGAAAGATGGGACCGGCGGCCTGCAGCACGGACAGCAGCAGCTGGAGCGACACCACCTTGGAACGCAGCTCATGGGACCTGGTTGGGGGGTGGGGGGCATGTGAGCGTCACCAGCAAACCACCAAGATAGACGTCCACCAGCCAAACACACTGAGTAAATATCAGGACTCCAAAAATACCCATCTGTTCCATGAATTCCTCTACCTTCCTAGAATGTTATGCCGTATGGATCCTCCCATATGTATCTAATTATGTGTATCTAATTTTATATCAATGTGTTCTAACACACCCATGTAAAGCGCCCTGGCACAACTCTGTTGTGAAGAGCGCTATATAAAAATAAACTGAATTGAATTGAATATGTGAACCGCGGATTAACTGCAAAGTTTAACCATGCTGGTTAATATTGCCACTGTGACATTTTAAACTTAAAAGTATTTCCTCACATTAAGAGAGAATACCCTGCTTAAGTATAGGACATAGGGAATTTTAGATTTTATGGGAAAATGCAATAACTTGATAGCCATGTCATTTTGGTAGAATGCCCTTCCCTCCTCCTCATGAGACCTGCTCCGTGATTAATAACATCTGTTTTTCTGAGATGACATTTTGTGACCTTGAGGAAAGAACTTTGACTATAGAGATCATGAGGAAAAAAAGATGTGATCTTGGCACGAAACAGAAAAAAAATAAGACAATGATGTATGTCCTCTACAGACTACAGTGGAGTTGCAGTAAAAAGATACATACAAAGTAGTCTTTGTTCAAGTAAACAGGCAAGTGAAAGTTCCTTACTTTGACTTTTCTTTCAGTTTTTTAAGTATTAAATGGATGCTAATCCAAAAAATTCTGATCTGTGACTTAAATACCGTTAATTCTGAACCAATGCAGCCCTAAACCAAACCCAGCAAGTGCACATCTTACATTGCCCCACTGATGGTGGCACATTTTGGGATTCATAGCAGCTGTGTTTTTAAACAGTTCTCACACACACACGGGAAAAACTGGTAGCCATGTGTAACCCAGACTCAAACAAACATGAGGAACAGCCAATTAGTTCCGGAAATAGACAGTGAAATCGATTTGTTGTCCATGGTGAAAACGTCATTCTATGTAATAACATTTTTATTTAGTAGCTACCAACTATGATGTAACAAAGAGGAGCGGTACGACAGATGAACGCGGGGCTAGTTTCAACGTAAGACTTAAGGTATACTTTACATCCGACTTTATGATCAAATTTACACTAAGCTGGTGCAACTCACTGCTGCTCATCAAATCTTCGTCAGAGGTTGTTGTGCAGCACTTGCACCATACTACTTACACTTGTACCAGGGCATTCTTCGGAAGCTCAATCTAGTTGCACTTATTCCTGGCGGACTTCTTAGCACATATGTTTGTCATATTCTGTTTGTCTCACTTATGTGTCACTTTAGACAAAAATGTTTGCTAAATACAGTACATAAACATGAAATGTAAGTAACCATGTGAAACTGCATATGCTGGGTTCCTCACTGATCAGATAACCGACCCAGACCCTTGGTGGGGGCGTGACACTCACTTGGGGTCTGGGGGGCCGTCGGCCAGCGGCCGCATGGACAGCTTGCAGAGGGTGCGGAAGACCAGGAAGGCGTCCTTCTGCAGAACATGGGAGAAGCGGATGACAGTGGGCACACCCGGCACTGCCTCCACATCCTGGAAAAGTGGAAAGAGGGGAGCATGCAGCAAAGGGTTACTGGAAACAAATTCTGGCAGAAGGAGTGACACTTTCACTCCCAAATAACTAAATTCCCATCCACTGTGAAATCTGACCTCTGCTACTACAGTCAGGGCACCAATTAACGTCCAGGGAAGCACTACACTGACAGCAAAGATTGCGATTTCAGAGTCACCATGACATGTTATCTCCACAAAAAACAGCTTTAAAAATCAGGTTACCATACCTAGCTTATAGTTTCCCACTGATGACTGATATAAAATTAATTCTCCACCAGACACAAAAATCAGATGTGACAGGTGAACACCTTCAAAAGTCAATATTGTACCTGTGCACTCCAGCACTGACAGTATAACCAACTGTGAACCATGTGGTTAACATATCAACAGCACTCAGGGATGAGCTCATAACCCTGTACAGGTGCTTGGACCTCATACTGTCATGGTTCTGCAAGGCTGGGCTTCAATATTCGGGGGTTGGCAGGACACGCCCATGGTGTAAGCTGCCCCCACCTGTCTGCAATCCAGGCTACGTACCAGGATGTCCGAGGAGGATACGTGGGTGTGGTCTTCTGAGACACCATTCATCTGCTGGCTGTCATTCCCACTGGGAGCGCCTGCTACTTCAGCCGGATCACACCGGGAAGGGGGCTGGAGCTCTGTCTCTGCATCCAGGGAAACAAAGAAATGACCAAAGAGCCCTTGAAATCGAATATCTGATATTTGACTCGTCATCCTGAATAGACGTGTACAGACTGAATCTGGTCATCTGGCAGATTTCACAACAGATTCTGAACACCAACGCAGTCGCTTTGCAGAAAAGCTACAGCTCCCAACAAGCATCTCACACCTTACCTGTCTATTATTCTTCTACAGTATCTTCACTTTCATTCATTGCGTTAATTCACACGCATCATTTCTTTCCTGGCAGAAGTTGGGTCTTCTCACCCGGTTTGGTTTCTGGGCTGTCGTCCACCTCCGCTCCAGGTTCTTGCTTCTGATCCTGATGTTGATCTGCATCATTCACCGCGTGCAATTCCCCCGGCTTCTCCTCCACCGCTGGGCCGGTGCTCTCCAGATCCTCCTCTGGCTCTGCCGGAACTTTGGCTGCTTAATAGATAATGTCATTAAGATAATGTGAAATGGAAACCTAGTTTCTATGTGTTCCCCGGGCCACCGTCACTGCATTGACTCCACAGACTGGGCTCCCACCTGGACCCAGAGAGACAGCACATATCTGATTCTCCGCTGCTTCCTCCGCCTCACCCTCCAGTCGGCCGTTAAGGGAGGGGCTTCCCGCAGAGGAGGGGGACACGCCACTTTGGTCAGCAGAGCTGGCGGTGGGCGAGGGTGACACGGATAGGCGCGTGGCAGAGGCGGCAGGGGAGGTGCTCTGCTGCAGTCTTTGCCTCTCCCTCTCCGTTTCCATCTCACGGGCTTCCAGAATCTAGCAAAGCCAGCAGGGAGGCCTAGAGTGAGACCTCCTCTAACGACACAGACGCACAGAGTGAGGGCCAACTGGAGCAGGCGCACACTGACCGCCTGCGTCTCCATGCGGGTGAAGATGACGTTCAGCATCTGCGTGAGCGTAGCCTTGGCCGTGGTCTGGTTAATGAGGTTCCGGCTGGCCAGGTAGATGTTGTAACAGGTGCGCACCGTCAGCAGGATTGTGCCCTCGTGGATCTCGATGTGGGGAGAGGTCACAGCAGTCAGGAGCGCCTGTCCAGAAGGGTGATGTCAGAGGTGTCTGCATTTGTACGGTGTGTATATAAGTGTTTGTATGTGTATAAATACTATATACATGTTATATGTTGTTTATGTACTGTAAGATTGACTGCTTGGGACTTCAACAGCTCTTTATGACTGGTCTCTGAAAAGTACACGCACGCACAGCCTGAAAATCACCTCCTGCTGCAAAGGCCAGTTTTTCAACAACAGCACTAATTATGATGTAATTCTAATCTGACACATACACCAGATATTAAACTGTCAATATGTATGTATTCTGATTATTGAAATTAAAATTTCCACAATTTAGGTTATATTTCTGTATGAAAACGCCTGTATGACAAAGCTAAACTTTTCCAGCATATTAAAGTGTTGACCCATTAAGATACTAAAATACACCATGATTAAAATTACAGTGGTACCTCAAACTCAAACTCACCAGAACTTGAATTTCTTGAAAGTTGAACAAACCAATTCGACCTAGAACTCAATCTGAATATCAGAAGTCGAACCATGAACGCTGACCTATTATAAATTGTACGCGCCAGGAAATGAATCATACTACAATGCAATTCATACTTGTCGGGTGAGAGGTCACAATGCATCTAAACATAATGCACTGCGTCAGGATCAGAATGCGTTGTTTTAAGCAAGTCAAACACACCCAATGACCGTACTGGGGAAACAACTTGAAACACTGACTTACTGATCACTGAAACACTGATCGAGGCAGGACAGGGGTGATGTTGGGATAAGATCTTTATGGTTTTGGAAGCCATTAAGAAAAAAATACTGCTCTTGTTTTATCCTGTTCATTTTGTGCTTAAATGTTTTTAAAAAACATATTTAACATTAAAAAAAAATGTAATTTTGGGGGGCCGATAACCAATTAATAGGTTTTCCATTATTTCTTATGGGAAAAATTAGATCAGAACTCGAACTTTTTAGAATTCGATCCGGAGTCCGGAACAGATTAAGGTCGAGAACCGAGGTACCACTGTATATGCAAAAGGAAGCAGTTGGCTATTGGCTGTGTAAGAGCCTTTTTTGTTACTAACTCAACTGCTGAACAAAACAATTATCATAAGAAAACATTACCTCATCAAAGTGGACTTTGGTCCATTGTTTTGCTATCAGATATTCAGCCCACATATTCAGTGAAACAGGGCAGCACTGGGCCCTCGGCAGCCCACAGAACCACCTGATGCATGTTGGCTACTTAAATGTGGAATCAGACTCCAAATGTTGGAACAAACCACACATCAGGGGATGCAAACAAAAGGAGCTCTCAGTCAGGCACGACCTGGACAGCCTAGCTGGCGTGCATTGGGGTCCTCGACACAAAATTAGAGGACGTACACGTCAGCAGGCTCACTGTCACATTCAATATAGGATACTGCCAACTAGGGTTAAGCAATGTCTAAAAAAATAATGTGCAATATTTTATTTTAAAAATACTGGGATAAATGATATCTAGTCATTGTTTGCTATCATCGATTACTGATATCACTGTCAAATCACACAAGCCTTCTGCCAACTGATCAAATAAAGAAAAAAGAAGCAATCCCTGGGTAACAACACAAGGGTCAAAGCAAAAGCCCACCTATCTATCCAGGCATCTCTGACAGCGAGAAAACAGCAGCAATGCACCTCAGTGCACTCACATCCTGTAGGGAGCTGCCATCGATACTCATTTTCCTCAAGGGTGTTCTTAACGCACATCTGCCACACTGCTGCTATTTGAGCGAAGGGCCTCCCAGAATTCCCAAGAAACAGCTTCCCAGGAAAGTTAAAGCCTCAAATGCGGAAAATTATTTCAGCAGGCGTCTGACTTTCTGTTAGGAAGTGGCCAGATTGGCAAGAGCGACAGCTGGCTAGGAAGATAAGCCGTCACCTTGATGATCTGTAGTTGCACGCCCTCGTCCGTTTGTGGACCCTGGAAGCAGTTACAGATGGTCTCGACCAGGCGGTCGATGAGCCGCTTGCCCGGAGCGCTGCTGTCAGGCGCATTGCCTGTGATGTGGCCATAAGCAATCAGCTTCTGCACGGGGGAAGGACATACAGTGACATGAGTGCAGAACCAGTGATTCTAGGGGATTCTGCCATAGTGCTCAGAGGAAACTCCATGATCAGTGGCACTGTAGTCATGCTCTGTCAACTTTTTGATAATACCAAGTCTTTTCAACTTTATGGTATTTGAAAAATTGAGGAAAAATCTCAGTGCTTATGAGAGCTTCTGTAAATGCATACTCACTTATGCCTATAGATATATATGATTTTGCCAAGAGGTCCTGGCGCTCTTATCCAAAGTGGCACACAAGTGAAGCTCAGGGAGCAGAGTCAGACAGGGCGGTGTCTCTGGAGAACTGGAATTAACTGAAATCTCTCTGACGGCTACAGGATTCGCTTCCGATAGGGGCCACAGAGGCACAAACCACCCCATGGGCATATCACAGATACTGACTGACAGTATAAATCAAACAGCAGCTACAAACCTGTAAACAGTCCAGAGAGGTGGTGACGATGCGTGGGGACTTAGACTGGCATGCCAGCTCAAATGGAAGCACATACTTATCCGCCTCGATATAGTTGACCCTGGGGGCAATAACAGTGCCATCTCTGGCACGTCCAGCAAGCACACGTGAGTAACATCATTCACAAAAGACTTTGCATCATTACTATCCTTTGAGCATATGCTATGTTAAGAGTTTTGTAAACAAGCCATACTATGAGAGTAAAAGGGCAGTTTATGAATAAGGGACATCAGTCACTACAATGCCTCAAACAGTGCAGTTGAGTGAGTGAGGAGAGAATACTAAAATACCAAAGTACAAATACTAAAAAAGTTTCTCTTTCATAGAACAAAACAGAAAACATTTTACTTGGTTTGCAACAGAGTTGAAACAATCACCTCTAATATTCACATTACATAAACAGAATGATTTACATTTCAACTTTTATTGTAAAAAGTACCACTACAACAATGAAATAGACGTTTAACGCTGGAAGAGAAGTTGTCTGTAAAAAGCCAACACGTTTTCTTTGTGTCCAAACTTACTTTTGCTTTTCCAGTTCAATTTTGATTTCATCTGTAAGGGGGAAAAAGAAATGATCAACTATGTTTAATAATACACGTGTCTCACACAATACCATGAAGTGATCTGGGGAAAAAATAACAGCGAACCAACTGAGAAAAACCAAGTGAGTCAACATCATCATCGTGTGCTCTGAGATTTGATAAACACAGCCAGGCTGCAGCAGTCTGCCGCCAGCTGTGACCTAGAATCTCTTCCCCATATAACGCAGGAACAGTCTTAAAAAAATCATTCCTATACTATAAACATTCATATACATTCAGTCAATAGTTCCCGTACTTTAATGAGTTAAATTTTAAAACCATTTAACATAAGTGCTTTCAGGAAAAAGAAAATACAAAATGGTAAACAGATGAAACATCTTCAGCACAGCAATTCAGTTAAATACAAAATCATACTTTGTGTGAAAACTTCTTTGTTTGGCCATTTTTCTGCCTACATGTAGATCTTGGGTTGGGGGGGGGGGCACCTTGACCCATAACAGTTAAAGTCGTGTCCGTCTACTGTCAGCTTCACTGTCACTTATCTACCAACATGCCCATGCAAAACGACGAGAGCAGACTGGGTGAGAGGGATAGTTACCCATAAATGCGAGAAATATACTAAAGTATATACTAAAGTGCTAATGAAATAAAGTGCAAATACTTAGGCAGAGAAGGGAGGCAGGGTTATACAAACAAGAGCCATAATTGCTATTTGGGTCCATGAATCTACAGTGTACGGAGCAGGTGGATCTACATTTGTAAGGAACATGGAGCAAGCAGGCATGAACAAAAAGGACCAGAGCGTTTAAAAGTTCAGCCATATTTAGACACAAAGAAAAGATAACTGACAGCCAACATTAATATAAAGAAATGTTTTAAACTCTAAAAATTTTCCAGAGATATGTGCAGTTTGATTAGCTTGTTAATAACGGACACCCATTTTTTTCATACCAAAATAACCAGTTTAAAAAAAATGTCTTTTCATTTAAAGAGGTATGAGGACAGCACACATTCTCAAGTGAGGGCAGAAGTCAATTTTCAATGGACAAATGTCTGTTCAAAGTACAAAAATAATCTGTACTTACACCAGCTCCAAGTTATAAAACTTAATTCCTTATAAGACCCACATTCCACATAAAAAACTAACTGTATGTACTTCGGAACAAAATGAATTAATTACATTGATAAATTCAGCATTATTTGAAAGCCTTATTGATGCATTAGTAATTATGCTACAAGGGGAAAATATTTGAGAACTTCAGCTGAGCATTTCATAAAAACAAAAGGAATAAAATACTGTATCACTACTATAATCGGCCTACAGAATAATCAAATTTCATAGAACAGGAACAAAGACTTTCACTTTGATGTTTTGTTAAAATGTGAGATCTGAGTAAGACCTCAACAATCAAATATTTACAACTGACTGGAATAATTAACTACTTTAAAAAGGACACAAGTCTGTGGAAATAACCATTACGGTACCGTAACCAATTACTATACATCCAGAATAAACCACACTAACCTTACAATATAGAACTGCCAGACAAATTGAAAATGCTTCTAATTTTAAATATCTGGGTGCGCCATAGATAACTGAAAAGGAACACTAAATTTAGAATAATTCCGTAAAAACTAACTTTAGAACAACGCGCACTCTGAGTGATGATATTTGAGAGGCTGATGAATAATTAGACTGCCTTGTATATATAAGAAACAAGTTTAGAGCCCGGGTTCGTGCTTTCAGTCAATCCCAGTAATCATATACCATAATAGATCGATATTTTAAAGACTACAATAAATATGCAGCACAAACAAAATAACTACTCAAACTGTACCTGGGTTGAAAGCAATCCCCTCGAAATCTATTCTGTTAAGAAACAAAAAGCAGCTGTCCTTAAACCTTCATACTGGTAAGTTGCGCTTGAAAGCTGATCATTAAGGTTTCATGAATAATAAATACACCTGCTCCTATTAATATCACGGCCCACACAAAACTGTCGCCTTCTGCTGACATGCAAGCACAGGGACAGCCTTTACTTAAGCTGTGTAAACAAACGGGAGAGCTGTTCTGCTTTGAGGGCATTTACGGGAGGCTTTAAGAGAACGTTTTATTTTACAGTTAACGATTTATCTTGATGTATTTGAGAATGACATAAGTGAGAGCTGACCAAGTCAAACATCAAACGGAAGTAAGGTAGCATTACGCAAAACGGCCAAACGCTTCCTTCTTCACGACTGCCACGTATGGTACACGCGTTTGGCCCGGGCGGAGGACTCTCCCCCGGCTGACAACAAACTACCGGTTCGGCCCCACACCGGCTACACGGACCGGGGTTATGACGATGACTATGTTCAAACAGCAGATAGTTTTACCGTGGTCAATCGCGTCACTTTCTAAAATATAGTTTATATTTTTGGTGGGCTTCAATATATGAGGAAGGGTTTCGATCTGAAAACAGTTGATCGGCACGGCGGTACAGGGGACGCGTATAAACCTTTACGGCCTATTAGATGGACAAGTCCGTCCACGTAACGTACTTCAAGTTTCCAGGATGAGTGACTGACATAACATATAAGCTTTCGGTAGGGAAGTTCGCCGGCCCACAGCTCAGCATGGAGGCCCACACCTTCACGGTAATGTTCGTAAAGGAACCAGGTAACGCGTAGTAGCTGGGATCGGCTTACCTAGCGCTACCTGGCAGGCCTTGCGCAGCTGACTGTGCTGGCTCCGCTTTACCTCCTTATCTGAAAGGATTTTCTCCAGCGCCCTGGACAGAAACATGCTCTTGGTTTTGGTACTTTCCGTCTGCTGCTGCTGTCGTGGTCTTTCGGGAGGTTGTTGCTGTTGCATCTCTCGCCGATAAATAGCCAGTCTTTGTCTCGCTCGCGCGCGCTCTCTCTCACTCTCTCAGGCCGTCATTGTTGATCAAGCACCGAGCCTAGGTAGGTGACAAGTATGGAAACAAAATCGGGGTGACGACATGGGTCGTTCTCTCTGAGCTGCCCAGCGCTCTGCTACCTCAGCACTGCGTCGCCATGTTGGCCGCACGCAATGTCACGTGACATTCCCCCCCCCCCCCCAAGTTGAGAGGCGTCGGGCGCGCGCTTTTGATTAGATTGCTTTTACCTACGATTCCCTGATGTCGCTTCCTGGGTATACTTGTATTTTCCCCATTATGATTACGATATGAGTATTATGAGTATTTTTAAAAAGAAACATCCAAACTACCTGGAAGTGGAACTGGTTGCCACATTTGTTATTTCACTGTGCCATTTCAGATTGCTCTATAACACTCATGGATGGTTTTAAGTCAGGAAGCAGATGCCTTCAGTAGTGTGGCATGATCACTTTCCGAATGCTTACTACTATACTATATATACGTGTAGTACTTTAGATTCCCATGAATTGCCATGTAAGTCCCTCGCAGACCTTAAAAACAGCAATTGATTTTTTGAGAGCACAACTGTCAGAACTAACATTAACCCCGTATACCAGGGTGCCTCATTCCCGATCCTAGAGCTGCAGTTTGTAGATTTACCTGCTCATACATAAGCTACTAACCTAGTAATTAGTTGGTATATGGGGTAAATCTGTGAACTGTATTGTATTCTGGCCCTCCAGACCCGGAATTCAGGAACCCTGCTGTATACGGTCAGGCGGCGATCATTTAGATTGATTGATTTTAACATAAACAAACCAATGAATAATTGAAAAGATTTGAACATTTTTTTATGCGTGCTATTTTATAACCAGAATTAAAATGAGATGCAAATTGTTTTATAAAAATACCCTTGATCAGTTGTTTTGACAACATTTTTAAAATATACTGACGTTATGTAGTCACGTACATGTATTACGCCTATTAAAGAAAAACAATTTAAGCACATCCTCTCCCCATTTCTCAGAATTCATCGGAATATGATATATAAGAACTCAATAAAATCATATATTCTATATATTTTATAATTATAGGTCAATGGACAGAGTTTCTGCTGTGACATAACCAAAATAGCATAATTTTAAGATGAAATGAAAATTTCAAAAAGTTAAAATAGGAATGACACTGTTGTCATTTAGTTTTTGAAATATAAAGATCCAACTTATACTCAATATTTAAACAGATTTTAAATTTGTACTTAGAAATGCACAAATCTGCATACGTCTGACTGGATGGGTGAAAGGACAGAAATAGATTTCAATTCTGCTTCAGAACGAAGCTGGATTGTGCCATAGGTCATACTTTCACTTAATAGAAGCAGTATCCGATAGCAATACTTAAACTACTGGTTGATTGCCTACATTGTTTTTTCCATCATGTCTCACAATAATTACTTAACTTGTATTTGAAAGTTTGCTGGTTTGAATCCCTGACCAGCAGCAGTACCACTGAGGTACGATGAGCAAGGTACTGCCCCCACATACTGCTCCCTGGATGCTGAATTAGCTCCCCCCTGCTACAGTATGTCATGATGTCACATATGGATTAAATGCAGAGGATACATTTTGTTGTGTGCTGTGGTGTGTCAATAATGAGAACTAATCACTAATAACCATGTATACAGACCAACTGCATCACTACCATGATGGGTCAATCTGGTGTTTTTCCACAGTAGCTTAAAACAATTCAAAATATATTGGATGTGTGTGTGTGTGTGTGTGTGTGTGTGTGTGTGTGTGTGCATGTATACATATATATATGGGCCTGTTACATTAATATTAATAACATTAATAAAACGGCTCCTATCGTTCTCTAAAAACGGTGGGCTCAAAGAGCAGTCTAGTTCGTGAACGACATCACTAGTAATGAGGCGTGAACTCTCGTGTCAGTGAGCTCTTTGCACGTCAGGTTCCGCGTTCATGGAAATGCGGCTCGCTCATTTCCGGTCTGTGAAAAATGGCATTGGTTTGTACACGCCGTGTACAGGACTTGCCCAAACTTACGATCAACGACGTACATCGCTTTTGTAAATCCTTCTCCAAAGTACCAACAAGTATATTACAGAAGGGCTTTAAGATGTTTGCCTTGTCTTACATCCACGGATACGAAGGGGAATCTTATTCGTTCAACTTACTTTGTGCCTGGCGTTAGCTATAGCTTTCCCAGTCATTCTAGCGGATAATGTTTAACCTAATATGTTCCATATGTGTTTAAGTACACATTGCGTTAATCTGTGCTTGCTATTCTTGGTGTCAAGCCGATACACGGGAACAGGAAAGGCTGCTGCTTCAGATCCACGAAGAAGCACGACAAACATGAACAGCGTAGTGTAAAAGCATGGCAGCACTGGTACTTTGCTAGAGTTCTAATTAAAGCTGTTCGATATTCATTTTTGTGTTGTATAGACTCATCCAAGCTTATGGTAAACCGCCATAAAACGAGCTACGGAGACGCTGCAGCGAACGCTTTCAGTAATGTGAAAATACGCTGTGTAAATAAAATTGAATATTTAAGTACAGTATTATACTGTATTATATAACGTATTTTAATTATACACAGTTCAGTAATTTAATATAGTGCGGCCGTTTCAAACGCTTTTCACATTACAGTACTTTATACTGTACAGTGAAAAATGTTTAAAACGGTTGTACTATATTTTGCAATCAAAATTAGTGACGCTGTCCGTTTTATTAGCTATTCATGTATGAAATATACACGTGTCAGTTAGACTGAGATAGAAAGAAAATATCGGTTATGATGATCATCCAATTATAATTATAAATTTCGCCCAGGCAGACGTATTCACTATAAGCGGTAAAGCAAAACGTGGCAATAAATTCTATGAAACGTGAGTATAAATATGTTGGATTTGCCAAATTTCCTCAGAGATTTCCGTGGAAACTTAAATATTTTGAGGACGTGGTGCACTTACGAAATTATTATTGTTGTTTTTTTAGCTTCTGAAACAAGTTTATCCTTTCTTGTGCTCATAGTTACTCAAACCGGAAGCAAGTTAGCTGTCTTTCGCACTGGATATAACATCACTGCAATGTTATTGTTTATCGCAATAATTCCTGGGGCAATTTATCGTCCAGCAAAATTTGTTATCGTGACAGGCCTCTATATACATTTTTTTTACACACACACAAAATTTTTCAAACAATTAACGATTAATTGTAAATTTCATTAACGTTTTCTTTTCTGAGGTCTGCTAAAATTGACGTATTGTTTCAAATTCAACATGCCTAAATTTGACTTTTTGAATTTCATGTCATCCCGTGCTTTGTTGTTACTTAAAAGCTAGTCACATTTTACATTACTTTTAGGGCTGATTTTTTGCCCTTAATAAAAATAGGTTTAGTGATAGTTTATTCATAACTCTCAGGAAAAACACACCTTTGCAATACACGTATACGATTTACTTATTTTAACCACAAGGTGGCATAAAAGCGATAGCGGAAGAATGTAAAGCACCATATTCTAGATTGCATGCACGACATTACAGGTTAAGTACATATAAACGTTCTCATTATAGCAACACTATGCATACTACATTACGCACAATTTTATCATCGACAGTTATATACAATTTGAAAGTAAAATCAGGCAGCATTTTAATTATTAGTTTATTGTTCATCTCATAGGATTGACAAACATGTGCATCTAGATGTATTTTGATTTTCATTAAAATGTAATAAAAATGTACAACATATTGTTTTGATAAGAAAATACTGACATCCAGTACAAATCTATACCTTAGATTTATATGCCAAGCAAAATTTTTAAAGAGCAATAAAAAACTAAAAGCCCATTTTTATATTTTCACCAACAGAGGACTTCTAGTAATACAGGACAATTCACAGTTCAAAACAAATATTTTGTAAATGTACAATTCATTCTATTCTTATGGTATTTCTGTTTTCAGATACACCATTAACCAGAGTCACCTTGACAAGTGAAATGTGTATCTATAGGAGTATGACTATTATAAGAAAATAAAGTTTTACAACTAGCAATGTTGGTATGTTACAAATGTTATAAAATGGTAGAAAATAAATAATGGCATTACATTCATAGGAGAGTATGAATAATTATTAATTCTTTGAGAATGACAGTGTTCATTAATCACCGTTTTCTTACGGGTACCAGTCTTCCCCCAAGGTCTCTGGCTAAAAGCTAACTTCTGGATAGAGCAGACCTACATGTTTAGATGTCTTGGGGGTGGGGGGGCACAAATATATTTTCAATGTTAATCAACATATAAGTATTAAACAATGACTAGTGTAATTCAGCACTCAATAACATGCATGTGTGATGCCCGGTCACCCCAGAGTATACAGGTATCCCCCTTTCCCTCTTGAGAGCCAGCCACTTCAGAGGTAAGGCTGAATATACAGACTGAAGATAATCGCAGTAATACCCACTACACCGAGGTGCAGAGGTACAGAACTGAAAGGGAGACACACATATATTCTGGGCTTTTTGGTCTGATACCCATTTCTTTAATAAGAATGACAGCCTCATTCCACTCTATAAATGTTTTGAGGACCCAAGTAGGGTTTCATTCACAGTTCTAATTTTTATGGTCAATTTATTTACAGACAAATTAGAAAATCTATGCAGCTTTCAGAAATATTTTTGTCACACCCAAACACTAGCTAAATGACATTTTTCATTAAAATGTATAAACTTGGAATACTGGTAGCACAAGAGTTTAAGTAGAACTGGGAAAAGCACTCTGCATTAATGATTATCGCTAAGTTTAGAAAATCTATCATTGATCTATTATTGTATTATCATCCTTAAATTTTGGGGTTAAATCTTATGTTATGTTATATTACACAGAATAATTCTGGGGTGTTTTGGGAACAAATTAGAAATGTTGATTCACCATATAATTAAAGGAATAATAAAATATTGGCCCTTTAATTAGTCTAGACATACCTAATTTTATCAGACAATTCAGGCGTTTGTCTTAAACTAGAGCAATTGCAAAATATAGATTTGCTATGTCAAATTAGATACTTAATTACACAAATAAAGTAAACAAAGTTTTGCATCAAACATCTGAACAGAGGTCATACAATCAGCACCAAAACATTAATATACAGTTTAAACTTATAAGAACAAGACAAAAAATGAATTATGACTTCAGCTGATGCCAGTAAAAAGTTCCTTCAGATAAGCTGTAAAGGGATATAGGAGGTGGATACAGGAATTCTTACGATGTAAAATTCATATTTTACCAAGTACAGCAGTCTGTCACAGACAGGAAGTCTTTACCTCAAGAATATCTCATGCCCCAGGAGAATGTTATAGTGGTAAGTTTTACTTACTGGTTTTATCAGTTCTGTGTAAAGAAACAGTTCTCTAATATGTGTCCATGTGCAGGAATGGTAGTTAGCCAAACTCAGAGGTGAAGATTATCAAGCATGATTTGGGGGTCTTTATCTTAAGCAAGACTATGGACGTGGTCTTGCCCGATAATATTGCATTTTACAAAAATATACAATAAAGACCATTCATACCAATATACATTTGACAATATCACAAATGAAACCAGTTTCCAGCATTCATATCCAGATTTTCAGGTAACCAAGAAGAATGGTTTGCCTTTCATCAACTGGAAGGGGGGGTAATTGTGGTTTCTCTTGATAGGAATACAATATAAATTCACAACACTAACCTATGTATCTGGAAAAGTGGCTCTTCTCTTCAGGTTAGAAAGAACAAAAACTGAATAAAAACTACCTGAAATTCTACCAATGTAATCATGGAGACTTAAAAAACTTAAGTGCACTAATTCAATCACAAGAACAAAGGCTCAAGCATCCTTGTTGGTAAACAAATTAGTTGCACTATAAAAAGTTCCAAAAGAAACAAGTCCAAAATTAAATATCCTTAAAAATTAATGACTGAATTTGTTAGATAAGGAAATTGTAGTATCAAGCCTCTAGTTTAATATTAAATCCAGAGCTTTCCTAGCTTTACTACTAATATTGTGAGCTTTGCTCTTATTTACTGAAGGAACATTTGGGTGGTCAGGGAAGGAGCTAAGGGACTTAACTCACATTTTTTGCATACTATAATCAGGTGGTTGTTCTGTAAAAGTAACGCAAAGGGGTAAAGACTGTCAGCAAAAGCCTAAATAATGTTTGAAGTTGTGGAGGTTGCATTCATCGTCAGTGCCGTGCCACCCCACCCCACCCCACCCCCTATTGAAAGATCATAGGAACATTCCTCAAGACAGGTCTGGCCCTTTGTGGTTTTTTACAGTGTCAAACAATGGGGGGGTCGGGGGGGCTTGTCTCCAGTCCCAAAACATGAGAAGCGCCCCCATTACAGAATGACTGATAACATCCTCCACCCCACTTGCCTGGTCAGAGTGCTATGAGGGAAGTGGTAGTGCTCTGTCCAATGGCACGTGATTTTTCGAAAGAAGAGCCAGCGGGTGATCCTACAACGTGATGATGGTCCCGTCCTCCTCCAGGCTGCAGCACTGTGGTGTTCTCTGCTTGATGTCCAGCATGCCCAAGGAGCTGCTGCCTGAGGGCTGCAGGCCCAGATGAAGCTCATAGTGAGGCAGTGAGGGCATGTCGCTTCCAGTTGAGGCTGAGGCTGAGGCCGAGAGGGGGATGGGCTGGGCCTCACTGCCAGCCTCCAGTACCAGGTCCTCGTCGTCGCTCTCTAGATCCTCGGGCTGGAAGTTCTGGATGATATGCATAACAGGGGTGGCCCCAAGAGCAGCACAACTGTGCTGACTGGCCCCGCTATCGGAGGAGCGGCCCGAGCTGCCCGAGGCCCCACTATTGCGTACCACGTTGTTCCGCTGGTTGGCCGGTTTCACTGTGATGATCAGGTTGTGGCTATTGGCGATCATCATGTCCGTCACTTGGTCCAGCGATTTGCCAGACACCTCGATGCCGTTGACCTCCAGAACCTCATCATTGACAGCCAGCAGGCCCGTGCTCTCAGCCAGGCCTCCCGGTACCATGCGAGAGATGAAGATACCAGGCGCTTTCTCCAAGCCCTGTGGCGAGACGCGCACACTGAAGCCGTCACGGATGTAGAAGCCTAGGGGCTTCTCCTGGCCGTGCTTGTAGAGCCGCACACGCCGGTGGGTCTCCGGCAAAATGTCCACGTCAATGATGGAGGACACAGGCCGGAAATCCCGGGGCAGGCTGATGATCATTGGTGGCTTCTTGCGGTGGTTGTCTGGTCGTAGCAGCACAGCAGACAGCACGGTTTTCTTTCGGGTCATATAATCGGTGCCAAATGCCGAGTAGTCAGCCTCTTCTGTAGGTAAGCAGAAAACAAGGAGGAAGAGGAGTCACACTCACAGGTTAGCAAGGGTTAAACTAGGGAACCCTAGATGAACATAGACCAGAACCAGGAACCTTCTACCACTAACATGTGATCATATAGGTAACTAAAAACTGTAATACTGACTTCATATGAAATGTACAATACATCTCTGCAGACACCCTGCAGCTACTCTGACCCCAGTGAGTCAAGGACACCAGAAAGATAAATGCCTAACCAGGAAGTTTCTGAAAATCACAACCAAAATCCATAGCTAGTCTGTGGCTTCACAAGTTTAGCTGTGACACTAGACAAGAAAGAGGGGACTAGTCTTGGATGAAAAAAAGATCACTTTTAGTTTTAACGGAAATGCTTGAAATTCCCAGGAAACATACATATACAATACTACCTAGTTATTGCTAACAGGGTAAGGTGTTTAAGGAATCTGATCTTGTGATGAAAGAAATACATGGTTGACTCCCAAGGGGGGAATCTGCATTGTACTTGAATTCCTGCACTCATGAAGCTGTACAATACTGTAACTGGAATCCATGTTCGCTCTTTAAATGTCCCACATGCCTGTGTCACTCCAATCCAGTACCGCATACATCACACACACAGACATGTACATAGAAGCAAGTACCTAGCTTTGTCAAAGTTCAACCCTCTGGAGGCTCTCCCCTTGTTAGTCAATCATTTACCATACTGGTGGGCAGCTACTGAAAATGGATGAGCCTTTGGGAACTCCTTTGCAGTGTCTCACTTTACTCCACCACCCTTCACCCCCCCACTTACATTCCTGGGTCTACCAAAGAGACATTAGATCTCATTAAGCTGAACAAGACTTACTCTGGAGCTTTTGGTGTAGGTTGACTGCAAAGAGGTCAGATAGGACCAGGCTCAGGGCTGCCTCTGCATTCACCCAAAACACACTTCACCTTGTCAGGGTACACATGATTTCAAATCTAACTGCTGTGCATTGTAGGTATACAATGCTTTTTGCCCAACCTACCTGTCGCACTACCTACTCTAGAAATATTGAAAGAAGATACTAACGCTCACACAACAGAAGAACAGATGTATTATAATCAGCAAGTTTGCAGCTTTGCGCCTTTAACACCTGCAACATCAAGAGATGCATGCTGACTGGAAGACATCATAGATATCATACAGCAGTGTTCAATAAAGGAAACTGCATGGTCTGTAACTTGCTCTTCATTAAACAACTGACAAAACAAAGGATCCACTGCCGGAGGGTTTTGAAGAGGGTAGCTGGAAGCATTTAAAAATAAAAAGGAAAACCTGAATTAATTATGCAGTTTACCAAACTGTTAGAAAAACGCACAGTATCTCATACAAGCACATTGCAGAGTACAGATAAGGCCCCAAGTGGGCCACTTAAAATACCTCATATGGATTTGTGTCACTAAACTTTTCTCCATCCCTCTTCTCATCCTTAGTGAGATGGTGCAAGACCTCCAAGTCAAGTTATGCACAAAGAACCTTCACCAGTTTCAGTTACCAGTGCTCAACAAAATATTAAATGGAAAATTTCAGAAATAAGCAATTCATAAGTCATAAATTGCATGCCGTTCTGAGTAGCATGATGAAATCTAATGCCATCCCGCCGGGGATGTGAATCATCCCTTTGTCCAGTATATTCACGCTGTATAAGTCCCAGTTAATCATTGTCTTGGTTATCAGATTGACTGTCACGGTATTGAATATTGATATAATTGTTCTATTTTATTATTATGTACTGCTGCTAATCCTTTAATGTGCCTAATTTATAAATTAAACTTTATCATAGGTATATATGTATAAGAAAAAAAAAAACATAGCATACATAGGGACTCTGTGTACTTTAACTGACAGCACATGTACCACAGAAACACTGACTTGGTAGCTGGTTACTCACACAGGACACCTTCCATCACAGATATAGAAGGTGAAGAGAATGAGGCCACACAAATGCAGACAGCCTTTCTGCACAGGTATGCAACTATAAAACCAAACAGCAACTTTTCCCTCCCGGGACCAATAAAGTAATTTGTCATCCATGGCAAATAAATTCCCAGATTTTCACAATAAGAGCAACATGTCACAGACATGTAACAGACACTGGGAAATGTAAAAGAGCCCAAGTTCACACCTTAGCAAACAGGCTTCATGTGCGCATGTGGGACCAGGTTGGGCCTCAGCATAGCTTTTCCCCTGGTTGTTGGTCCATATTTCACAGTCCTAATAGACTCCTTGCAATTTACAACAGCAAGGCATGCTAGCAGGTGATCCTGTACAATGCTGTATATACTGCTTTAAACTGCTTCAATGAGAAGAATTAACATGAAACAATGTGATCATGCAGCACTTTATTTTAGCAGGGGGGATTAAAACCAGAAAAACAAGACAGCAAGGCTCAATTTCCTGGAATACCGTAGTTCTGCACTCAGGAATGCATGGATAATAATCTAACAATTAATAATATGCTTAACTCAATAAAACGTAATATATCACGTTAATATTTGACATAGTTATCATGTTTGTGCACATTCCAGAAATACTTCCAAATAAGCTCCAGGCACACATCACGCTGAGCTTCATTTTCACTAGCCTGTGCAGTTGACTCAAGCTGGAATTATACACATTCAGGCTGTTGTATCACCCACTGACCATCTGTATGTAAGAGAAGTAAACAAAGACACCTCCCCCCCCACAATAAAAAAAGCATGGTAAACATATCTAATAAACCTTAGTTACTACTTCTCTAATAGACTGAATTCCTGAAGTGTTACTATTCCTCTAGCACTGCACATATTTCCTAAGCAAAGCGAAGAGAATGCTGCACTGATAACTACGGCTGGCAATGTAGGGGGCAGGGGGAGGATATATCAGGAAAAAGCAGAGACCAGTAGCTAGGAGGAGGCAGGGGCAACAAGAATAAGGAAGCAAGGCTCTGGGACGAGCAGAAAGGCAATACTGTAGCATGGCAGGGCAGCGCATTCACATGTTCCAGGCATGCTCTGTGACGCACACATGTGCAACCCTAAAAACACAAACTGGTGCTCGGGACACTTTCCACTGTGCAGGGAACCAGCTGCTGGTCTATAGGGTTTCACATTACAGTGACAGAAATGCCAAAAAAGCAGGTTAGGCTGGCCCATGCTTGAATATACCCTTTGTGTGTGTGTGTGTGTGTGTGTGTGTGTGTGTGTGTGTGTGTGTGTGTGTGTGTGATTGAATGCGTGTGTGTGTGTGTGTGAGAGAGAGAGGTATATATTACAATGTGGGGACCAAATGTGATAAAAACCTGCTATTTTGACAGTGTAGGGACTATTTTTTCGTCCCAACAAGGAGCAAAATCCGTGATGGCAATCAAAAGAATGCCAAAGGTCT
>JABFDZ020000109.1:15752462-15763598 GCA_019775955.2 Pollimyrus isidori | reverse complement strand
CCTCCTGCTCGTCCCTGGCGGGGGGGGGGGGGGGCGGCCGGCGCGCCCGCGCCCGGGGCCCCCGCCCCGCCCCCCCCAATACAGTACATTGTGAGGACCAAATGTTACAAAATAAAAAAAATAATAATTTTGACATTGTGGGGACTATTTACTATTTATAAAAAACCTAATATATTTTGTTTGGTTACTTATAGTTATGGTTGTCATAGTTGGGATTAGGGTTATACATGCAGAAATGAGTGGACAGTCCCCACAAAGTTATGCATCTAAACGTGAGAGAGCGCAAGAGAGAATTAAAAACAAATCAAGTTGCACAGTGTAAAGCCCATCAAGCCAAGGAAAGTCAGATGCCATCTCTGCCTGTGCCATTCACCTCTGCCCGTGCCACCCATGATGCCATCTACCACAAATCCCTTCTGATCCTTTATACTCTGTATTTGTTTTCCTTTATCAAGCAGATGTCTGCACTGCATGCGACGTGGAGTGCTTTTATCGGGACATTGAGCACTAGCCCACTCTACAGCTCGCGTCTCTGGCTCCACTCCTGCTGATTCTGAATTTTCCTGCATCCCTGGTCAATCACTCAGTGAGCAGCTGTTCTATACTAAAGGGTCATACAGGCTGTTGCAGCGAATAATGGCCGGCATTCTATCAGACCATGGTTTCCAATTTCGTCCCAATCAGACAGGGCTCCCGCTTACCTTTGTCTGCATGAGTGCATGAGTGCCGGTGTGCTTGTGGCAGGGGTTGGGGGGCTTAAGAATAGAGTGACAGCCAGCATAGGCACTGTGCAGGCAGAGGGGGGAGAACAGAGACCTCTTTGTGGGTTGCTTTTAATCTACTAAATTATCAGCTGCATAGTGAGTTTCAAGTCAACATCCTTCACAAAAAATCTCTTGTATTAATAAATAACACTTCAGATTAGCCTGAATGGCGTGATACTGTACAGATATTGAGCATAGTCACTACAAAACAAAGAATAATCATTTCATTCCTCTCCCTTACCTTTGGTGGGGCTGGGGAAAGGCTTTTTTCCACACTTCACAAATAAAAAACCAAAAAGAGGAGGAAACAAGTACTGCAGCCAGAATTAAGTTCTAAATAAAAGGAATGCAGGTGGGAGTTGCCCTTATGGATAAGATTACTAGATTTGCTGATTCCTGTAAAACTATTTTCTCCAGTGTCCTAAAATACACTGAAGGCCATATTATAAAGTATGCTTGTATTTAGCTACATGAATATAAGAAATACATGAATCCCTAAATGTTATACAACATTTCTCTACTTGTTTCTGCTTATTGAGCTTCTTTGACATAGCTTACATTCTACATTAAGTTATTGTGATTTATATAAATATAATCACACATTTAACAGCTTCATATTTATCTAATACACGATGCAATATTCAGAAAACATACCTAAAAAGCCGTTACCAAGTCCACATTTTTATACATATGAATGTTCATTGCCATCAGTGCAGTGACAAGTGACATGATACTCTTCTGGGAATCAATATAATTGGACTTGCACGTAGGTTCCTACCTCACTCTACTGCTGTAACAATTACCTAAATATATATTGCACACTGTCCTTGTAAGACAGCTCACCAAACCCACACTGATAGCAAGACAATACAGGGTCACTGACAAGTAAAGGCCATGAAACTTAATGAGGCCCAACTCAGTAATTATTTAGTATTGTTCTTCCATAAAAGGATTTCCTGTGTGTCAATGTTACTTTAAATAAATACAGTTGAAATTTCATGCAAGGGCTAGTGCTAAATATTTTGCTGAGTACCAATTAAATATCCCAGCGAGCCATGTGATCTGACAAGATATCTGAAGTTAGCCTTTGGTAGTGGACAGGCTAAATTTTGAGTCTGGTTATAATAAATCAGAACCTGTCAATGAAGACACAGGGCATAAAACTAGACAGAATCTTGAACAGGCTACCAGTGGATTGAAAAAGAGTGAAAATTCTCAATGGATTATCACCTTATACAGTGCTCACAAAAAGTCTGGAGATTGTTTCAATATGAAACCAATAAAGTTCAAATATTTTTACAGCATTCCAAGACTTTGTGAGTCCTATAACTTATTTCTCTGATTATTTTAACTCATTAAATTCACTAAAGTAACAGAAATATTAAATGGTAATGTGTTATGTTGCCTGCCCATATTAACTTGCATACCAATCCTACATAATAGAAGCTATGTAAATATTAAAAATATCAATATTCATAACATTCTTCCATCCTACACATGGTCATTTGATTCACCAGCAATTTTCAAAGTAGAGAATTTCTCTAGTGCTCTTGTTAAATAAACTGAAGCAAAACTTAAAAAGGTGGCACTTTACAATAAGGCTATCCATATAAAGGGTTTATGAATGATTTATAATCTGGTTAATTAAGTAACACTTTGTAAATTATTAACAGACGATATTAAATACGCTACAATACTATTTTCTTTTTATTAAGGAGTTAGTACCATTTACAAATGGCAAAGGGGTGCCAACTAAAATTTACAAGACACACATAATTCATTAAATCTGTTCGGTTTAGCCTAACTAGCAACATCCCCTTCGTCACATGACCTGAGAAAAAGTGTTACAAATTGTGTGTGTATATATCTGTATGTGAAAGTTAATGTCAGTAAAGCACAGGAGCAATATGCACTTATTATAGAGTGAACCACAGCCTCCAATGCAAAGGAAAATAGTGATGGAAGAGGCTCATCAATAACTTGTTACTCATCTGGGTGGTTCTGTCACATGACTTCTAGATGAACAAGCATTATCTTTACCAATGCTAAATGCTAATAACCCCAACAAGTGAATGGCCACCTTATACGTTAATGGCTTCATGAGGCCCTAGAGTGTATGTTCAGTTTCAACACTGGAAGGACCAAATCAGCCCTGTATCCCCCACTGCCCTAAACACACTTACCTTACCTAGCAGCAGTGGTGATTTAATGGTTAGGGAAGTGCACTTGTAATTGAAAGATTGCAGGTTTGAATCCCTGACCAGCAAAAGTACCACTGATGTACCCTGTGCCCCCAAGCACTGCTCCCCAGGCGCTCAAATACCTGCCCCCTGCTATGTCACATATGGGTTTAATGCAGAGAACACGTTTTGTTGCTTTGCACTGTGTCAATGACAATCTCTAAATTCTACCCATGCTGAGATTAAGTGATAATGCCACACACCATGACCTGGCCTGTGTTCGAAGGCAGCACAGAGCACACAGGCACAGATCCAGATAGACCAAATGTTGTGCTCCCAAGCCAGCCTCTATGACATGTAAACACACACCCTCTGCAGACAGACTCCATTCCTGTCCAATCACTAAACAGGAGCGGTCACAGAACAGCCGTGTTCCCTTATTTTATTATTTTTTTAACGGCAGTGGAGACCCACCCAAAACCGGTTCATCGATCACCGACCAGCACAGGAATTTCAACATTGCTCTGCAATCACTTACAAAAGTGTCTGGCGTGTTATTTTGTTTGTCACATACAAGCTTCTTTAAACCATGGGCTATTTTTTTAAGCTACAGACACACAAAGCTGTCTGACTCAGATCTACGCAAGTCGTCTAAATTTGTTTCGCATTGTCTAGCAGTGACATCACAGTGTCATAAATCCACCACCCATAGATTCTCAGGCCAGTATGGTCATCCAGAAAAGACACATCACTCCCTGGTACCAAAACTGCATTTTCAGGGGGGGATGAATGTAACATTTACTTGAAGAGTGAGTACAGAAAGACAGAAAATAAAAACTGTGATCTAGTAAGTTGATAAAATTAAGACTTCTAGGTTTCATCAATTGCTTCAAAATGAGAATGCAAGACTGACAGATAGAGAATAAGATGCTTGAACGGGTAACTGGGACACTCCACTGCATGAACCATTCTGAATCACTGTGTGGCGTGACCCCAAGGTCAGCCTGCCTTTCTATAGGACCACAAGAGCCTACATCAGTGGAGGACAGAGCAATCACTGGTCATACAGAGTCACTGCCCAGCTGACATAACATACCTCTTCTAGTGATATGGATCCCTGTCTGAACTACATCGTTCATGGCTGGGCACAGCCCTACTTCTTCTCTGCCTCCGAATGGGACTCAAATACTTCTCCACAACATCAACTGGAAATTCTGTGGCACATACTGGCAGCTTTTAAGATTTCAGAAGAGTTGCTTCTGTGTGTGGATGCCCTGTTAACCAGACTGTACCGCTAACTTGTGCTATATTATAAAAATACTGCATTTTTGAGGGAGGTACTGTGGCTCAATGAGTCACACTGCTGCTTCACTTATAGGGTCGGGGGTTTGAATCTCACATCTGCTCTCTGAGTTATGTTAATGATTTTATGTTCACTCTAGGTACTCTGGTTTCCTGCCACAGTCCAAAGACATGCAGATAGCCCACCTGGCATCTCTAAATTTCCACAGTTTATGATTGTGTGAGTGTGTGCCTTGTAATGAACTGGAATCCTATAATAGGTGTACTCCTGCCTTATGCTGCCTACGTGGTAGGGAAGTTGAAAAAAATCAGTGCTTAATATAGGTGCCTTTGGGAAGTTATAGCAGGTAGCTCAAACGAGCTTAATGGGCCAAATGGCAGCCTCTCGTTTGTAAATTTATGTTCTTATGACTGTTAACTGTAATGATTTTGTAATGCTGGGAATGTTATTGAGGCAATTTATGTTTATGCACTTGGGTCAAAGTTTGTCCCACAACATTAGGGGACTGGTCGAAAGTTCACTTCCTTAACTGCTTTGCTCTATTGCCTTTACTAGAGAAAGTGACAGGGACCTCCAGTTTTTTCTGTCACATTCAAACAAGTTTTACACTATAACAGCTGAAATTAATTATTTATTAAACATTTTAAAACTAAATGCTGAATTAAAAGGAAAAAAGCAACACGTTTTCAGTCTCAGGCAGTTAGAATTTTCAATTTCTAAATTATACCAGATCTACTTAGCACAGCTGAAGCACTGTTACTGTTGAGATGCTTACGTCTTTCATTTGTTTTAACCATTTCCCCATTACTACATATTACAGATGCACAGATAGCGATATTCGATCGGTATCGACGCTGATCCAGACCTATTTGACGGATCGGGTATCGGCAATGCGTGACCGATCCAGGCCCTATACTTACTTATTTAGTTGTTTTCGGCAATCAATCGCACGAGTACAGTGAGTACAGTGACTTCCGCCTGCTGTGACATCATGCACATACCCTTCGCAGTACAGGGAGTGCAAGATAAGATGTGGCGATCTGGGAGTATTTTATGCTTTTAATAGAAACGAGAAGCACAGCGTTTTGAAATCTATGTAAAATAAATATGAGGTGGGAACAGCATTTATGGACAATCCCATTTAACAAAGTGCTCGCAACTGCGAGACAAAGCAATAGAGAATCACCAACTTAATTGTTTTGCGCCCCAAAAAATGCCTCAAAAACACTTAAAACAAATGATAATGTTACGTATGTTTGTAGTAGCCTAATTAATTTTTTTGAGATACATTTTTTCCATTTGTATTTACTAGCTTGAAAAAAAATATATATAAAAGTATAACAAAGTAAAAATAGCTCTTTTATCGGAATCTGTATTGTATCTGCAGTTGTGTACCGGAATCGTATTGGAACTGAAAAAACGTGCATCACCCATCTGTACTACATATACAGATTAGGTTTACAATAAGCCTGGAGCATATATCCAGCCCAAGGGAGAACACAACTTAGATGTGATACCAGCTCATCACAGTACACGGGCATGCATATATGACCACAAAGGGTTACCAAATCAGCCAAATCCGTTGAGGGATGAAACTAATGGTGTATGGAAATCATGCAATATATAAATAAACACATACAAGCTGTGGTCACAACTCAATCAGGCTAGCTTGTTATACCAAATAAAATAAAAATGTTATACTTTATATTTTGCAAAATGACACTGTTTCCCCCAAAACGGATAATTTATCTGAAAGACTGTTTACTGTACCGCTGCCATTTTATGCCAAATTGTTGTAGAAACTCCACAAATTAAGTAATGAATCTTAAAAGCTAATTTATTTCATTAAACTAAGTTAAGAATCTAATTAAAATACTTGCTTTAATACTTTGGAACCTCAAGAAATCGATCCCTATCATTATACATATACATCTTACATAGATGACCTCCTGTAATTTCAGGTAATGAGGCATTTAGAATTTTGAGGAAAGAGGAGCCAATTCAATTTTACAATGACACCTCCCTGATGAGGCCATTCCTCACCTTGTGTGGTGCAATAATATCTAGATTATGTTTAACGTAAGCAAATGATTGAAGGATTTGTGCTTGCACATGGGGAATAACAATTTTCAACAAACAATCTTCTGAAAATGCAACCTTCATTTCAGAAAATATGTAAATAAAAGGGAAAAATGCTGCTTTATGAGTTGTCGTAAAGAAACAACAAGAGATGTGTGCTGTTTGTTGGGATTGACACTGGCCATTTAAACCTGCAATCTAGGCATCTGATTCTTCAAAAAAAAAAAAAAAAAAAAACAGGGAAACTATGACACAATTGAAATGTTATACAGACACATACCAAACTGACAGACCTACGTAAAGAGATTGCACTCAAGGCACCGCACCACCAGGCACCATAAAGGAGGGGGGGGGCAGGCCCGCTGTGTGTGGCAACAAACCAGCCACTCACATCTGCGCGCCTCTGAACTGCTACCATAGAAACAGGTAAACAAGCCAGGAACTGGCTGGTGACACGCCAGATATCCAGACGTTTTTCTGTTTGTGCACGTCTACATGTATTCAGGAACACAAACTCTACTTCATTGCAAACTTGCTTAACAATAATCAGCAACAAACCTCCAATATCACAATACACCTAGATACACCAACAGCAATGAAGACATATTCCTCCCATAATGTACCAAATAGTTTATGAGGCTGGGTGACACCAATGCTAGTTCACAGGACTACTTAAAGGCAATGTGCACTACCAGCAGCCTGACAGGCTGTTCACAAGCTGATTCATCACAACATCAGAGGCAAAATTAACATCATTTGTCCAATTTGACCTTTTCATAAGCAGACTACTTCAGTAATGCTGCTGCTGTGTCTCTCACAGCAGAAAAACAATAGCAAGCATCTGCACAAGTGATAACCTGATAACAAAATTCAGAAAAGGAAAGAAAAGAATTAAGTGTGATGGGTCAGAGAGAGATAATAGTAAAAGGAAGGATGTAAGGTCACTTCTCATAGTTCTTCCATCTTATGACATAATAATGGGGCAAGGCACATGGCATTGGAGTGACCCCTGTAATCCCTTCCTGACAAACTGGATTAGCATCTATAGGTATTATGGCACAGTGAGGTAGTTCAAACGCGCTACTTTAAACTCACTATCTTTCAGCGTTGCCAAAATATTCTAGATGAACCCTTAATTGGGTCCAGACTTTTCATGCGAAGCCAGTAAATTGTAAATAGTTGAGTAACGCTGCAGCACATAACGATTACCCGATGCTATTGCAGAAGAAATCTTAGCAGAGCACGTGATACCCCACCCCCTACAATGAATAATCTTACATCTCAACCAACCCGTACCAGGACAAAGGGATAGGGACTGCTCAACAACTGCCCCACAACAGACTTTTTTTCTTTGATGCACCTGATTTTATAACAATTGCAGAAAATGGTCAGATACTGATAGGGGAAAGTGTTTCTTTCATACTTAAAAAAATGTATCACAACCTTTAATCTGGGGCTGAGCTTTGCTTCTCCCAAAAAAGATTTATTGTACTGTGCTTATTCAAGCCAATGCTTATTGAACACGTGTCTTTGTCACAGTAAATAAAAGGGAATAACACCTGTAATCTATTTTTTAAGAGGGGGAAATGCTAACATGCCCCAGTGTCCCCTACCTTTTCTCTGAAGGAAGAGCCGCAGAAGAGGATTGGCAGTAGAGATGGCCTTGTGGTAGTTGTCATCATTGTTGATAGGAAGCAGGTCCCCGTGGACATCTGCATACCCCACGAGCAGGTCCACGTTTGGAATGCGATGCACATGTTGCAGCAGACCATAGAACTCATCAAACCGACCTGGTTTTGCCCGGTCAAGGGAGAACCGCCGAAATTCTGCACCAAACTGCAATGTCACAGAACCAGAAATGCAGTTAGTTAAAGGCTGTACTGGTGGACATAAGACAACTGCTACTCCTATCTTCAAAATCAGACATATAACACTTTCAAAATGATACGAAAATCTAGTTATGACTCAGCCCCAAAATATGTGGATAAAAAATTAACACAGTATGTGCACTAACTCCATGAGATACCGCTGTCTGGTGAAACCATACCAGTGCGTCATACAGCAGTACTGTTTATATACAGATCAGTCAAAACAAATACATTTTGAGCAGTTACATACAAACCTAACCAATTGGTTGCTTGACGAATCAGCTACTTCGACTCAATTTACTTTTATTACATTCATTATTTCGATTCTAACTGAATAACTGGAGAGCGTCGCCTACTAACCTCAATGGCGTTTCACAAATGGGCCTTCAATAGAAGTCATTGTCACTTTCCTTTTTCCCCATAGTCACCTTACTATAATTTCGCGATCGCTAGTCATCGTAGATGTGTCACAACGTGAATAAGGCACGGATTACGCCTTCAGTGTTAACTTCAGTTATGGCACACGGCACATACAAATTTTTAATTAGACTTAACCATTTTCAAAAAATACTGGCTGTTAATTATGATGTTTTTATTGTGCCTGTAAATCGCTAACCTAACTCAACTTTCAAAAACACGTAAATCATGTGCTTCATCTGTCAATTAGATTCAGGACCAAAATATTCCGAAGTCATTCGCTTAATTACAGCAAAACACGGGAGAACGAAGAACAAAAACCAAAGGGAGAACAGGAGAAGATTAAAGTACTTCCAACCAAGAAATGGACGCGTTAACCGGCGCTGGTCATGCTCGACCGGTTAGAATAAACGGGCGAATCGGTCACGGCAAAAGGACGAAATCTTCAAGAACTTGGGTTAATTTATGAAAAGCTTTTCGGAAACGTACTAAGCTATAATAAAAGTAAGCATAATACGGTAGTTCCAGAAATACCACACGCATGATTTACATAAGAACTCCAAGGCATCAGAAAACCATTCAAAATAGTTTAGCTGTATTCACACATTTGTCGGCTGTATGTTATCGCGCAGCGATCGGTTGAAAGTTTATGACAGCGAAATAAGACGGCTGAGGCAGCGACACCGAGTCCGGTAGGCACTTCTGGAAGGGGGCAGCGTTGTCAACGCCTAATGGGCTGGGTGAGAGCACGGTAACGGCGAAGCGTCTACCCACGCTACGAACCACGGTTTAAAAGGGACACACTGACGCCTTCATTTATTTTAAAAAAAGTCTACAATGAGCTATTGCAGCAACGTTTGACACTTGTCGATAGTCGCCCTTGTATCACCTCGGTGGTAAGCCCAAGGCATCTGTATTTAGTCTCCTAATCAGCTAACCTTTCCGAATGTTTTATTTCCCCAGACGTCTTCTTTCCGACGATACCAACCTTGCTCTTCACCTCCACGGCGCTCAGAGTTCGGCTGCTCGACGCTCGGTGGTTTTTATTCATCTTTCACAGCCAGGACCCTCCCGCAGCTCGCTGTTGCCCTCTCCGGGGCTCCCCTCTTTCCCTCGCGCTCCCCTCCTTCGCCTCAAAAGGTCTCCGGTTATGCAGTATCCGAGGTATACCTCCCAGGCCGCTTCAGCAAATCTTCTCGCTGTTCACGGAGTCGCCGACTGTCCAAACGGGTTATCCACATAAAACTCAGATTCACGGTGACGCCTTACGCACCCAGGAAACGCCCCCCACCCTTACGCGCAGCCTCGATTCGAGCGGGCGCGTTACCGTCACCATTCACGTTTCGTTACCGGCCACCACCGCGAAGATGCTCCTCCTACCCGCAGACCACAAAACCCTTTTTCGCTGAGCTGAATATCTTGGAAAGTGCATTTCTGTATGCCTTTGACAATCTCTGCGGTTTAAGGTTGTGTGCCTGTGGTAACATCGAAAATTGCAGACAAGCTGAATGTATTAAAAAATGGGGTGGCCAAGCCGTGAAATGAATCAAATTAGTTCGTGACTATCTTTGCTATTAACTAATTAATTAATTATAATATGTAACGCATCGCGAATATGACCAGGATAAGCGGTTGGATGGCTGACACTGAATACGAATTTGTGGTTCCTAAACAATAACAAAGCAAGCATTACAAACGTTAAAGAAAAAAGCACAATTTAGGGGTTAGATGAAAGATGCGTTTCATGGACTAACGTACCTATAGAACAATTTAGTGGTGACATCTTGTGGTAGTATTTGGAATATCTGGTCATTTTCTCACCGTTTGTCCAATAGTTACAGATGGTTATCCCAAGAAGCACAGGGCATGTCAAAAGTCACCCACCACGTGCAATTTGCAAACACAACATGGAGAGAACATGCAAACTCCACCCACACAGAGCAGGAGTTAAACCCCAAACCCTCGAGGGATGAGGCAGTAGGGCTGCCTATTGAGCCATAATGTCACCCATGTTTGGACTACAAATGACATTTCACAGGGTTTATGCAAAATAACCAATGTATTATTGATTAAAGATTGTTGACTGAGTATCAAGTATAACATATACGGAGCGTATTGTGACAGCAGGGGAAAATCAGGGCTCAGACATGGAAATAGGAGACTATGGCTTTAACTGGAGCTGATAAAAATCAGGATTTTATGGTCCATGCAAACAGAATTCAATTCATAAGGCATAAAAAAAAGATTGGTGAGATCGGTCAGGCAAGGTGCATACAGCAATCAGGATGGACTAAGGAACCAAAAAGAATCATGCACCTGAAGATAGATATCAGAGAAAACATTCAAACTCTCACCTGAGCAATGTGTCAGAGAACTAAAATTCATGCTAAGTCAGTTGTAGTGACTATCCCACATCATCCATTCCACTGCGAAGGCAGCAGGATCCTGTTTAGCCGCTCTGCTCCCCGCCTCTGGAATTCCCTTCCATCTCATCTTAGAAACATGGACTCATTTCCTCATTTCAA
>JABFDZ020000109.1:15738240-15752362 GCA_019775955.2 Pollimyrus isidori | reverse complement strand
TGCAATTTCCTAGATTTATTCTTGCTGGAAACAGGTATAAAGTCCTCTTGCACTTGCAATAATGTGCTTTTAAAAAATTTTCATGCCTCTTCATTATATATTTTTGATTTTTCGTTTATTGACGACTTGGGTGCGATGAATACCAGGGTGACAGGCCAGAGGAGTGGAATGCCCCCATCGCATGACTTGTGAATGAGAGAATCAGAAACAAAACTACGGATAGGTGGATCACCGCCCAGGTTTGAATGACTCCTCTATTATCTGCAATACCACTCCCACAAAACAAGGGTAGCGTCAGCTCCAGGACCTTCTTACCATTGCTGTTTTCATACAGATGATACAGGTTTGAGATTCTTGGTGCCTGGCCTGTATCCATCCATTCATCCATCCATTTTTTGCCACTTATCCTTCTAATGTGTTCTGAATATGCTTCGGGGTCCTATCCCAGTAGGACATGCCTGAAAAACCTCCCTAGGGAGGCATCCTGGAGGCATCCTAGATAGATTCCCAAATCACCTCAGCGGGCTCCTTCTGATGCAGAGTGGCAACAGCTCTACTTTGTATTCCTCCTGAATGTCTGGGTTCCTCATTTTATTTCGAAGGTTTAACCCAGGCACTCTGTGGGGGAAACTCATTTGGATGAGATGTAAAACCGAGGTTCTGACTCTATCTTTCAAAAGAGTAGGGGTGGTACCCCAATCTCCTGGCTAAAATTGCCCACTGTGGCTCTATCAAATCTGGCTTCCTAATCATCCCCTGTATCTAACTAGCAAATTCTCTCCTGCCCCACCTGATTTACTGTACTTAACTGGTGCAGAATGGCTGCTGTTGCATCATCCAGGCGGGTTGTACACAGTGATGGAGGTTGAAGTCGCTCCCCATTGGTTCTGTATAGCACGTTGGGTGTTTGAAAAAGCTCTATGTAAATGTAATTTTCATTCATTCGTCCATTTGTCCATTCATTCAGTTCTGCCACTTCTTTCTATGATCTCATTCTTTCAGTTACAACCCAAAGTTCATGATCATAGGTGAGGGTAGGAGCCTAGAATGACTGGCAAATCAATAGTTTTGCCTTTCGGCTCAGCTCTCTCTTTACCATGACAGAGTGGTACAGTGACTGCATAACTGCCATCCCGTACTCCTTCCCTCACTCATAAATCGATAACTGCCATTCAGCTGCTTCAGAGGTTCCAACATGGTGTTCATTATGGACAAACAGTGTTTAGCATAGAAGTCCAAATGACAGGACCCCCCCCCCCCCCTTCCCAAAGGTGCGCACTCTGGGCATGCTTAAGGTGAGCAAAGCAACAATACTGGGAGCATGATAGAACCTGGGGAAACAAAAGCAACAACGTCGATGGACCAAAGGGTACAGCACCAGCATGCAGAACAGAAAAACAAATCAAAAAAACAACAAACCATGGGGAATGCAGACAGACAAAGAGATACCCAAGATGAAAACACAGAATCCTGGAACACAAAAGGGGATAACAGAGGGACTACACCAGGGGGCACACCCAAAGGAGGCACACAGGAACCAGAAGGGAACAACGGCACAGAGGGACGGGGAGCAAACACAGGGGACACAAAGGTAGGGGGCAACAGGTAACGGGGAGCTGGAGGGAACCCCGGCAGGCGAGGGGTGGAAGCCACAGTGGCAGCAGGTGACTGCCAGGCTGGATCTTGAGGGAACGTCAAAGGAGGTGAGGAGAACGGTGGAGGGACTGGCGGAGGGGGTGAGGAGAGAGATGAAGGGGACACTGTTGGAGGGGAGGAGGGAACAGAAGCTGTGGCAGGTGAAGACGGCTGACGAGTCAAGGATGGGGGACCTACAGTCAACCGATGAAGAGTCGGAGGAGGGATTGCAGCCAGCTGATGAGTCACCACTGGCAGAACCGAAGGCAACCCCCAAGCCGAAGCCAGGAGGACCGCAAGTCACTGCCAAGCAGAAGCCAGAGGACCCACAGGCACCCACTGAGCTGCAGCCTGGGGGACCGAAGACGAGCCACGGGGCAGGGCGGGCAGGACCAGACCCCCATGCAGGTGTCTCCTTCCTTTCCGCTTCGACAGATGGTGACCTCCTTGGGGACTGGGACTGGGGGCACAGGAGCAGGATTTAGGGGATCTGGGACATCCTCGGGGATGGGATCCAGGGGTACAGGAACTGGAATCTCCAGGGGCGGAGCCAGGACGGGCGGTGCAGGAACCTCCGGGGGCATAGCAGCCGCTGCCCTCACAGGAACCATGGGGGGTGCAGCAGGGGTTTGCACCGTGGCAACATGCATTGCCTGTTTAAGGAACTGTGGGACCCACGGGATGGCATTTCCACCAGACCTGGCCACTTTAAGAGCCTGATGCATCCCAGAAAAGGGGCAAGCTGCTCCTAACAACAAAGCGGCGGCGATGCGGACGTCGTGCACCTGCTTGGGAAAAGTGACGGGCGGTTGCTGTGAAGCGGTGGCGGTGATGTTTGGCACGAACCCTGCTAGATCCAGAATCGGGAGAAATTCCTTTTGACATGTAGCAGGGCAGGCATCTTCTTGCGGAGTTCAATCATTCTGTCATGTCAGGAACAGGGAGCAGGCAAGGGAGCCATGGATACGAATAAATGGGATTTATTGCGGGGTAACACACTCCAAAACACAGCAACATTAATGACTGGACTGGGGAAAACGTACCTAATGCAGACTTAAATACATTTACAACCCCCCCCCCCCCCCACTTGTCCTGTCTGGCAGCTTTAGCAAGCAGAATAATGGTCTGAATGCACTGCTGTGTCAGACATATTTGCTTTACCATGAGGGGCTCTATAGACTCAGTATAGTCCCCTCATGTTGCTCAATTTCTTTCTTTTATTTATTTATTTATTTGTTTTTTTCCTTCATTATTTAGTACATATGAAATATTCCATATGAAATAGTACATATGAAAACTCGAAGCCACTATTACCTATTGCCTCTATGCACTAAACCCATAAAGGTTTAACACATTCATTCCCCACTACCTATTGACCTCCCCATTTTTGCACCTTATGTCACTTTAATTACCTGCAACTGCAATTTTGCACCTATGTATATATTGAGAACCATTTATTACTTATTTTAATTTTTTTTATTAGTCTATTCTGATGTAACACTGCTCTATGTGCCTTAAATTGCCCCTCGGGGACAAATAAAGTCTTGATTGATTGATTGATTCCAGCTGCCGAGCTGCCCAAAAGGGAGTGACAGGTGATGAGGAAAACGGGTGAAGAAAAAAAAAAAGGGCAGGGTGAAAGATCAAAATAGAAGAAAGAGAAAAGGAAAACAAGCAAAGGGTGAGAGCACAGTGGTAGGGAGAGGCCAAGGAAGAGAGGAGCAACGCAAGAAGCACCTATGCAAACATTTGAAATACAACCAAAAACCAAAGACACAGTCAGAAATAATGAAAATAAAACAGATATACAGACATGAAAAATTGCTGTGTATGCTTGGAAGGGAGCGTGGAAGTGTATCTGCATGTGTGTTCATCTGTGTGGGGGAGGTGTGTGAACACATGTGCGTGTGTTGGATGCGTGTGAATTTCTCCATGGAATGCACTTGATAGCAAGGGTGGGGGCCGCAACCCCATCCCACAAGAGCCAGAGACAGGCCCAGGAGGAGGCCACAGCCCCCCAAGAGCACGGAAGAGCCATGGCTCCACGTTCCCATGCCAGCCGTGTCCCCACCCCTGCAGGAGGAGGGGGGAGGTCCCAGGCGCAGCCCCAGCAGCCAAAAGAGCACGAGAACCAGAGGCAACAGGCAGCCAACCCCGCGAGGGGGACAGCCGCTCCCGCACAGGCCAAGGACCGGACCCCAGGCGGCCGGGAGCCGACTGGCTCCCGGCAGAGAGCCCCACCCACCCCGGAGAGGCCTGAGCCCCCCCCCAGGCCACCACCCGGGGAGGAGGGCCAGCAACCAGCCCAGGAAGGAGCAGCTAGCCCCGAACCCAGGCCCACACCGCCCACACAGACACCGCGCAGACACACCTCTCAGCCATACACATAGAAAAGACATAAGCCCACCCATTCTGGACCGCCCTCCGCCTTGAGGGGGAATGGATGCCACCCCGCAGGACGCCGCCAGCCGGACAACTACCCGAGCACCCTCCCCACTTAAATACATTTGACTAATGACAGCAACAAGTAACAGCAGGTAAACACGGGGAATCCACACAGGGTAAAAGGTCCAGTGGCAGTGGGGTATCTGTTGGTGAGGAAAGGTTTACCAATGTACTGAACATGTAGTCTGTGTGTCTAGGTTTGTGAGGGTTCTGGGTCAAAACCAAGATCCAGGCCTTTAATGACCTCTTAGGCATCATTGTCAGTAGCGTCTGTGGAGAGTATTTCAGATTCGTCGAGAGGTTCACTTACCTTGGCAGCAATTTATGTGTCTGGTGACTAGGAATGTAACGATACACTCAACTCTGACTTCACAATACTTTTTTCTCATAATTTTTTAACAGAATGAGCTATAGACTAATTTGTTCCAAAATATTCCTTTATGTTTCTAAACTGTATAAAATGTGTCCTTTTCTTAACAGTGCAACTGAAATTGAAATTCTGATTTAAAAAAAAATGCCAAATCAAAATAAATGGTTCTGTTATACTGAATTTGAGTATGTCACTGAAAATATATAACATGCTAACTCATTTGAGATGACATCATCCGTGTTTGTGTTCAGCTGGAGCATGACAGAAACAGCCTCTGCAAAATCCCTGTGGCATTTGAGGGGCTTTTGCCATAAAATTCAGATTGGAAAAAAAAACAATGGCTATAGGGGTGGTTATTGCTACAGATATGAAACTATACGCAGCGATAGAGAACACAGGACTCAGTTCCCTATAATTGTTATAGTGTAATTTTATTTTTAAGTTTCAATTATTTTACTTTTAGCATATTAGTGTACAAATGGGCATTATGTTTGGTTTATTTTGTGATTAAATACTAAAAAAACATGTTTAGGTGTAATTTTGGGGGGCCAGGAACCAATTACAGTAGTACCTTGGTTCGCAACCTTAATCCGTTCCAGACTCCAGATCGAATCCTAAAAAGTTTGAGTTCTGATCTAATTTTTCCTATAAGAGATAATGGATTAATTGGTTCCCAGCTCCCCAAAATTATACCTAAATATGTTTTTTTATTCATTTAAGCGCAAAATGAAAAGGATAAAACAACAAGAGCATTTATTTCTTAATGGCTTCCAAAACGATAAAGATCTCATCCCAACATTACCCTGGTCCTGCCCCAATCGTCCGCTCCTTCCGTGTGCCACGCCCCCTCGTTAATCTCGTGTGGGAGCCCCATGTTATCAGCTGTTTCTGGTTGTTGTCATTAGTCCTCATGTATTAAGTTTGCATTTCAGTTTGTTTCCCCAGTCCGGTCATTGAGTGCGTTCGACTTGTTTATAGTGCTGGCTTAAAGCAACGCATTCTTATCCTGACACAATGCATAACGGATAGATGCATTGCGACCTGTCACCCGGCTGCACAAACTGGAACCGCTTCTGTGACAACACACCTTTGCCCTTATTGGCTGAAGAGTTTAGTTACATGCATGACGTTTGTATCCCAGGCAGTTCCGATGCATAATCTACTATTTCTCCCAAATATCACGTAAAGCAGTGAGAACTGGTTTTAAGTTAATTTACTTGGTAAAATAAAGTTTAAATAAATAACAAAAATGCTCTAATAGTACACATAAGTTAGTGGTTTATCTATTGTTAGTTACTGTAATGTTGCGCTCCTTTATTTGGTTAATCCTCCAGTCTCTGAAGAAGGCATTCAAGTAAGAATTGCATTGTAGTATGACTCATTTCCTGGCACGTACAATTTATATTAGGTCAGCGTTCATGGTTCATTTCCTGATATTCAGATCGAGTTCTAGATTACACTGGTTTGTTCGACTTTCAAGAAATCCGAGTTGTAGTGACTTTGAAAACTGAGGTACCACTATATTATGAAATTAAGGCATTATATTGGTGTCATCTAAGATCTCTAGGGCTGCAGATTTATATCCAATCCTAGCCCTATATGCTGAGTTTATATGTTCCCCCTGTGTTTATCCCTTGGTACTCGAGTTTCCTTCAATTATCACTGGAAAATTCACTTGAAAAGTTCACTCATAAGGACCAATTCAAATCTTTAAATTCCAGCCTCCTTTTCGGGGCCTTGTTGTGGTTTGACAGCTGAATATGTAGCATTTCCACAGGGCTCTTGATGTTACAACACATTATTACCAACCTATTGAATATTTACACAGGTTATCCTCACAGGAGGGAATAAAGACCAGGCCGGGCAGTACGCACTGTGAGAAGCACAATACAGCACTTTATTGTTCTGAAATGTTTAAATGGAAAATACAAACTGAAGTGAAAAGAGCACAAATTAACAGACACAGTAAGTAATTTCAATGATAAAATGTCCACAATACTGCAGCAATGGGTGTGAGCCTTCTAGAACATAACATGGTCTTTAAAAATTAAAATAAAAATGGTACAGCTACAAGTTTTTTGCAAGGCTGATTTTAATACAGTCTAGGCTACAAATTACATTATCTAAGGAATAATGAAATAAGTAAAATTGCCCTTTCATTTAACACAGAGATGATGCTCTTATAGCAGAATAAAAGTTACTGCAAAAGCAAATGTTCTTTTTATTTGTATGTAGTGTGTGTATATATATATATATATATCTATATATATCTATATATATAGATATATAATTACATATATGGTATATATGTATGTGTGTGTATATGTATATATATTTTTTTTTGCAAAATACAATGTTTTGTTAAAAAAAATAAAGAAAAATAAAAAAACAGCAGCCACTAGAGCACTTTTTATCCACAGAAGTGGACAAAAGTAGAAGTTATGACAATCTAACTTGTGCACATGAAGAAGAGCAAATATATCATAGATACACTACAGCGATGTGATGAGTCTCTTCAAACAGGTCTAAAAGACTGTACAAATATACACCAGCTATTTTCTCACTATATTAAATGAGTGATTTTCCTGCTTAATCCTCTATCCTGGAAACCAAAGATCTTGCATCAGTCAGTCATCATATTCTTGTGATGAATGAGGGGAAGATAGAAATAAAAGATTTTAACAAAGTAAACTAAATGGGAAACTCAGACTTATGTACTATTTAGTGCATCTTTTATTTTCTTCGTACAGCAAGTCTTAACATTGTGGTTTATTTCTTGCTGCTATTGTAGAACATCTGCTGACTTTTTTGCTGACACATGGATTCCTATTCTACAGGATGGCTTGTTGGTCACATCCTCCTCCTCACTTCCCCTCATGTGGTTGCTGGTTGTATCAGTTCTGAAGCCTCAGAGAGTCATCAAACTATTGGTTGTTTTACCTAAGTTTCTGCAAGAATATTATACCTGCTGGCTGCTTAGGGACACACCTCCTAATAACAGGGTACACTTTGGCTCATTGCCTCCAGCCACACCATCATTAAGCTCGTCTAGTATAGAAGTTTCTGACTTGCTGTCTAGGATTCCCTGGCTGCTGTGGTTTTTCCATGATGTGCAATGGCTCTTCTCCTTAACATGCTGGTCCTCCTCTTTGTTAATTTCTATTTTCTTCTGTCTAACCATCTGCTCAGCTGTCCCATAGCCATTCTCACACGGGGACGCCTTCTCCTCCAAGGTCCTCGAGTTTGATTCTGAATCTAAAGGGTCTCTGGCTTCAGCCCCTCTCTTTTTCTCTTGTTCAATGGCAAGCCCACCATCATTCATGGCATGACTATTTCTGGCTTCCACTACTTTCTCTTCTCCAGTGGCCATCCCTTCTTTATCTGAAAGTCTTCTGTCAATAGATGCCATATCTTCCTCTTTTTTTTGTGACCCATTCTTAGAGTCCAGTGCTGTAATTTCTGAGTGCTTTTTAGTCCTTTGCTGTAAGGTGCTTTCGATTGTATGCTTTTGGTCATTTCCATTGACATTAGGAACGGGTGCACTTTTCGATCCATTTGGCTGAGATTGGCTGCGCTTGATGGACTTCCTTGGTGTTCTTCTCAAAAGTGATGTGGCACTTTCATCCAGGCAGTGACTGATGGAGTTAGTGGATCGACCAATGGATGTTTTAGAAGTACGACACTCTTCCTCCTCTTTGGCTTCAAATAACCACTCAGGGTCAAAGTTCATCTCGTGCTTGAGTCGGCTCACCTCTCGCATGTTGAAGCCTAACAGAACAGCAGCTTTCCTGGACTCACAATCCTGAGTGCATTTCCTTCGCCGGTTCACAAAGTGGCTGGAGATGTCAGATTTCCACAACCACAGGCTAGCTGCAAGCTTTTCTATTTCACGCCTCAAAGGGTAGGGCTGTCTGTTGAAGTACTCTGTCAGGAAAGCTTTCCTAGCTTCATAGGATTCATCTTCATAGCCTTTTGGGTCAAGCACCAACACCACAGCATCATCAGACTTATCAATCAAACTTGTTGAGGAGTGGTCTTGGTCAAGTTTTCGCTTCTTCAGGAAACCTGGATCTAAGCGTTCTATGTCACGCTTCAGTGAAGCTATACCAGATGACTGGGTTATCTTCAGAGATGCATTAGGCTTCTCTTGGCCATTCTGCATCTTTCCCACACCACGACAGTGTACAAGGTGAAGGGTGATTGTGGAGGCTGTCATGTTGCTGGTATACACACCTAGGCAGTGGATGCACTTATAGGTCAATTTCTTCTCCACAGGGTGTACTGTCTGGATCACCTGATGCCTCTCTCTCAGGTGGTGTGCAAGTGCATCAGAAATTGGCCCCTTGAGGATCGAGAAGCATAATGGACAGAGGGTCTTGCCTATGTCCTTCTTGTATGGCACAGCAGCCTGTGGTACACTCTTTATGGGTACATCAAGACTATCGGGAATTTTGGGAGGTGTCTTTTTGCAATGAGTTGCTGTTGTGTTGTTTTGAGCATGGAAAGCTACAGACTCTTCTGGTGCATCACGCATGTTGTAAGTTGTAACTATCAGTTGGATGTTCTTGGGGTTACCTTGCTGGAGAGTAAGATCAAAGGTGAGGGGGGAATCGGTGCGCGGCCCCACGACCTCATCTGCATGGACCAGCCGCATGTGTGCCACCATCTTTTCTACATCATTGAAAGTAGAACGACAATACGGGCAAGACAAGCCATGAATCAGCATATGATTGAGAAGGGTGTCACTAGGCAAATAGCGGTTGCAATACAAGCACTTGCTGGTGAAGTTGTGGATCTTCATGATGTAGTTGGCAACTGCCGGAACTTTTTCTGCCTTGTGCTCCTTCTCAAAGTGTGCACTGTATACATTCTCTGGGAAGAGCTCATTGCAGATGGTGCAGATCTTCCACTTTTGCGTATAGGATGTGCCAAGGATGGAGGTGCTCCCCTTCTTCGTGGCTCCCGAAGCCACACCAGCAGCAGTGGCTTGTACCCGTGAGGACAGAGGTAATGACTTGAGTGTAGAGGAAGAAGAGGTAGAGATCCCCGACTGGAAGCTCTTGCCCTCAACTGAGCCCCCAGACCCAGGTATGCGCATGTTCCCACCAGGGAGCGGCTGTTTGACGGTTTGTGATTGTTGTGGGACAGACACCTGTGCATTGCCTGGCAAAGTGATTCTAACCTGCTGGCCACTGATGGAGAACGCCTGTGTGGTCCCACTCTTAAACCCATATGGTCCCTGTTTTAGTTGGGTGCCTGACAGTAATCCAGCTTTTGGTAAGACCAGTCGGCTCAATTGCTGAGCAGACAGGGAGCGAGCACTGGTGGTCACCAAGGTTCCCTTTTGAGTGACTCCAAGAATGCCCTTGTCCTGAGGCTTTGGTGAGAGCAGCATGAGGGGCTTGGACCTGGGCACTACCACATTAGTGTGGCCAATCATTGCAGTCACCTGATAGCCAATGCGCTCATGGTCCTCAATGACGTGCTGGACCAATGCCTCGTAGGTGCGTGGCACAAACATGCAACGCTTGCAGTGAATAGTATCATCACGGGCACCAGGGTTTCCCCCGACAGCACCATTGACAGACTTATCACCAGGCTTTGCCACGTATGGCGCAGCCACATGTTGGAAGTGTTCCCGGTAGATGTGCTTGCGCACCACGTTATACAGCGGATCACGGTAGGTGCACTTCTTGCAATAGTACACTGCCTGCTCCACACTGTCTGCCGTTTTGAGCTTGTGGCTGCCATCAAACCTCACTGCCTCCTTCAGGCCACCAGGAACTCCACCTACTCCCTGCCGGGCTATGTTATTTGGCATGTGGAATAGCTTGATGTGTGTCTCAAGGGTCTTCTTGTTGCCATTGTAAGTGCAGTATGGGCAGTTAAGCAGAATGCGACTTTCAAAGTCTTCACTGTGTACATTGCGGAAGTGACTCTTGTAGGCTGAGAAGAACTTAGAAGAGAAGGGACAACCGGAGCAACAGAATGGTTTTGATCTGTACTCCTATGACACAATGACAGGAGAAATAATATTAATGACTGAAATTTACATCAAAGTCCATAGACATAGACATACTAACTAAAATAGTTTGTAAAATGTATTCATCAAGATATGCCAGGGATCAACACAGATTTTAGATTTTATGTTAATTAAATATAAAAAACAGACCTGTTCTGCATAAGCTGATTGTAGTAAATGTACTGTAAATCAAAGTTTAATACATCCCAATACAACCATGAACTGTAATAGTTCAGTAGATTTACCAACTGCAAAACATTTTGAGCAGATGTCATGTTTCGTTCCAGAAATTTTACATTTCTTAATAAATGTCAGCAAAATATATTGCCTTGCTGTAATAGCATGGAATAATCAAGAACACCTATGGAAAATAATAACAATTTAGAAGAATTAATATATTAAACAGATTTATTAATAACAAATTCACATTAATTATATAATAAAATTGAAAGATGGATTTAGGAACATTTCTTTTGTACAGGAAAAAAAGCAAGAAATTCACCTCAAATACAACCCTGTTTCCAAAAAAGTTGAGAAGCTGTGAAAAATGTAAATACAATGCAATGATTTGCAAAACTTATACCCATATATAATCGAAAACAAAACAAAGATGAAAACAAAGATTCTTAGATGATACTAAGAAATTCTAATTATGACAAATATATGCTCAATTTGATGTTTGAAAAAAGTGGGGCCAGGGGCAACAATGCACAAATTTGTAAACAAAAAGTTGACAATACTAAAACAAAACATCTGGTTAAATATCACACAAGTAATTACGTTAATTAGCAACAGGTCAGTAAGATGATTGTGAAAGACCGTGCAGGCAAATAGTGCAACAATCAAGGAATCATGTTCACCAGTATAATTGCAGATACTAGCAGCACAGAGGCTACAACAGGATCGTGATTTATTTAGCGACTGGGCTGATACCTAGTAGATGAAATTTGGCGTAGGTAAATGTAAGGTAATCCATAAAGAGTGCAGAAATATAAAATATGGCTTATTGGTTAGGAAACCACACTTGTAATTGAAAGATTTCAGATCTGAATCTGGGTGAACTTGCAACCATGAAAAAAAGAAACCATATGTAAACATAATCCAGAAACACCGCCAACTTCTTTGAGCCCAAGTTCATTTAAGATCGACTGAGGCAAAACTGTCCTGTAGTCTGATGAATTAAAATTTCAAACTCTTTCTGGAAATTTTGGACACCACATCTCCTGAGCTAAAGAGGAGGGGGACCATACAGCTTTGAATCAGCGTACAGTTAAAAAAGTAGCATCCGTCATGGTATGGGGGTGCATTAGTCACTGGCACCATTAATGCTGAATAATATACAGGTTTTGGAGCAACATATGCTGCCATCCAGACAACGTCTTTTTCAGAGAAGGCCTTGACAATGCAAAATAATGCCAAATCGCATTCTGCACCTATTACCACAGCATGGATCTGTAGTAGAAAACCAGCCTGCTGGCCTGCTTGCAGGCCAAACCTGTCATCCATTTAAAACATCTGGCGCATCATGAAATAAAAAATATGACAAATGAGACCTTGAACTGTTAAGCAGTTGAAATCCTATGCTAAATAAGATCAAAACATCATTTCACTTTCAAAACTCCAGCAACTGGTCTCCTCAGTTCCCAAAGTGTTGTTAAAAGAAAAGGTGATGCAACATAGTGGTAGCCATGCCCCTGTCCCAACTTTTTTGAATCAGTTTCAACAACTGATGTGTTGTATTTCCTTTATTTTCAATTAAATATGGGTTTATATCATTTGCAAATCATGGCATTCTGTTTTTATTTACATTTTACTCAGTGTCCCAAGATTTTTGGAAACAGGGTTGTAAAATCCAAATGCTTTTCAAAAGGGCCAAATGCCTGACTCATTAAGAATGAAAATAGACAAAACTATTTTTTTTCCACAAGAACTCAGAACTCTGTGTGTACAGCAGGGTTGTAAAAAGCTGGGGTGGACCTCCCTTTTGTGCTGATAGTGGAATATTTTGCATGGCCCTGCATTAAATTTGTCAAGTTGGCATTGTCACTGGTCAGCTTCCCTGCCAACAAGGTTCTGGTTTTTACATCGCACATTTTCACATTTCCAGGCAACACCACACTGCAGATGCACATTCTTCCTTCACCACCCAACCTAAGATATGCTTTGTTACATTTGCATCGCTGATGCTCCTTCCATATTATAGGTTCTTGTCATTTTAAAAAAAATTAACATTACATTTAAACGGAGGTGCTTGTAACCGAAATTCCCACCTTTCGAAAAGCATCTTTTTTACCGTTTACTTCTCAGCATGTAAAGAGTCAAATTTAACCTTGGTTTTTGAGTGTCTTGACCCATTTACAGAATGACAATTACATAGTACACACTAGGGCTGGGCGATATGGCATAAAATTCATATTGCGGTATAAATTTAACCATAGACGGTAGACAGTATATATTGCGGTATTTGATTTGATCTGTAAATTTCAATATAACTATGCCTGTCACGGTAAACGATAAATCGAATAATTGCGTGATAATTAAAATGAGGAGGATCATATTTCCCGCTGCGATAATTTTCATTTGCATGCTTGTTTGTTTTCTCATGTCTTTCTCTACTAAATAGGAATATCGGCTCTTTTTAGCAAACTGGCTCATTTGTCTCAGCTCACCAAGAAGAGCCGTTTGGCTTTTTTTTTTTTAATAACCCGCACCTCTCTTCCTATAACCTGATCCTGATTGGTGTGACCTGATTTGAGCTTAAAATTTTTTAAATTTGAGTTAAAAATAAGATGCCGTCTTGTGGGCGGGCTTTTTCTGAAGACAGCATGCTCCAGCCACTGTCATCCTTAATGTACAGGCAGCTCAAAAACCTGGACAATTCTATAAACATTAATAAAACAGCTCTGAAACAGAGGCTGGCCCCCATCGTTCACTAAAAAGAGACAACTCGTTCGCGAACAACACATCACTAGTAATGAGGCGTGAACTCTCGTGTCAGTGAGCTCTTTGCACGTTAGCTTCCGCGTTCATAGAAATGGGGCTCGCTCATTTCCGGTCTGTGAAAAATGGCATTGGTTTATATATACTGTTTAAAGGACTTGCCCAAACTTATCGCTTTTGTAAATACTCCAAAGTACCAACGAGTAAATTAGAGAAGGGCTTTAAGATGTTTACCTTGTCTTACATCCACGGATACAAAGGAGTCTTATATGTTAAACTTTGTGGCTGGCGTTAGCTATAGCTCACGCTAATAGAAGCTACTCCCGGACAGTGATACTTCATAGTGTATGCGTGTGACTAAGAAATAATTATGAACATCCCTAGTCATTCTAGCAGAGAATATTAAATTTTTAATAATAATTTTATTTTCTATATGTGTTTAAGTACACATTACGTTAATCTGTGTTTGCTATTCTTAGTGTCAAACAGAAACACGGGAACAGGAGAAGTTGCTGTTTCAGATCCATGAAGAAGCACGACAAACAGCGTAATGTAAAAGTAAGTATGGCATAGAGATGGCGAAAACTAAAAAATTTCTTGACCGACCACCGAGCCTCACTAGCCGGTTGAAAACGGTTAACCGATTAGTTTAAAATATGGTACGCTATTTGAAATAACAGCCATTTCGAGCCGCGCCTGCAATTTCGCAA
>JABFDZ020000109.1:15721871-15735828 GCA_019775955.2 Pollimyrus isidori | reverse complement strand
TATGGTGACCAAACCTGCACACAATATTCTAGGTGAGGTCTCACTAAGGAATTGTATAATCTTAGCATTACTTCCCTCATGATCAATGCATATCAATTCAAGAGCCACTGAAACATTTTCTCTAATGCATCACCATTTTACATTACCTTCCACCTAGGAGCCAGTGTAATTTCACTTTCTTTTTTAGCATGTTTCAAGACCAATTTTTAAATTTAGACTTGACAAAACTGTGGCAAAGCGGGAAAGTGTGTCAAAGTTGATCAACCTCAAGACATGCTTTTAAACACAATTGTTTATGAATATGCATTCAGTCGTTTTATACAAAAGCGGTACTAAACAGCCTGTAGACTTTGGACTGCTGTGCTAAGGCTGCCCTAACTTTGAGGAAGATTAGCAGCAAGTCATATGCTGATGAAGAGGCTCAGGAGCACCCTTCAGACATTGGTCAGTCAGTAGTGGTGTAAAGAGAAGAGATCATCTACAGCCTACCCAAAGACCATGTGCAACCTGCTGCATAGACACCAACGCAGAGAGTTTAGTGGTCAACTGCTGAAGCAGTGGTCTGATTGAAACTTGAAAAATGCAGGATGCATTCTTTATAACGGCAGATGGTACAACTTGGCGTGAAGAAACTTCCACTGGACCTATGCAGTAGGTGTTGCAAACAACACAGCCCAGATGATGTGGTGGTACAATAAAATAAAATGGAACAGTAATACTTCATTCATCCCTGCGAGGAACTTGGGTAGTTTTCATATCCCATCTTGCTCTCCATGAGACACATTGACATGTTAAAAGGTTAAGCACCCAAATGGAGTGGTGGAAATTAAATGAATTTGCACATGGTGAAAGGTCATGTGACTGTATCACAATGATTATAATATCAGATCAAATGGACAACAGAGTTGGCAGTATGGGTCTCATGTCAATAGGGTATGGCACCCCTCAGGCCTGGATACTTGCAGAGATATGGTGCGGAAGGGAGTTATACAGCCCTTGTATCCACTTCTATGGCAAGTTGGTCCACAGCTCTTGAAACTGGCCCTCAAGATCCTGCATATTGGCACTGGGTCTAAGTTGACATCTGAGCTGATTCCACACATGATTAATTGGGGAAAAAATAAGGAACCTAGCTGGCAATGGGAGGACCTCATCATGACGCAGGCAGTGCATTGACACACATACTGTGTGTTGACGGGTGTTGTACTTGTTGAAAGGGTGTACCAGGGTGCTGTCTCAGAAAGGGTAAGACATCTGGACACTCTGGTTCTCACTGATGTAGCGCTGGGCTGTCAGGGACCCCAAATCACTAACAGTAATGACTTGAAATCATATCCTATGGCTCCCCACGCCATGACGCCAGGAGTAACACCAGTGTGTCTCTCCACAATATTGGCAGGATTGGTCATCTCCCCTCAGCGCTACCATACGCACATACTACAGTCTTCTGTGGTAATGCAGAACTGAGATTTATCACTGAACATGGTATGACGCCACTCATCATGCCTCCCGGTTATGACACCACTCGAAACAGAGCCATCTCTGTGTTGGTGTTAACGGCAGCCAACACATGGGATGGTGAACCCATAGTCCAGCTGATGCCAGGCGTCGGGACATAGTGCAGGATGACACGGGGTGTTGTAGACAGTCCAATACCTGTGTCCAAATGGCAGGTGCAGATGTCATGGGGTTCTGTAACACTTGCCACACAATACCATATGATAACAAGATTGGTGTGGTCTGTCTTGGGTGACCAGAACCTTCACAATGCATGTGGGTGCCCTCACATACCCATTGCTTCCAACATCAAGCAACTGTGACATCCCAATGCCCCACATGCCAGGCAATTGCACGATGCGTTCAACCGGCCTCATGCAAACCCACAATGGGACCCCTTATCAAACTCTGTCAAGTGCTGTTAAAGGTGTCTAGTGTGTCTACAAGGCATCCTCTGTGTCTGGTGACTAAGGAAGCCTACCATTTGCAAATGGAATAATCACAAATCGCTGGTCTGCACGAGTACCAAATCCAATTAATTCTGGGTGCTTAACTTTTTTTGTCACTGAGTGTATGTACAGGTGAGAGCAAGTTTTGGGGGAAAGCACAGAGCCAATTGGCATACAGTGCCTCTGAAACAAATGGGGTTAAGGGTCTTACTCAACTGCCCAATGATGACATTGTTTGGGTGGCCATGGCATTTGAACCAGCAACCTTCCATTCATTGGAGCAGAGTCCTATGCCCCAGAGCCACACACACTCTTAGCTCCAACTGCTTAAATAGAGGTTCAGCCTGCAGACTTAGGCTAAAAAATTAAAATTGTGGCATTGGGGAAGGCCCACGGCACCTGATTTTCTCTGCAGATACTTGAATACAATCCAAGCTGTCCTGTATGGAAACATAATATTTCCAAAAAATTTCTGGATAAGACAGATGGGTCCCCATTTGCACCACTTGCCATTGATATCCGCATAGTTTTTTTCAGCACCAGCCCTGTATGGTAACAGTACAGTGATACTGTGTTGAAAGGCTGGATGACCTGCTTGGATGCTTTCTCCCATCACTGGTAGATGGCGCTAGAGAACACCTCTGCCTCCCTGTTACGTAAGGTTCCCCGTTCTGCCTTTGCAGCCTCTCGCGGCACACGCAGAATGGCGCCTCCTATTGAGTCAGGAAAGAAACTCAACATCTACGACATGTCTGCAGTGAATTTTTTTGGGTGGGGGTTGGGTCTAGCTTGTCCTGCTTAGGTTGCCTGGTATAGCACATATACATATACTCTAGCAAGTAAAGTGGAGTTGACCAAATGAAGCTAAGCTGAAAATGGTTCAAGCTTCAGCGAGTATAGAAAGGGAAGTATGCAGCATCTGGAATAAACTTTTTAAACATGCAGAATTACACTGCATGTTACTTCATGGTCACAGAGCAAACATATTTTGCAAGAATTAACCCTCCCCATTAACAAAAACCCACTGATTATGTAAAACACACTAACCACATTATATCTGCAAAACACAGTCTTTTACCAATAACACTGACATGCACTGCAAGTAAAAATAGATGGTGAAATGGTTATTAAAGGTGGCTCTGATGGTTATAAAAGGCGGACAACATGGACATAAAGTGCACATCCTTTCTTCCACGGTCGGTATCCGCCAATGTAAACTGTAGGTATACGGACGGACTCGTGATATTTTATTCTTACATGGTGTACAACAGACAGTCACGCACTGAAAGGGTACAGACAAGTTAATAATGCAAAACCTCCGACTAATCAGAGAAAACGTCACAGTTATGCCTATCGTGCTTTGGTGTCAGTATAAAAACACCCAATCTTTTGCAAATACAACACAGCAACAATCTAGCCATATAAAAAAAACAAGTCACTTTAATCACGACTATCACAGTAGATCATTGCAATTTACTCGTCGGGGGAAAATACTATAATGAAAAAATAATAAATAACATTATATCGAGGGATGTGTAACCAGCACATACATACCGGCTTTCGCCTATAATCAATCTATTGACTGTAAACGGACAGCTTGATAATATATACAGCTAATGTGCTCCGATTATACATTTATGGTAGCTAGACATCCAGAAACATTAATATCAATATATACATCCATCGGTGAGTACAAAGGGATGGCAGATGCACTCTGCCTGTACAAGCGATTCCTTAGTAACGAATCCCAGGTTGTATCATTCCTTCAAATCATTTAAAAAATCAGGAATTATCCAGCGATCGGCAAGCTGTTTGAAATACTCAAGAGGACAGACATCCGCAGAGGCAGCCAGCGAGACGCATAAACAGGGCAGCCTCTGTAAAAGGTCTGGAAAGGGGACGGTAACGTTAGCTGGTTAGCGGATGGTGGTGGCTTACCTGCCGGATATATTCGGGTATTCCGCTTTGCTATCAAGGCAGAACCCCAGGTCAGGACACGTAAAAAATAAAATAAAAATGGGGAGGGGGAGATGCTAGTTGTCGCTGCCCTCGTTTATCCTCCTTCTCACGCCGGGCAGCCGGCGCTACCCGCGGAGCCCGTCTGTTCTTCGGGCGGGCACAGCGCACCAAAAGAGGGACCGCTAACCACCCGCCCCGGACCTGTCCTTTTCTGTCTGATCGGCTGCCGAGGATGGAGTGCCGCTGTTACTCATCTAGATGGGTGATCCCTACGATGGGCAGCAATTGAGGAAAGGACTGGCACTGGGAGACAGAATAGTACGTATAGAAGCATGCGTAAGATATTGGTTTTTAATATTATTATTTATTATAAATCATCTCCCCCCACTCCTCATCCAGGGACAATACACCCCCACTCAGAACCTGCCCTATTCAAAATGGCGTACGTGAAAAAGCGGATATGACATAAGCGTTTGATTTGCATAAACTCATTGTGCCGTGAGAGGAATTCACTCCAAAATCCTTTACTTGTAACAACATCGACTTTGTGTTAGTATAGATGATGCTGTTGGATATGGATGGTTTCAATATGCATAATAATATCGGGATAACAAGACTGAAAAAACTACACTACACTAACCGATAGGGGGCGTCATGGCGAATTTAGAAAGCAGAGAAAAATGAAACGAACATATGTCTAAACTGGGGTCCTTCCGCGACAGTGCGAGACATTATAATTCCAAGCTTTACCGCTATTTTCCTGTCGGTTGTAGATCTTATAACATCGTGTGTTGGTTTTAATTAAACTGAGCCATGTGGTTGCTATTTTGTAGGGCTAGTATTTTTTTCTCTAACCTGAACTATTCATAATGTATAGCTACTATATTCTTCAAACACTGAACAGGCCTTCATTGTGCTGGTTTGGCATTATGCCATATCAGGTCATTCATTACCTGACAGTCATTTAGGTCTCAAAGTGAAAATTTGGTTGTCTTAATATTATGAAATATACAATTCACAACAAATTAGATCATTACAATGTATAAATATAACATACAATGTATGTTATTTCAAACAAAGTACAGATAGTAATGCGAAGATTGAATGAAAAGGGTACTGTCTTTGTAATACAGTAGAACCTTCGAAGTTGAACGCCTCTTAACTCAACCAACTCGGATGTCGAACTGGCCTGTTCAATTTTTTTCGACTTGCACCAAAAACGAAATCGTGTAACTCGACCGTTCCTGCGATGACTTATATCGGTCCGGGCGCATATACCTCGAACGCATGGATCGGTTGAGAAAAATGTAGCCGCAACTCAACCGAAAACCAGAACACAACAAAACAGACCTGCTAAAACCGTACGGTTCAAGAAGCGTTTGAAACAAAGGCAGGTGGACCTACTCACTACTGGGATGCTGATGCCTACCGCACTCATTCTACGGAGTTCTCTACGTACGCCGTGTGTTCGGTGTGAATTTCTTGTGCTTTACCTACAGTACATTTAGTGATACAATAATCGTCATCGTGAAAGTGAGTCGTGATAGTAGCAAACCAAAGCCGAAAGTGGTGAAAGTGACAGTGGATCTTAAAAACGAGATTGTAGGGAGATTTGAGGGTGGTTGTTGTGTTTCTACATTCACTTTGGAGTATGAGATTATCGTTTATTTCATGTTTATTGTTTTGTGTATGTGCTTTTTCACGTGTGCATTACTTTTATATTGATTGGTAATCCTTTTAATCATTAGTTATGTATATAGATCATTTTAAATAGGCAATCATTTGGGGGGTCTGGAACCTATTGAATTTACTTACCTTATTTCTTATGGAGAGATTCAATTTTGACCTCGACTACATCGAAACTTGACCAGCGTTCTACAACGAATTAAGTTCGTGTTACAAGATACCACTGTACTTGGTTACTAAAATGCTTCAATCTGATTCACTTAGTCATCTGTGAATTCATGATAAGAATGGGTTACTACAAAATGTGTCTTTTTATTTAGTGTCCCACAATGCAATAGAAGGTCTGGTTCCCATTTTACAAACTCTGTGCACAAGTCAGAAGACTCTGATAACATATTTAGGACTACTTGCAATCCTTGGCACATTAAAATTGATTGAAAATGTACTATTTTAGTTTATGTGTACATAACTTATATTAGAAGACATTTGTGTAATTAGGAGGCCAGTTAGGACACATGCAAAAGGGGATCATGTATGCCTACAGAGCAGGGGAGTATTCAAACTGCCAATGCTGGGGGTGAGAGGCAGCTGTGTGACCCAGTGTTCCTCCTCATATGTAGTGTTCTAGGGAAATCTACTAGTCAGCTGGGCATGGCTTTGGAACGTCAGTTCATTCTGTTCCAGGAAGGATTTGTATGTTTTTTTTTAGCTGTACTAGCTGAAGCTGTAACTGCTGTCATCCATTCATTTTCTGTAACCACTTGTCCTATTCAGGGTCGGGGGGGTTAGGAGCCTATCCCAGAGACTACTGGATAGATCAGAAAACACCACAGGATGAGGCGGCCATCGCAGGACACACACCATTCACTACATCCACATGCACACCTACAGCCAGTTTGGGAACTAAACTTAACCTCAGCATGTTTTTGGACTATTGGGGAAACCGGAGTACCCAGAGGAAACCCCACAACACAGAGCGAAAAAAAGACAACTACACATATACAGAACCATGGTGCCAGAGGTGTTTTTCTCCTCTACATTCAAAGTTGGATAACATTGTCCGAGTAAGACCAACACTCAGACTGGCATCAAGATTTTGGAGTCGATACAGTGTCCCCCCAACAGCAGATCAGTGGAATATAATATTTATTGTCACTGCACATGGGGTGGTGAAATGTCATTTGGTTGCTCTCCAGCATATACAGCTAATGCATGCACAGGGACAATAAATATAAAAACACACAATATACAGAATATGAGAAAAGAAATATGCAGTACTGTGTGAAGGTGTTAGACAGTCAAAAAAAAATTTCAAAGCTATCTATTTGGGTAGTAAATGTCTATTTGGTCAGGAAAAAATGCTCAATTTAACTTAATGAGCTGGTGGTGAAATTTTAAAAACTACATGGAATGGCTGAGGTGCTCCTGAGGAGAGGTTTTGGAAACCAAGTAGCCATCCAACAAGACATCAATAACTTATTGAAGAACAGCAGAAATTGCTGTTGGTTTTTTATGATGTCAATATTTTTTTGCATATGTCCCAATGTTAAATTGGTTAAAATAATACACTCATGTATTGAAAACCTAAACATGGTATGCTAGTAATACAGTATATTGGATGATTGCTGGAAATCCTAAGGTGACCTTAGGTTTTGAAATGGTTAGGCTAACACACTTTTTGACTTGTTATAATACCAGTTTTACACCAATATGAAAATCATAAACATCATTTACTTTGACTACCTAAGACTTTTACACAGTACTCTATGTACAGTATATGAACACAACTGGATGAACTAACAAAGCTCTAACTCTGTACACACATGACTTGCCCCCATTTTTTAGAATTGTTAAAACCATAAGGGATGGGCAGTAAGTTATTATTGACCCAACTGCTGTTTTACCTTACAACATCCTTTCTTTTTGGTTCCTCTCATGTCTCCCAACTTGGCCCTCGGGAGGGAGATAAAATGTGGGCTGTCCAGGGTTCCCAAGGACCAGGTGGAGAAACACAATGTGTGGAATTTCAATAACTTATACTGCAGTTGTCTTTCTTCTATCCATTTTGTTCTTGAATAACCATGTTGGGAGGAGGGTTGGAATAGTGACTCAGCGGGTCAAACTCAGGGTTGAGATTCCTTTTCTGCTTCCAGACCAAGTCTGCAGAGTGTGTATGTTCTCCCTGTGTCGTGTAGCTTTCCTCCAGCGACACTGAAACACACGCAGCCTGGTTGATTGTCATCTCTAAATTGCCCTTATGATGGACTGGCATCCCATCCTGTCCCTGTGGACCCTGGTCTCCCTGTGACCCTGATCAAGATATAGTTGAATGAAAGATGCACATATGAGGAATGCTTTATAACATACATAGCATTTCATGTGAGCACTAACAAAAATATGTGAGGAATAAGAAAAGAAAAACTTGGGCCAAATACAAATCATATTTTCATAACGCCTGCATTGTAGTAAATTAAGTGGAGATAAGAGTACCAGAATGTTACTTGCAATTTCCATATCCAAGTGGTTACTTGAATGAAGTAAACATAAAAAAAGTGCAGAACAGCACATGCATTCAGGCAAAACAAAATACACTGGTACCTCAGTTCTCAAACTCATTAGATCTCGAATTTCTTAAAAGTCGAACCAACCAGTTCGGAAAAAAAAATTACCTAGAGCTCAATCTGAATCTCAAAAGTCAAACCGTGAACGCCGATCTAAGATAATTTGCATGTGCGGGGAAATGAGTCATGTGGCACGTCTTTCAGCGGAAACAAGGGGTAAAGCTTCAGTTTCAGCATCGCATTCGCTGTGATAGAATCGTGCAAGTTTACACTAGCTGGATGCATGCATTTAGACAGCAAAAATACATTTAGACAATGATAGACAGTAACAGTAATTATTATTATATAATAAAATAGAATTAAAAATATTTCTTATTCATTATTTTAGTATTAATAATAAACCATTAATATGTTTAATTATAATAATATTATTGTGCCGCGCAGGACAGAACGGAGGCAAAGGCGCAGAAGTCAGGGTATCAGGGAATACAGGTTTTAATTATAGATAAGGCAGGCAAAACGCGGACGGTCAATACAATGACCGGACTGGGGAAACAAACTGAAACACGAACGAAATACAGAGGACTAATGAAAACAATCAGAAACAGCTGATCACATAGGGATTCCACTCAGGGCTAACAAGGGGGCGTGGCACACCGGAAAAAACATATTTAGGTATAATTTTTGGGGGCTGGGAACCAATTAATTGGTTTTCCATTATTTCTTATGAGGAAAATTTGATCACAACTCGACCTTTTTAGGATTTGATCCTGAGTTCTGAACGGATTAAATTTGAGTCATGAGGTACCACTATATATGGCTGTCCAGAGGTGAAAAAATAAAATCTCGATTGTATTGCAAATATCAATTTTCACACATTTATCCATCAGATTCAAGTGTTATTAAAATACTTCACTCAACATATTTGCTTTAAGAAATAAATTCTAATGTATTTCCTGGAATCGGACTCAAAACAACAAAGATAATTTACTCTCATTGTTCCTCACTGGACTGAATGCACAGACCACCAACCCGATTGTATGTCAGTGGGAAAAAATGTATTTATTTCCTAGTGCTTTACATTAATCAAAGATGGCTACATTTGAAGAGGGTAATGGTATCTTTCACTGAAGTTTTTGATACAGTAACAAACAATGAAGGCTTCCCCTCCAAGACCTGCCCTCATAACTACAAAGCATAAGCAAACTGAGCAAAGGGATTTTAAAAACCTGGATCCAGAACTGTGTGACACAATGTGACATCATGTTAAGCCTAGGAAACAATCTGGACTTTTAGTCTCTGAATGTTAATTACAAGACGAGCACTGATCTTCCATGCAACAACAATATGGAATAACTGCAACATTTAAAAAGGGTTTTGTTCATACTGGTCAACAAAGATGCGTCTTTTAGGGAAAGAATGGAATTCTATTAACTTATATCTTCAAACTTCAAGCAGTCTTTCTGAAGCCAGACCAAAAACGATTATGACCATATACTAGTGATGGTATTATGGAATTTGTGATCTTTAATGGTAAAATAGTCCACAATACATGTAACTTTGTTCATGGGTTCATGACACCGTAATGTCATAAAAATAAAAAGTTACAAAGTAAAAAGTACAAAATAGGTTTCAAAGTCTAAGTGCAAGTCTTTAGGTACAATTATCTGGGCAGTAGTGTGAGAGCTTTCTGCTCAGAAGCTGGGATTACTGAATCTTTCCCACACAGGCAGCATTTAACTACAGTTTGCCTCCTGTGTTATCGCTGTACTAGAGCAAAAGAAGTTTGGAATAAAAACTCAATTGAACCAAATTAAGTCACCAGTGACAATACAGGTATGTACGGGTAATCAAACAAAACATCAAGTGGTAGCAAAAAGAGTTAACAATCCCTTCAAAAAGGAGACTATTTCATTTCCACCCAGTTTGGACTCTCCATAAACACGGTCCACAAATGTGATTGGAACCTGTTGCAAGGAATAAAAAAGTATAGTTAAATTTTAACAAAGAGACTGCACCATGCATTCCATGCTGGAAAATGCCAGATTAATTGTAAAATATGATAATTACAGAACTCTGGATACTATATTATGAAAATTAGTTAGTCTAAACTACCAAATGCAAAGAAGAGTCTTACTTCTCCAATGCTGTACCCCAGTTGTCGGGCCCTGACAATCATCTCCATCTGAAAAACGTAGCCCTTGGAAACACACTTCTTCACAAGCTGCCCCAGAACCTCTTTTTTATACAACCTGTAAAACAAAAACGTCGTCTCACCACCTGACACTGTACAGCTGGGGAAGGTCATGGCCACTCGTTGACTTCCGTCACCGTACACAATAACGAGACGTCAGAGCCGTCACACCCTACCTGAAGCTGCCGGTCAGGTCTGACGCTCCCGGTCTCAGCAGGACTTGAGTGAGAAAGTTGGCTCCTCGGCTATAGGGCAAGAGCCACTTTCACAACTCAGCACACTCAGGACACAAGGCACACAGATTTCAGAGCTGCCATATTTTAAACAGTTGAGAACCTCCTGAAAGAAAGCAGAGCAGTTGTATTCTTTTGGTTACCTAATGAGTTTTCTGCGCAGGTCCCAGCCATACACTCCTCCATTGCCACTGTATCGAGTGCCGGACACCAGGTCAAACCCTCCTTCCCTTTGCTTCCTGTAGCATGCACACAAAAGCAAGGTCTGACTGCCTGCTAACCTCCATCGAGCATTCAATTGCTTGACATAACTGCAGATGCTCTTCTTTTGATTTAGGCCGGATACAGTGAAATGTATTAGCAAGCACAGCGATGCAAAAAAAAAAAAACATGCTAATAAAATCTTTAACAAGTCTTGGGGGTGGCAGGTATGGATGACACTTACTGAATAAATTCAGGAATGAACTTTGGCTGAAAAAAGAAAAGTGTTCTAGTTAACATTTCATTCAAGCTGCTCAAACCGGAACAGTCATATTGCCAAGAACAGGGAGAACATCAAAAACAATGGTTCACTGAAGGCATCAGACACCTTACATGGTGAGAGAGGTCAGCATCCATGATGATTACGAAGTTTCCAGTGGCATGTTTGATACCATGGATGTAAGCAGTTCCTATAGACAGAATTAATCACAATTAAAGTATTACGAACTACATCAGGACCAATACAATTTATTCTCAAATAAAATATTAATTTTACCTATATCACATACTTGGAAATTGTCACAGAATAAAACCAAGTTTATGGTTACTGTAATTGCTAAATAAAATGCTACTTTCAGGGTGATGATGTGTATATAATGGCATTACTGGAAGATTCTTTAGGATTTCTTGGTTTTCCCTGTTTGTATTATTGAATGCATATATAGAAACATTTCATAGTCATTTTAAACTAAGGAATTAAACCAAACGCCAAACTCATTAGACATTACGCCAATAATTAATGCGGTGTTCTTACCCAACCCCAGTTTCTTTTCCCTCGGACGAAGAACCTACAAATATACACACAGACAATCAAAATTACATAATCTAAGAGCGACATCACAAGAGAACAGGGAAAACGTCAATTTTACATTTGAAAATAGATCAGGAGTTTTAAGTGTAATTACAATGAAACACAGCTTACGATCTTATCTGCACCATAAATGTTCTGCAGCTGCTCTGCCACTTCCAGCGTCCCATCTGGGCTCCCGTCATCGATAATGATGATCTCGTAGTCATAGCCACTGCAAGGCAACCGCTATGATCAACAACATATAAAAGGCCACTGAATGAAAATCTAACTGATAATTATATTCCGTGACATATAAAGACTGTAATGGCCCGGGAGTGAACAGGCACATACGACCAAGAATTATAATTCGTCTGCAACAGATACTAGTAGCCAAGGATTATGTGTGCCAAAGATTAAACAATTAAAGTTTAAAGATATTAATTTGAGAAAATAAGTTAAGAATTCCCTAAATGACGAGAGCAAGTACAATAAAATTAATTACACTAAAAATATGAAGAGACTGAGCATTTTAACTGTGATGGGGATTTTTCGAATCACGAATGACAGCTCATCACAAACTCCAGCACCCAAAACACGAGCAGAGGAACCGACTCCTTGAAACTGACCTTTCTCCGAAATACTTTACTAACAGCCACACTATCAAGGGCAAATTTTCTCTCTCATTATACGTCGGTAACAACACGGAATATTTATCACTGTTTTCTCGGCATTTGTTAGTTTTCCCATTTGCCATGTTGTACTGCATAACCGGATGTGTATCTTACTCGACGAATAGGTTTTTTTAAGTCAAGCGAAACTGTAAAAAGGTTTTGCTGCCATCTGCAGCACCGGAGGATGGCCTTCAAACATTGTTCGCTCTTAAAAGTATGCAGATCTAGCGGCGCAAATGTGAAACGCTTAAATCGCGTTTTCTGTAGAGCTTTTGACAATTGCATAGAAATATATTTTTTAAAGAAATTGCCTAGTACGATAGTAAACTTAAATAATATGAAAGAATGGTGTAGCTCGTATAATTTAAACATCTTTTACTTATGAATACAGCTTAATCTTCATCCTGTATAGAATCCATGATATCAAGGCAAGCAGTACAGCCCCTGGCATGAATTATGGAATCACCAGTCTTGGAGGATGTTCATTCAGTTGTTTGATTTATTAGAAAAAAGCATATCACAGACAAGACACAAAAGTAATATATGGATATTAGTGGAATCACTTAATTCCAAGGAAAAAATTATGGAATCATTGAAAATAAACAAACCAAAAAAGACCGCAACACACCCGTAGTACTTTGTTGCACCACCTCTGGCTTTTATAACGGCTTGCAGTCTCTGAGGACTTAATGAGTGACAAACAGTACTCATCATCAATCTGGCTCTAACTGTCTCTAATTGCAGTTGCCAGATCAGTTTTGCAGGTTGGAGCTTTGGCATGATTTGCAGGCCATGACATTGACCTTATGTGTCTTTCTTCAAGGAATTTCTTTACAGTTTTTGCTCTATGACAAGATGCATTATCATTTTGAAAAATGATGTCATCATCCCCAAACATCCAATTTCAATTGATGGAATAAGAAAAGTGTCCAAAATGTCAATATAAACTTGTGCATTTATTGAAGATGTAACGATTGCCATCTCCTCAATGCCTTTACCTGACATGCAGTCCCATATCATCAGTGACTGAGGAAATGTGCATGTTTTCTTCAGGCAGTTGTCTTCATAAATCTCATTGGAACGGCACCAAACGAAAGTTCCAGCATCATCACCTTGCCCAATGTAGATACGCGATTCATCACTGAATATGACCTTCATCCAGTCATCCACAGTCCAAGATTGCTTTTCCTTAGCCCACTGTAACCTTGTTTTTTTATGTTTAGGTGTTAATTGTGGTTTACGTTTAGCTTTTCTGTATGTAAATCCCATTTCCTTTAGGCCGATTTCTCACAGTTCGGTCACAGACGTTCACTCCAGTTTCTTTCCATTTGTTCCCCATTTGTTTTGTTGTGCATTTTCTGTTGTTTTCTGTCTTGACACTTTGATGTCTTCCTTGGTCTACCAGTATGCTTGCCTTTAACAACCTTCCCATGCTGTTTGTACTTGGTCCAGATTTTAGACACCACTGACTGGGAACAACCTACATCTTTTGTAACATCACGTGATGATTTTTCCTCTTTAAGGAGTTTGATTATCTTCTCCTTTGTTTCAATTGACATCTCTTATGTTGGAGCCATGATACATGTCAGTCCACTTGGTGCAACAGCTCTCAAGGGGTGATCACTCCTTTTTAACTACAGATTAACAAGGAGATCT
>JABFDZ020000109.1:15698664-15713707 GCA_019775955.2 Pollimyrus isidori | reverse complement strand
ACGAGTGGTTATTTCAGTCAAAGTTGCTCTTCTATCAGCTTGAATCAGTTGGCCCATTCTCCTCTGACCTCTAGCATTGAAGCAACTGCCATGTGATTGGTTGATTAGAGAATTGCATTAATGAGAAAATGAACAGGTGTTCCTAATAATCTTTAGGTGAGTGTACATAAATATTAGTGACATATAATATTTGTTAGTTTAAGTGCATACTATATCATTAACATTAGACGTCTTTGGCTTGGGTCTTGAATCTTTGTCTTGGTAACCAGCCTCACTCACTAGTTAGCTGTGTTTGTGTCTGTGGATTCTTGCAGTAAATTGTTCAGTGTCTGTATTTTTCCATTTTTAATAATAGGTCCAAAATGTAGTGCTCCTTGTGTGTAGAGTAGTAACTTTGTACACCTGTATATTATATACAAATTTTTGATAGGAAATGACACGGTAATATAACATGCCAAGTGTACAGTACTGTTGTTTTAGATATTGGACCTATGTTATCATTCAGGCTAGCAGACTGTTATGGGCTGAAGACAGGGGAGCCCAAGTATTAGTCGCAAATTTGTGGGAAACTTCCACCTCTAACGCTTCTCATTGTGAAGGGGTGACAGCATATGTCTTTTAAACAGTTAGTTTACACAAAGTCATCCACTCTCTTACCTTGCTCCCCAGGGTATCCTGGCTTTCCGGGGTTTCCCCTAGGACCTGGATTTCCCTGGCCCCCTCTGGGTCCCGGAGGCCCTCTGGTGCCTGGAATGCCGGGCTCTCCTGGGGGGCCCGCGGGCTCCTGCTGCGGCACAGGCTTTCGGCTGATCTCATGCATGGCAGACTCCAGCTTCAGAACTTCATCTGGCAAGACAAAATCTCCAATTGTAATGGTGCTGCCATAATGTATTATTGTGAAGAAAGAAACCAAACAAACGTACTTCACAAGCTTAAAGTACTGTTTTATCAAGGAAATTATTTAGCAACAGAATCATCTTTGTATTACAGTCAATTTCTCATTGTTGGATGGAGTACTAAAGAAAACATTACATATCAATACATACTGTGTACTAGCTGCTCACAAGCCTGAGTAACCAGCTGGTAAATACTGGCAAGCGACTGTGGTTCCCCCTGGGACACAAAGCAAAATATTCACAATCGACGAGACAAATCCTGGCTCAGCTCTATGCCATGTGTCTCTCCAGAACTAACACATCATATTTATTAAAATATTTAATCTCATTGGCATCCTACCCAGCATACACCCCACTCTTGTGCCCTATGCTACCAGGAATAGAGCCCCCTGAAATCTTGATTGGGATAAGTGGTTAGAAGATGTATGAAAATATGGATAGATGAATGGATGGATGGTCTTTCTTACCTTCTCCCCTCTCTCTCCTTTGTTCCCAGGAAGACCCTGGGGGACAAGAAGCACAGTGATACTAATAATCAATTATTCTTTGGCCTAGAATAATCTGCCTTGTTTCTACAATTCAGATGTTCAATGTAACTCATCCTCCTTTCATCTGAGTGACCGGAATGCATGAATATACTGTACAGCACTGCTAATTGCTATAAATGGTTTTCTATATGATGACAGACTCATCATAACTTTTTTTGTTCCATATACACGTCAGGGGACTTTCTAGTTGTTGAAAAGATCCAAGCCTAAGTCATGTTTAACCAGGGTTTTTCTTCTTTTGAAAGATGATTGGCATCGGGGCTAAAATATTAAGGGCTATATCTCCGGGTGATTGGACCCAATGACGACCATGAGAAATGTAGTCACTCTAGATGCCAGACCTATTGGGATTAAATCAACTTACTGTTGGTCCTACTTGACCAAGTGCTCCTCTTTCGCCCATGGGTCCAGGAAAGCCTGGTAATCCTTGAAACCCCTACAATTAGAAGTGCGCGGGGGGTGGGGGGGGGGGGGGGTATTGAAGTCAGTAAAAAAAGCATTTATTTCATGGAGTCAGGATCTTTAAAAGGCAGCATTAACCACAGTGGTTAGGGAGAGTCACTGACATTGAATGTGTGCGGTGTCACTCTTCAAAGCAAGAGTAAAGTTACACACCTAGAACGCAATTCGGCAATCTCTTCAGAAGCAATGGATTCTCTTACCCTTGGTCCTGGTATCCCAGGGCTACCCATGTTGCCTTCCACACCATGCACTCCCTGGAGATTGAAGAAGAAAAAAAAACATACATCAGATGGAGATCACTGGATGAGGGCAGAATCCATCTCACAGCCAGCTTTCTTGTAGCGAACTAGCGAGAAAAACATCATTTTCTCCATCCACCTTCAAACTGCTTCTTCACATGAAGACTGTACTGAAGAATCATCAGTATTGAGCAGCAACCCTGATTACAGCACACAATCAATTTAAGTGATTTAATCATATATGTAACTCCTGCAGTCATGGGCCTATTATAAGTCCAGTTAAAACTTGGTAAATGGACTTCATGTATATAGCACTTTTCTACTCAAAGTGCTTTACAATACATGCCTCACATTCACCCATCTATCCACACACCAGGGGCAGAGGCTACCATGCAAGGCACCAACCTACACACTGGGAGCAATTTGGGTTTCAGTGTCTTGCTCAAAGACACTTTGGGGTCAGGAAGAACCAGGACTCGAACCTGCTACCCTCTGGTTGCTGAATAATAGCAGTACCTCCTGCGCCACCATGATTTAATGAGATGACTTTCAGCACATAATTTTTGGAGCGATGGAGCCACCACAAGAAAAAGAGTGAATATATTCCTACTCTATTACAGCACAACTTTGTTATGGTTTTCCAAATATTCCAACTAAAACCCATACATTCCTGAAGGCTTATTATCCTGGGGAACAAGGTAAGACAGTGGATTACTCCGTGTAAACTAATTGTTTACACAATGCTGTCAACCCTTCATAATGACAATGTTATGATGCAGCCACATGTGTACAAGTATAGCCAAGCTGACGTGCTTGTGGCTTATTTACCAGGAGAGGTCACTATATTGTCCATATACTGGTGACGCAATCACGCATACTCCCACATTAGGTGACATGCAGTAGGTCTGAGCTCTCACCTTGGGACCTGGATTTCCCTCAGTGCCTTTGGGCCCCGGAGGACCAGGTAGTCCCTAAGAGCACACATGAAAAAGAGAAGCAGAGAATTAAGAAATGACATGATATTTTAAAAGGGTTCCGTTGGATGCAGGAGAATGGAGCAGATGCATCACCTGGCGTCCAGGCTTCCCAACCTCTCCCTTTTCTCCCCTCGCTCCTGGTGGGCCCTTCAAACCAGAGAACATGCCATTTGAAAAACTGCTGATGTGCGTCTGCTCCAAACAACCAGGAGTCTCCACTGAAATTACTAGGAAGAGTCTGGAAACACCTACTATTCGCCCCTGGACCGTCATCCCCCGGGGACCATGAGAGCCAAGGGGCCCCGCCACCCCCCCTGGCCCTGCTTTTCCTGGAGGACCCATTTCTCCCTGCACAGGAAAAGGAGAGAAGATTAACAGGAGGAATCAAACATCACAGTACAATCACAAACTGTAGTTTAGCTCCATGGATTCAACACAGTATGCAGATTTCCATGTTCAAACACACCTACTAGACCTGGTAATCAGCTGATTAAGATGTGTTCGAGCAGGGAAATCTGCAAACTGTGTTAGATTCTGGCCCACCAGGACTGGATTTGGGGAACCCTGATGCAAGGCTTATGCATTTGAATAAGCCAGATGTATATGTGTGAGTTTGTATTCTCATAGTTCTGGAATCTTATTTTATGTTTGAAGCTATGGCTTTAATGTGAGTGATTACTTGGTTAGCAACAACATTATTATACCATCCATATATTATATGATCCTGTTTGGGTAATTCAGGGTTGCAGGCGGTCTGGGGCCTCTCCTGGAAGCTACAGGAATAAGGCAGAGAACCAATCGTGGGGCACATACACAATATATCTCCAATTGTTCTTAGGATTGCAGAAGAGGGAGCCCACAGCAGCATCGGAAGAACATGCAAACTCGAAACACATGAAGACTCAAACCAGAAGTGTGAGGCAACAGTACTAACCACTGCACTTCCATGACACCCTCATTACATCATGTTGCAGTTAATTATATTTGAAGAACTTAAAAAAAACAAGATTAAAATAAAATTTATGTATAACGTATGGATGGATAAAGCACCAAAATTGCTGTGGTCTTATGCCTGGAAATCAATTTAACCTCATTTTTGTTTATAAGATGCTTAGACAAAAACTGAAGGGTGACAGAAGCTACAGAAATATCTGGAAAATTTCTTTTGGGATGTAGAAACAGGGCAAGTATAATTACAGAGATGCTGCTATATAAAGAGGTAAATTCTCTGGTTGGCCAACTGTAAATATGATGTGGACATGTTTTCTCAATAAGTGTAGCAGACGGGACCCTGCTGTGACCTCTGACCTTCTGGCCTTGCTCTCCTTTCTGCCCCTTCTCGCCACGGGGACCGGGTTTGCCCTAAGGCACATGAGAAATACAGCAGTCAAATTACTAAATGAAAGATAAATTCGCAGAAACAATAAAGAGTAAGCACAGAAATGACAGTGCTTTATAAAGTGCTTCACAATGCTGAAGTTCAGTGACATGATCAATTACAGCCTTATAAAGTTGCCCATTCTAATACGAAAAGGTTTGCAAGATGATTTTGACGAGCCTCTTCAGGAAGTACAATGGACTGGTTCCTTTGGAACACCAGAAATGATCTGACACATTAAGGAATGACCACGTCCATCTTGCAGGAAGACAGCAGGGCGGTGTGGAGCCAAATGGAGGTAGTGTAGCTGTATGCGTGTCTTCCTGAGTTGAGCCAGTGAACACATGTGGACTCACTGGAGGACCAGTCGGCCCTGGGGCTCCAGGAACATTAGAGGTGCACGTGCATGCATATGCAGGGGTGGGGCAGCTTTCCTCATCTCTCTGGGGGTTAGATGACAGCAGCAATCCATCAGAAACACAGTCCTTCATCACTGATTTCTATCTTCCACTCATTTAGTCATGTCAGACTTAGTCACTTTCACTTTTTCCTTTTTTTTTGTTGTTTGCCGGACACACTACATGAAGTACAGGCTTCTGCGCCGGACGACACACTGCGAGAGGGCTAGTGCTCAGGTCAGGCCCTGGAAGAGATAGGGCGGAGTCAGCCGGCATGGCTCACCTGGGCTGGAATGTCACAGCAGGTGTCTTCTGAGGCCCAGCTGGTGTTGCACACGATCTCGAAGGACTGCAGCTGAAACTGAACACCCGCATACCACTAGGTTTCAGATTACTGTCTCACTCACACACACACACACACACACACACACACACACACACGCACACACACACACACACACACACTATTTCCAGGCTTTTTCATTGTTTTAGTCAACCTGCATTAAATTCGGTTTGGAATTTCTCTTTTTCGAACCAATATATAGCAAATAAAAATACCTAGAGAAGCAAAGTGTCACACAGTTTAATAAGAGAAAGAGAGAGAGTACAGGTGAAATGCAGACATCTTGTGTTTTATATCAGATCCCCAGGCAGCAGCCCAACAGAACTTCCATAGGTGACCGGCGAGTTGGGTGAACATCAAAGGGCGGCGGTAGGCAACCCACCGAGGCAGAGCCGCTGTGCGGGCCGCGAGTCCGGAGCAGCTTGCCGAGCATCTCAAAGCCATCAGTGGGGAGCATCCCCAGGGGACGGGCCGGCCAGTCCGCCACGTGCTGGCAGTCCACCGACAGGGAGACACTCACCTGGCTGACAGACAGGTGCACCTGGCCAGGTGACAGGACCAAGTGAATATTCATTACCATCATCATCATGTTTATCATTGCCCTGCTGCAGACCAACACAAAACTCTAAATCTGAATAATGGTATCGGCGCCGATCCAGGCCTATTTAATGGATGGGTTATCGGGCATGCGTGACCCATCCACGTCCCATACTTACTTATTTAGTTTTTGGCAATCAATCGCACAACAGCTCTTTCCCATTTTACATGTGTTTTTTTGTGGCATTTAAATCGAATCCTATCGAATCCCTTTTAACAGAAACCAGTAGCACAGCGATTTGCAATCTATGTAAAATAAAGTTGAGGTGCGAATAGCGTTTAATGGACAATCCCACTTAACAAACCGCACGTAACTGCGAGACAAAACAAAGCAATGGATGATTTTGGAGTCGCTAATTTAATTGTCTTGCGAACTCGCTGCAGCAGTGATACAAGAGGGGCTGCCATCGCAACAAAGTGTAACTGCACTTATGCCAATGGGAGAAAAACTGTGCTAAAATATGAAGCACTAGTGTATATTGGTTTGAAGATATTCATATCGAACTGCAAATGCCTCAAAAACGCTTAAAACAAACGAGGTGGAACAGTACGTTATGTATGTTTGTAGTAGCCTAATTAAATATTTTTGTCATACATTTTTTCCATCTGTAGTTACTAGCTTAAAAAATACACATATAACGCATAACAAAGTAAAAAGAGCTCTTGTATCGGTAGTTGTGTATTGGAATTGGATCAGAACTGGAAAAATGTGGATTGCTCAATCTGTAATCACAACAACCGTTCACATACCTTGTGGAAGCTACCATAGAAGAGGCGGTGAACCTGGGGTTGGTCAAACATTAGCTCCTGCACCTCCCCCCGATAGTCCAGGCTGAAGTACAGTAGCCTTTTCCTAGCAGCTGAGAAGGGGGTTAAGAGAAAGCAGCCACGCATATGAGGACAAGAGAGTGTTTCAGCCACTGACCGAGTAGTAAATCATTTCTTGACTAACTGGGCTCCTTTCAATTACCTCAGACAAAATAACAGTTCAGTGTAAAAGAGGGCAGATTTATCTTTGACCAACACTGATATTGTAGAGAGGTCTTGACAGCCATTTCCTTTGCATCCATAATTAATTAAAATTTTCAGTTCTTTATCAAATACTTCAGTGTTTTGTGGATTTACCAGCATATGGTTCTTTATTCTTCCTGATTTTGTATTATAATAATCCAAATTATGTGCTATGCTGAATAATTCCCTGGTATTTTTACTACAAGATTCAGGTTAAATGTCTACTACATTTCTGTGCTCACTACTGCCTTTTGGCAATAACTTGCCTTTATATGGAAATGTTTATTCTGTTTTACAGTATAGACACATATGTCTGGAATCTTCACTATGTCCGAGTAATTCTGAAGGTGTGCTAAGACAGTCACCTGCAGAGCCACTGACAGCTGCAGAACATCGACTGCCCACCCACGCCTCACCCTCCCGTCCCTCTTCCGAGACTCACGGTCCAGTGCCACTCCCATCTTGGGCTGATAGTCGATGTCTGTGATCTGCCAGAGGGCGAAGGGCTCCTGTGGTGTGCCCTGGAGCAGGCGGAAGACCATGCTGACTGTGTGCTCCGGGGAGAGCCCTGCGGGGTGGGTGTGGCTGACAGATGGGGAGGGACAAATCAGGAGTGGGCGGCAGAGCATCCATGGGCAGGGCAGCCCACTAACACAGACAGAGGCTGGCACTGAGATGGACACTGAGTTGGGCACTGAGATGGGGCACAGTGGAGCTTTTCAACAGCCACCAAGGACCAAGCCATACCGCAAACTGAAGGCTTTCCATTGTAAATTAGGGAAAAAAATCACAATGTATTGATGCATTGCCACTAACTGGAAACTTCACAATTTCCAATCACCTACTTAAAATAGTACTATAGTACAGATTAATGGAATGGATTCCTTGCAAATTTATGCAAGCAAATGCTAATTTCACTAGCGTTCCAAACCCAGCAATGGTTTTACCAAGCTGACCTTTCCGCAGCGCAAAAACCAAAACGAGTTGGAACTGTGCTATAACTAGTCACTCTTCATAGTAAGCCTTGGGAAGGGCTTGGCCCCAGTATATCAGCAGATAAGCACCATAAGACTCACAGAGATACAATCAATGCACAAACAGGTGTACACACAAACACTCAAGGACACTACAAACATGTGCAAGTCCGTGCATTAACACAGCAAAACAGACAATGTTAGAGGCTGGGAAAAAACAAGGAGTGGACGGCGCTATAGAGACCGCCTACCACTCCGCATGGCTCCAGTGTTCTCACCGTGTCCGCTGCGTGAGCTGGATGTCCTGGTAGAGCGTATAACTTGGCAGGGTGCTGAAGATAAAGGTCTCCGCGGCAACGCCCTCCACAGATGCATGGGCCCTTGGTGTCAAGCCAAAGGCCTCCATCATATCAAAGCCTGCAGCATAAAGAAAAAGTACTCTCAGGTTGCATCAGGACGCAGCTTTCCAAACGTGATCAAATAAATTTCAATCAAAGAAACAGCACCAGAAAACTGAATCTGTACTCCTACCTTTGATAACACTGTTTCTGATGGTTACCTCTGGACATACTGCAAAGCAGAAAAACCCTTATAATGAGGTCTGTTGTTCCATTTAAACACAACCAGGGAACATGGGCTTTTAAACCCTGTTGACTTCAGAAGGACAATATAGAGATCTTGATTTTATGTGCTCTCCTTTGATAATTTAATGCTAGCACACTATCACAAAGTACCATTCAGATTCAGATTCAAAGGAAATTGCTTCATTTTGCAGAAAACTACAGGACCAAGAAAACCATCGTCATTATGTGGAATGAGGCCTCTGCCTGAAGACTCTCTTTACCAAGGGGCTTCATTGTAACTGAGCTGTGAAAATGTGAAGTTCACCTTCGTTATGAGTCGGGGGCTGTCTGGGATATAAAGGTGGTCCAGCGAGTGTGCGGGCTGTTTGGAGAGAATAACAAATCTCACAAAAAAGCAAGGGGGGGCTCTATAGTGAGGGAATATTAACAATGTTCAGCTGAAGGGTGACACACACTCGCGGTAGCTGACCCGTGGAGTGAAGAATTGTGACTGCAGCGCCCTCTATTGTGCCAAGACGGGAGTGGATGCTTATGCGATACATAGACTCGGGCTGCAGGTTGGAGAAGCAGTGGGAGCTGCTGGAAGCCTCAATGACATCTTCCTTTATTTTGTGGTCTGTGCTCAAACACATGGCAGACAAACACAGACAGTAGAGACATAAGGAAGAGAGAGGCACACATAGGGTCTGACATTAAGAATGGCCAGCTGCTTTAATAACCTACGTTTCATGATTATTAATGAGTATACCTTACCCATACGCTATCAATAAACACAGTATTAGTGCTGGATAATTTCTATAAAGAAATTTTAAAAAAAAATCAACGAAAGGGAGAGTGGAACCTTTGAGTGACTGGATAACGATGCGGTATTCTGTGACAGCTAGCACGGGTCTCCAGGACATGCAGAGGCTGGAGTGGTCAGAGTGAACCACGGTCGCGCTGGAGACTCGCAGGCTGGCTATAGTACATGAGGGAACATGGGAAGCGGTACAGCTGATGATGTACAGTATTTCCAGCAATACACAACAGTGATGCAAAAATCCAGGTAAAACATTCATTGTCACGGACTCGAGTGGAGAAGGCAGGGACAGAATGTGGGCAACCCACTGGCGGCTCACAGGACACAACAGGGGTTTATTAACAGAGCAGAAAACACTACGGACACTACAAAATAAATAGAAGCCAAGGGCAAAAAAGGGTCAGGGCAACAAGGGGCAGGCAGGGTACACATTTACAAATGAGAGGAGGCCATTCTGCCCATCAAGCTCGTTTGGGGAGAACTTAACTAATAGCTCAGAGTTGTTAAAATATTATCTAGCTCTGATTTAAAGGAACCCAGGGTTTTAGCTTGCGCTACACTAGCTGGAAGACTGTTCCATACTCTAACTACACGCTGTGTAAAGAAGTGTTTTCACAAATTCAGTTCAAAAAGTTATCCCGCTAATTTCCACCTATGGCCACGACTTCTAGTATTTCAATTAATATTAAAAGTAGCCATTTGGCTGAACAGCATCAAAACCTGTTAGAATCATGGGATCATGTTCCCCCTTAATGTCCTTTGCTCAAGGCTAAATAGATTGAGCTTAGCTAACCTCCTTTTTAATTGCTTCCCCACACTGGCGAGAATGGGACATGGAAGCATCAACATACACACCAAGGTCTTTCTCATAATCAGCTTTATTTCAGTGGAATAAAATATCTGTACTTTATATTTCTGCTTCCTGCATGTATTACCTTACATTTATCTACGTTAAATTTCATCTCCCAGGTATCAGCCCAGTCGCTAATTAAATCAAGATCCTGTTGTAGCCTCTGTGCTGCTACTTTAGTATCTACTATTCCACAAACCTATAATCAGTTTACTGTATGTATCGGTAACAAAATCATTAATGTAAATTAGGAACAATAATGGTCCTAAAATCAAACCCTGTCCACTGCGACATTGTGCCTCTAATAACTACCTGCTGCTTTCTGTTCAGTTAATTACAGAACACACACATCAACAATGGCCCATTCAACAGAAGGAGCAGAAAAGGATCAGGAACTTAAATACAAAAGGTTAACAAGGATAATACCAGGCAGGTGAAAACAATTAACCAGTCGGGAAGGGTGCAGGACAACGAGCAAACAGGACACACAAGGTCAGGCACAAGAAAAGGCAACAGGTGGAACTAATAATTAACTCAAGGAACTCCGAAACTAAACAGTGAAAATAACTTACTGACAAAAAACAAGGAAACGGAAACTAAACACTGGGAAAATAACGGAGGCAGGTAAAACAGACTTAAGGCAAAGCAAAATACCCAAACTGAAAAACAATCCACAGAATCACAGGAACTAAAAAACAGATACACATGAACCACAAGAGAACAAAATGTACAGGGTTTATGGGTATCAACATGCTCAGCTTGTTGAGCCATGTGGCCGATGGGGAGCAGAGGAAACACTAGACTGACAAGGACGGGGAGAAGATGCAAAAGTCTGACAGATGGATGCTGAGCCTGGCAGTTACATCAAAACAGCCTTGACAAAACACATCCATGTGGCTCACCGGTCTTGCCCTGTGTGGAGGCACTGCCTCCCTCCCGATTCCTGTACTCCGCAGTGACCAGGACACCGTATCGTGTTTCAGGGAGCAAGGACTGCAGGCGAACGTGGTTTTCGATGCCTGGCACCAGAACCTGCAGATGGTGCCACAGGGTAACCCCAAAACATGTCCCTATAAATGGACCCATTTACAGCGGCAACAACGATAAAGGTGAAAGACAGACAGATTTGCACATTAATCACAGAATATTTATATTACAGTACCTAATGTGGGTACAGTTGGGAATTCTATGAAAAGCCTGAGTCCCAAGGAGCCTGTTACTTAAAGCAGTGGTTACTGAACTGTTTCCACCAGACGTATTTGAATTTCTTTCTTTTTAGTCTTTTAAAATGTCTGCAAAGCACTTTGTAAACCCTGTGATTGCAGCAGTATCATATAATTAAAGACTGATTGACTGATCTGTAAAGCTGTTATTAAGGCATGGCATTATGTTTGAACAAGTGGTCATTAAGGGCACAAATTGAACTACACTTAATGGCCCTCCAAAACCAAGGGGAAAAACTTATCTCAAGCAAAAATATCTAGTATTAAGTAAAAAAATCTGCCAATGGAACAAGTGAAAATTCTCTTTAAAAGATTTCTGGAAATAAGACCGTTTATTAAGCCTTACAAGATCTTGAAATTAGCTGGAAAAACTCATTTTTAGCTATATTTACTAGTGTTGTGAAGTTGTGTGTCTTATAATTATAAGTTTGCGGTGTTCAAAATTAGTATTTTCCCCTCAAAAGTAGCATTTTTAAAAAACTTTCCAACAACATCCTCTTTGTTTTAAGTGTATATAACTTATTTTTAGGTGACACTATTCTAGATTTAAGTCCAACACCTTACTTGAAATAAGATTAGAAATGGGCATTTTGAGACAAAATTGATTTAAGTTGCCATTCTTTTACTAGTATCAGGCAATGTTTTTGTAATAATTCTCCATTTCTAGTGCATTTACCTTTCTATAAGCTATACAGCAGGAATACTGTTCTAGATTCAAGACATTTACCTACTGCTTATAAGACAATAAGCTGAGTTGCAAAGCAACGGCATTATTGATAAAGCCCCATGAACAGAGAGGATTTGACTCAAAACAATATTTTTTCAAGACTTTTTCACTTAACAAGATATCCAAGATGCACTGTCTAAAAACAAGTGCCTATATCTCACTGAAAGGTTACTCTGTAGCTGATTGTGTCTTATTTTAAGTGTGATGAGATATTTTGACTAGAAATAAGACAAACATACTTGGTAAGATTTTGAGTTTTTGCCGTGTGTTGTAATGGTTGTAATATGAAACACTAGACCAATTGCTTTTTATGAATTTTTCACTATTTATCATTAAAAATATATACATAGAACCAAAATTTAGTCTCAAACACTGCAATATGATGTGTCTTCATTTATTTTATTAAAAAAATATCCATGCTGCACCATTCCCACTTCTGAGCTTCCCTGGCACTTGCTGTAACACTCACTGTCTGCTCCTGCACATCTCCAGTCAGGGTGATGTATGAGATGCGATACTGGAGGACATGGGCATTCGGGGGCATCCAGGTGACCAGCAAGCTCACAGGTGTCTCCTCGGAGATTGTCACATCAGAGGGGCCACTGCCTGACACTGGAAGACAGAGTTTGGTCCTGAGCACACAAGTTTTCATTAACTCCACAATCAGCTTGCAAACTGTGTTAAAATAACAGCAATAACAACTTGTGGCAGATGTGTTAGGCTCCGGGTGTTGAGCCTCAGGTGCGTCAGACCTCAGGTGTTGCAGGGCAGAAGAATGTTCAGCAATAGGTGTGTATGGTTCCAGGTGTGTCAGGCCACAAGTGCGTTCGGCTTGAGGTGTGTATGGCTGCAGGTTTGCCAGGCTGCAGATGCAGTGGCCCATTATGAACCAATCTAGTATCAACTAGAATCAAACTTCTATTTGATTCAGATCTATGTTTTGATGCTCACATAAGAAGTACTACTAGAACTGCGTTTTATCATCTACGGAACATAGCCAAGCTTCGTAAGATACTCTCTCTTTGTGATGCAGAAAAATTTATACATGCCTTTGTAACTTCCAGACTGGACTGTAATGCCCTCCTTTCTGGTTGCCCGTCTGGATCCTTACATAAACTTCAGCTGGTACAGAATGCAGTAGCCAGAGTTCTCACAAACACTAAAAAAATTTGATTGCATTACACAGGTCTCATCCTCCCTTCATTGGTTACCAGTTAAGTCTCAGATGGACTACAAAATACTGATATTAACCTATAAAGCACTGAATGGCCTTGCACCAGAATACCTTGGTGATCTGCTGATCTCATACAAACCGCCGCGCTTGCTTCGTTCTCAAGGTACAGGACCTAGGGTAGAAAGAGCTACAGCAGGCTGCAGAGCTTTCTCCTATAGAGCTCCTCAGCTGTGGAATGGTCTTCCACCGGATGTACGGGTTTCAGGTTCACTCTCAATATTCAAGTGTATACTAAAAACACACCTGTTTAGTTTAGCTTATAGGGACCCTAGTTCTAGCTCTAGCTAACTCCTCACTCCCAGTCAGACCTATAGTGTGAGGTGTAGAGCTGGGTGGGGATCGGTGCCATTGGCTTTGGATAAACTGAACTGTCAGTCTGTCACTCTAGCTTCACAGTCGCTTGTGGGATTGGAGTGCTGACATTTCCGGGACTCCCCAGGCCTGCATTCCCACTTTCCTCTCCCTCCTACTTATGCTGCTATAGCCAACATATCTACCGGATCTTGCACATTGCACTTCATATTGTGCTCACTTAACTGTTAGCACTGCCTATAGTCTTCCCTACTTTGATTAATTGCACATTTCATTTCCCCTACTCCTCCTGGGGGGTGCTGCCTGGAGACCCCAATCTATCAAGATGTCCAGCACACCCTGCAACATGTGATGTCGCCACTACCAATGACGTCCGTGCATCCAGCTCGCTGTTCTGCCTGTGCCATCTTCCTTGTATGACCCGCTGCCTGCTTTCTGCCTTGTAGGGAGTGTTGGCACCGACTTGTCATCTCCCCCCTGCTCCCCGTTTGTGTCTCAAATTTTACTGTATTTGACTCTCCCTGCCGGCCCCTGGAGGATGGGCTCCCCCTTCGACTCTGGTCCCTCCCAAGGTTTCTTCCTTCCCAGGAGTTTTTCCTTGCCACTGTCACCTATGGCTTACTCACTGGGGGCTTTGGGTGGGGATGCTGTAAAGCGCTTTGAGACAATATAATGTTGTGATAATGCGCTATGCAAAAATAAATTTGTTTGTTGTTGTTGTTAGACTACAAATGTGTCAGGTTGCAGGTGTGTTGGACCTCAAGAGTGCCAGACCACAAGTGTGTCAGACTACAGATGGATCAGGCTGCAGGTGCATCGGTCTACAGGTGAATCAGACAACAGGTGTGTCAGATTACAGGTGTGTCAGACTACCGGTGTATCAGACCACAGGTGTACCAGACTGTTACTCACAGGTGCTGTACCGAATGGCCACTGCTTCACTCTGAGCCCCGTCGGCATACAAAGCAGACAGTGAAACCTGGTACTCCGTACCGTCCTCCACTCCCTCCAGTATGGCTCCATCACTGTCACCACCCATTGTGAGCTGCCAAAGATTGAGACTACATGGCATATCTTAGCACAGAACAGCACAGAATGCCACAGGGCAGGGCAGCAAACCAACTATGTAATGACGTACAACCAAGACGATCATTAGGAGCACAGAACAACTTTGGACTGTGTGAAATTCAGATAGATGTATACTTTATACAGTCAGGACCATAAATATTTGGACAGTGACACAAGTTTCCCTATTTTACCTGTTTACTGAAATATATTCCAATTGAAGTTATACAATGGGCATGGAGATAAAGTGCAGACTCTATTCTATCTTAGGGTATCAGCATTCAAACTGGAAGAAGGGTTTAGGAGTTTCAGCTTGTTAACATGCGTCACTCTCTTTTTAAAGGGGCCAAAAGCAGTGTTGGGCATTTCAGGTTCACAAGCTACAAATCCAGACCAGGATTTTGTTTTTACCAACCAGTTCAGCAT
>JABFDZ020000109.1:15672250-15686932 GCA_019775955.2 Pollimyrus isidori | reverse complement strand
ATTTCAGTCAAAGTTGCTCTTCTATCAGCTTGAATCAGTCAGCCCATTCTCCTCTGACCTCTAGCATCAACAAGGCACAGGACTGCCGCATACTGGATGTTCTTCCCTTTTTACACCATTCTTTGTAAACCCTAGAAATGATTGTGTGTGAAAATCCCAGTAACTAAGCAGATTGTGAAATAATCTTTTAGGTGAGTGTATAATGCATGGCTTGCCATGAATTAACCCTTACCTACGGGACAGACATACAAAAATGAAATCCGTTTTTTAAGAAGAGTAAATGGGGCTTGACATGAACCCAACATGAAGCACAAGAGGCAACTCACCGATCTGGACTCCGTCGTTGCCGATGTGGAAGGGAGTGACCAAGGCCTCCAGAAATTCCCGCACCCTCTTGAAATTGGTGCGACCGATGCTCCATGATCCATCCACCAGCAGAACCACATCGGCAGCATCGGTACTGTCGCACACAAATGCCTTCCGGTCCAATGACGCTTCAACCACGGTGAGATCGGGAATGAGTAGATGAGTGGGTTAGCTTGGACAAGGCAGAATGGGCCAGCAGGCAGTCATGAAGGGTGACATGTCTGCGATGTCATATGCTTTCATACCCCCAGTGCAGGTGAGGCAGTGCATTCACAGCACACTCATCCCTAAAGATGTGTGTGCATGCGTGTGCGTGCATGTGTGCTGACAGTGACAGCCCGACTGATGTTATCTACAGAGAATGTCTTCCTAAAGACTGAACCATGCTCTTCTTTCCAAAACGGGAAGACATTTCTGCCCCTAAGGCACAACAAGGGATTGCTCAATGTTTAACTGTCTGTGTTTTGTGTCTTTCAGCTATAAAACTTCTGATTTATTTCACTTCCTACCTCCAATCCTTGGTCTTTGTTTCTCTCTGCTCATATTTCAAAAGTAGACTTCACATACACAGATAACATAGTAAGTTGGTCATACCGGTGACAGGCTGTGTGGGGACAGTCTTCCCTGTCCTGGTTTTACTCGACATCTCTGTCTCTCCTTTCTCCAGTGTCGTCTTCTGCACTCCCCTTTCCTTATCAGCCTTCAAACGATGCTTCTTCCTCTTTTTCTTCTCCACCAGCACACTCTCTCCCCTGTTGCCTTCATCTGCAGATTCTGGGACTTCTGCTCACCGGTGTTTAGAGACACATCATAAAGGAGAAAGCATTCGATTTTAAACTCACTTCCTAATGGGCAGTTGCAGCCTGTTCACTTTGTGTGTGGAACAACATCTGAGTTCATCTGCATTTTTATAGAAGCTCTTACACCATTGATAATGTTTAATTTAATCTTAATGAGATTACAACTATTTTCAAGGTATTCAACAGGCTCAGAGGGGCTAATATTATGATTTGTCCATTTATTTAATAAATGGTAAATGGTCCTCCTGACCCCATCGAAGTATCTTTGAGCAAGACACTGAACCCCAAATTGTTCCTGGTGAGCTGGTCGGCCCCTTGCATGGCATCCTCAACCACTGGTATGTGGATGAATGTGTGTATGAATGGGTGAATGTGAGGCATAACTGTAAAGTGCTTTGAATGCTCAAAAGAGTAGCAAAAATGTGCTATATAAATGCAATTCATTTACCATTTCTTTAATAAATTAAGGATAAAGTAACTGTATCTACTTTTGGGAAAGAGGCTGGGCCTGTTTATCTTATCATAGAAATGTGTTTAAAATAAGCATGTTAGTGTGTGATGAGATGATATATTTCTCTTGACAGACTACAGCTGCTGAGGGGCCTAAATTTATTAGGAAATCAGTGCAACCAGTGCAAAATGTATGAGGAAACCAGTGACTGAAGTAAAAAGAAGGGGACTTGACTTCTGAGTCTATGACAGCTCAAAATGGCTGAAAGATCAATAAAAATAGAGTAGTGGCTAACTAGGAAGCTGGGGGAGGGCCAGATTTGCTATCTGAATGTCTACGTTGGTGACCTCTGAGCAAACTGTAATGTCAAAGATGAGGGCATTCGGTACTGAGGAGCACCCCCCTCGCATCCGGCTGTAGGATGTGCCATAATGAGCACCCGCACTCTTACACCCTGTGATCGTCATGGAAAATCAAAGAAAGGGTCCTACTGCCTGGGAAGCATGGACAGAGCTGCAGTTCACAGCATCTGGTCGGCGATGTGAGACTCAAAGAGAAAACAACTGTCTTGTCCTATAAAGAATGGCATATTTTCATGCCACTGGAATTATGAACTAGTCATATTTGGTTATGAATGTATTTGTCAGTTCAACGGGGAAAGATACTAGTGCAAAAACAATGGAAACAGTGACCATGTCATGAAGAACAAACAAGAGTTTATATGGGGACATTGAAACTTGCCAAAAAGTATAGCCTAAGTATATAGAGTTAAAATATCAGCTAGCATGTTGGGAAAGGACATAAACTGGTACGAAATCTAGATTGCTCCCATATCAAAATATTTTTGGATAGCATTAAAACTTATATGTCAGTGAATCTGTGCAACAGAGAACCAACAGGCCACTCAACATATGCAGCACCCAATGTACCTGTTGTTGTAGGCTGCTTGTACAGCACAGTGGGCACTGCCAACAAAGCCTCCGTGGTGAGGTCATCAGTGTTGGTTGGTCCCCCGACCCCCGCCTGGGTTTTCCTCCTCTGCTCACGATTGCCACTGCGGTTCCGCCAATCCTCACGCAGGCTGTTGACTGAGGTCAGATCAGAGAATGCTGCCAGAATGGTAGCAGGACCACTCTCACTATGACTGACCTAGCCAAAGGGTAATGATGACAGTGGCAAATTCAAAGACCTATGGGCACATGCCTATGGTAATGAAAATAACCAAAATAGCAAGTGATATGAGATATACTCCTACCTGACAATCCCAATGTCTTTAAAATGGCAGGGCTCAGGGGCTGCAACTAATATGCAGTGGTCAGTACTACCGAAAATACTCTAAGGAAGGCTAACCAGTGAACCGGGAATGGGTTACAGTATGGGTGCCCAAGGCTCACTGATGCATGTGAGGAGTGAAGGCTAGTCCATTTGATTTGATCCCATAGGAGAGCTACTGAAGCACAAATTGTTGAAAAAGTTAATGCTGGCTATGAGTTGCAAATCTTGTTGCATATGGGGCTGGATAGCCACAGACCAATCAGAGTGCCCATGCTGACCCCTGTTAACCTGACAGTGCCCACAGTGGGCAAGTGAGCATCAGAATTGAATCATGGAGCAATGCAAGAAAGTGGCCTGATCCTGATGAATTACATTATCTGTTACATGTGGGTATCATTTACATGAAAGCAAGCAGACAGTAGCGGTGTGTTGCTCTGAGCAATGTTCTGCTAGGAAACCTTGGGTCCTGCTGGCATTCATGTGGATGCTACTGTGACACATGCGACCTACCTAAAAATGGTTCCAGACCAAGTAAACCCATTCATAACAACGGTTTCCCTGATGGCAGGGTCTCTTTCACCACGATAATTTGCACTGTCACACTGTTGAAATGGTTTGAGGAACATGAAAAACGGTGTTGACTTGGCCCTTAAAATTCCCCAGATTTGAGTCCAATCGAGCATCTGCGGGATGTGATGGACAAACAAATCCGTTCCATGGAAGCCCCACCTCACAACTTACTTGCTGCTAATGTCTTAGTGCCACATACCACAGGACACCTTCAGAGGTCTTGTGGAGTTCATCCCTTGAGGGGTCAGTCCTGTTCTGGCTGCACGGGGGGGTACCTACACAATATTAGTACTTTACCCCTGACTATAGACTGACTACAGTGTTTTACAATGATGGATAGGGGATAACAGAGCACTGTCATGTATCTCAATGGCATTGCTACCCCGAGGCCTCAAGAGCTCACTTCTCAGAAATTTACAGCCCGCCTGTACATAAACTCCACACCTGAAACAATTACAACCTCTAATTCCCAAAGAATCCACGGCTCTGAGGGTGTCAATGACAGACTGCCATGGCATGGGGGGATGGCGAATGTCCAGAAGTCACGGGATGTAGTTTTGTAGAAGCACACCAAACATACAGAAGATCTCACACAGATTTTATGGGCCTTTTAATTGCTTCCTCAGGTCTGCTTTACAATTATCTTCCCCAGGCCTGAAATCAGGGGTCCTAAAACAACATAGTTGTGTTTGGTACCAGGAACGTTCCACCCCTTCCCTATAAGTGTTATTTTTCTGATTTAACAGGGAGCATGTAGCTGTTATTTTTTACATGCAGAGTGCAGTAAAGAGAGCTGTGGGAAGCGGTAAATACAGCACCGGTTAAGGAATGCGGCTAATCCGCTCTGGTATGACAGCTACTGAAAATATAGCCCATTCATTATCTTTATGGCCTTCAAAAAAGGACCGAATGAGAATAAACATCATTATGACTTTTGTTTGACTTTGATGTGTGCAAGTAACAAACCCTTGAGTACACCTTTAGCAATAAAAAGGCCATCAATGCCAATTGATAATCCAGTGTAGTATACAGTAAGTGTGTTGTGACACAGAGATGTCTATTCATTACCTTGCACCACCTGGATCTCATGTTATCCCTTCTCTAAAAGTCGCCATTTGGAAAAAAAGACAACAAGCCAATGCAACTTTATAACCACTTATATGTCTGTTTCCCTCCTCCTAACGTCTTCCCTTGCCCCTGTCTCTTACTGGTGAAGCGTCTCTTGGCAATGAGCCGCTCTTGGGTCCCGTTGAGCATCAGGATCTGCAGGATGTGCTCCTGATGGGAGTCTAGGCCTGCCACCGTTGCCTGACCCCGTGTTGTCGTCAGCATTAGCTCCGGCTGGGGTTCATCTGCTGACAAGTAGCATCCAAGGAATGATAGACAATTTTAGACTCTTTGCTTGGAAGTTAACCAGTAGAAGTCAAGTGAGTTCCCAGTACTACTTGCTCCTTCAGAAGTGCTCACGACATCTAGTAACATCCACACCAGCAATATTAGGACCATATACACGCCAGGCTTTTTTTCTTCAACAAAAAAAAAACTAATATTACTTTGGATCGTCATACATTTATTTTGCATCAATGCAATTAACCCCATAAAAGCAATTGAACAGTGAGAATTAGTCTTTGCTTCTGTACCTTTGTCATAAACCCCCCAGCTGTTCGCTGTTAAACCGCTAAAAATTTTATAAGACACAACATTGCACAACCTATATGCCACAACATAATAACAACGGGTAAAGGTGACCTTAAAAACCAAACAAGGGAACTGCCACAGGCCTGTCGGCATAGTCTCACCCATAATTCACTCATGATCCATCAGAGCAGGCTTGAAAGTAATTCAAGCCATTTAAAAGGCCAATTAACTAGAAGGACAGAGAGCAACTCAGCTTCAAAGGCTAAATGACAGATTCAAAAATATTCCTAACCCTCAACCCCATACTTATGCCAGTGGGTCATCCGTATAACAATGTGCTGAGGTTTGATGGCTGAATTGGAGCATTCCTCCATGTCTCACCTGAGATGGGTTTGACCCGAACCTTGTACCCCTGTACCGGCCTTTCTGCCTCCTTCCACTTCATCTGGAGCCGGTCCTCAGAGAGCACGGTCAGCTTCAGTCGCCCTGAACCCAAGAAGAAGATGGCATGAGAGACGTGAGCATGACTGACAACGTGTGCTACTCTAATCCTGTTTGACAGCAAGCAAGTGCCGCTTTCAAGCAGTTCTGTATTTGTGTAATGCTCATATGTATATAAAGTGAATGAATGAATGAATGAATGTTAAATTTATGTAGTGCGTTTCAAAACACCCAAAGAGCTTAACAGAACCAATATGGAGCCATTTCAACTACCATCACTGTGTAGCACCCATCAGCCATTCTGAATCAGTAGGTAAGGTTGTGAAGGGCCAGGAGAGAATTCACCAGGTAGATATAGGGGATGATTAGGAGGTCAGATTTTACAGGGCCATATTGGGCAATTTTATCCAGGACATCAAAATACCATCACTACTCTTTTTAAAGACACTCAAGAATCTTTTATGACCTCAGAGAGTGAGGACATCTTATCAGAAAGACAGAATCATTTTTATAGGACATTGTTCCAAACAATGCACTGGGACATAGGGATCCCCAGACCACAAGATGGGTTAATCTGTTGGCCACATCAACACCACTTCTAGAGGGAATTGTAATTGAGCAAATGAACAGGTTTGCTCCATCTGAAGTGGACAGAAAGGCTGCCTAAGGCTATTTGAAGCCACCAGCAGATGAACAGAACATGTAACCAGTCAACAAGCAGACTGAGTGAGCAGTAAAGGATGATGCCTTTCCTTGAACGGAGAACTGATACTTTATAATGAGTTTTAAAGTGACAGGATGATTCATGGGAATGTGTATGGGAGGCAGAGGGGGAAAAGTGTCACAAAATCAAAGGAGCAAGGGAACAAAAAAAAAATCAAAGCAAAGTTGTGAAGCTTTTAAGGTCCTTCTGTTTTGGAAGAGGATCACCCCGACTTCGCCTTCCTGACCTCCGCTCCCCTTCAACTTCCCTCAACCCATCTCTTGTCCCATCTCATTTGCACAGTTTCCACCAGCTCTTTCCCAACAATTTCCCCTTTCACTTGTATGTCCCTGCTCTCCACTCCAGCTGCTCCATTCTTCTCAAAGCGGGTCTTGTATTTAAGAGCCAGAGAACAGGAAGCCTATTTGGGGAAAAGTTAGACTGGTAGAGCAGTATGAAAAACGCTGGATAACGAAGGTCAGACCATTGGGAACCCTGCAAAGGAAAAGCATAAATTGCTTTCACCCTCTGCATCCTCTTCTTGTAATAACAGTTCCCATAGAAACTCCTGAACACACCAAGAACTTGCTGGCAGCAGATAAGAGGAAACCTGGAGAAGGCCCATCCTGTCCAAAGTCTTGGGGTGTTTCATAATATGCGTCCTTGACCATACTTGTGTTCTCGCGTACGCATTCTACGTCATATTCCATTGCCAAAGACCAGTTGTTATACTGAGAATAGAAGCATGGAAGATGGTAAAATTGCTGATGGTATTGTTCTTGCCCCTCCCACAATATTAAGGACACATCAATCGCATCCTAGCCATACGATACCAATCGCATGATTCACTGCATCCCAAGTTTGTTATTGGGAGGCAAATTAGCAAGACAGCTCTTGCTAAGATCACAAGTTGGATTTTTGCATTCTTGGCATTGAGAAACAGTCCTGGTCTACCTTTACACCCGGTATCAAACAAAGCCTGCATTGTCTGTAAATGGCCCAAATGTCACGTTGTGTTCTGAAATAATAACTTTACACTAGTATGGATTAGGGATTATTCAAGCATTTAAATGCATTCGCTGGCTCCATCTGAGGGGTTTGCCCCAAGTCCCCTTCCGCGTGCAGCTCCATTCTGCACCTGTACAGAGAATATGTTACAGAAACAGCCAAGGGCTGACTGGCCTCTCAACATAGTCGTCAGTGCGAGCCTCTGCGTGAACCAAGAGCTGAGGAATGCGCTCTTGGGATCAATAGAAAAAAACAGCAAAAGTATGAGCCATAAAGCAAATAAAGACCTGAAAGAAATGACAGAAAAGACAAGATTGTGGCAGTCTGGGAGTTTTGCATTACGGTGACTTTCAGAATACTTTGAAAGGAGTTTCACAATTATATCTACTGAGCAATCCAAAAATCAATAACTACACAAGTGCATTTGCTATTCGCTGGCAACAAATAATCAATAACACGGTAAGCAAAATAGCAAAAAACACTGTGATCTACAACAATATATAGAGATAAAATAAGCATTTTCTTTGACAGCACATATATGCATCAAATTGTAAATATATATGCAAAATATATCACAAATACTGCCAAACAAAATTCACTCATCGCCAATCCCCTGTTCAGAGGAGATGTTTAAAAAAGTGTATAAACATGACTGCACATATAAGTGAGCCTCAGCTACAAAAGAGGAGAAAAAAATCTAAAATTAATACCTGGGCTACCGCCTTACCAGGACATGATCAAACAAGTCAAAGATTACATGGGAACCTTTGTTAGGTGCATTCAAGTGGAATCTCTCAATCCAACATGGAGGAATGCAGAAAACACACGAGTGGCTAAATCTGCCTTTATGTTCATGTAAAATTTACAATAGTGCCACGATGTTGCCCCCTGCTTTGAAGACAATAAGAAGAAAATGGAAGGAGTGAGTTAAGCATGGAGTACAGTTCAAAACATGGCCCTTAGCGATCCTCCTGAAATAGTATGCAAAGAAGTAGTTTGTAAACTGCTGGGTGCAGGAAATGAGGTGGTGACCTCAGGGAAGGAGACTGTTACTTAAAGCTGACTCAACAGGGAATTTTTTAAACATACCTTTGTTACAGATCAGTGAGGAGCTCATTTTCTACACCAAAAATACATATAGTATAATCACCTGCACGTCATTATTTTTGCCTCTAGGGCACCTTGGTTGCTGTGGAATCACAGCTCTTTCGTTGTTGCTGCAGTGAGTCGGTTACCATGGCACCCTAAGGTGTACCTGCTTAGTCCCTGCATAAAGTTTGTAGCTATCAATAAAATGGATCACACTTCTGAGTGTCTGTCACGCATGCAGTCTTAGTCAATGGGAAACTGAAGGCAACACATGTTGAAAATCAGTTTGCAAATGAGCGTGGGCACATTCCTGATTATAGAATTCTTGACTAGTTATAAGGTATGTGTTCAAAATAGTTAATCTTCGTGAGCATGTGGGGGCGGTTTTTGTAAATCTATTCAAAGACTGATGAGTTGACATGTATATGTAGACATTTATACTTCCTGAGAGTAAGGATAAGTGTCATAAATTAATTGCATTGACATTCACATCCACCTTAATGTTGAGTGAGATGTAAAAATTAGCAAATAGATAACAGAGGAAAGAGTTTGACAAGAGTTCGACAAACATTTGTGGATTTTAAATTAACAGTAGACAACGGCGCTGGATGAACTAATATTTTATGTTAAATGTCGGGGGGTCCAAACGAATAATTGGCGGCGACACCCATGGTGTGTCGTCATAGAGAAGTAGGAAACCTTCTCAGTTAAAACAGGAAAAACATTCAAACAAAAAGCAGTATTAACTGGTTCACTTATTGCCTATATTTAACAATAAAGTGTATGCAATAAAGCTGCACTGGGCTATTTCCCTCAGAATAGACCCCAGGAATGTCTGCATGAACCATTTGCCAGAAGATGGCTAGGCACTGTCAATGACTATGGACAAGCTTACAAAAAGCATGAAAATAAAATACCTTGGCTGTGAACCCCGGAGACCAGCAGGAGGAGGAAGGCACACAGGCCTTGCCGAAGTAGCACCAGGACAAGCTGGGGATGGCAGAGGGCTGACATTGGACAGACTTGGGCTCACTCACTACCTCACAAACATAAAACAGGAGATTACAAACCACTCTCATTATAGTACAATACACAGAATACCAGTTCTTTAGTGGCAGCTTTTAAAAAGCTGCTTTGAAGGGTAACAAAATTTATAATTTGATAATACAGCTAGATTTTAAATTCCAATTCAAAGTTAGTAATGTTAAATAAACATACATGAAACACCTTTGTTCTCTTAATTAACAGACACTTAATTACATTACATAACACTTTTATATATTGGTTAGATTCAGTAGTAAATTTAGTTATAAACTGCAATTCATTACGAAGCCGAAGGATTATTAATCTATTTTCAAGAGAAGGATACGTAAAGGAATACGTGAACTCATAAGACGGTATTTCCCAAAAACGGTTTCTGCATCCTAGCACCGTGACCCATATCCCCAACCCCCAAGCCGACATTCGCAAGAGCGCTGGCTTGTTGTCGCCCGTCCGCCTGGAGAAAGCCCGCCGCCAGCGCCGTATCATGTGACAGGCAGCCTGCTTGCGGGTCTCCATAAACTCCAATACCTGTCTGTAGGTGACGAGAAACAACGCCAGATTTATGTAATTTGAGATGCCGTTTTCCTGTAATATCATTGACAATTCCAAGTCTGATAAATGCTACTTGAAAACCACAGGAAGACATTATAGTTTAATAACTTTGATAAAAAAAATATTAAATTAAAAAGATAGAAGACCATGAGGCAGAAAAAGTTTCAAAAATCCATAAATCACTCACAGTATCTTTAATAAACCAATTTTCTCTGCAAATTGCTCAAGACTGCATGGCTACAAATACATCTCATTCATCATCCATGCAAAGCGCTCAGTGGCACATACGGCGTTCAGAATAGACCAGAAAACAGGTAAAGAAGTACGTAACTCGTTCCCGAGATTCTAATGCAAGTTAGAGCAACATAAATACGATGTCTGCCCTGTCTTTAGCTATCGCAGAATCACTCACTTTTTTCTTAAGAGGCTGTTTCATAAGATGCATTTGAGTAAATCTGCGACAGGAAAGGGAAAATATAGAAATAGCTCAAAATAATAAGAAATTATATTAAATAATAAAACCATATCTTACTTGTTGTGGCGATGCTTCTCCGTCTGGATTACGAGATGAGTTTTGTGCATTCCAAAGTATGGGACCAGAACTTCCGCTATATTCTTGGTTACTGTCAAGTGAAGTTTAGCCGAGCGGGGTGGGACATTTCATAAGTCATTTCTCGTCTTGGACGCGGGTATGGGCGGGTTTTTTTTATTGCGCTAGTCATACTTACAAACCTGGAGGATGCACAGTTCTGTGCAAAATCTATGCAGTCAAGGAAAATGTTATCTAAGCCGTAAATGTATATTTGCTCAGGAAAAAAATAACATTAGAAGTTAAGAGTAATATCTTCCTGAAACCTCACCTATTCATTTATGTATTTTCAGTGATGTAAGGAAGCATATTTATTCCTGTTGTACACTAAAGAGGAGATGCTGTGAAATTAAAAATAAAAATGAAATCTAAATTGTAAGATTTATTTTCTCCAAAGACAAAGAACCTAAAATTGAAGGATACTTTCTTCCTTGGGTCTCAGGAGGATATAATAAAAATTTCAATTTAATAATGGTTTCAGCACTGGTAGACCAAATCAGCCCCTGAAACACATAGTACTCCTGCAATATTGGTAGGGATATGTCCCTACCATCCATACCCACATGTACATCATTGCTGTTAATGTTGTAGAAATACAGGTATCTTGGTTTAATGAAAATTTGATGTGAGATTTCATTTAACACAGTATTTGCTTACAGAAATTATTTGGCATTGGTAGAGCATGGGGCATATAGAACGCACAGTAAATCTGTAATATTTTAGGAAAAATTGCTCCAAACATATTTGCTATTGTGTCCTGTAACTTTTGTTTCAGATTTCAGTTTTGGGTCAAGACGTTATGATTCCTGGGAAGATCTATCCGTAATATACTGCATTATTAGGGGAGGTACAATATTAGGATTTTCCCTTTACATACACACCATGGCTTCCTCTCCTGGGTAAACCCCAGTCTTGTGACTTATACCCATCAGCCATAACATTAAAACCACTGAAAGGTGATGTAAATAACACTGATCTCGTTACAATGGTACCTGTCAAAGGTGCTGTCATATATCAGGCAGGTGGCAGTCAATTCTTGAAAATGAAGAGTGTAAAGATCTGAGCTACTTTGATAAGGGCCAAATTGTGATGGATATATGACTGGGTCAGAGAATCTCCAAAACAGCAGATCCTGTGGGCTGTTTCTGATATGCAGTTGTCAGGACCTACCGAACATGGTCCAAGGAAGGCGATGGGTATCCAAGACTCATTGATGTGCATGATGAGCGAAGGCTAGTCCATTTGCGAAGATCTCACCGGAGATCCTATTGCTTGTTAAACTGTTGAAAAGGTTAATGCTGGTTATGATGGAAAGGTGTCAGAACACACAATGCATCATAGATTGCTATGGGTTTGTGTTGCCACAGATTGAAAAGAGTGCCCCTACTGATCCCTGTCCACTGCCAACAGAACCTACAGTGGAGTGGGCATGTGAGCATTATAACTGGACCGTGGAACAATGAACGAAAGTGGCCTGGTCTGATGAGTCTCAATATTCATTGCATCATGTGGACAGCTAATGCACGTGCATCATTTACATGGGGAAGAGATGGCACCAGGATGCACTATGGGAAGAAGGCAAGCGGGCAGAGGCTGCGTGATGCTGCGGCCAAAGTTCTACTTGGAGACCTTGGGTCTTGGCATTTATGCGGATGTTACTTTGACACATATCACCTACCTAAATGTTGTTCCAGACCAAGTATACCCCTTTATGGTAAAAACAATTCCCTGATGGCAGTGGCCTCTTTCAGCAGGATAATGTGCCCTGCCACACTATGAAAATTGTTCAGGAATGGTTTGAAGGACATGAAAAAGAGTTCAAGGTGTTGACTTGGCCTCCAGATTCCCCCGATGATAACTGTGCTTTTGCCATGTGTATAGGCAAAACATCATCAATTCCAATATGCCCATTCTCATTCATGCAGCATAGCCACCGATCAGATACGTTTCTGATCAAGGACCACATACTGTATGTGAGACAAATCTGATTTAAAATGATCAGATTTCTGTGTCCACAGAGCCCTATAGACTTGTAGATTTGGCTCACTTCAGTTATCCTATGGGACTAAGTTGTGTGTTTTTGCTTTTCTCTCTTGATGCCTGTAATGCTGTGAAACTCTTCATATTGTAATGTGAAGTTCACTATTGGCGTCCATTCAATGTTGCCTCTGTCATACATAGTGACTCTTTTACCTAATGGGTAAAGATTCGATTGGCCTTTAGAGATTATTTTTAAACAAAACATTAATATTATATACGTTGGCCATAAAAGTCCCGAGCATGTCAACATTAATGTGAGACAAAAACATTAACAGCACAAAAATATTTTTAAAATGCTAAACATAAAGACCAAAAACATAATGCCAAAAAAGTAAGTAAATTTCATTTTTAATGTGTTGTGTTCATAGCTACTGTTGATATTGTTGTCAGAGGAATGATATCAACAGTTGAATACTGCCCCCTGTGGCAATGAACATTTCCGTTTTGGAAACCGCAAAACATTACATTTTTCCCCAATTGCTAAAACACTATGCCATGAATATTAAGCTACATGACCATATGCTTTAATTCAGTCCTCAAAATGACCACACTATTTTTAGAATTAAACAGTGTCTATGTCGTTAGTGTCATATCAGAGATTGATTGCACCATATCAGCAGATCGTTAAACACACACCCCATTGGAAAAGCACGATCATCACCAAACAGCTAATCAGAAAGCACTGCTGTCTCAAATGTAAGGGCTCAGAACCAAAGATCCATTAGCACTTTACACTCCATCTGAAAAAACTTTGTGTGAAATTGCTTCACACATGACGCTCAACTTCTAACTGCTTATGAAGGATGCTGTTTGTGTGTGTGAGTTTACCATGATTGTCTTTCAATAAATCTATGATGGATAACAGACAGAGAGCTGGAAGAGGTAGAGGGAGAGGAATGCAAAGAACCGTAATATAGAACTGTAATAACTATAATATATGCGTAAGAACCGTAATAACTATAATATTTGCGTAAGAACCGTAATAACTGGAGGTGCTATTGACTTCTTACTACATCATAACAGCATTAACATGAAGTAAAGTGTATAAGGTCCCTTTTGAAAGGAATTTGCACGAATTAAGACCCAGCACCTCCAGTATGTACAGGTAAGATCACTGCAACCTCAGACTGCAATACTAGGTTATAATGCAGTAAACAATACAGTACGGATTTAGTGAATATGCACTAAATTCCAACTTTTTCATGTACAGTGTGCTTACCTCTGTCCTCTCTTCCTAGAGAATTTTTGACCTTGGTGCCAGTGATCAGCCACATGAATATGTCTTTGTTGATGAGGCTGGATTTATCCTCACCAAAAGAAGAAGAGGCCACAATATTGAAGTTTTTCTTAATCGCTAAAACACTAAACCTTATTTTAAAAACTAAACTGTCAACTATCAAAACTCAACAAATCAAATCCCACAGTTGATCTTAAACACTATTCATCTGGTTAGTCACAATTAGCAAATCTGAATCACCCAATTAACTCTAAACACATTGTCATTCACAAAACAAACTTAGCAGTGTGGTGTACTCGGTCCCAGAATGGCACACACAGACTCCAAAAGGTACACACACATATAACACTGTTTTCATCATTAACACACTACCACTCAAAATTGAGCGCACATGTGTCCAGTCTGTGATGTGTGCAAGCCATTCAATAAACAGGATTTAAGCGAAGTCAAATGCAATGCGTGACTGAATTCAACATGGAGCATGCATGTCAGAGGTGGTGGACGAGGTGGGAGACCAGGAAGAAGAGCTATAATTTCAAATGAAATTAGAGCAATGATCATAGATCAGGGGTCTCCAACTCTGGTACTGGAATGCTACTATTTAGTAGATTTTCTGTCCCACTTGGCTTCTGATGAGCCACACCTGTTCCTGGAATTTACCTGAGAACAGGTGTGGCTCATCAGAAGCCGGGTATGATAAAAAATCTACTGGACGGTAGCAAATAGCCAACTGAAAATCATTCATTATGTCACTCAGATGACACACACAAACAAGCAAAAATCATCACACAAAAAATGTGTTATGATCTGCGTCCTCCGTCCCGGTTCCAGCCCTGTGTGTGCCACGCCCCCCTCGTTACCTCCTGTGATTCCCTTAAT
>JABFDZ020000109.1:15657685-15672150 GCA_019775955.2 Pollimyrus isidori | reverse complement strand
TGCCATGTGATTGGTTGATTAGATAATTGCATTAATGAGAAATTGAACAGGTGTTCTTAATAATCCTTTAGGTGAGTGTACACGTACCATACATTATGCTACTATGCATAGCGTATGTAAACCATTTTACTGTTTTGAGTGAACATTACTAAACATTATGATTTAATATTTTTCCAGTATTTTTCCATTTGTTTCCAGTAGTCAGCTACTTACATAAAAATGTCAAAGACCCAAATGATTTTTTTACCTGGCCTTCCATGAACAGTGTTTTTCATTTTTTGTAACGTGTAATGACTACTTTTTATGGACAGGCAGGCTTTGTGCTTGGTACTGTTTGTTTTTGAGTAAAGATAAAACAGTTTCGAGTTGATTAATTTTGCAAGATGAATCAAGGAATGCGTGAATGCAATCTAAAAATTGGGTTTTGTGTTTAGAGTATTGAGAAAATAATGGAAAGTTTTAAACAATGTGTCTTAACACTTCAGACAAACTGTAAAACTAATTGGAGGCCCTGAATTCCGATTTTCATTCAGGACACGCACCACACTTTAGTCCGAAGAAAGCAGCAGCATATTCAGTGTGCTATCATTCATAAACATATCATACATGTACTTGCATCTATCATTATTCACAGGGTTCTTTTACGTAATAAAAAATAATGTGATCAATGGAGTGAAATAAAAAGAAATGGTCAAATCTGCAAATCCTTCTCAAAATCAATGTTATCAATTTAGAATAATGGGTTTTATCAAGTGGTGTCAATCGATCCAGTTAATCATAATAACAGACTATGATTAATCGTGATGAATCACAAGTATAAAATGGCAGCAGGCTATTTGCTTCTCCTTTTTGGAAGATGAAACAATACATTTGGTCTTGGAACAAAAAAATGCATGACAAACTGATGAGGAATCACGCATTTTAACTTCTTGGTTTTCATAGTTCACTTGCATGGTTCCAAAAATTGTAAGTTGCAAATGGAATTAGCAGCTCTGCTTATATCGTTAAATTTTGCCATGTACCTTTGTGGTTTCCATTTATGAATGACCAGAAAACACCAAAGTTGTACAATTTATGTGAATTAGGGTTTTAATTCTAAAGTTAATAATTTATGTAAAATATTTTATTTTCAATTAATACAATCTATACTATTTTAAACTATTTCATGACATGTAATTTGAGAAATGCAAGTTAAATAAAATGACCTTGTACTTGCAAAAATAAGTCTCACAAAGGTATTGCAAAACACTGCACAACCTAGTTACCAACAGTTTGCATATATTATTTTCAAGTCAAGTTTTTACAGTATTGGTGCAATGGAACAGTAATTTCCTCAGTGAAAACTCTCAAAATAAAAGGTTGAAACTTCTCAGCCAGTATAATTCAGACACATGCTATTTATGGGAGTCAAATTGTTGGGTTATTCTACCATTATTATAGGAATAACAGTATTTGTAAATCGATAGGCGATCAGGACTGCATGCTTCCAGACTCAAGTCAGTTACTTTTTTTTTTTTTTAATTGTCCTTACAAAAATGTATTTAGTTTCTACCTATTTACACATTTAAAAGATGGATTTTTTTGTCTATGACATTTTTTTTAAATGGTTTGGTGAGATTTCCGTTTCATCCCACCGATGCCAGAGGGTTAATTTGCTTTAAAAAGCAAACGGTTATGGCACGGGTTAAGGTTGCCAGATTAATCACAAGCGTTAGAGTGACCAGCGCTAGTTTTGCTCCCAATTACAGCTTTTGTGATCAATTGAAAACATCAAAAAACACTAACAACCTATCCATGAGCAAAAAGATGGATTTCTGAGTTAGCCAGATAACTAGTCTCGTTTGAAGTGGTCTGGGGTAGATGTAGGTGAAGAAAATAGTCAAATTAAACTGGGGTGCCTTAAATCTGACAAGTTTTCTAGCTAACCAACAAATCTTGCCAGAGGAAAGGCAGATTCCTTCGAAACACTAACCAATGTGTTAATTTCTCTCCTGGTTTGGTTGTTGTATTGGAATTAAGTGAAATGTCACACTAAATCATATTATAATACAGGACAAAGACTGAGAGCAACCGTTTATTTTCCAGTAATGGGGGGAAAAAAAAACAAATTCACATACACAGTGATATATTCTACAGGTTTCAATAAATTATCAAAACAATTATTACACAGAATTGTTGGTCCTGTTTCAAAATAATAAAAACAAACAAAATATTTGTTTTGGTCTCTCAAAAACCTATTGCTTACAGGCAAGGCAGTTAAGTCTCGCTGGCCACCAGAAGCTTTTTCACATGCCTTGTTCTCTTAGGCACACAGGTTGGTTGTTGATATATCAACTGATTTTAATTATAATAAATTTTCATTGAAACTCAGACGAGCATATGGTTCATTAGACTATAATGTAAAAAATATGTAAGGCCTCTACCAGGTTCAAATGTTTGCTGCAAAACTAACTGTGGTGGATCCACAGTCTAAATTTCCTCATGTGAGCTGGAAAATAGCAATGAAATTTTCCCTTATGCCCGCCAGTCAGTGCAGAATCTCCTGTTCCTCCTCTTCAGCATCTTCATTGTCATCCTCTTCGCCTTGGTGCAATAGTGGAAGTTCCATGTCTGGACTCTCTTTATTGGGCAACTGCCTGAGGGTGGAGCTCTTACCTGGTGTCCACAAACGATATGCTTTTTTAGGTGACCAAGATTAAATACTACCGGTACAATTTTATAAGACTTATACCAAATGCATAGAGTAAGAGCTGAAAGCAGCCTGATGCTACGGGGGTACCCACCTTATTAATAAGAATGGAATAATTTGACTGTGGCAATACCACTGAAAAAGGGCTGCACAATGTCACATTGTGGGATAATCCCAATTGTATGGCGCATGCACGTTAATCTCCGGGGCTTCAGATGACATGCAGAAACATTAATCCAGATGCTGGCTTCTCAGTTCCATACAGAAGTTTACTTACGCCCACAGTTTGGTAAACAGATTAGTAGTATGCCTGAAATATTAATGAGAGGCATATTGTGACACCCAAAAGTTAGTAATCTGTATAAATCCAGCACATTCTAATGTTTATTAGATTTACCACAAATTACTGTTTTGGTATGTCATGGGAGCAGTAAGCAGTGAAGTAGTGGACAAGAAAAGCAAAGTTCAACAGACACAACATCTTTCAAAAGAAGAGACATTGCGGATAAACAAAGTAAAAAAGATCACAGAGGTGTGGTGGTACTTTTTGCAGTTTAAAGTCCAAAAGATTTATTATAGATAAGAATACATGGAATATACTGTATACAGATTACTAACATTTGTGGGGGTGGGGGGGTCATGATATGCCTGTTGTTAATATTTTAGGAGTAGTATTATATTGCTTATGAAATTGTGGGTGTAAGTAAACACCCTCATCGTACCAGAAAGCTCAGGTTTAGACAAATGCTTACACCTATCTTCTAAAGCCCTGGTGATTATTGCAAATGCGGCATATAATCATTATTACACTATTGTGCAGCCCTACCGAAATGTTTTTAAATTGTTTCTCAATTTTCGATCTTTGCAGCCCTTTTCTTCTACACGCAGTAAACATGCATGCAGGGGATATGAGAATGCAAATCCTACCTTTGGAGAAGTAGGTCTTCAAAACTACATGCAGTGAGATCCCAGACAGGCAGATGACAAAGCCTAACCAGTTCAGAGCACTCATCTTGTCCCCCATAAACTCTGCTGCCAGCAGCAGAGTGCACACCTCCTATGTAGGAGAATTTGAGGAGGGGGGGGAGAGAGCGAGAGATCACACAGTGGGTGAATGGAGGGACTTGCATATATTTTAACATGCAAAATCTAATGCAGAATTACTAATGGCAAAAGACAAGAGAGATAAAATATAAAATCCTACCTTAAATATGCCTGCAATGGACAGTGTAAGGCTGGAAGTACGGGAGACCAGCAGGAACTCAGAGAAGCCAAGGCCGAAGGCAAGAATGCCCCCCACCGATAATGTGAACAGGGAGTATGCGAGTGCAGACACCTCACTCACCCGGAAGAGCTTCGATGTGGTGCTAAGGTTCAGACCTGCCAGAAAACACACAAACAGACACAGTCACCAGAGGCACATGAGGAGCCTGGAGCCCTCATACTAATAGGGATGCAATGTCCTTACCTTCATTGTAGATGAACAGGGGGAAAAGACCCATGAACATGAGTGGCTGAAGGTGATACATAGTGTCCACTGGATTCTGAAGACCTGGAGGGCCAGAATCACTATAACATTAACTCCCTAAAGCCTTCTGATGATTTCCCTTGAATGAACTGAATGAAACCAGGAAAACCCTAATTCCACTTCAATGAAAGCCCACTTATGGCTAACATAATGAGGTCCATTCTACACTGTACAATGGAAGAAACTACTGATAGTTACTGTGATGTGCTGCTTCGGTGGTGACACATAGCTCAGCCTTAGAAAAGCGACAAGTAGGATTAATGAGGAGATTGAGCACGTACTTATGAAGTACTGTGAAGAGTTATAGTTAATTTCCATTAATGTGAATTGTCTTCACATGACACCAAACTAAATGAGACTCACGGTGAACACCAAATGCTATGAACTGCCTTGTTGCACCTCTCTCCCCATTAGAGACCAAGGGACTCACCCAGTTCAGCTTTCTGCATGAGAACCTGTGTGAGGGTCCAGCGTATGCCTCCAATGAAGGAGGCCAGAAGCACCATGATGAAGCCCTCCAGGTTGAACTGGGTAGACTCGAAGGTGAACATGAACAGGCCACTTGAAATTAGCAGAACCACCACGATCAAGAATGGGTTCTGAAAAGGCAGAAGGAATCAGAGCCAATCAGAGCCAAAGGGCTATGCATCCGTGTTTGCGGTTTCAGAATAAGTGAGACTAAAAATCAAAACATCCATGCGTACACATGAATCTGTAATACAACCACCAACTTACGGGTTCCTCCAACTTGAAGATCAAAGAGAAGAACAAGATGAATAGAACAGCTGAAGACTTGGTCATGGTGTATCTGTAAGCATCCAAACAAATAGTCACTGCATGACTATGATGACTTACAAACACGAAAGTGGTTTGATACATGGCAATGTACTTGGAGGAAATACGACAAACCTCTAAACAATAAAAAGAATCTTTCCGAAAACGGCGTTCTTACAGGCTTATGGTGATGAACAAGAAGCTCCAGTTAGACAGGCCTATATCCAAGGCTGTAGCCAGGGCTGGTGAGGAAAGAGAAAGGCACAGGGAGCTCCATTAAATGTCCATGTTGCCAGACTTTAGCAGAATGAGTGGCATATACATCACATATTAAGTAGCAAACTGCATTAAATTCACAACAAAGGCTTATTCTACAAGTTCTTTTCGATACCACAGCATAATATGTTAAAGCTTCTTTCTTACTCAGCATGCCGCTCGCTCGCTCGATCTGCCCCAGGCGTGCTCAACTCAGCCACCGTGCTCTCACTCACGGTGTGTCTCACACTCTTACACATCTCAGCTCTGTGCTCACTCAATTTGGTTTTCACTCCCCCGAAGATCACAATATTGTACCTGCTCAAGGTCGGGGGAAACTACTTCATTAATGTTGTTGTTCTGTGATAAGAATGAGAACTTTCAACTGACACAGTCGTAACTTACATACATAAAATAAGAAACCTATTTCAAAGGGGATGCTGAATATTATGCCTACATCAGAATGTGTGAAACTAATAATGGTTAATGCCACTCAATATTTCAGTTCTTTGAACATGGCTATAAAGTTTTTCTTCAGCTCTCTGAAGGTTATTATAATTTGACTTGTGAAAAATATGACATTATGTATATATTGTCATGAAATGTTATTGCAATCAGTATTACACATTGTCCACTAATGTATTTACTGTACATGTAGTGTAAATGAATGCTCATGGATTATTACCATTATTACAAAAAATATGAAGCCATACAAAATAATTTGTCTGAGGGCCTTATGTAAATTAGAAACACTTAAACACTTAGAAATAATAAATTATAAATTGACATAAGATAAAGTTGATTAAAGTCCTTTCAAAGTATGATATACCCCTTACCATCTAACTTGTGTTAGATAAAACTATAAGCATGCTAATTTACCTTATTAATTTGTAGTTTGTGTCAATGTGAACCAGGGAGAGGGGGCCTTGCACAGAATAGCTTCTTCACACAACACACTCTAGTACTGTGATCCATGACAAGATGCCAGCAGCATCAATGCATCGAAGCCATCATTCTCCACCACTGAACCATTTAAACCAAATGTCCTTGAACCATTCGATAACCAGCACTTGGCATCTCATTTTTGATGGCTGATATGATGTTGCCAAACTGTTGGTCCGTTATTATGCAGTATGGTCTTCTCACAGACAAGTAAAATTCTTGCATCCTATAGAAAATTTTCCTTCTTGAAACATCAAGGCATTTAGCAATGCATACAACTGGCAGATGAGAGTCCAACAAATGTCAGTCCCTCTACATTACAATTTTGGGGTGGCCAGAACCTGGACCAATTTCTATTTCCAGTTCCACTGTAGACATAGAGCTGTCATTAATTTCACACTATACCAGATGATTTTAGTGCTTCTGTAAACTCTGCTACACCAACTATCTGCTCAGGGAACGATTCAAACAGTATAACTCTAAATAATCCAAATTTAGTAGTTGCTGGTGGTTTAGAGCAGATTGTTAGTTGCTTTAGTGAAAACTTGTCATTGCATTGTGAAACGCTTAGCTACCCAAAGATAACTGAATAAAGATGAGTCAAACTTGTTAAATATCAACCAATGGTTCAAGGACTGTGGAAATATCGTAAAATGGTAATTGTTCAACAATATACCAAACGAAATAGGCGATTCTGTAATTGAATTCAATAATAAAAATATTAACAGAAAAAATAGATAAAAATAAATCTAATTTATGTCGGACGACAAACAGTTTCAGGAATTTTTCATTGGACAGGAAACAGCCAATCAGAATTACTTCATCCAAGTCTGCAATTGGCTGGTTTTGTAGCACTTTTGTAATGTTGTGCCCAATTTGAGCAAGCATAGAAAAAGAGTTGAGTGAGCGCACGCCATGCTGAGCAAGAGATACTGTGAGCAAGAGCGCGGTGACCAAGTTGAGCACTCACAGAGTGAAAACGCTGCTCGGGAATGTCCCTCTGCGCTTTTAGGAATGTGGCACTAATAACGCCATAGCTGTGCAGCAGGTTTGGCGTGCAGCATGAGTTACTTCGGTGATGTGTCCCGCTAAGAAGACAGCCAGCATCATGATATTGAGAAGCTAGAGCTACCACTATCTAGCCACAAAGTTTTACACCTAAGCAAGGAATCCAGCTTTGTGATACAGGCACCAGCTGTCACACTGGAAGTTTCAGCAGAAAATAAACAAAGATGGCCCCTGCCATCAAGGTGAATAGTGTTGAACTTTCACCATTAAAAAAAACATATACAATAGATGTTTTTTAGTACCACTTAAGGTGCGATTTATGCAGATTATTCAATAGGCTTATGTTTAATCCAAATGACAACTGTCTAGAAAATGCATACAGCAGTAACAAGACTGACTTTACTAGAGTAATGAAAAGGAAAATTAACCTGGCAGACATACACACCCGTTGGTGCCACTTTGGCGATGTAGATTTTCCAGCTCATTAAAACTCTCGGTTTGCCAGTCCAGCAATACATAGCTGAACGTACCAGTGAAGAGAAGCAGAATATCATGAACAGGTGCACCAGGGTCATGAACAGAGGGAAATGGAAGCCCTGGGGGGGGACGGATTAATCAGGTAACAAACACACAAGAGTAAGTTCCCAGCTCCCATCATTTTTTTCCAACAGAATTTCAGGAATCTTTGTTTGAATGCTGAGGGTTGGCAGCCAGCCTTGAGTTAGGCATAAGTAGAAAATCAGTGGTATAACTGTCTGATACATCACTTAAAATGCTGATGTTCTGCATATATAAAGAATGTTCTGTACATAAAAAGCACCTAGGATTTCTGAGTCAATGACAGAGAATAGTGGGTGGCTCACAGAAGGTACACTATTCCTGCCTCACCTTCATCAGCCATTTGTTGTAAAAGGTGATGCCAATAGAGAAGACATAGTAAAAGAGGACAAGGCCCACAGTGCAGAGTGCCCGGCAGAAAAACTGCACGGGGCACACCATGGCAGCATGTGAGCGCGGGCCCGCTTGCGGACCAAGCCAGGTCTACTGATGTAGCAGCATCGCGAGGGGAAGCCTGAGCCTACCCTGGGGCTAAAAGACAAAAATAAATATGCATCTATAAGCATAAACAAACATTTATATGCATTTTAAAATATTTATCAGATAATCATAAAGGGGCAAGGAAGTAGCAGCTGTGAAGCAGCGACAGCACGTTGCATTCTTTATCAGCTCATAAGAAGCACATGACATGAAAACGGTACACACTGTTACTTTCCACTTGGAACAGATAACCAGCTCCATCACCGGATCTAGCTTCAAGAAGAAAAATGATTCACGTCTTTACCAACTGCTCCTATTATTACTTGTTATGTTAGGTTGTGGTGACATAAACACACATTGGCGAATCAGCTAGCTGGTGAAAAAAAGTAAATTAACGAATGACAATAAAACAAAATAAACACACAAATATCGGCTACCGATTCTTTAACGCAGATAAACGGTCGCAACAGTATGGAAGCGAACTCGAACGACGGGTTATTTAAGAAAGCAGAACCGGTTACTTTTATTAGTTACATTTATTTTGTCTTGTAGTACACGGCGGTGGTAATTTCGTCAACAAAGCTACCAAACGCTTCCGATCAGATTAATATTGAATAATCGTATTCAACCAACGTGCTTTGAAAATATGTATTATAACCAAATCTTCAAAAACGGAGAAATTACCGCTAACGAAGAACCGCAACGTTGTCCGAGCCAAAAGTAAACAACTTCCGCTGACGTGGTAAGCAGGCACAAGGCACTGGAATGAGCGGAGCAAGCAAGAGTGGCTGTGACGTGTCTGGCTGCTGTGGAGTTTGGAGTGAACTTTATGTACAAGAAGAAGTGGAGTTTAACCGGAAATGGCGCGTGGAGTGTTATAGGAAGTGGAGTTTTACAGGACGTCCCTCCTTAAAATGATTAGGAGTGGAGTTTTACAGGTAGTTCATCCTCAATATAAATACGCAACCTCATTACATAACCGTTCCATCTAGATGTCACCCATTCAGCGAGTTTAACAAGTATTTTCTGGTTCTCCTCACAGTCATTCAAAACCACTTTATGTGAGGCATGGCATTACTACATGTTTGGAGGAAATCACTGAATTCCCTCAGCTTGACATATTCTTTTTCACCAATCCTTGGCCACCTATTTAGCTTCTCTCTGAAGGCCCATTGCACTGCAAAGGAATTGCCATATCTGGCATTCAGCCTATCCTATGCTTGTTGATAGGCTTCTTTGTCTTTTCTGCAGAAGCTGCCTTCCAGAGAAAATTTGACCTCCCCTGCTATGTATTTTTGTAGGTAGAATAGCCTATCTGCAGTGTCAGAGTGTTGCCTCTCTATAAGAGCTTTGAAGCGTATGCTCCATTCTATTCAGGGTCACCTGAGAATATAATAGGTTCTGGGGTAGGAAGGTGAGAGAGGTCTAACGACTGGACTAATGATGTCTCGTTTCTGTTCTTGATCTAGGACGTGGTGAGCAGGTGGGCTTGTATCATTCACCTTGCCGAATAATGGCCTATCTGTCCCATCTGTTCCCTCTTCTTCAGTAAAGACATGCAGCCTTGCCCGAATGACCTCAAGGTGTCTCTGATCTTCAAGCTTCCTCAATTGTTGAGGTTGAGCCTCAATGTCAGCTTCCATGTCAATTTTGTCTCTCTTTGCAGCCAGCCGAGCAGCCGCTTCTTCCCTCATAGGTGAAATGCTAGGTAACTCTGAGAGATGATTAGAATGGTGATGACTGGATACAATAACTCTGGAGGCTGAGGATCCATATATGGACCTAACAAATTCATTGTCAAGTAGCATGCGTAATCTTGCTCCTACTACAGTATTAAACTTACCTCTTTCTTCATTTAGATTCACTCTCATCAACTGCAGTAAGTCTGTTGTCAGAGCTGAGCATGGATCCATCTTTCTTTAAATTTTTTTATTTGGTGATGTTTGAAGACAAATTCTGTTATACTGCTCCTGTAACTCTGAATTTAGCCTCTCAGCCTCGTCCATCATGTTATCCATGCCACTATCAGAGCATGTTTGCTTTAACCTTGTTCAAATATCTTTTGCATTACTTTTCCATTTCTCATATGTTGCCTTGAACTACTCTTTTTGATTTAACTCTTGATTTTTCAGTTCCTGCATTTTGTCTGTTAATCGTCTTTCACGAGAGGATTTTCTTGTTTTTGTCTCAGATTTCTCAGATGCCATACTTTGTTCCTTTTCTATCCCTTCTGTGCCTTTCCCTTCTAACATGACATCCGGCTGATTATAACCAACTCTAGACATTGACTCATGAACAGAACAAGGTAAGTAAGGTAAATTACAGGGATGGGATAGCTGTAATTGGCAGTTAATTAGCATCTGATCTTAGTTTCTCAGTTATAGACATCAACAAATCTTTAACAGTTTCAGTTTTTGTCAGGCTTGCAAACAAATTAGTGAAACAATAACAATTATTATCAGAACCTTTGAATATATTTCCTTTTTTACACTCTCTTTGAAGTTCTGAACAGCTTTCATTTCTTGTTCGTTATGATTAATCTGCAATTTATGTACATCATAACTTATGTACTTATTATCCATCAACTTCCTGAGGCATAAAACTGCACAGTATGACATGAGGACTCACTCTGTAGCCTTAAAACTGCTTCTTGAAGTGCCTTCTGTAGAGCCTGCTGTCCCAGTAGCTCGCTGTAGGATGAGAAGCATGCTGGAGCCTCCGTGATGTATTAAGTCACATTTTCACTTTATCTACCCTGGTCAGAAATTCCATGTTTCGTATTGATGTCCACAATATTATTTATTTTCTTCTCCCTCACAATCTTGTAGCACCGTGAAAACTACAAACAAATAAAAAGTACATATGACATACATTTCAGACAACTACCAGTATTTATTCTAACATAAGTGCTTAGCAACGTTAACCAGCATAAATTTACCATGTATGATCAGCAGTAAAATCAGCATATATAGTAATAAATCAAATAAGTTTTTAACAAGCCAACTAAAACAGAATAAAGAGAAAATAGCAATCTCTTCAGTTACAGACCCCAATGGGAATGCAACTCATAGCCCAAGAGAGATAAATAGGATATTTAGGGACTTCTACAAAAAATTATATTCACCTAATATTAATCCAACCAATTCCGAAATAGAAGAGTTCTTAAACAACATCGACCTACCAAAATTAAACAATGAAAAAATAACGGCATTAGAATTACCTCTCTCAATTGGGGAACTTCATGATGCACTACAATGCATGCCTAATGGGAAAGCCCCAGGTCCAGATGGATTTCCAGCGGAATTCTACAAAACATTTTGGCCTCTGCTAGCACCACTATTCTATAGAATGATTATAGAAATCCAAGAAACTGGCAGCATCCCTCCAAATATGAATTGTGGAGACATTAACCTGCTCCTCAAACCTGACAAAGACCCAACTCTCCCCTCTAGCTATCAACCAATATCATTTATGAATGCAGATCTTAAAATCATCAGCAAGGGACTGGCTAGTTGAATTGAAATAGTGATAACTTATATAATACATCCAGATCAAACGGGTTTCATTAAAGGCAGACAGTCCACTAGCAATATGAGGAGTCTAATTGGCGTAATAGACTATTGCAACATTCAAAATAAGGAAGCCATAATCGTCTCATTGGACGCAGAAAAGGCCTTTGATATGGTCAACTGTAAATTTTTAATGGTAACATTCCTAAAATTTGGATTTCGTAACCTGGATTAAAAAATTTATACAGTTCGCCTAAAGCCTGAGTAAAAACAAATGATCAAATCTCCCCAAGCTTCATTCTCCGAAGGGGCACTAGGCAAGGTTGCCCACTTACTCCATCACTATTTGCTATATTTATCAAACCATTGGCAGCAGCAATTCGGAATAATAATAATATCAAAGGTATCCAAACAGCAAGTATAACCCATAAAATTAGTCTCTATGCAGACAATGTATTACTTTTTCTTCAAAATACACAGGGTTCTCTCACTGAGACAATAAGACTCATAGACAAGTTCTCCTCCATATCAGATTACTCTATTAATTGGATCGAGTCAATTATTCTTCCAATATCTTGTGACTTCCAGTCCAAACCAACTATCCCACTTCAATCTGGGAACATTGTACATCTGGGTATTAACATTTCTGCCAAGATGTCAGATCTGACGCAACTAAATCACAGTCCTCTGCTTAAGACAGAAGATGACGTTGCACGGTGGAATAATCTTCCCATGTCACTTCTGGGAAGAGTAATAACAATTAAAATGATGGTCTTACCAAAAATTAACTACATGTTCTCGATGGTCCCAAATCAACCTCCGCTGACTTGGTTTAAATCACTCAACTCCTTAATTTCAAAATATCTATGGAAATCCAAACCACCACAAATAAGTTTAAAAACTTTACAGAAACCCAAAAACTGTGGGGGGTTTGGAGCTTCCCAATTTGTACAAGTACTTTTTTGCCAATAGACTGATATATGTCCTAAAATGTACTACGCAAAATAACTTAGACCTTAACTGGCTAGATATTGAGCAAACTTTCTGTAATGATATTTGAGTGCAGGACCTGCCATTTATCAGTCATATACTTCAACGGCAATGCTGTTTTAAGAGCATCACCATCAGCACATCGCTGAGAGCCTCGTGGGAATTTCTAAAAATGAACCAAACTTCACTGGTCTCATGCAAACTGACACCCATCTGAAACAACCCTGACATCCGGATAGATAAACAAATATGATAAACTTCCATGCTTGGCATAATAAAAGAATTGAGTGCCTGGAACATATAATTCAAGACAATTGCATGATGTCATTTGACAAAATAGCAGAAACTTATAGGGGGGGATTTTGGGGTGGGGCCTCTGGGTTCCGCCTGTGCCGCTGCACCGAGGGTGGGTGGATCTGGGGGCATGGGCTCTGTCGGCTGGGGGCGCTGCCCCGGCTCCCGGGCGGGTCGTTGTCTGCTGTTGGGGATTCTGGCATTGGGCCCTTGGGCGCCGTGGGGTGGTTGGTAGGGGCCTCTCCCTTGCTTGGGTGGGGGTGGTGGGGGGGGCCCGGGGGTGGGGGGGGGGGGGGGGGGGGGGGGGGGGGGGGGGGGGGGCCACCCCACCCGGCCGGACCGGCTCCCCATTTGCTGGGGGGCCTGAGGTTGTCCTGTCCTTGGCTGCTGGCTGGGGTCTCATCGGGCGTGGTGGGGCGGGACTCTCCTCGTCTGCGCCTGGGGTGGGTGTCCCCTGCTGCCGGGCTGCCTGTGGTGCCCTTGAACACCCCGGTTGGCTGCCCCTGCCAGCTGTGCGGGGTCAAGGATGGGGACTAATCGGGGCCAGTCGGGGATCTGCCCGCGGTGGCGGGGGGGGCACTCCTGGCACGCCCTTATTGCCCCCCTGGGCCTGACACCACATTTCACACAACACTAGGGCTTTCAGCGGCAGTAGGGAGGTGCACCGAGACACTGCGCCTCAATTTTTACTTGCATATTAGACACCAAATGATACTAGGGCTGAGGAGCTGGGCTGAGGCAGGTGGTGCTTTGCCGTCTGCCAGCGGTGGGGTGCCCGTGCCTCAACTGCTTTTGGCACTTTAGTCATATACTGTACACAGTCCATATTACATTAGGGCCATGGGGGTGCGGGGAGGGGGACTCTGCCATCTGCCGGTGGGGGGACACTCATACCCGAACTGCACCCACTAATTTTAATACATTATTGACATTAACACACAACTTTCTCACACATATACATGCACACTTCACACCAACATGGTACAGGGCTGAGGGCCCCCCCCCAACTTTCTGTCTCTGGCCTGGCGCAGGTGGGGTGGCCGGCCGGGTGGAAGATTCATCTTCGGGGGACGCAGGCGGTCCTTCCGTGGGCTGCATGGTGCTTGGCTCTGCTGCGCCATGGTGGGGCCCTGGTGGGCGGTCTGGGGAATCTTGGGACCCTCTGGGCCCTGTTGGGCAGATTGGGTGGTTCGGTTTGGGCTGTGCGATGGGTCTGCCACTCCCTGGTCACCGCGGGTTTGCTTCCAGGTGGGGGGGGGGGTTCCCCGCCTATATTACCCCCCCCCCTTAGATCTTAGATCATCCTGCAGTGTCCGGGGGAGGCGTGCCAGATCCGTCCTGCCGGGGGAAGGGTTGGGGGAGACTGGGGCCCCTCCGGTGTGTGGGGAGCTGTCCGTCAAAGGGGGGGGTGGGGTGGTGGTGGTGGTTCTGGTTGGTG
>JABFDZ020000109.1:15644591-15657585 GCA_019775955.2 Pollimyrus isidori | reverse complement strand
GGTTGGTGGAGGCCCTTCGGCCCTGGACCCGCTTTCCTCGGTGGGGGGGTTGCGGGCGGTACTTGGGGGCTCGCCGCTCGTCCCCCTTCTGCGGACCTCCCTGTACGGGGGTTGCGCGCCCCCTTGCTCCCTCGTGGGCCCCCTCTCGGGTAGGCCGGGTGGTTGTCTCGCTGACACCATAAAATGCCAGCACATCCAATGACAAATCAGTTAATCAGTTCACACCTACACTTCCACACAGAAGAATGTTTGAGCGAACAATATCATTATTATTTCTGTATAGCGTATGTTAAAGATATAGGAATTGAAATATACATGTATATATGTAGGGACACATGTGTGTGTGCTACATACAGTATATATAATACCCATTTGTAACACTATTGACTATTATTATTATTATTGATATTGCTGTTGTTATAATTTTTGTTGTTTGATGCCCTTAAAGTATAATGAGTGTTATGTTTCATATGGCTGTACTCTGTATTCCCCTACACTTCATTTTCTCCATCCCACCTACATTATTAGTGTTATTTCTGTATACCTTTGTATACCTCTTATCCTTTTTTTTCTTTCTCTCTCCCCATCGTGGTTAATGTCTGTAATTGTTTTTTCAATTGTTGTTTCTGTATCCCCCCATTTATTATTTTCTTTTTCTTTTTCACGATACTAGGACGGGTGAGTTTGGAGCGACCACACTCTTCCTCTTGAATGTAATGTAAAATAAAGTTGTCCTCCGAAGAGGGGTGGTGGTGGTGGGCAAAAAAAAAAAAACAGCAGTAGACAGGTATGACGATCTGCCGTGGTATATATCTCTCATGTCTCTCCCGTTGAGTCGCACAGCTTTGCTATTGACAAGTTCCAGTCCACGTGACTCATATAGGAGGTAGCTACTCACCGCTATTTTAATGGAAACATTTTCCTCAAACAAGAAATTTATAAAAAGGACTTGTAACTTATGTTGTAGTGTTTACTATAAGTATACCCAAACAAAATAAGGAAAAGGAAACAGAAATAAATGTGACGGTCTCACATGTTGGCTTCCATTGTTGTCATGGCAACCTACATGGCAACCTACGCATTTCAGCGTCAGCTACATATACCATGATAGAAATGAATATTCTTGTATCAGTGTCATTAGCAAAGCATCATGTTTCTATATTTCTACGCTACTGCTTTTTACACGTTTGTGTTTTAATTCGTGAAGGTGGGTGATGATTTAACAAACACCACTGTAGCAGGGATAGGCTCTGAACATCTGCCTCAGCTAGTACCCTACCCCCCACTGTTACGGTCTTCCAACTGTGTTTTTATTTTTGTTGTTTAACTTGGATCTGCTTCAATTAGCTTCACTTGGCCGATTGACTACAGCTGGAAATGGATTCTGTGGTTTTAAATAGCCCACAGAGGAAGGACTTCAGAGCCTCAAGTTCTTGTTGTTTGTGAAACCTAAAAGTTATAAAACACTTGTAATTTGGGGTTTTGTGCTGAGTTTTGCTATTGTGTGGACTGAGGTCCTTGAATTGCATCCATCCATCCATTTTCCAAACCGCTTATCCTACCGGGTCGCGGGGGGCCTGGAGCCTATCCCGGAAGCAACGGGCACGAGGCAGGGAACAACCCTGGACGGGGGGCCAGCCCATCGCAAGGTCCTTGAATTATTTAGATAATTCAAGGGAGTGGAGTTATATTATTTTTTTTCCCCCTCGTGTATAGATCAGAGTAGCTAGTTGCAGAAGACTTATTTGGCTTGGCTTGAATATATTTTTTTGTTCCGTTGAGAAGTACTGTAGGTAGGTAGGTAGGTGTTTGCTTATTTATTTATTTATTTACTGAGATCAATTCTTTTCATGGTCTGTACTGAGTTAAAACTTTTCTTTCTTCTTTCCCCCAGTATAAGCATCCCAATTATCACTTGGCTCTGTTCTTCCTGAATAAGAAGTTTAGGTTCCCTTTTCTTTTATGTCTGGCCTCTTTTCTCTCTAGACTATGTGTTGAGCCTGTCTCAAAAGGGGTCATAACACCACCATATATCATTCAGAAGAATGAGGTGAAAATTAAACAAAATTTAGGACTTTAAGGTGCACAAAAAACTTTAAGTGCACAGAATGAAAAACGTAATATTTTCTTAAATTAAATTGTAAATGGATTGCATTTATATAGCGCTTTTCTACTTCATTCTAATCCATGCCTCACATTCACCCATTCACAGGCACATTCATACACCGCTGGCAGAGACTGCTATGCAAGGCGCCAACCTGGATGGACATCACTCAGAGCCTGTCCTGATTTCTGGGGGTGGTGCCACATAATTGTGCCTCTGCAATCATTTTAGCTCAATGATGTTAATTAAGAATCACAGTTCTTAATAGGCATCTTTAACATTGGCCTGTTATGAGTCTTGATCAGAATCCTTTAGACTGTCATACAAAGGACTGAGAGTGAGAGTTGGCAGAAGGAACCCATCAAACCAAAATGAAATGGAGCAGTTTTCTCATGAAGAGTAGGACAAATTGCCAGTTAAAAAGTGTAGAAGTCTCATGCTGAGCTACAGAAAAAGACTGATGAAATGCTTGATTACAGTTATTGCCTCAAAACATAGTCCCATTAATTTTGTTCATAATGTTTGAAATTATTCAACAGAAAATTGTGATTCTATTTTTAACAGAGGCGTGGTACCATTAACTTTAGCACTCTTTGTACCTATATGCCAGTGTTCAAAAATATAAGAAATACATTAACCCTGTCCTGTGCGATCCCATTTGACTTGCTTCATTGAATTCAGGCCTGTTTCTCTCAGCAACCTCTACTTCTGGACGAAAAATATTTCTTCCTTTCCAGAACTATTTCCCATACTCAACCTGAATCAGCTATGTTGGTGGTCCTTGTGCAGTGTTCCAAGAAGACTAAGTTGTGCACCACTTTTCAGACTTTTGAAGCTACTAAATGTCAAGGAATACCAAGAAAGGTTAAAAAAAAAGGGAGCCGAATAACCTAATATCACTACTCCTGATGCTGGATATATTTGGATTCCCTTCAGCTTGGCCCTGTAGCATTTTATTCAGACACTGTACTCTGTCTGCTGCTGTTTCAGGGAAGCTCACATCTTGATGTATTGGACTGGAAAAGGTTAATTTATATCCTAGATGCCAGAAAGAGGCAGACCGTGAAGAACAGCTTTTTCCCCTCAGATCATTCAACTGCCGAACACTCTGGCCTCTCCCAGTCTGAGACTGGGAAAAAGACAAAGACTCATAACTCTATAATTACACCTATTCATTTAATGCATGTTCTGCTTCCATGTCAATTTATTCATTGTAATCCTTCATCTATGGCTTCATGTCCATGTCTTAAACTGTCAAGTTTCTATTGTTTAAGTCTCAGTATTTGTATTCTATTTATTATTTTCTGATTTACTCATTTAATTACTTATAACTAACAAGAATGAGATTTCACCTCAGTATATGATTCCATGCATGACATATCTGAATTCGATTGTGAAAGATACTATGACTTCTAAGATGGATCTATCATAGATTCTGTCCTTATATCTTTGACATGCTACACGTTTCCAACTTTCTCTGATGTATGCCTTTTTTCTGAAGTATTCTTCAAATCACAAGCCACATGATTATAGGAGAATGTCTTGATCATTGTATGTTTTCCATCATTTTCAGCCACTCTGGAAAAAGACAAGAACATGAATGAATGAAGTGACCACCACCAGGCCATAGCTTCCAGTTATGAAAGTAACATCCATCCATCCATCCATTTTCCAAACCACTTATCCTTACTGGGTCACGGGGGGTCCGGAGCCTATCCCGGAAGCAACGGGCACGAGGCGGGGAACAACCCTGGATGGGGAGCCAGCCTATCGCAGGGCACACTCACACACCAGTTAATCACACATGCACACCTACAGGCAATTTGGCAACTCCAATCAGCCTCAGCATGTTTTTGGACTGTGGGGGGAAACCGGAGTATCCGGAGAAAACCCCACGACGACACTGGGAGAACACACAGGAAGCCCAGGCGGAGACTTGAACCCGGGTCCCAAAGGTGTAAGGCAACAGTGCTAACCACTGCACCACCATGCCACCCCCATGAAAGTAACAATTAATCAAATTTACTGAACATGGAGCTGACCTTACATGTCAGCATGCATTATATATAAAATCTAAAGTCACCATGTTTTAAGATGGCAGATATTTAGATGCCACACAGATAAATACATTTCAAATGCAATTTATGTAGCACATTAAAAAGAGTGAGTGTCTCACCATCAAAGTCAATCTTGCCATCATTGTTTTTATCAGCATCAGCCATGAGTTCATTGATTTCATCCTCAGCCAAAGGTTCTGCAATGGAGTGCAAGATATCTCCAAACTCCTCACGGTCAATGAAACCATCACCATTCCTGCAGTAAAATATATATTATATACATACAACCTGCTGAAAAAAACAGCTAAAAATCAAAACAGTGCACATTTGAACTATTTGTACTTATATGTACTTGTTTGCATCCATTATGGTGTAGTGTTTATGCACTTTGGATCACACTATATCTGTATCTATACACTTTATCCCTGGGTTCAAGTATGTCTTACGATACCTTATCTCGTCTCATTATTCAAATAACTAGCAGCACATTATCTATTTTTTTCTGTATGAAATATGATCAATGTCATCAGACATTTCCTAGAACTCTGCATTATAAATGAATATAAGATATAGTATTATAAATAAACTAAACAAGATATTATATATGTTATGCACAGCAATGATATTTGATTGGGTTTGGGTAACCTGTGTTTCCACAGCAACCAAAAGCCTTATACAGCTAGTCACTATGGAAACAGGCAAAGACTATTTAATTAATGAAGCCCTGCTGGTCCTGTTTTACTCCACTATATTAGCTGGGTATTTGGATTTGGTTAAGCCCAGGCGCCCTGACATATACACAGAACAGTCACTGTCTCTGTCACCTCAGTGTCCATATGGGTTTTTAGATTTTGAGATGGTGACACTAAAATTTCTTGACTGGATGTGGCGATGGTACACATTTTAATTGCCCCATCCCATCTTCTTCTCGTCATTCAGCAAGTGAATGTTGCTTAGAGATTTCTATACCATGCGAGAAGTTTCACTCCAGATGTTTCTCACATGTGCTTTCCCAATGGTGGAATGAGTTTCCAAACTGCACCTGGCCCTCAGATTCCCTCTTCACAAGAAACCAAGCCCCATCTGTTCCAGGAATACCTCCCAGCTTGATCTCTTTCCGTCTTTCCTGAATGTTCTTAAATGTTGAATTTCTGATACTTGAATGATCTTATTAGGTTCTTTGTCGTTGGAAATTGTTGTGTAGCTCTTGCTCTAATACAGCTTACTGGGCATTCATAGGAACCCCAGCCTAGCTGCACTTACGGTTAATAACCTCCTTTCACAGTGGTTATGTCTATAACATAAAAATGATGCATAGTGCACTGTAATATTGGCAATAGCCAGAACCCAGTAACGTACTTATCGAAAATACGGAAGCATTCTGACAACTCCTCCTCAGTCTTTCCAGCCTGGTCTTCCTTCAGCTGCTGCACCATCATCACCAGGAACTCCTCAAAGTCAATTGTTCCGCTTCCTTTTACACAACAGTACACAGCATGTAGTACAGATGAATAAATCTGCAGGCTACAAAAGTGACTTGTGAGTAGCAGACTTACCATCCTCATCTACCTCCTCAATAATGGCGTCCAGCTCCTCTCGGGAGGGATTTTGTCCCAGCATCCTCATCACTGTACCCAGCTCTTTGGTGCTGATGTCCCCCCCACCATCAGAGTCAAACATGTCGAAAGCTGCCTTGAACTCTGCAATGAGGATATCAAATACATTTACCCTCAGTGAACAAGGGATATACCAAACACTGATGGGAATTAATAATAGCCAAATCTCATTCTTGTATTTTCATACCCCAAACAAGCACGAGCTTGATTTAATTAAGCAAGAAATGCACACTTCGAAAGACTAGGTAAAATAATCAAACACATTCTGAGTCTGTGCCACGTCTTGGAAAGATTATTCAAAAAATATATAAGGAAAATGCATGAAGATGATACAAAACGTGTTGCTTCAGACATGCTAATTAATGGCCACTCACCGGTTATCATATCCTCACTCAGGAAGGAGCGAGCATCAGTCTGCGCATCAGTTGGCTGGGGTTGGAGACACCACACTATCAGTAATCAAACCCGTGTATATTTCAAATGTCTTATTGACTTAACTGCATGATCGCGATATTCCAGGGATCGAGGAGCCTTTGTTCCTAGGAGATACACAATGTCTCAAATATCTGGCTAATCACAGTCCTGGATAGAATACTGTACAAACTTGGGTGGAAAAGAACAATGTGGCACAATTAAGGTTATTTAATTTTTTGCATCAAATGATGATTATATAGAGCAGTTGTTTGGGAAAATGCACACTTGCTCCCTGACGTCCCTGTCATTGTTAGGATATCAACCCTCAGCCGTAATTCGACCACTTGTGCTTTCCAATGTTATTCATACATGTTCTATAACTGAATGCATGAATACAAATTGAATGCATGAATACAAAACATAGTCCATTTTCCAAAGTTAAAATACCTTGTTATCTTTCTGGCTCTTTCAGAAATGACGTCATTGTCAGTGGCGTAACATTGTCGCCTCAGACCCCCTTAGTTTCTTCCTGCTGCTTCACTTTCTTTCAGAGACAATGCACCTGAATTGGCTTTCCTCCTGCATTGCAAAGACTTGTATTTAAGATAATTGGTACATCTAAATTGCTCATAGTGTGTAAGTGCCTGCAGGCTCCAGGCTGTTACCCTGCTCTAGTAGATGTATGGATTGTTATAATTCCCCAGCAATCCTGACCAGGAAAAGTGGTTAGAAGTCCGATAAATAATTTTAATTCATATGTAGTCATATGCCAGCAATAAATACAGCGCTTTCAATTTACCATTTTAATTGCAGAATATTTCCAAACTACAGATGACTTTTTAAATGATTATAAAAACGTATAATATTCATCAGAATATTGTTTTAAAAGATGTAACGTGTTATTATAATGTTTTCTCTTTGCCACATGTGTATCTTAAAGCATTGTAAACTTCCTAAATTTTCCAGTTTGAAATTATTGTATTTTATGCCATGGCACTGGTAAATATTATTCTCTTATTGGCCCAGACATGTCCTGTGGGTGTTGATTATATTCGTGTAATAGCACAGATAGTTTTTGGTGATTTTCTGCTTCCTGTTTGCTCGCCAAACAGCGTTCGTGACATGTCTGTTGTTGGTGTCTATGGTAATTTAACATTGACTTATATAGTAAGTAGCCTGACCAAACCTAACCCACACTAACCCTGACATTATAGGGACTATATTTTTAAGAGCACATTGCAAATAATTTTTATTTTTTTGTTCGTTATCTGTGGTATCCATCCATCCCATCCATTTTCCAACCCGCTTATCCTGCTGGGTCGTGGGGATAGAGGCCCTACACTTTGCGTTGGGCTGCATTACACCAAATTGTCGCTGATTATTTTAATTTTATCTGCACAGAACCTCGTGGTTTATCCTTTACATGATCATGAATCATATCCTGGAGTGAATTAATTAATGAACATTCTAAGGGTAGCTGAAAATCTACAGCAAATGTGAAATTAAATTACGCAACTTCTTAATATTAAAACTGCTAAACAGAAATGAAAAACGTAACAGAAATGTTATGACATTTAACCACTAATCAACAGGAAATGTTTATAACTCCTCTTGGTACTTCTACCAATGTCACATTGCCTGAAAAATGTATTATTACTGATATTATCCAAATCAGTCTTTACTCAATCTTTCGGGTTTAATCTAATGATTCTGTGACCTGTTTAAAAAATAAAAAAAACACGATACGTTTAATACCTTAATCAAAGAAGTAAGTATAATTAGTAAATACATGAGCCAGTGCTCCATCCTAAACAAATGTCATTTAGTTTGTACATGCAGCTCATATTTGAGTAATACAGATTGTCCTGTAGAATATGACTAATGTAAACTGAAGAAATCTTAGTCAGAAGGAAACAGCTTTTAAAAAATAACATTTGAACTCATCCTTAGTCTCAGTCACTTAGATAACCCAGTTAAAATCCCTTTGTCAACTGATATTGCTGCTGAGTCTATACCAGACATCAGAAAGCAACGCGCACATCTCTAAAATCAGGAAAATGCATTTTTGCCCATCTTTCATATATTCTTATGAAGAACATTACCATGGTGATGAACAGATGAGCTGATGAGACCTCAGAGCTTGGAAAGAAAATGTCTACCAATTACTGTCCAGCTGTATGCAGTCAGTCCAAAGTTCACATTGAACCAGTTTTACTTAAAGGATGATGCAGAAATCCATGTAAAGTATTTCAAAGCATTCATTGGCTGAACCCCTCCCCCCTGGTCCCCATTGACATTACTTGCACCACCACCAATCCTCCATATTTAGCTGAAGGAAAATATTATCTGACATTTATTAAAAACGCTAAAGGCACTGGCAGACTATTTAGGCAGTGTTGCAATTACATGCCTGATTGCAAGTGAACCAGCCCTGCCTATCAAGATATCAGAACATGAGATCAGTTACACAAATTTGTAGTCTGGACAGGAAAAAAAACTCACCATCATAGTTATGGTTCACAATCTGTCTGTCTACCGGTGTTGTGAATGTACATGACTGTGTCACTATAAAGAACTGTGATTGTAATGATTGTGTTTCTAAATAGAAGTTTTGCTGCAGAGTCCAACCTTTATGTATAAAACAGAACAGAAAACACAACAACACTCTCGCTTTCTGACTACATAGCTCTGTGTCCATTCCAAAAAAAACTTTTCTGCAAGCAGGCATTGAAAGGGTGACCTTGTAAAAGAGAGATGAGGTGACTAGAAGAGTCTTTCCAGTGACGATCATATTTCATGCTGCACTCTTTAGAGTACTCGAATTTCAGATTCTTGGCAGAACAAAACACATGCCTTTAAATGTTAAGCAGACAAACTCAACTTGCAATGCATTGTATTGCTCCCAGCCTAACTGAAAGTCCCATTAAAAGAAAACAACAAATAAAGTGCTGCGTGCGGTGAGCAGGGGAGCGGTAAAGCAGGCGACTCCAGCCTTAGGTGAAGGGAAATGGGGTTTATTCGGGTAAACGGGCAGCACAAACGGAACGAACACTACGAACGTCATTGACAGATCTGGGGGAACTTACTCAGACGCAGACTAAATACACAAGACAAGCGGGAAGTAACAAGAGACAGGTGAGAACAATCGGGTAGAAACACAGGGTAACGAGGTGGGCATGGCAGACATGAAGATTGGACGGAGCTGGACGTGACATAAAGTAAATCTCAAATTTTTTGTAATGACATAAATTTGAGTTTGGATGCTAGGGACATGTCCCTACTAATGTTGAGGAAGTGCGACGTGTTTAGGGAGGCAAGGGCCTCAGGGCTGATTTGGTCCCTACAGTACCAATGTTGACACCAAACCTAAACCTACTGTGGCTGAGATTATACTGCACTTTAGAAACAGTCCCACTATGCTGGTCAATTGTGACAAGAGAATCAATACCAATTCCTATAAATACTTACCTAATCAATTAAAGAACTGCTTTGGACATTGTGGACAAAAAATGAAACAATCATAAATTAACACCTGCTGGCCAACCTGGCAGGGGACCTGTCAAATCTAATCTTTATGGCATGTCTGAAGCCACAAATTAATCAAAAACACACACAAGGCAACCAACACATGTACAATAAAACAGCACAGGCATCGATGTAAGTTAATCAAAAGTAAACTTTCAATCACAATAAGGTGAAAAGAAGGGAAATTAGATGCCGTCAAAAAACACCTTTTATGGATAAATGCATATTTAGAAAAATGTCCTGGTTAAAAATAGCAGCTGTACTCTCTCAGATAATTCAGGTAATTACGGTAGTCCAAGCCAGTTCAGTACTATAAAACATACATTTTAGACAGGTGGTTAAGGCAATATGCTTGAAATTGACAAACAGACATATAATAATCTGGAAACAAACAGCTAAATGGGTAGATATTAGGACTGTAATGGTACATATATTTGTACTAAAAATTTTCAGTGCAGGTTTTAAGGTTTGGTACCATACTGTCTGTACCGAACGAATAGAGCAAATGTAGAGCCTTTGTGTGTTTCTGTGTTTCCCCTGAGCAACATTGGGAGAGCGGTAAATGAACCCACACCACTGTGCATGCATGTGCATCCTAATGTGAAGCTAGAAGATATTAATATGAATACAAGTACAGCACAGGTATTCTTTTAAATGCTGCACCATAATCAATATTTACATTGTTATGCTTTGTATTTCTTTAGAAAATGTTTGTGTTGCACAGTTCTAATATGAAGCTGAAAGCTACTGACTAGAATACAGTACAGATCAGGTGTAGTTTATTTTCGAAATGTAAATGTTCATGAATACTTTTTTCATTTTTATTTGCTTGAGAGTATATTTATTTTGATTTTAGTTTTTTTTAATAGTAAGCTGCAGCAGTATTGACAGAAACTTTTTAAGACTTTGTTCAGTAAACTAGTGTTTAATAAAGAAATAAGAAGCTATTTATGTTTTGTTTATTTTACCCCTGCTGTACCAAAAACATACCGAAATGTGATTTCAAAACCAAGGTACCTACCGAACCATGATTGTTGTGTACTGTTGCACCACTAGTAGATATATCACCCCATTCAACCCCATACTGACCAGCCAATTCACTTATTAGCATTGTACTCTGATATACATGGCATGTGGTTTTGAGTCTCAAATATCTTCTCATCATACAAATAATAAAAAAATGCTTAGGTAGCTCCGGTAGCTCAACAAATAGAGTATTGTGATAACAATGCAAAGGCTGTAGAGCACAGGTTAATTGTATCCCTTTCCTCAGTGTAAGTCGCTTTGAATAAAATGACTAAAAAATGTGCATTTATGTCAGATGAAAATACACAAGATATGTGAACCATAGTTATTATATGACTGAATACCATTCATAGCAGAAAGGGAAGGACACTATTGTAGTGCACAAGTTCATGTACATGATCTACTGAAGACTGCTAATCCAGACTGACGGAAAACTCCAAGGAGTTCTCTTTCCCTCAATCTCTTAATCCCTCACTCTATTCTTAGACATTTTCAAAAAACTCAGCCAAGATCTTCAACTATATATAAGGAGTAAGATGATCATGGACCACCCACCACAGGACAAGGACAACTGTTCAGTTACCATGATGGATGGTATTTTTAAGTTGAAGAAAGTAGGCAGGTCACAAAACAAGATCTAGATCCCTTTTCCAGGATGCTGATGGCTTGTTCAATATTTAATATAATACAGATTAGCAGTTTTCACTGAAAGCATGTAATAAAAGAATGACTTTGCAAGGATTTGTGTATTACTTTCTCTAGTCAGAGTCACAGAGGCCGGCAGTCTATCCCAGGTAGCAGAAGGCACAAGGTAGTTGTACACTCTTGGTGGGATATTAGTCCATCGCATGACATACACACCCGGTTGCACATCGTTGGCAGTTTAGAAATACAAATTAATATAACCTTGACTGTAGGGTGAAACTGGAATAGAAAGAGGGAACCCATAAAAGAGCACAAACATACACACACACATAGCTCCCACTAAGAGCACAGACACACACACACACACAGCACCCACTTAGAGCAAACACGCACACAGCGCCCACTTAGAGCACATTTGTGAAAGATTGGGTCATTTTGAAGAGTTTAGTGAATTCAAGTATGGTACTCTCATAGGATGCCACCTTTGCAATGTCAGTTTGTGAAAATTTCTTCCATATTCAACAGTCAATTGTCCATCTATCATCCATCCATTAGCTTCCGCTTATCCAAGGTCGGGTCGCGGGGGCAGCAGTCTCAGCAGAGAAACCCAGACTTCCCTCTCCCCGGCCACTTCCTCTAGCTCCTTTCAGCGCTGTGGAGCAGCGGATCTACTCTGAGTCCCTCCCGAATGACAGAGCTCCTCACCCAATCTCATATGGGAGAACCCAGCCACCCTGCGGAGAAAACTCATCTCGGCTGCTCTCGCGATCTCATTCTTTCGGTCACCACTCACAGCTCGTGACCATAGGTGAGGGTAGGAACGTAGATCGACTGGTAAATTGAGAGCTTTGCCTTTTGGCTCAGCTCCTTCTTCACCATGACAAACCGATGCAGCGCACGCATCACTGCTGACGCCCCACCTATCTGCCTGTCAATCTCCCGCTCAATCCTTCCCTCACCCGTGAACAAGACCCCGAGATACTTAAACTCCTCCACTAGAGGAAGGACTTCATCGCTGACTCCACCCTTTTCCGGCTAAGGACCATGATCACGGATTTGGAGGTGCTGATTTTCATTCCAGTCGCTACACACTTGGCTGCAAACTGCCCCAGTGACAGCCGAAGGTCATGGTCTGATGAGGCCAACAGAACCACATCATCTCACCAGGAACGAGTCCAACTTACTGCTGGCAATGTGGACCAAGCTCTGACACCGGTTGTACAGGGACCGAACAGCCCTTATACGGCAGCCCGGCACCCTATACTCCCGGAGCACCCGCTACAGGACTTCCCGAGGGATGTGGTCGAATGCCTTCTCCCAGTCCACAAAACACATGTAGACTGGTTGGGCAAACTCCCATGAACCCTCCAGAACCATGCTGAGAGTATAGAGCTGATCAACTGTTCCATGGCCAGGACGAAAACCACACTGCTCCTCCTGAATCCGAGGTTCGGCTATCCGACGGACCCTCCTCTCCAGTACCCCCAAATAGACCTTACCAGGGAGGCTGAGGAGTGTGATCCCCCTATAGTTGGAACCAGGGGCGTAATTTCCGGGGGGGTTGGGGGGTCATGACCCCCCCAATAATCAGATCCAGCCCCTATAAC
>JABFDZ020000109.1:15622351-15637777 GCA_019775955.2 Pollimyrus isidori | reverse complement strand
CCCCCACCCCTTCAACCCAGCTTATACCTCTCCACAGTAAGCTGGGCTCAAATCAGCCATCTGATCTTCCTGAGACGCCTCGACCTCTGTTTATGACAGCTGGCCGGAAGAAAAGGATGAAGAGTTGGTCTCCCGGACAGGGAGAGGGGACCGACATCGGAGGGGTGTTCATCCCACCCTACCCCCTGACTTGCTCTTGGTCTCCCTGGCTATGCCTCCAGGGGCGCTTGTGGGTTCTCCAGCTCCAGCTGTTGCCTGCAGGTCCCCCTCCTCCGACTCGCTGGTCGGCTGCAGCTTCATCAGCTGTGGCTGCGCCGTCGCCTGCCACGGCTCCACCTCCCTCCTCGCCAGCGCCAGACTCCCCTCCGACTTCCTCCTTGCCTCCCCTAGTGGCTCCTCTGACTCCCTCCTTGACTCCTTCACCTGTCCCTTCATTGGCCACTTTGCCCGCTGCTCCTGCGGTGGTCACCTCTCGCCTGCTGGGATTCCTTCGGGCTCCCTGTTTTCCCCCGCCTTTCTCCTTCTGGACTTCTATGTCTGCTCATCATCCTTTTCACTCCTGGCCCTTTCTTCCCCCTGTGGGTGTTCTCCCTGCGTCTCCTTTTCTGGTGCCCCTGTACCTGTCTCCATTACCTGTGGTTTGTCAGTGATTGTCCTGTTTCTTGTCCCTGTGCCTGTTCTGTGTCCCCATCCTGTTTCCGGTACTCTGTCAGTGGTTTTGCTTTTGTCTTCCAGGTCCCATGCCCCCAGCCCCCAGCCCCATCTCGTCCGTCACCTCCCCTGAGGCGCGGCCGGAGTGTGTGCCTTTGGGGGGGTGGGGGTTTGTCATGACCCTTCCATGTGTCATGCCCCCCTCGTCACCTTGTGTAAATTCCTGATTCTATTCAGCTGTTTGATGTTATTTCTGAGTAGTCCTGCATATGTAAGTCCGCGTTTCCCCAGGTCCTTCATTGGAGTTAGTTCGTTGTTACCTGTGTTGCCTGATGTTACTCGCTGCTTTCCGTCAATAAACCCCATTTCCCCATTATCCATCTCTCTGCTCCTGCTTACCCGGACACAATCATAACAATTTGTATGGAATTTGAATCAACCTATAACCCAAATTGATATTGAGATTATTACACACTTGCAGTAAAAGAAGTCAGACATTTCCTCCCTCTGGCTTATCATTAATAGACTGAACTTTTGAACATCGGTTTGTAATGTTTAATCCACTGAGAAACAGTCAACTCCATTTCAAGTGTAGAATTACCACTAGGCACAAAATGATCTCATATAGGAACTGTTTCATATTGAAGTCTGCAGCTAACTCTGTGGCTCTGCTTAGTTCCATCTTATAGTTACATATTTAAGTCGAATAGGTTGACATATAGTGTTAAATTTTTAGAAAACAAACACTATCAATGAATGTTATTTAATAATCATCCCTCTATTACGACATTGAGTTATAAGCCTATTTTTAAACTATTTAATTATTTAGATGAACTCCTCACTTGTCGAACTTCTCACATTTTGTTCCATTAACCCTTCTACTATACTAAAGAGGAAGTATAATGGTAAATTTGTGTTTCCTTCTTGACTCACCTTTCAGGTAGGCATGCACAATGGAATGGGGAAGCTGACACAAAAACGTCGTTTATGCCAGACATTGCAGTTGATCTCAAAACGTTTTTATGTTCTCACAGCACCACCTAAACAGAAGACTTGGATGATACAGAACCAGAACATTAACACGGTAAGTCCGTATAATGGCTTGTAATAATTTGAAACTAACGCATACCAACTTTTTATTTTAAATACGTAATACTGTATAAATGGGACTTAAAGACACAGTAATACTAGCCAATACTACAATACTTTTTAACACTACAAGTTTTACCCTTTCCCTTTGGAATACATTCAAATGGTTTTCACACGAGGTTCTTCCTTGCGATATTTATATGTAATTTCAATTGTAAAATTTAGTTTACTTCGATTTCCGTGTTCCGCACACTGAAGCGTGAAAATCACAAATTAAATTGCAAATTAATTTTTATCAAATACATAATTCGTAATTAAATATTCGTACTCTGTTCAAACAGATAACATATTTAGAGAAAAAATAACATGTTCAGAGAAACAATATATATACAGTATAGTCTTACGTAAAATTACAAACTGACGATTTAAACTGCTTTAGAGGCAAGGCTTTGATCGGGTGTAATACGGTACACAATTCCTTTTCTATACTCAGTAATATTTGTCAATATATTCTGATGGGTGGCAGGTGTACACAGTAATAAAAATCAGATGAGACTGTTGAAAATCGCTCCAGTGTTGACAGCGAACAGAAACACGTGACAAACTCTGGGTTGGAAATAAACTGGTTAGATTTGGTTAAATTCGTCATTTTTAGAGTGTACTAGTCAAGGTAAAACACAGGGCAAAATAGTGAAAAACAATGATCCTCGTTAGCTCATAACGCGCTAGGCACGTGAGAAGGGGTACCAGGGAGCACCTGTCCCTTTCGCCTGAACAATTGAAAGTGCCCCGGTTTGATTTTCCGAGTGCCCGTTTTCGAAAAAAAAATGAGCCCGCCCAACGTGTGCGAGCACCTGCCCCTCCAGATGTCTCTGCACGCCATCGTAACACACTAATAATAGAGGGAGAAGTGGAATTAACCAAAGTGAATAACACATGAGTTCCCCCCATGACCGCTATTGTTGGGAGCATAATATGCAGATATATTTTCAGACAATATTTGCTGACATTTATAGGTTTACCTGAATTTTAGTTTAAGTTTGTAATTACACTAATTATAATGTTTATCCCCCTCTGATTCATGTAGACATGGAGATGGAACAGATCTCTGATCAGAGACAAAAGCTGTTAGCTAGTGAAGGTGATTCTCGACCAAGAACATTATCCTCAAGGCCAATCAGTTCAACTGACAATGTCCTAGCATTCATCTGTGAACTTCGCCCTAAGAAGGACCACCAGGTGAAACACAACCAAGAAACAGTGCAGGTTCAGCTGCCAAGTCGCTGCAATGTTCATCAGCTGCGGCTGCGTATCTGCATTCAAGCCCAAGAGCAGAACTCTCTCTTAGATCCCTTCAACTTACTTGACCCGGAGCAGTATCAGCTTCTATATATTAAGGGAGGTGAATGGTACGAGATCCACGATGATCACCAGGTCCTGCATACATTGAATGCTGAGTGGCAGTGTGATGCCAATGGTAAAAAGATGTCCAGGATTGTATTGGCACCTCTTCCTGAAGTTACAGAGGAGGCAGAGAGGTTCCATCAGCTTTTGACCTACCTTATTGGGTACGACCTCAACACTGCTGCATCTAATCGACTAGGGGAACTTAACTTTGCCCGCCGGAAGTTTGCCGCACCCCGTAAAGAGGAACTCCAGAGACGTGACACCAGAGCTTATGCCCTGGAGCCTTGGGTCACCTCATCACGACTTGTAAAAGAACAGCAGTCCCTGCTTTCTTGCGACCTGTTTGTCACCCTGTATTACAATGATAAGAACTTTAATTTTAAAGTGGACATTAGTGATTTTCCAAGTGACCTAACTGAGACATTCATCCAAAGGATGTTTGACAGTGGTTTTGCCTTGGAATATACAGTTGCTGACTTGACATTAAAGGTTTGTGGGAGAGAGGAATTCCTCAGTGGAGACTATCCACTCTCAAACTTTCTATGGGTACGGCACTGTCTGAAGACCATGCAGGGGCTCCACCTGTCTGTGCTACCCATTGCATCATTAGAGGAGGATACAGTAAGGCCAGAGGATTGGCCTCTAGTAGACAGCTTTACTGGACTACCCAGTTCTCATGAGGAGCTTGCTCTTGCAAACAAAGAGTTGGATGACATCATGATGATATCACTAATGGATTGTGACCGAACACTGAGAGTAAAGCTGGTGGGCTTAGACATACCCCAGCTCCCCAGCAAAGCCCCACAATATGTTCAAGTTGAAGCCTCTGTGCTTTATGGGAACAAGGTTTTGTCCTCAGTCTGCTCACTGTCAAAGCCATTTTCGGATGAAGTTTTGTGGAATGAGTGGCTTGAATTTGACCTTCTCCTTAAGAACTTACCGTATGGTGCCAAGTTGAGTCTCACAGTTAATGCCACAACTCCTGAGAGCAGTGCAGCTGTGGAGTCAAAGCCTCCATCTGCAGTAGTCAAAACACCTGATTACCAAAAAGGTAAAGGAAAGGTATTGTTCTTTGTAAATCTTCTTCTCATCGACCACAGATCTATACTAAGCCAAGGGCTGCACACCCTGTACATGTGGCCATTCCCTGAGCATGATGAAGAGGCATTGACTTATGAGGCAGACAAGCTCTCGTCTGCTACCAACCCTGATCAAACCAATTCAATGGCTATCACCTTCTTGCTGGACAGGTACAGCTTCCCTGTAGTTCTCCCCAGCAGCTACAACTCTCCCGGGATCTGTGCTTCTTCTGGGGCCTTGTATAAAGACAACACAGATGAGGTTTTTCAGCAATCAAGATCAGACCGGAGGAGCCCTGGGTCTGGTAATATAGAAACTTTACAAATTTCTAGTAAGGAGACATTAGGCAAGAGTTCCCTAAGGAGGTTTAGAGAAGAGAGTGTCCACTATGGCTCTAACCTTCCCCAGTTTCTCCGAAATGTCAACTGGCTAGATCCCAACGCAGTTCAGGATATCCACTGGCTGCTCTCCAACTGGGACCCTGAAGACTTGGAAGTGCCTATTGCTCTCGAGCTACTTAGTGTGGACTTTGCTGATAAGATGGTCAGGAGGCTAGCAGTCCAGAAGCTGGAAACCCTGAGTAATGAAGAGGTGCAGAGGTACTTACTACAACTAGTCCAGGTGATCAGAAGATTCTTGAGTATAATTTCCTCTATTACGGTAAAAACAAGTTAGACTAGACATACTGTAAGTCACATTTACTTATAATAAAATTAAAATGTATTCCATGTCTATTTATCGTAGCATGTATTTTATACCCTGCTTATTGAATGCTAAGCCGTACTCATTCGATAATTCATGACAATTTTAGGAATTCATTTTTTTCAAAATTATGTTTTGCAGTTATACTTTTAACACATGTCACGAACACTGGAATGTTTCAAACTTAAAAGCTGCAATAAAATGATATCCTAACATTTATGCCATTCTTCTTAGACCTTGAAGGTTGAGCCATACCATGATAGTTATCTGGCACGATTCCTCATCCAAAGGGCCCTTAGAGTAAGTATTCTACCATGCTCATCAATATGTGAAACAAGACTACCCTAACTGTGGGATTTGTGAGATGGCATGGTGAATTGTGGTGACGGACTATGGTGAATTGTGGTGACGGACTATGGTGAATTGTGTATACAAAAGGATTGTAGGTATAGATGGGATTTGAATGGGATGGATTTGTCCCATGATAAAAAACAGTTGGGGGAGGGGCAAAAATGCTGTTAGTTTGCATGCTATAAACTAATAGTGCTGTAACTAAGGATCCCAGGAGTGGTATCATTGTTCTGCTCTAGTATACTGGGTGTGAAACAGAACAGAATTCAGTAATTTAAAACCGCACAGGGAAACAGATACAGGTGAACAAAAATAACCCTGATTAATCTGGGTGAGCTGTTTCTCCCACCCTAGACAGATGACAGCCTCACATCCATTTGTGCAATGAGTACATGCTATTATTAAGATGAGTGATCTTGGACTATAATTAAAGTTTTGTTTGAAAGTGTATGGATTTACGCAGGTGCACTGATCCCAACTCGTGGTGGTAATCTAATCGTACCCCATCAAGTAACAGATTTCTTACCACTTACAACTGAAGTCCCATATTGCCTGCTATGTATAACTCCTGCTGGGATGCACAGATTGGGTGGTATTCTGTATTAGATACAGTTCTGATTGAATTGAGTAAAGTACTTTTTTACTGAAATTCATCATATTTGAGTTACCAACAAAAACGTGAGAGGAATGTTGTTAAACCCATCATTAGACACTCCAAACAGAAGCTTAGGAAAGGGCTCACGTGACGCACAGATCTTCAAAGCTACCTCAGGGGGAACATTACTTAGGGTAACTAAATAATCCATGTCATGGAGGACATTTTGATCTAAAACAGGATTTGTAAATTACCATTTCAATTAAAGGGACCTGGATTTTACTTAAGCACTGCATTCTCCTATAATCATGCATGTGCCACTAATGTTAATGTGAGACGACTGCATGAGTCTTTCAAAAAAACAGTAAAGTAAAATTGCAAGAATAACTGAAATGTTTAGCTGGGCATAGGAGCTTTTCAGGGTTTAATGTAGTTTGTAAAACCTGAAGTAGCTCAAAGTGTCCTCCCTGCATTTTCTGTCGTTACTACTCACTGAGCAGTCTGAACATTCTTAAATTCTGAATGATCTCTTTTTATTATCACTATCTTTTATAAAGCACACGTGTGGGGATTTCGGCCTATCGCATATGCCCGACAATCCTACTTTGTGTTTTTCATACACAGAGTAAGAGAATCGGCCACTTCTTCTTCTGGTACCTGCGTAGCGAGGTGTCCGGCTTCCCCTACTTCCAACAGCGGCTTGCTGTGGTGCTGGAGGCCTACCTGCTGGGCTGTGGACAGGCTATGTTGACAAGCTTCCTCCAGCAGGTACAACTGGTTGAGTGTCTACACAAGGTGGCCATTGACATAAAGAAGCTCTTCCCTGAGAAGACTGACCTCTCAGCTACTGGTAATGTTTATCTGTTAATGGGGTACTGTATTGCTAAGTTGTATTGCTAAATGAGTGTATAGTCATTAAACTAAATTAATAAAATGTGAATCCATTAATTTCTTAGAGGATTGCAGGTCTGTATGCAAATATTATTTATTCTATGAGGTAAGAGTTTACCCAAATGAAAATGTCAATAATTTGATAAATAAATATTCATGCACTGTTGTTTTGTAATATGTGACTCAGCGGGGTAAGCTTCTATGCCTGTGATCATATGGTTGCTGGTTTGAGCCCAGCCTCAGCAAAATGGTCATATGTCTGTGTGCCCTTGAGCATGGCCCATAGCCCCCTGGACGATGCCAGAGGTCTGGTGCTTTGCTGTGGCTCCTCAGCTTGTTCTTACTTATATGTGTCTCATGAAAAGCAAGTTGGGGCAAATTAATGGTTAATAAACTATTGCTAATCTATAAATCAGCTGCCCAACAGCTACAGGACATGCTGAGATGTTGCAACCTTCCATCCGAGTTCCAGGTGCCCTATGACCCCCGAGTCAGAGCAGGGCCAATCATGGTACGTTAAGTTATGGGTATTATGGCTTTTTTTGTTCACCAGTATTAGGTTGATGCAATGTGTTTTATCAGTTTGGTAATTTATAACATTTTCTATACTATTACTATGTCCTTCCAAGTAGTTTCATTCCAAGTAGTTCTTATCTGAGAACTTTTGTTTATGAGACATATTTTATAGTCCCACAAATTTGCAAAGATTGTTCATGAATGTTTTTGGTATCTCTTACGGGGTGCTCCACACCATCTCTTTCCCCAGTTGGATAGATGCAAAGTAATGGCCTCCAAGAAGAAGCCGTTGTGGTTGGAATTCTCCTCCCCAGCTTCACAAGGACCTTCTGACCCCCCTGTGGGCATGATTTTTAAACACGGTGATGACCTGCGGCAGGACATGCTGGTCATTCAGGTTAGAGCCCTGCACGGGAATGTTTTTTTAATTCCACTCCCACTGAACTACTGACCATTACCACTGGCTCCCTCTGTCTGTCTCTATCATTCTCGCTCGCTCCCGCAATATTTCTGTCCAATCCCTCCCGCACCCGCAGACCCATTAACGGATATTCTGTACGACGAAATAAGTTTATATGGTTTCAATGTTTTCATTTTGAGCCAAAAACTAATCAGATTTGCTAATATCTGCAGTTATTTAAAAAAATCAATAACCAAATCTATACAACAAATGTTTAAGTATCACATTATTATAAACAAACAAGAGCAGCTTAAAAACAGAAGAGACCCCTGAACTCTATTTCAAAGAAACTAACTAGCTGAACATCGCAACTTGATATGATGGCTCAGAACAAACACGAATATATAACACCAAATAGTGTTGGAAGCAGGTGTGTCGCCTCAAACCTGAAGTGCCAGATTTGTGCCTTTTGTATCCAAGCTCTTTGCCATACTTCTCACAACACACAAAGTCCAGCTCGCTTGTAACAATTTTAAAGCTTTTCCAAATATCTGATTTTCCACTCTTTTCTTTAGTTTCATACTCTCCAGCCTTAATTTTATTATCAACATCAGTTAAATTCTCCAAAATCTTGGGACCCACTGTCTATTTTTCGCTGTCTGCTCCCGCCCATGGCAACCTTAAAACTCCCTGCACTCATCATTTCCGTACCTTACGGCTCTAATTCAGGTTACAGTAGGTGCCACTTTAAAAATGTCTTGCTCATTACCTGGCTCCTAAGGACTGGCACTGTAAGACGCTATGTATTTTTAATTTTCACTAAAAAATACTGCCACATACAGCTGTAGAGGTGTACAATTGCTTGTTAATTTGGTAACAAGGGCTGCACAATATTGCATCACATTGCAATGTACAATTATATGGTGCATGAATAATAATCACCAGGACTTTAGATGATGGGCATAAACATTAGTCCGGACACCAGCTTTTCAGTATGATATGAACGTTCACTTATCCCCACAATATGGTAAACAGATTAGTTGTGATCCTAAAACATTAGTAATCTGTATTACTTCAGCATATCCTTATCTTTAATAAACATGTGAGATTTTAAACTGAAAAAACCACAGTATTGGGGGTTGGCGTATAGCTCTGTGTGGCTAAGCGACTCTGCCTGTGATCGGAAGGTTGCCAGTTCAAGCTTGGTCTCGGCATGTCTGTTAATCCTTGAGCAAGGCCCATAACTCCCAGCTCCCTGGGTGTCGTAACAGGTGCCTGCCCTTCTTAGCCTAGCTTGCTCTCCTGGTGCTAGATGGGTGTGGTGAGAATTTTCCCCCTGGGATCAATAAAGTATCAATTATTAATATCTAAAAAGTACCACCGCAGTATAATGTTTTTACTTTATTTATCCATGATATCTTAATTCTTAAAAAAATGTTGTGGCTGCTGAGCTGTACTTTTCTTCACTGCCACTTCAGTGCTTATTGCTTCCATGATGTATCAAAACAATAGCATGTAGTGTGCTCCGCTAACTGAATTTAATGTACATTAGGATACACTGAATTTATACAGACTACTAACTCATATGCGTCACATGACATACCTCATTAATATTTTAGGCATACTACTTACCAAATTGTAGCCATGTAAATGTCCGTATAGTACTGGATAGCCAGTATCTTTACAAATGTTTACACCCATCATCTGAAGACCTGGGGATTATTGCACAAGTAGCATATAATGGCAAGTTCACTGCGGTGCGATGTCGTGCAGCCCAACCTGGAAACACTAATAATGTAGTAGTACACTGTTACCTATTACATAAATTAAATAGTAAAGTGTTAGTTGTGTGCAGATCACATGTTCATTTATAATTCATCATAACTATAAATCTATTTCATGCAGGGACTATATTAGTGCATTATTTGTTCTTCAGTAGTAATTGAGTAAGTTATTTGTGGAACGTCAAGCAATGTGTTATCATTTATTCTTTTAAAAACAGCAGATAAAGATACTTTCCCCCCAGTCAATAGGCTGCTATTAATTGTTCTTACATGAGATAAAGTTGGCATTTTTGGAATGACGGGGTACAGAATTGCAAATTTCAGTGTTTAAGTTCTCATACTGCACGAATAATCCCATCTATTTCATACTCGACAAACCATTATCCTTTGTACTTCTGATGCTATTGCTTACACCCTTTGTTCTTATGGCTTTTCTGTCTGCCTTATAGTTCACCTGCCTGTAGCTGTTAATCTTTTGGGTTTTATCCTCCAGACCCTCATATTGATGGATTCAGTTTGGCAGGAAAAATCTTTAAATCTGAATCTGGTACCCTATGGCTGCATTTCTACTGGCCATAACATAGGTAAGTCACATGGTTTATTTATCTTTCCAGAGACGGTTACTAGAAGCATTTATTAAATGTGAGTTATCCTATTGGTCATACTGCAAGAAACTCTGTACAGTACATGATTAGGCAGAAGACAAGCAAAGGACTGCGATACAGGTTAGCTTAACATTCAGCTTGAGTGCCACCAATGTCGCCCGTGCAACACATCAAAAGCATCATCAGATCCGGTCCTGAATGACCACACAGCTGCAGAAAAGTGCAAGTTCATTCTTTCTTGTTTGCCAAATGTGCAAGACCGTGTCCTCCTGTGCCTCAGGTTTGATTGAAATCGTGAGGGATGCCGTCACCATTGCCGCTGTGCAGAGAAGCAGAGGAGGAAACACGGGAGCGTTCAAAAACGATGCCCTGCATGAGTGGCTCAAGGGGAGGAGCCAGCTACAGGAAATAGTATGATGCGCATCCTTAAGTCCTTTACTGGCCCTGTGTGTACTGAATGAGGGATTAAGGAACATAGATTCTTCTTCTATTAACAGCAAATTCTTCATTACTCTTTAATCTAGTCATTCAGGAAGAATCCCAGCCATTTCATCTGTATTCCTCATATGCTGAAGTTCACTTACCATCTTCTGTTCATCTGTTCACTCTCATCCAAAGCATTACCAGGCCATGGAGAGGTTTGTCACTTCCTGTGCTGGCTACTGTGTAGCCACCTATGTGCTGGGGATAGGCGATCGACACAATGACAACATCATGATCACGGAGCAAGGTAAAGGGACAGCCCTGGTGCAAAGGAGGGTTTTTAGCAGATACCTGTTCAGGAGTGTAGTTCATTCACATGAGTGCAAAACACAAATCCAGTACTCATAGTTAGTAGGGAGGTCAATCGGGCTCAACCAGAGCAAAGAAGGGGAACCCAAAATCAGGTGGACTACACAAACACAGGAAAGACGCAAACCACATCTAATGCTCAGACTGTAGTTTTGAAACAGCAAATTTTAGTTTTTGCAACTAAAATGAAGGAACAAGGATTTAAATGACCCACCAGTCACAGGTACCAATAATCATCCAATTAATGTTCTAGCAAGAGCACTGATGATTGGTTGGGCCAGACATATGAGACAACAGAGCATACTGCAGGTTGCTGCAGGAAGTGAAGTTATTACTGCTGTGCTAAGATCTATCCACTGTTTCCATCATTGGTGAACCTGTGTTTATGAATCACATGATAGTCCCAGGGTTATTATTCTCAGGAACAACACAGATCATCAGAAAATATTATTCAGATCATATTAAACACACATAATCACCTAAAGCACAGCTTTGGGTGTGAGTCGTTCGTTTGTTGTAGGCTTGGTTGGGCTCAGGTCAGGAGAAAGACGTGTGTTCTTTGTATACCTTGTTCCCACATCCAGGAAAACAAATATAGAAAAAAAAAAATCACAGATTAAATCTAAGCAATAAAACAGTAAAAATGTTCACTACAATCCTGCATTTTTATTAATTATGGCACTGTATTTTATCAATTAGTTGTAGCTCTGGAGCCTGCTTTTCATAACTCACAATTAACTGTTTAAAATTCTCTTAATGAAATTCCTCGGGCAACACTTTTTCTCTCAGCTTTGTGCTACATGAATTGTATATGTAAGCTGAATAGCATTACATTGAACTTTAGGGGGTTCTTTGTTTTTGTGTCTCTAATAAATACATTGACTGAAATACATTCAAACAATTATTAGATAAAGCATGTACTTAACTGAGTAATTTAATAAAGGGAGAAACTGTTTGTTCCAAAGGAAACCTTTTCCACATTGACTTCGGACACATCCTGGGGAACACCAAGCGCTTCCTTGGCGTGAACAGAGAGAGAGTTCCTTTTGTTCTCACGCCCGACTTCCTGTATGTCATGGGCAGGGTGCCGAAGAAGTCCAGCCTGTATTTCCAGAGGTTCAAGGTAAGGAATATTTTATCTTCGCATGTCGACAATTAATCATTGTTCTTAATGGAGATATTCCGTTTGCATTCCTAAATGCACGAGTTAGAACTATTACGAAACAGCACTACATTTCACAATATTTATTGCATTTGAATTTAAGTGTGTCTGGGCTGGATGAAGCACTTCCAGTCTTTTCCCATGAAATGTCATTTGTCTTAACGTATCACCATCGACCTTCCAGAAAACCTGTATCGAAGCATACTTAGCTCTACGGACCCACACCCGTTTGCTGGTCACCCTCTTCTCCCTCATGCTGCTCACGGGTATCCCTGAGCTCAGCTGCGCACAGGACATGCAGTATTTGCGCCAGGCACTCCAAGACAACCAGAACGAGGAAGTGGCCCGTGACCACTTCCTGCAGCAGATTGATCAGTGTGAACAGCTGGGCTGGACCGTGCAGGCTAATTGGTGGATCCACATGGTGGCAGGAATCAAGTAGTCCTGAGGCTCACCATTGTGGGATATCTCGCCTTCCGATGATTTAATGAAGCTCTGATCTGATTTATCATGTAAAAACATATCAAGACCTAGAATGGAGAGATTCAAAGCTTCACCTGAAGGGTGCAGTGATACTCAAACCCTGTCTAATATAATATATTAACCTTTACCAATAGCCATTGATCACATTGGCACTGTTGGCTGTCCTTTGTGTGATGAATAATTTGTGCAATAAAAGTTCATGGTCTAGCCAGTCCTAATGTTCCTCCTTGTCCCTTTTTAGTATGAAGGGAGCACCACACGAGTAACTGACAGACAAAGCCTAGTGTGAAAGGCCAGTTGACCAAATGAAAAGCTAACATTACTAACATTACTAACATTATGATATTATGCCAATTCACTAAATCAAGGCTGATGATACCTCCAGCATAGCAAGGCATCAATTAACCAGTAGGGAGGAAGCATAGGGTGTACAGCAATGTTTCCTAATCTGGTCCACAGGGACCCATAGACAGTCTATGTTTTTGCTATCGGGAGCTAGGATGGAGCAAAAATGTGGCCTGTTTGACTGGGTGAGAGCAAAAACTTGGACTGTCTGTGGGCCACGATGGGAAACACTGGTGTAGAGATTAAAAACGTAGTCCTCTTTATGATGTTTGGGTGATTATAGATGCTTCATGACTCACAGCTAGAGAGAGAACACTTCAAGCAGCATGTTCTACAAGTTTCCAATACAAGCTTTTTAACCTCAGGTCCCCTCATAGAGCTCCAAACATGTGACTGAACATATGGTTTTGTAACTCAACTAGTGGGAGAAATGCCTGTCACTGATGTTGTCCTTAACAGCCACCTCAACTGGGAGAGGCTTAGTTAATGATATACAGTATGTCATCATTCACCAAGCTAGGCTATTAATATATGGTAGTAAAAAGTTTGTTATTTGGCAACATATTTTAAAGGAGAAATTTGTTCTTCTTTGAAATGAGCTTTTGACACACCTTAGTTTCACACCATATAAACCACATCATTTTATGTTTATGTGACGTTCAGTTGCACCATCACCGCTGTTGGCTTCATGAAATACACACTGTCAGAAATAGCTGATTTTCTGTCTGTCTGCTGTCATCACATTTATTTAAATTCAAATTCAATCCACTGAAAATCCATTATAGGCCAAACCAAGGTTAATGCAATTTATTCCCTCTCTCTCCTATCTTCTTTGTGCATGTCTAATGTGTGTAATGAGACTTGCCAGACAGCCAAGCTGCCACATGGTCCATACCCGCATGGACTTGCTTCTCTCTCTCTCTTTGTTGCACACACACACACATTCATCTCACACTATACCAGGGCATCTTAGGCCTATCTGCCACATGGCTAGTGCTGGCATGGATCAGCCCCTCTTTCTGATCTTCCCCTGCTTGGTTTCCTTCTCCTGGGATAGTGCATCACACTGGACAAACCAAAGCACTGGAGTAACCAGCTCACAGTTTAAGAGGTAGGTTCATTTCCTTCTGAGCCCCTTCAGGAAGGTAGGGCATACCCCACATTTGACGTCTTAGAGTGATGCTCCAGTCCACGTTTGTATTAAACAGCTGTATCAGCAAGTAACGCAATTAAATTGTAGAAACCTTGGATTTATCTAACACTAAATAACTATTTGAGTTGAGAATGAGGCACAGTGCTGGTGTGTCCTAAGCACGCCTTTCAGTGTAGTGCTCCTGACCACGGGGAGCCGCTTCCATTCCATCTTATGTCTGCCGGATACTCCATGGTGTGTCCACCTGAGGTTTACTGTGTGAAATTACACTGTGCTTACAGTACTGTGTGTGGCTGAGTTCCTCAGGAAGGTCACTGGTATTCCCTGTTGCTCATGTGCACGCTCCTGTCGTTCTGTGACACTGGTACAGTGTGCTGTTTGTAAAGCCTCACTGCGATCACCCATTTCCTTAGCTCATAAATACTTATTGACTGATAGAAATATTGCATGGTAAGGTGAGCAGCTGAGCCATGCAAAATATTGATATGAAAATATTAATATTTATATATAACACCATTTACTGCTGACATTTCACATGAATCATAGCAAATACCAGCAGACACACAGAGTGTGCGGAAATGAGACCAAAGTCTCTCAAGTACATCACCACTATCTTCCATATTTTGCTATACTGTGAAAAATGCTCCCTAAATCTCTTATGCCAAGAAGGTTTATTGGAAAAATGACACATCCGTAATTTGGCATTTAATCTATTCTCCTTTCCTTCTCCTCCTTGTACATAAAGTGGATGTACTGTAATGTGCGTCTGTTACAAATAGCTTTTTGGCCCTGACCATGGTGCTTTCAACAATGCAACCCATAGCAACTTTAATTAGGAGCATTATTCGTGTGACAGTCATGCGGGCGTATCCTGTTTTTTGTGCCAGAGTGGCTGCTTTTAGACTTTTTTTTCCCCTGTCGTGTCCAGCAGTTTAGCAAGCAGAATGTTAGTCTGGGTGCTTTATTGTGCCGACACTTTTATTTTTCCAAGGTGAGCTTCGAATTAAGCTCCTCGTGTTACTTGAGGTGTACTCTTTATTGACCATTTTGGATTATTGTGCCACAAAGCCGGAGCTGACAGGGAAAGTTAACTGAAGTAGAGGAGAAAGAGAGAGGAAGAGAGGAGGGAAAGATAGAGGAGACAGAACTGGAAAAATAGACAAATACAAATATATATATATATATATATGTTGGTACAATAAAGCACAATGAATGGAGGTCAGGCAGAGAGAGTGTAGGAATTCACACTCAAATGGGGATGGTTTTCCACCAATGTTCAAGGGAATTGATTATGAATTAATTTATGATGAATTCATACTCAATTAAATAGGGAATATTAGGTTTGAGTTGTTGTTCCAATATCAAAAGCCTTTATAGGGGTCCCACTTGGTCTGAGAATAGTAGCCCGTCCACCGGGGTA
>JABFDZ020000109.1:15598386-15608468 GCA_019775955.2 Pollimyrus isidori | reverse complement strand
CCAGTGGAAAACCCCCCAAAAGTGAGCCGTACTGAACCGTACCGTGCCGTACTATGCAGTGGAAAAGCGCCATAAGTACTCGGTGCACTGCAGTTCTTTGAACTTTCGGATTATATTGAAACTTTAAGCATCCTAAGAAGTTTCTGTTTTGTTGACAAATGTCTGCTTGGGTGATACTAATGGAATGAATGAATATTAAGGAAAGGTTATTAGGAGGAAGGTGCATGAAAATAATGTCTGTTGGGGGTGGGGGTTGCATGACAGTGAGGCGATCAAGGGAAAAAAATTTCTTCCTATCTGTAGGTATGGGCTGAGAACCAGCAGCACTCTGTATACACAGCGGGTGTGCCTTTTGCTATAGTTAAAGATTAATTTTTCAGTCTTAATGCACAGTTTGTGGACACAGCACACAAATCCTTTCATTTCTGACCCCTCACTTCCCAGTCCTGGCTATCTCTGAGTCCGTCCTTTTATCTTTAAGAGGTGTGAGCATTTTCTATTTTTGCAATGTCACATGGGAACTGAGTAGGATTTGCTCATATTAGCAATGCTTAGCTACTGCTTTTTCTTGTTGTGTCCAAGGTTACTGCTGTGTTTTCTGCTTGAAAAACAGTTGAAATATATAAGTTCTATCTTACATTGTCTGTACCGCCCCCCATGCCCCCATCTCCACACACACTGACACTTGATCATAGCTTTGCTCTAGGCAATGCATTGTTCATTTCTTTTTCTTTTTTTAAGGAACTCTGATACTAATTTGAAAAATGATTCAGACCACAGTTCCATGGTCCTTTAGTTTGTTCTAGAATTAAGATGTAGAGGGTGCAGCTAATACAAATGCTGAAGTGTTTTTTCCTCTTGCTCTCTATGTCTGAGAATAGGCCTGCATGTTGAGGTATGGTCAGTGAAAAGGCTTTCTACTTTGATCTTCATATGGGAATTACTAAGAAAACATGGGACCCTATACTCTACCCACAGCACTCTCGGCCTTGAGTAGAATCTATATGCTGTTTTTAAAAATAATTTTACTCATGTCACTCAGAATCATTCACTGTGTGCCATGCCAGTTCAGTAGAGTACAAAACCAGCCTTGTTCAAAGCTATCAGAACATCTCACAGTTTTACTGAATCTGCCATTTTTGCAGAATATTTACGCTAACATCAGGGTCCATTGTGCTACACTTTGTACCAGGAACTTTTAATTCCTGAGTTCCACTGCCGTTCACTATTCTTTTCTTTATAATTTTTTTTTTCATACTTAATATACTTGCTTTATTTACTTACTTATACTTTATACAGATACATTGTAGTAAAGATAGAGAGTAAAGGAAAACTGGGTGAGACATGCCAATTCTTTTAAGAAAAACTCAGGAAAAAAGAAATTTGAAACGCATACTGATTTTCCTGTCCTCGTTTACCCATGTGAGTTGAAAATTGTTGAAAGAATAACTGAGTGGAGGAAAAAGCAAGTGGAATGCAGTAGGTCATGGTGCAGCTTGATCCAGAGGTGTCACTGAGGTCTGTGTGGTACAGAACCCCACTGCTTTAAGTAATGGTCTCCTATTTTGTCCTGTTCATACTGTAATGGCTGTCTTTAAGCAAATTATTTATTACCTGTAATTCTGTCTAAGTGGTTTATTTAAATTAAATCTTATAATATACAGATGACTTTAAATGAATTATCATTATACTGTGAAGTAGTTGGGTGACTTGGTGGCCTCACAACTTAAGAGTTGTGGGTTTGATTCCTAAGTTTCCAAAATGTCTCAGCAAGGACTTGAGGCATTCTCACAGTTGAAGATGTTGGACCAGCTCCGTCTGGTGCTCCGGCTATGGAGGTCTCAGCCCGGGGTCCATCCATGGAGGCCATGGCCTTGCCAAAGAATGGAGGCCTGCATTCCGCCTGCCTAGAGACCATTTCTCCTTTCACACAAGGCTTTCAGCATGACAGGCCCATTTGAATAAGAATTACCAACCATTCACCCTAGTGCCTCCTTTAGTGTGGGGGGGGGGGGCTGTTTAAGCCATGTGATTGGCTGACGTTATTACATTTGTTTTTATGCTGCCATGGTCACTTGTGCTGACACGGCTTTTGGTTTTTTTTTTTTGAGTTCACGCTCGTGGAAACACATTTATGGGTGTACACGCGGACGCCTGCACTCGCCCGATTAGAGGGATGCAGGAAGGTCTCGCATAAGAAGTTTGGTCGCGGCAAAAAAAAAATTTTGGCAGCGTGAGTACTCAAGCTGTTTCTCCCTTGTTAAAAACTTACAGGTTACACTACACAGTCATTGTTTTGTAGCATCTTAGTAAATCTTCACCATAGATCTGCTTTGTGATGTTTGCCTGTTTTCTTTTGTGTGTTTTGGCAGCACACTGTAATTATTCAGTTAATTTATGCAGCTAGCCTCCCTGTTGCATTGGGAAATTGCACTGGCATCTGTTTACCTCATAGTGTCCTGTTGGAATGACATTTGTCAGTTGACCTCTCTGTGTGCAGTGCTTCCCCTAAGTTTACAGCTTTGGGTGGTGTGGGGGCAGACGGACACGGCAGGATTCATGATGTTCATGAGTTTCTTTTAATGGCAGCAGTCAGAAAAACACAGATACTTTTGTCTACTTTTCAGGTGGTTGACACAACATATTTTTCGATGCACCCACTCTGTGCACAGGTGGGAGTGCCCTCACCTGTGTGCGCACATCGAAGTGGGACTACATACAACACAGAGAGCAGAAGAGAATTGTAAACATGTTACCGTGTAGAGACAAATATGACAAGTTGTTGTGTAAATAACATAAATAACATAAGGCTGTTTAGTTCTTTAATAAAAGTACAATGTTTAGACCTGTTCAATAGGAAAGGTAACCTTAAATGACTTCTGTTGTTATCTGGTGATACATAGAAAATAAAATTAAATAACATTAACTTGACCTTCAAGAGGGGGTGGGAGGTGCCGTTAGGGGAGCAGGATAGGGGAAACACTGATGTGGATGTTGTGAGTGGAGTTTCTATGTAGCCTACTGTTTTCCTACAGACTTTCAAAGAAAATTTGCACGTAGATTTCAGTCCTTCTACTCATTTAATTGTCTTTTTCCTGTTTGTAATGTTTTGCAAGACACATTGATCCTTGCTGGGCCATGGAGCATGTTTTTCAGGAAATGCATTCAGTCAGCCCTACAAAAGGAATAGAAAATGTTTTCGTTTATGTCAAGATACTTAGACTCTGCTTATCATTGTGTAATATTTCTGCTGTGCAGAACTACTAAGCTAATGTTTATATGGTATCTATTTAATTTAATTGTACTATCTATGACCCAGTACCGGACAAGTGCTTGAATTAATTAAATACCAGTATTATAGCTGATTATAGTTCCTCTCATAACATATGTGATGAGCTGCTTTCAGAGGTTGTTAAAATGGGGAAGTCTTGAAAAGGTTAAAAGGGTAGAATACTGTAATGTTCCCAGTAATGGGTAATAAGGGTGAGCTGTCCTCTGAGACTTTAGTTGTTTTTGCAGAAATTATGTATACAAAAACCATTTCTGTAGCTTCTGGCCCCAGAAGCAATGATTTTCAGTGTCAGTAGCCACTTAGTGATTAATTAAGCTACTGTTACATGTTCTCTTTTTATCAATGGGCTGAGTTTTGATGTGTGGTCAATGGTTCAACTGAATGTTACATTAAAACAAAGCTAGCTTTTGAGTAACTCATAATCACCGCACATAAATTGTGTGTTTAGAAACACACCTCATTTCTGAAATCTGAAATATGCATTCATACTTTGTATGCAAGATTATGATTATGCAGTGCGCAGTCAATGTATGGTTGAGAAACTCATCTACTCTGCAGATATAGCTACTGTAGGAAGAAAGTTTTCATTTGACTTCCATTGCAGACACAAAATACCAGGCCAGTGACTGTATGTTTCTCCGTGTTGTAGTTTGCCAGATGGGGAAATGCTGTGTGAGGTCACTCCATATCATGGCTGGCTATTTCAGTTTGGTCTTCTTAGGTAAGTGATGTTTTTCCCTATCCACCTTGCATGTTAAGTGTTTATGAAGTAAAGCTTGACAGTGTAATCGCATTAGCCAATAGCTGCTTAACATCAATGTCACGGTTGTATTTTATTTGACAACAAGCACTATATGAACATCTTGAACATTTAATGCCAGTTAGAAAAACCTCAGTCTGCTATTTGTTAAATTTTATTTGTTTATATGTCAGTTAATTAGTATAAAGAGTTTTCAATGGATGGTTTGACCATTTCTAAAATTCAGGTTCATTGTATGGCTCCTCTGTACAGGAACATGGCGCCAATGTTCTCATGGTGCTCACATGTTTAATGTCTAACCCACTGGTAGTTTTAATACCTACTTGCTAAGTCCATTCAAAATGAACAAACTAAGCGACATTTCTTGAAATTAATACGTGCCCCTTTGAGATGCTGCCAGTTGAGAAAGCATAAAAAATTTTAAGAATTGGAACATCTGTAAAGTGACTGACTTCAAAGATATTTTTTCTTTTGGTTGTCGGGTGTCATGGCTGAAAACTCCAGAAAGGTATTCGATAACCATAGTAACCAGGGATATTCTGCACCAACCCATTATGGTTCCCACCCTCCCAGTCACAGTCACCTTCTGAAGCTATTGTTATGTCACTCAGACTAGGGTAGTAATGTAGACAGGAGACGACTTCTGCTCCTGAAGTCACCTCTTCTGGAAAAAAAACACACATATCTTAGTTTAGCAAGGCCTAACCTAAGAGATAAAAGAGGATTCAAATGATCACAACCACATATGAATTGACACATTTGTTCATCATTAATCAATAAAATTAATCTGTATGTCTTCTGTGAATCCTTATGTTTAATTAAAGTGTCAGACTTTAAACTGCAAAAAGTACCACCACACCACCAAATTCTTTTTTTCTTTGTTTATCCAGAATACGTCCTCTTTCAAAAGATGTTGCGGTTGTTCAGCTGTTCCTTTCTTTGCCACTACTTCAGTGCTTATAAGTCACTTCCATGATATACAGTACAAGAACATCAGTATGCGGAGTACTCCGCTAACTGAATGGGGGTGGAAATATCATGGTTTGGGGCTGCTTTGCTGCAGCAGAACCTGGCCAGCTCACCATCATAGGATCCACTATGAATTATTCATCATAGGGTGCTTGAGGACAATGTGAAAACATCTGTCCAGATGTTGAAGCTGAAGTGGGCCATGCAAATAAAAATGACCCAAAACTTTACAGTAAATCAACCAAAGAATGGCTTACAAGAATAGATGGAAAGTTCTGGAATGGTCAAGTCAAAGCCTGGATCTGAATCCTATTGAGATGCTGTGTGGTGATTTGAAGCAGAAGTGCATGCAAAACACCCTTCAAACATCACACAGGTTAAGGAATTCTGCATTGGAGAGTAGGGAAAACTTTCTGCCAGTCGATGTCAGAGATTGATAGATGGTTATAGAAAACTTCTCATTTAGGTCATTTCAGCTAAAGGGGGAAATACTAGTTATTAGGGCACAAGGTGTCCTAACTTTTTCCTCAGTAGGAATTGGCATCTTAGTAATTTCCTTTGTTAAATAAGCGAATATGTTTCTAGTTTTTGCATAGCTGATGCAATTACATCACCATCATCTACAGATATAATTTAAAAGAATCTTTAATACTGATATGTTGCTATTTCTTAATACATTTTTTAACACACTATCATTATTGTAATTATTATTGCTGGAATAATGACCCTATTCCTCATGACTTACAGGTTGTTCAGAGATGCAGTAGTGGTAGGACACAGACCTGCAGAAGGCTGTGTTTATTCTTTATGATTAAAAACCCAGATGAGATGTGCAGGACTCTGAACCATGAGGACGCCTCTTTGGAAGAAGCTGTTGGCATTCCAGCTCTTATACCCGAGAGCATTTTTCCTAAAGTCCTGCAGTAATCCCATTAAAGTTGGATTACTTGATCTCGTGATTGCTTTCCACGTGCTGCAGTAGCTCAGGATTGTTTTCATGGTTTCCTGATGGAGGAGTGACATCCATGCAGTAACCCTGGAGCAGTTCCCCACCATACACTGCCATTTCAGAATCTGGGCTGTGTCTTGTTAATCCTCATAATATCAGGTGTTGTGTGCATATGCAAGGTCACTGGGTCTTTGTGATGGGGTTCCTAGGCCAAGTAGGACTTGGATATGATTGCAAAAGGGTAGTAGAGTATACAACAAGGCTTTGATTTAAAAAGTAACCATGTAGAATAAATAGAGAAAAGCAGAACTTTCTTATGATGACATTCAGTCGTACGATGAGTTTAATCTCACACATAGGGTCATGGTACACTGTCCAGTGTATTTACATACCACATGCTGAAAGTCTGGGTTAGTCTGTGTGGCTGTGTTATCAGTACTCTCCTGCTCAACTATCTTACATTACTTATCTTACATTGCAGGACGTGTGCAGAAAGTGATGCTTTTGGCCTGGTTACCCATGGTAGCACTGCTTTGATGCGGTTATAGGCTTGACTATGTACATGATAAAGACCCCTAGCTTATAGACAGAGTTGTTTTGGTGGGAGGTGTTGTGCAGAAGTAAGGTCTCCGGGAGGAATGCCCTGAGCATTTACATTTGACAGCTCCTGGTAACACCTTGGCACTTACTTACTGCATTCTTGCCAAGTGATGTCTTATGTTTGCCTTCAATTACCCACCACATAAACTCTCTTTATGTACCAGCTAATCATACACTCTGAAGCCAGCTGAACACCTCTCTGACACCAGGAAAGTCTTTGGTTTGCATTGCTGTGTTTTTCACTCTTTCTTCTCTTCCTGCCCCCAATACTGCCTGGAAACAAAAAAAAAATACAGTAACAGTTTTTCATGAATATTCATGAGCTCCTGTCTCCCGTTGAGCCTGTTAACAATGGCTGGGAAAGCACATGCAATTTGAAATGAAGGTCCATGCTTCAGAGCATAGAAACAGATATGAACAGTTCAATTGGCAGCAGCTGCAAGACACTGAGAAGGATACAAATAGTGAGCTGTTGGGCATATTGGACCAGATGAGGAGAAGCCCCACCCTCATCCGGCCAGTGGCTTCACCCACCTGTCTTTGTTTGCCAGCTTGTCTGACTTTCCGTGACCTGCAGCCTGCTTTGTGCAGAGCCATGTAGACCTGAGAATGCCTTTGTTCCCAGAGCACCACTGCTTCTCAAAGAGTGATATCAAGTCCTTGCTTTGTGCCACAGTCACTGGGACACTAGATAGGGGCCCCAAAAGCAAAGGCACGGTTTGCATTAGAGTAAATAATGGGCATGTTATTCCATGTTGGTTTGCACGTATTTATAAAGAACAGAAATGAAACAAAACAAGGTTATCACTGTGACAAGCAGTCCGGTCTGCTGCAGGGAGAAAGAAGATGGAGTGGAAAAGTTGCTTTTGGGGCCCTAAAATCCATAAAAACCATGTGCTTTAGTGGGAAGGATATTTGTATTCCAAAGCAACAATGAATTTTCTAACACAAACTACTGTACATTTCTGCCATGGAATAATAATCTAGAAATACAGTACAACGTTTTCTTAGAGATAAGAAATGAGAATAGATGGGAACTTAATCTTAAACATCCGTTTCATCCATGATATTCCCATACAGGAAAAGCACATCAAATAGCATGCACCCATAATGATCCCATTCTTCTGAGATAGAAGACTAAGAATTAGACTGTTTCATTTTCAGTTTCCTCATTGTCATCTCAGTGGCCGGTACTGTGATATCAAATGTACAAAGACCTTAGTTTGCCCGCCACTCCCTGTTAATGAGACCCATTGTTTGCTTTTAAGCAGATTGTGTTGCTCACGCTGTGACCATTTATTCAAAGAAAATCATCTGTATGCTGACACATTCCAAGGGTGAGATTTGTGAGCACACAAATCTATACAGCCAACCAAACATTAACCTCCATCAGCTGGTCCTCCATCACATAAACAGGGTCATGGGTGGAAGGCTTCACGGAGTTTAGTGTAATCTTAATTGGTTGAATATCTCACCCAGAGAACTTGCTTGATTGGTATGAAATATGGAAGGGTCTATCTGGATTATATCAGCCAGCTTGCAAGGGTGATGGTTGTCCCTTTTCTGACACTGAATGTCAATACTGGCACAATCAAACGGGCCTGTAAGAGTCAGAGCTGTGCTTGTTAGGATTCTTTAATAAATAAGCGTTCTTCACTTGACCTATAGAGCTTGTTGGTATGCCGTGGGAATTCTGCCCTTCCACACCCATACATTTCCTACTTTTTCATCCTAGCAGTCCGCATAAATGTGGAATTTTCTCTGGGAATAAAAGTTCCTATCTTATAAATAAAATAAATTAAATTAAATAAATTAAAGTCTGTCTGTATCCCCCATACTATCCAGAGCTGGCTTAGGCATGCAGTCTTTGTTCTAGTGGTGAATTTACATTAAGGACCACAGACATGTGATATATAATTCAACTGCCCTATGAACACAGGGAGTTTCCTCTTCTTGTCAGTTATCTAATGAAATTCAGTCAGGGTTAAATCTAAGTGCATGTTTATGGATGTTCATGAGTAAAACATTACCTCAGGAAAGTGGAAGGCTGTTTGCACTCTGTGTTTTAGCAGTGCTGTAAACCTAATCGTTGTGTGTGTGAGTGTCGTTGGTCATTCCAGAGTCATTGCCGGGCTGCTTTTTTATGTATGTATGTATATGTCTGTACTTAATAACATTCCTATGCTAGGCCTATAGAATGTGACTGTGGAATGTTTTCTTTCTAATTCCCCGTGTGGGGACTTGGGATATGATTGGGAGAGTCTGGTAATTGAAAGTGAAAGAGCAGGTGGAGGAAAGGATTTGTGGAGGGGTTTGTTAAATAAGGGAAAGAGTATGTGTGGTAGGGGTGGAAATTCGTACTTATGCTAAGGCGGATTGATGACCTAATTGGCTAGCATTAGAGGCCACTCACACATGTAGTCACATGTTGTCATTTCCTGTTTGACTGAAGGTTCCTTGCATGTCTGTATGTTTCAGATCTTGACAACACTTTGGGTCCTTGACAGTCCTATTGGGCATGTATAATTAAAGTTTGGAATCACAGTGAAACTGTTATGTAGGCAAGCGCCTGGATCTCTGTTTAGTTGTTGTGAACTAGTTGTTAACAGGATGTTAATTCATTGTGCAATGCAGATGACATCCGTAGTCTGCCTGTATTCCATTACAGTCATGCTGCGACAAGCTAGCCCAAAGTTGCTGCTCTTCTGCCAGTGCCAACCGGCTTGCAGTAACCTGTGTTTCTTCTGTCTATAATAATTTCATAATGCAATAGAATTGTGTGATACACACCCTTAGTAATAATGCAGTATTTGCAGTGTAATGATCAAAGCAAGACCTATGGAGTGGTTCAGTGGGTGACATTGTTGCCTTCCATCTCTGGTGCTGAGGGTTGGAATTGCATTCCTGCCCTGTAGTGTGGAGTTTGTTTGTCTTGTCTGTGTTGTACAGGCTTCCTCTGAGTACTCCAGATTCCTCCCATTATGGAAATTGGTCTCTCTAAATTGCCTGTCATCTGTGTATGTATGTGTGCCCTGCGCTGCCTGGGAAAAGCTCCAGGTTCCCGTGTGACTCTGCTCAGTATAACATTTTGGAAGATGGATGGAAAACCTGAAAATTTTCAACCTTTGTCCCTAAGGGAAAGTATGATTTTTACTTCTTGAAGGTGTGTGCACTAATTCTCAATCAGAATCATTGGCAAATCTACCTATTTAGGGGCCCAAGGCAATGGTTTCCTTGGGAGGCCCCTAACAAAGTAATCTGATGATCATTTCACTGCCTTGCAACTCATGAAATTCGGGGGTCCTGGGCAATTGTCTTTAACTAGGGCCGGCCTTGTTTCTCCCTGCATATAAGAATTTTAATTTGCTGTATTGGCTTTTATTATTATTATTATTATTATTATTATTATTATCTAGGTGTGCATGTGCGTGTGACTGGTGTGTGAGTGTGCCCTGCGATGAGCTGGCCCCCCATCCAGGGTTGTTCCCTGCCTCGTGCCCGTTGCTTCCGGG
>JABFDZ020000109.1:15579173-15598286 GCA_019775955.2 Pollimyrus isidori | reverse complement strand
ATGAGGAATCATTTTCACGCATGACTTGGTCACCTCAGAGTTATGACCTTAACCTCACTGAAGGTCTTTGGGATGTGTGAAGGAGTCTTTATGGAGTGGCTGAACTGAATTGTCGATACAGAATCTTGGTGAGAAGTGAATCCAAATCTGTATTAAAATAAAAGGGTGAGATGTTGCATAAGCCTGTGGAAACAATGCCATGACTGATGTGTGCCATAATTAAAGCTAAAGGTGGCCCAACAAAAATTCAAATGGTGATGTTTTTTTTGGACGGGCAGTGTAATACTACTACTACTAATAATAATAATAATATTTTTTATTCTTATTGTATTTTTTTTTAATTATTCCTGTTTATGAATTCTATAAACATCAGTGTTATGTGTTTTTTTCTTCATGTGACCTGAACAGGTCCAAAACAGCTGCCTATGCCTGAATCCGGCCCTGATCACAACAGCATAAGCCCTGAATTCTTTCACAGCCCTTCCTTTTGAATTGCCATTGGTAAATTAATATAGTTGTCTTATAGCATTATGCAAATTACATCAATCTCTAGATTAGATTTCATGAAGGTTTTCCATGTATGTTCATTTACAACAAAGTCTTATAGCTGTAACTCCCAAGCCAAGCATGGACTGAGATGTTTCTATTTCATCAGAACGTGCCTCTTTGTTGTGTAGGATTTCAGCTGGTCACTGTAGGTACTCATTCTTTAATGGTTGTGTGTTATAGATGGTTGAATCCTTTCGTCCAAAAACAGGATATTGAGTTTATGACAGCTCACCCATTAACCATAGGGCCAAGCAAACAATGCTGCTTCAGAGTTTTTGAACCCATTGGTTACAGTGACCATCTTCTGTGTTCCAACTGTATCTCACTTTCCATTGGTTATGGAGTGACCATTTCCTTTCTGTTGCACCTATGATTATTTTTACATTGACTGCTGAATGATTGCTTCTTCTCCAGCCCAAATATAGCTAATTTACAATTACATCCAATCTGTCTTGGTCTGTCTCACGTGTATCCTCTGTGTTCCAACTTTAGCTGTCAGCACCTTCACTCAAGACTTGCCATCAGCCCCACATGGATGCACAGATGGAAGCTGTTACCCAGCAACAGGCAACCTCCTCATTGGTCGAGCTGCTAACCTGACAGCTACCTCAACCTGTGGCCTGCATGTTCCAGAGCAATATTGCATTGTCAGCCACCTACTAGTGAGGATCACCGCTCATCAACCTTTAATGCATGTCACATATGCATCCATATACCTGAATGATCACACAAGGACACATCCACCAATTCATGACCATGTTAAGAAAAATATTTACTTCCTGTTTTCAGTGTGTAAATGCTCATACTTTCCAGACTCAACTCAGTTCACATATCAGTTTTGTATGGACTTGCCCAGATATGTGTACAGGCAGATGTTTTTGCCCAATAGAAACAGACAATTGAATCTGAATCATTGTCACCCATAATGTTTACATTCTTCAGTGATACTTGCGTGCTTGAGTACATATTTAGACATGCTTATTTTTGTGTTCCATGAAAAATATTAATGAACTCTGTATGTCTGTCTCTTCCTAAGAGGCCTGTTCAAACCTGTCAACCCCTCATGCTCACCTAACAAAACAATATGGCCTTACAGACAGCACTTCAGTGGAAAAAAAACGCATTTCTTTGCCATATATGGTGCAGATGTTGAGGGATCACGGTTCTCCGACCTAGCTTATCTCTGTATGATTTGGATGGTTTATTGTGGGACACAAATAACAACAATAGTAGAATTATTAGCCTAAACTTCCAGCTAAGCTACTGCATAAGGTGGACCTCCCACCCGCATTTTCAGGCTTTAGACTAACAAGGCCTGACTTTCACTGGACTGATTGAGAGCAGCTGTGCTGTGAAGGGTGCTATGTAAAATTTAGGGTGACTGAGTTGATCCAGAGTATACGGGGTGGTTTAGTAGGTAGCATCGTTGCCCAATACCTTTTGTAGGGGTTTAAGGACTCAGAACTTCTTCTGTGTGTGTGTATTTTGCATGTTCTTATTGTGTCCTGCAGGTTTTTTCCATAGTTCAGAGACATGCATTTAAGATAACTAACCCCTATAGCACCCTATCCAGATGAATAGTGGTTAGAAGATGGATGGATGGATAGATCAATGTTTTGCTTTCTTCGCTAATTTGACTTCTGCATATGAAGTAAAAATACTGTGATACTGTAGTTGCAATTTTGGATTTTGTTGTTGCATGTTGGTTTTGAAGAGTGTCTTGATGTTGCTAGTGTCCACTCCTCATTTCTGTTTGAGTTCTTATATTAGCCTTATTTGGGTTACTTCAGTTGTCTCTGGAGCAAATCTTGGATTATCTTGCTGTCTGTTGCCCACATCTACATATTTTCTTTTGGAGTTTCTGTTTGTCACTTACTGTGCAGCCATGACACAGTTGATGGACTGGAACTAAAGCTATAACAGCAGCTCATTTGCAGTGGGCCTGTACTGAAAAGGTTTACCATGCTCATTGTAGCTTAGAGAGCCCGCAAAATATTTGCCTTTGAGTCAGACAGTGAGTAAAGGTACACATGATCAAACAAATTAACAACAAACGGGAACAAACAAAATTAAACATAACTAAATAAAATGTATGACAATACATCTGGCAAGACCATTTCTGAAGTCTTGTCATTATTTTTGCTTGAATGTTTGGCCCACAGCCTGCTAGAAAATGGGTTGCAGTTTCTGTGCATTCTAGGGTTTTTTGCATTTCACCTCTAAATAAGCATCCATCCATCCACCCATCCATCCAATTTCTAACCATTTATCCTGGGCAGGGAACTTAGTTGTATCTGATAAAAGGTCACCAGGAACAAAAATCAGGAAGAGTTCTTTTTAGTAAATTGCCCTTATTCTTTCTATTCTCTAGGAGAAAGACAAATGTTTTTTGTGCAACTCCAAATTGCCATATGACCCTATCAGGAATAAGTACAGCCACCGGGTGGAGAATGTCATCTACTTGAAAGACAGGAATGGAAACCTCAACTGGTGGCAGTCAGTCAACGGTGAGGTCACCTGTGGACTTCCGTGTGGAATTTGATGTTTGGGAACGTTGCTTGTCCTGACAGATTTTTTTGTATGTGGTTCCTCTGTGTTTCCCCTCAGGTGAGGAGAATGTCACTCTCAGGCTGGATCTGGAGGCTGAGTTCCACTTTACTCATCTCATCATGAAGTTTAGAGTGAGTGTACTGCTGCAGTCTACAAACAAGGGTTTAGGTGAACTGGTCACTCATATTTGCCGATAGTGTGTATGTTCTCTACACCTGCCTTTGATGACTGGCATCAGATACATGATGCTCTCCTCGGTTATGTGCCATTCTTCCTGGTATTGGCTTCAGACTCACTGTGACCCTGTACTAGATGAGTGGCTGAATCAAATGGATCGATAGTTCAAGTCTACAAAATAAAAATCCAGAACAAGATTTTGTTTCAACCAATAAAGAGTCACAGAGTACTCAAGGTTTGAATTTTTACTTTCTGGACCTGAACTATCCACCTCTGGATTGAATTATAGATGGATGGATTTAAAGGTTGCTATAATGGCCATGTAATGTCTTTGTAAGTGAAAGCCTACTTATTGAAGGGAGCTTGTCATGTGGTTCTTTTTGTTCTCAGACATTCAGGCCTGCTGCCATGGTCATTGAACGCTCTATGAATTTCGGTCAATCTTGGAATCCCTACCGCTACTTCTCCTACAATTGCACCAGGATGTTCCCTCATGTGCCTGCCCGCACCCCACGTTTCGTTACCGACGTCATCTGTGAGGAGCGCTACTCTAACATCGAGCCTTCCTCCAGTGGGGAGGTCTGTTGCTTTTTATGTAGAGCGGGCGGCCCTGTGAAATCTGTCCCAGTTTAATGTCCTGCAATCTCTAGTCTCTTTTACTCTTGCTGTCCCTTGCAGATCATTTACAAAGTGCTTGATCCTGCTATTCATGTCAAAGACCCCTACAGTCGTGACATTCAAGGTGAGAGAGATTTACGTGGGTGAATAAGACTTTATTTTTGAAAATATTTAATCCAAACTCAATGTTGAAAAAACTGCGTGTTTTCTACTAAAATGATACTCTTAATCCCACTTCAGCACATTCCACTGTGGTTGAACATTTGATGTGTTTAACATGGTTTTCACACGGTTCCCATATGGTTCCCACAAAGTCATTGGGGAAGGGCATTTCTCAGTTAGTTACACCCCAATTGTGTATTTAGATGCTGGTCCAACTCGTTCAGTGTCTTGTGACACCCCCCACCTCCCACAGATCTTCTCCGGATCACCAACCTGCGCGTCAGATTCATCAAGCTGCACACCCTGGGGGACAACCTGCTGGACCGGCGTCCCGATGTGCTGGAGAAGTACTACTATGCTGTGTATGAGCTGGTGGTGCGAGGCAGCTGCTTCTGCTACGGCCATGCCTCTGAGTGCACCCCCGTTCCTGGCATCATAGGCAATGAAGTCGGCATGGTTGGTAGAGCCTGGGTTGTCATTGTCATGGCAACAAACCAAGTTTTATTAACTGACCATCCCAGGGCAATTATTCCACAAAGCAGGATTGCTCTGTTAGCTGGGTTAACTTAAGCGAGACGTCATGATCGTCCTGTAGGAGTTCAGGTAAGGAGCATTCCTATTGGACAATCATAACTTCTAACGTAACCCAACTAACTGAGAAATCCTCCTTCATGGAATGGCCACAGGTCTAGTGGCCTTGTAATAACAGTAATAACAATAACAACAATTATGTCAATAGTTAGGAAGGTAAAGTACCATTTTTGGTAGAGTGTGATGTTGCTGGACATCACTTCTTAAATTTAGCATCTGGCAACTGTTATGCTAAGGGTAGGATTCCTGTCGTGCCGCCTGCAGATCCACGGTCGGTGTGTCTGCAAGCACAACACAGAGGGGCTGAACTGCGAGCGCTGCAAGGACTTCCACCAAGATGTGCCCTGGAGGCCAGCTGAGCTGAGGAAGCCACATACCTGCAGAGGTGCTCCAGCCACCCGCTGCTTATATTGAGGCCACTGCTGGTATTTCTCAGAGTGCCTCCTATCATACCAAGGTTGTGATCCAAGGAAAAAAATGTCTCCATCAATTTTAGGTTATTTGTCTTTGGAGGAAATAAGACAACTTACAATTTAGATTTTTTTCAAATTTTTATTTTTAATTTCACAGCATGGAATAAATATGTTTCCTTACATGAGTGAAAAGATAGATGCAAAAACAAACTGTCCACTACAATGGACATAAATTAATGGGTGGGGTTTCAGGAGGCTAAAAATATGCGCAGCTGAGAAATTAATGCTTTTTCATGGGAAAATGAGACAGGCTACAGATCAGGTCACGAGCTTTGGAAGTATGTAAGACATCAGTGCAGGTGAATGAACAAGCGTGTCAGTTGATTTTGTCATGGCCTCCCTCAGCCTTACACATCATAAATGTCGTCTGTTATATTGCCCAGAATGCAACTGCAACCGCCACTCCAACAAGTGCCACTTTGACATGGCTGTGTACCTGGCCACGGGGAATGTGAGCGGCGGCGTGTGCGACAGCTGCCAGCACAACACCATGGGGCGTAACTGCGAGATGTGCAGCCCCTTCTACTACCAGGACCCTGCCAGGGACATGCGGGACCCTGCAGTGTGTGTCTGTGAGTCAGACAGCCAGGAGATCTGGGCTCACAGGGCTGTGCAGCTGGAACAGGCTTAGACATCATGGCTGTGTTTTTTCAGCAGAGGGGAAGGCTCCTGGTTCAAATCAGGACCAGGAGAACTGCCCTTGTGGCACTTTGTGTGACATTTAAACTGATTAACTCCAGTAAACGGCATTTAACATTTAAGTGTACTTTTGTAACCTGAATAGGTGAATAGGGACGCTAGTATATAATGCAGATTTCGGCCTTTTCTCTGAGACACACATGTCTGATTTGGGTCTGTTTCTCCCCCCATGCTTCTTATACAGCCTGTGACTGTGACCCCGTGGGCTCGCTGAAGGATGGCGAGTGTGACTCCCACACAAATCCCAGCTTGGGCATGATCGCCGGACAGTGCCACTGCAAGCTCAACGTGAGGGGTATGCGCTGTGACTACTGCAAGGAGGGCTTCTTTGGCCTCAGCGCCATCGACCCGCAAGGCTGCCAGCGTAAGTGTGTGTCTCTGAGCCCGCGGCTCTGCTGCAATCCAAAAAATGCCTGTTGTCACATCACACCTGCCCCTTTCACCTTTTATTAGCTCATGCCTCTTCCGTTTTGGAGAGCCGTTCTCCAGGGAAGCTGTGGTAGATCCCACTGTAGATCTGTGTGGGTTATTTAGGTGGCATGCCCCACCTTGTGCACTTACCTGTACACATGCAGCTATGGAAAAAACCACTCTGTATTTTTAAACAAATCTGCATTTTAAAATCATGGTTTAATTGTGGCTCTGCTGGCACAAGGCCAGCATCAAGATACTTTCAGGTACAAAATTTCTAAGGCTGCAGTACAGAAAAATAAGGTGAAGCAGGAGAAACTGGGAACAGCAAGAGTAAAAGGCGGAAGCGACATTTTAATGCCAGAGATGATCGTTAGCTTATCTGACATTTTCTCATGAATTGAAGGATGACATCAAGTGAACTTCAATAGGAATGGGAAACATTAAGTGCAGGTGTGAGGTGCACTGCTAGGATAGTTTGTGACAGGCTCCTAGAACCAGGAATGAGGTCCCATAGCATAACGAAGAAGCCCTTCATTAATGAGAAACAGGGAAGAACCAGAATGCAGTTTTCAGAAAAATATATATGATTCACAGACGCACACCCATACATTAATAAACGAGTGAAACAAAAATTGTGCAGTGGTTTCTTAATTTTTTTTCATGGCTGTATAGTCACAGGCAGCTGCAGAGGAGTAGGAGCTCCTTAGTGATTGTGGCAGCAGTTATGAATGAGACACGGCAGTAGCTCAGGCCCTTGTGGCTCCTGGGCAGCCCCGGGCTTCATGCTGCGCTCGTCTCCTCAGCGTGTCACTGCGACCCACGGGGCGTCGTCTCTCTCACTTCACCCTGCGACCAGATCAGCGGCGACTGCACCTGCAAGAGGCACGTCAGCGGCCGCTACTGTGGCGAGTGTCAGGTGAAGCTGTGATAAAGACTCCGGCGTGTGGAGCTTCCTCCCAGCTCCGGCCTGGTTGTGGGCAACAGTCTGGATGTCACTGATCTCGCTCTCTACACAGACTGAGTACTGGGGGCTCAGCAACGATGTCTCTGGGTGCCGGCCGTGCGACTGCGACTTTGGAGGAGCTTATGACAACAGGTTTGATGGGGTGGTGGAGGTGGGCTTGTGGGCAGACCACTGACCATAATGTGACCAGTGTTGTGCTCGGGGAGAAATTAGCGCCTTTGTGGGTTTCACATTCAGAATGCAACCTATAAATCTAATTTTATCAATATGAAGTTGTCTAATTGAGTGAAATAAATGTAAAATATGTGCATGTAAATTTAAACATAAATTTCCTTAGGAATTAATAAAATATGTTGATTGATTGATGGATTGATTGATTAATGTTCATGATTTTTCAAATGTAAAGGTATGGGTCAGGTCAAGTTTTAAAAATATAATTAGTCTACATAAAAAAAGGCTGCATGAATACACATGTAGCTTAAGGTTTTCGTTTAATTAATGAGGCATATTTTGTTATATTGGCATCAGCTCTTAAGATGTTTTCTGGAGCATTTCACTAACCTACCTGTGACCCTGTACAGATATTTGTGGTGGTGAGAGTGCAGTGATGAGTCACCAGTGTTCTAATGTGCCCCCACCCCCCAGGTGCATAATGGAAGATGGACAGTGCAAATGCCTCCCCCACCTGGTGGGGCGCCAGTGCTCAGATGTGCAATCGGGATACTTCTGTGCGTCGCTGGATTTCTACAAGTACGAGGCGGAGGATGCTGAGGGGCTCTCGCCGGACAGCCAGTCCCTGCCGGTGAGTAGGCGGTCTCTCTGAGGTCTACACCAGGTCTGGCAGCCCAGGGTAAGTGCCGAGGTGGATGTCTGGCAGGAGACATGCAGGCTGGGAGCGCTGGGCCAGGGAAAGTTGTGCAGCCCCCCCCCACCCCCGTCAGTCTCTCACTCTGATCACTACAGCAATGAGGGCCAGCTGTGCAAATGGCAAAGTGGGCTGATAACCATTATCTGCCTGTCTTCCTACAGTATACCCTCTCATGGTCACAGTCAGCTTTAATTCTATCCCACAAAGCCAGAGTTCCATTTGCGTGATAAACATATAAAACTAATAATGGCAACATCAGCATATCACAAACATATGCACAGAATTACAGAGAACAACTTGGATATCGTAACATCGCGCAAACATGCCTGCGTTCTGCATTTGTCACATGTGTCATACGGGTTCCTCACCGATAGAGGATCTTCCTCAACTGGGCATTATACTGTATTACGCTGGTTCTGTCAGTGTCCACTGGATCCGTGCCTGAAAGGTACAGGTTGGGTGTAATGATAAGCACTGATCCAGAGCATTGTTGTGGTGGGGTGGAACGGGGGACTCTCACAGGTCGGGGCCTGCAGGGGAAGTCCCTATCTGCCTGCCCATCTCGGATGGGTGCCCACATGTGACAGTGCTCAGCTTCACCTGCAAGCCCCAGCAGGAAAGCCTTAAGATGGCTGAATGAACTTCCCATTCTCTTACGTGCTGTTGATGGTAGCGGGTGCTGCTCATACGTGAAGATCTCTATTTAAGGGGTCTTTCAGCTGCTGGTGATCTATTTCTTTAATCTAGAACTTTGATGTACAGTGGACCTGAACTTCTTCCTGTACATGTTGGGAAATCATGTCTGTGTAATCTATCCACTCATTTTAAATAGATAGTTGACATATATTGACGCCATGGCCCCTGCATTTAGTTTGTTGAATACTTTCAGAGGCCTGGCTGGATTAGACACGGACAGTCCAGATGCATGTTAAGCACACAGACCTGATTGATTGAAGTGACGCAGAAAACGATCAGAGCATTGAAATTCCAGCTTGTCAAGCATAATTAGCACATGTGCATGCTCTCACACAAATGGGGACTTCCTGCAAACCTGCGATTTTAATGACCTTGACAATGTTTAACGCAGGAACAAACCAATTCACGAAAACTTCACTGAACTGGTGAATTTTATATCTAGCAGATAACAAACATTAAGAAAAATGATTACTGCAAGATAAATTTCATGAAAGACACAGAGGCATACATACATCCTGCATACATGCATGCCAGAGAGCTGGATACACAGAAATCTGCCTCCTCCTTCTCCAGACAAAAACACAAATGCCAAATAAATTCTATCAGAAGTCTAGACATGTTTACAAACATTGTGGAGCACAGCTGTTATCACAAGCCACCAGAAGGATAGGGTTACAAATGGCTCCACTGCAAGATGCTGCTTATTTCTCTAATGAAGGTCATGTGACACAGCATGACTTTTAGCCTGAATTGCTGCATGTTTAAAGGAACATACTTGCCTAAGACAGCCAACTGTTTAGCAAGCTTTTCTACATAGAGTACATTTCTTCTTGTGAGTATTGTACAGTGCAAGTTATGTTCAGGTGACAGAAGAGAACATTAGGTCCTCTGTGAGATCCTACAGCCACTGGGCAACAAGCCTAAGACTATGCATTCATCTTCTAAGCAAGTTCATTGCTATCGGTAAAATTTTATACGAGACTCAAAGAATTGAAACTGGCACTAGTGTTGGGACAGAAAACTGACAGGCAGTGAGCTGATGAACGGTGTAGAATATGATGAGTTAACCCATGACAGTGAGGGTCATGCCATTGAGGCCTGCTAGTCGGTGACTCTGTGACTCCCCATCGGGAAGCAGGACAGACAAGCTGGCCTCCCCTCCCATTGTGTGTCCTCGAAGAGGTCCTGGCCTTTTGTGGGTATTGTGGGAAGGCAGGCGAGGGGATGAGTCAGTACTTCACTGGAACCACAGCGGGATGCCTATTAACAGCCATTGAAGCATCAAATCACTGGAGTCCTGCCACCCCCAAACTAGGCGAGGCTCATGTGAGAAAGGCAGCCTCTACAGAGAAAGTGGGAGGATAATTTTAAATGCTTGACTCTTAGTGAGGTACAGGAGAGCCGGACTAAAGCAATAGTCTATGGCAAATTATCCACATGACAAGATTACCCAAAGATGTCACAATGGCAGGGTTATATTAACAAGGTCCTTAGCACGGTACAGCTTCGGGCAAAAGGGCTCAGTTCCTAACCGCATATTGCTAAGTACTAAAATGGTGAGTAAAGATGGATGAGGCAAAAGACAGACTCATATTATTAAGTCAAGTAATAAATTAGCAAGCACCAAGACGCAAAGGAAAAAATATAAAGTAAAAACCAGAACCAATAAATCTAAGTCACAGAAACAAATGATCAGGACCAAACTCAAACATTCAGACCAAGCAAGCCGACCACCAAGACTAAGCAGAGAAATGTTTACCAGGATGAACTTAAATGCGAAAACTGCAGACCTCTCAGTTGGTGAGGACAGTAATCTCTTTTAATCAAGCAATCCAGCAAAGTACTCTCATCACAGGACCAAGTACTCTGAACACAAAGAGCAACCAGTTGATAAACTATAACTCTCAATTCCCTATAAGGACTTCTAAGTCCTGATTGGTCACAAAACACCAACAAACCAAACTCAAATGTATAACAAACATAATTCTCCTGCTCTGTTGATTCACCTTCATAGCAAGGTAATATCCACCCAATTTGCTCAATTTTCCAAAACGTGTCTTGACTGTTAGGCTCCTACTTGAGATACGGGTATAGATATTTAGTTCAATTCAATTTATGTAGCCTATATAGCGCCTTTCATATAAAAAAGTTGTCCCAAAGTGCTTTACAAGGTTTTGTTGTGATACATACAACATAAGCAGAGTGAGATACAGAACGGGAAAGAAGATAGGAAAGAAAGAAGAAAGCCAGAAGACAACAGAGGAGAGGAACCAAAAACTCCCAAGTAGGGAGAAAAAAGAACCTCTGAGGGTCCAAGGTCAACTGTCCACCCAACCCCCCATAGCATACTGACATTACTGAGATATTGATTATATAAACATTGAATAACTGTATGGTTAACATGGTAAGTACTTTTTCATTTGTACTACTGCATGACATATTGCGTATGGCCTACTACGACTACTTTATAATTACAACTCTTTGTGCACCAGTTGGGGTGGCGTCGAATACCTTCCTGCAGGCAGTTTCTCCCTCACCTTCTCCGCTGTCTATCGCTCCAAGGTCTGATCTCTCTTTATGGTCTGTGGAACTAACCACATGCAAGCTATCATGGGGCGAGGACACAGGGTATTCAAACAGTCTCTTCTTGCCTAAGGCCTAAGACATAACAGAGCCAATATGTCTGCCCTCCTACCAATGTTAAGTTTTCTTTCCACGTACACTGATTGCAAGTGTGGATAATTAGACATTAGGATCATCTAGAAGTGGGTATGGCCTTGGGAGTTGATCACACTTGTGGCTGGTAACTAGTGAACTGGGTTCTGGATTGGTAATGACACATTTCAGCGCAAAGGCCCTGGTACATGAACTTTAAATTAGGTACTTACCTTAAATTGTTCAGTGGGAATTATCCTTTGTTGTATTAAGTCGTTTTACATGAAACCCACAAGAACAATAACATATGGAAAAAAGTCTTATGTTATTGTACCATTTTCATGTGGTGACACAAAGTTGATTAACTGCTTCTGTCTCATCTCCGCCCCGAAGGGACACCCACGACCAAAGGCTGAAGTCGATTGTGTGCAGCATCTCAACAACCAGCTGCAAAGGCACCGCCGTCATCGCCGCATAGCCAGCATGCAGCAACAGAGGGCAGCATTGAGACGCATCCGCCAGTTGCAGCAAAAAGTAACTCTGTCCCTTGTTTCTGTCCCCTGTTCCTCTCTGTTAAATGACTGTTTGTATTACAAAGCATTTTATTGGTTGGTATGTTTAACAGTGTTTTGCATTCGTATTTTGACTTTTGTGTCGCTGGATAAATCCTCGAGGAGGTGTGCTAAATGATGTGTTGTGTGTGTTTCTTAGCCAGATATACAGATCATTAACAGGGTCAGGACTCCTGACCAAATGGTTACCTGGACCGGACCCGGGTTTGCCAGGGTCAAGGATGGCGCAGGCCTTGTGTTCACCATCAATAACATCCCATATGCTATGGACTATGACATCTTGATTCGCTATGAGCCAGAGGTGTGTGTTATGCCAGCATGTTGCCATTTAAGTGTGTGATTTGCATTGTTTTAACCAGCAGTTCAGAAGTCAGAATGAAACTTTTTGCTAACTAATAGTGCTTCAGAGTACATGGCTTTGCTAGCGCCCACATTCAACAACTTGTGTATCACCTCTCAGCTGCAGAAAGGGGATAGTGTTTGACTAACTCTCCCAAATGCTGAATTTGCCTATACCTCTCGCCTAAATCCCTCACTTTAGTCCACAGAAGACTGGGAAGCCATAGTCAGTATCAGGTCGGTGGAGCTGCCCTCTAGCACCCGTTGTGGGAATGTCCTCCCCACCGAACAGATTTATACTGTCACCCTACCACACCATGGAAGGTACCCGCTTCTGTGTGTGTGTGTCTGTGTGTGTGTGTGCACGTAAATTGTTACATTGTGGGGGACCGAATTTCCCTCACAATGTAATAAAAACCTGTTTTTTTTTTTACATTGTGGGGACCGCTTTTCTGGTAGCCACGAATATCTGTGAATGTAATCAAAAAAGTAAAAATACAGTATATTGACTTACGAACTCAATTAGTTCGAGTGGGGTGGTTGTAACTAAAGTTGGTCGTAAATCATGACTCCTTTTCCCATAAAAAATTATGGAAATACCCATAATGCATTCTGAACCTCCCAAAACACCCCTAACTTAACCTTCTCATAATAAATAAAGGGTTGTATAGTGTGTGTAATTTACGCATATTACATGTGTGTAATTTTCAGCAGCCTTTTTCCCAGCACTGGCTACTTCACCATGCCTAGCTGCGCTATGAAGCCCAGTTCTTGTTTTAAAATTGTGAAAGCACCCCTTACTGGCATGAAATGTTTCAACATAATCACTTGTTGATGGCTTATTGTTTACGAGATCTGCATTTACAGCTCTAGTTTTTTCACAAATTACAGACTTAGATAGATAGATAGATAGATAGATAGATAGATAGATAGATAGATAGATAGATAGATAGATAGAATGTGTATAAGCTACTGGACACCTAAATTTCCTTCTGGATAAATAAAGTATCTCTATCTCTATCTATCTATCTCTCATATTTCTGCACAACTTCCTTCTTTTAAATTGTGATTGTTATCTATACCTTGCATAGCTTTTTCCTTTCTACTTTTTTTGGGGGCATTTTGATAGCAATTAGCGAAATTAACTGTATAAAGCACTTCTCTGACCAAAATTACATCCACAAACAGGCATATCTGGGCTCAGACTGACTCTTAAGAACGCCTCTCTGGCATCTAAGGTCTTTGTTTACAACCATACAAGCTGATACACGTTTTGGCCTTGACCAGCATTCAGGTCGTAACTCAAGTCTTTGGTTGTAAGTAAAAACAAAAATTTTGGTCGTAACCTATGTTGTTCGTATGTCAGGCCACTCGAGGGTCCACTGTACCAAAGATCTCATATTTTATTTGGTTACTTATGGTTAAGGTTAGGGCTGGGTAGGGGTTAAGGTAATTATGTTGCAAATAAGAGTTTTCCCCATAGAAATGAAGGGAGAGTCCCCACAAAGATATAATAACAAACCTGTGTCTGTGTGTGTGTGTGTGTGTGTGTGTGTGTGTGTGCGTGTACTGTATATGATTTGGCTTGGTAACATTTTGTATATGGGTATATTGCCATGATGTATATGATGTATCCATACAATATATTCTCCTGTAATCAGAATCAGCTTTTATACGCCAAGTGTTCTGGGGCACACAAGGAATTTGTTTCCGGCAGCTTGAGACTCTCTCATACACAGACGATAAGCAGCACTGTACAAATGATGAGTTTGTACTATTCACTAAAGATATTTAACTATATTGATATTCCATACATTTTTTCTTTGTATTTCTTCTGACTTAATCTGTTCCTTTGTAGATGGCTTTTGTGCTTGATGTTGCCATGATGTTTTTGATTAACAGGTGGTAAAAGACAAAGATCAGGCGCCAGGTATGTTTTTGGCTGCAGTGCTGATGATCAGGCTGCAGTATGGCATTGTCAAGATAAGGGATCCAAATAAGCTTAGAAAAAATGGCTCGATTTTACTAGCTTCTGTTAGTTGGTTTTTCTACCTGTTGAGTGATCAGAGAATCAGTGCTTAGTTAGTTAGACGTCAGTGTTTAGTAAGGTAATGCTTTTCGTTTAAAATCAGAGAGCTCCTGCTTTCCTCAGACAAGGGCTGCATGCCTGTTCCTGCAAGTACATTTTTTCCTGTGTTAAAAAAAACGTTTTAAGTTACGTCTAGGGCTGCATAATGCCAGGTGAGGACAACAGTGCTTTAGTACAATAACCAGAATACCTTCCATCCATTCATTTTCTTAAACTGTTCTATTCAGGGATGTGAGGGGTCCAGAGCCTATCCCGGAACCAGACCGAATCAGAATATTTTTTCGAGATGCCACGATTAGTTAACGTGGTTGATGACGTTAATGTTGAAAGCACACAGGTACTATTCAACAGACTACTGTATGCAAAACCACCACAAGTGCTGTCTATTCATGTTTATTAAATTCTCATTAGTATGGAGAGCGCTGGAATATTTTTGTTCTTGTAGCTGCAAAATACACTCATTATTAGACCCAAAAAGTTGTCTGCCTGCTACCTTAGAATTTCCATTGAATAAGTGTTTCAGAAAATGTTTAGGCTTAAATTTAGGTTTATTCTGCGTGGATTGACCATCCCAGTGTATCTTTGTGCGCAATGGGCTTCTTGGGGCCAGTGTTATTACTGTAAATTAAAACAAATAAAAAGGGACACTAAATAAAAGAAAATAATTTACGAACTGAAAGAAAAATTTACAAAAAAAAGTGTCAAACACGCAGCTCCACACCACCGTCATTTTACCATGTTCATCCACACGCAGCACCACACCACCATCTTTTTACCATGTTCATCCACACGCAGCACCACAGCACCATCTTTTTACCATGTTCATCCACACGCAGCACCACACCACCATCATTTTACCATGTTCATCCACACGCAGCACCACACCACCATCATTTTACCATGTTCATCCACAATGCCTCCTCCTTTAAAAGGTAATGTAGCTGCTGATCTGCCCCTTTCTTGACTTTAGTGCTTATCTTTTCCATGATTTACTAAAAGAGTCTCATGTGGTACGTCTCGGTCTGCTGCAAGAGGTAGTATACTGGCTGTCCAAACCCGAGGTCTGGGAGGACCCCGTAGCCCGGCACTTGGCCAGCCGGAGTGGGGACCTCCTGAGTGAGGCGCCCCTGCATACCCCCATCAGGAGGTACGCGAGAATCTCTGGCTATTAACACAGCGGATTACGGAGGCGAGAGCCTAATCAGTCGCGCTGTGTTGCGCTGGGGCTGCTGTACCGCCTCCCGTCCCTATGGAGATGGCTCAGCCTTCTTTGAGAGAATCCACGATCGCCCCAGACGCACCCACTTCCTCCAAGTTATCTTTGTGGGCAGCTTGCACCTTCCAGGGAACACGCCTGGGCTTTTAAAGGGACAATGCCCGCTTTTTTAGCCCGACCCTGGCAGCAGTTTTTGATGTCCCTGATCTGCCTGTCCCGCCTGTCTTGCTGGCGCCTGATCTGCCCAGCGAGACTCTGGCTGCGGCACCCCCTGCTGGCCACGAGTCAGCGGTGCTTGCTGCAGTGCCCCCTGCTGGCCACGAGTCGGCGGTTGCTGCTGCGGCGCCCCCTGCTGGCCTTGTGACGAAGGTTCCTGCTGCATCGCCCGACGTTCTGCCTCCAGCCACTACTGCGGCTCCGGCTGTAGCTGCTCTGGCTCCCCCCATGCACGACGCTCTGCTTGTGGCTCCACCTGCTGCTCCGCTGGGATTAGTCTGATCTTGAATCATGTCAGAGGTCTACACGTCCTGCTACCTGCGGCCCCTGCTAGAGCACCGCTTGCTGCTATGTCCGTAGCCCTTGCTACAGCTCCCCCCGAGGCCCTGGCTCCTGCTCACCTGATGTCTAGGCTCCACCCTTGCCCCAGTGAGGTCGACACCAGCCAGGACCCTGTCTTTCTGTGTCCCGAAAGGGGATAGGGCGCAGACGCTGGCTAGACCTCGCTTGCCTTGGCTGGAGCTCGATCCATGGTGTTCTGTGCACCAAGCTCTGTGCTTCCTGGAATAGGCTGCAAGATCACTATGACCCCTTAATGGCTAAGCAGTTATGGAAGATGGATAGATGAATTCTTGTTCACAAAACAGGCCCTGAACAAACTCTAACCCTGTGTGTTCTATAACATATTAGACTGATGGCTTTTGTTGTTCAAGCCAATGCCACTGTTCCAGCCAGAATCATTTAATGAACTGACTCAATACTGGCAGACGTTCAGAACTTGGGCAGGGCAGATAGGGTTACTAGGGTGAGCATGCTGGGATTGGTCTAATCTTGAATCATAAATGAATGCCTGGGGGTACTTTAACTTTGCTGTTTGGATTTAAACAGATTCTTGTTAATTAAGCTGACAGTGCAAATTATGCACATTCATTTTAAATGTAACCCCTGCTGCAGGATTTTAAGAAAACATTTTAGAAGTTTTGAGTCTTTGTGATCACGTGGAAATTTTGAACTGTGAAACGACATGATGAATGGTGGAAGACCACAGGCTGTGTGTTGCTATGGTGATCTGTAACCATTTGGAAGTCTATGCTGTTCAATGGCTTATCCAGTAGCTTATCCACTTAGCTTTTTCTGCCGGTGGTGAAATTACAGTGGTACCTGCCATTTAAGAGGTGCTTATATTCAACCCGCTACTCCACAGGTTTGTTGTTTTTTCTTGGTGCCCCTACTGTGAGAGCACTACCTTTGATGAGGAGCATTACACACCAGCCCCCCGGCTCCAAAGTCTCAGGGTCCTCTGGTGGCTGAGTGAAGGGTGTGATGCCTCCTATACAATCTGTTGCTGCCCACTAAGACACTCTTCCTGCTCTTCATAAGGAGTAGGCCTTGCTCCCACTGAGACAGCTTTAAGCAATTATCTAGTCTATTGGTTCCTTGAAAAGTGTCAATGTCCAGCCTGCAGACTAGAAAGATGGCATCACCTCTTATTAGGTACTCCACACAAATAAGGTTTTAATCAAGATCACATTTGGATATTAATAATTTCTTTCACTGATCTTATGCCTGTCCAGGTACTCACAGATGCCTCGGCCCTTCTGTTTTGAGCCAAATAACCGCTACATTATAGCCATCCGCTTCCAGCGACACCAAGCCACTTACCGCCATCTGACCGCCTTCATTCTGATTGACTCGGTGGGTCAACCAATGACTCTCTTCATAAATATCCAGTTGTGTATGTAAAATAACTTGTAGTGGAAACTTATGTTGTGAACTGTCTCCATCTAGTGGTACAGTTGTTGCAGGTTGGCTAAGATAATAATTTCCTAATATAGGAGAGGCGGTTGGGACATATGCCACCCCAGCACTGAGTTGACATGGTCTTATGTCCCATAGCTAGTTCTTATCCCCAAGTACACGGACCTGCCTGGCTTCTTGGAGGGCACGCCTGCAGCAGAACACCGGCGTAAGGAGATGCTGCACTATATGTGTGTGGGGTCCTTCATGATGACGCCCCTGCCGCCCTTGGCAGAGATGTGCACCAAGCTCATTTGCAGCATCTCTGCTGTAATGCACAACGGCGCCCTGCGTGAGTAGCTGATGTGATCTTGTTTTATTTTACTCTATGTCACGTCAACTGAGGAACTTAACTCGATATTTATTCTTGTTCTCCTCCCTCTGCTGCTGCCTGGCATTGCAGCTTGTAATTGTAACCTCCAGGGGTCACTCAGCACAGAGTGTGAAAAGGTCGGAGGTCGGTGTCAGTGTAAGCCCAATGTGGTGGGTCGCCAGTGCGACCAGTGTGCCCCAGGAACCTATGGCTTTGGGGGACCTTACGGTTGCACTGGTGAGGACACATCCTGTGTTTGAAAAAAATCCATGTTGCTTGCAGTTTGTAGGTTTATATAATGTTGAGTATATATAAGCACATATTGGCTTTTTAGTTATTTAGGAGTGTTCCATTCTTCCGTGTTGTGACAGTTTCCCCCAGAGTGCCTCTTCCGAGTTGTCCTGTACATGTTTTTCTCACAGCTTGCGAATGCCACAAGTCAGGATCCCACAGCCACCAGTGTGACCCAGTGACGGGTCAGTGTCCATGTAGGGCAGGGGCCAGTGGACAGCGCTGTGCCGACTGCCAACCCGGCCAGTGGGGCTTCCCCTACTGCAGACCATGCCAGTGCAATGGGCACGCAGATCACTGCAACAGCCAGACGGGGGCCTGCCACAGCTGCCGTGATTATACCACAGGGGACTACTGTGATAGGTGGGTGGTCCTGGAGCTCATAGTGCAGCACTGAGATCCAGGTCTGCATGCAGGATTAAGGGTTGTATGCAGGCTAGGCCAGTTTCCTGAAGCAAACCCTACCAGCTGAGGATAAATGATTCATGATTCAAGCTTAAATGGCTTAGCGAGGGTGCATTGCTCTCTCTGCTGGTCAGATTGATATGCTATTTGAACATATTAAGTAAAATGAAAGTATATTGCAAAGTTACATTTGAAAATGTGGCCTGTGTTAGTCATATTTATGTGCGATGATAATTATTGTCAATGTATTTATTGTTCTTTTGCAAATGTATTTCTCTGTTTGAATGACTGGTTGGGCTCCTCTGGGAGAAAGACTAAAGTGGTCTATGTGGGTTGACATGAGTTGGACTAAACTCCATCCATCCATTCATTTTCCAAACCACTTATCCTTACTGGGTCACGGGGGGTCCGGAGCCTATCCCGGAAGCAACGGGCACGAGGCAGGGAACAACCCTGGAT
>JABFDZ020000109.1:15517382-15545612 GCA_019775955.2 Pollimyrus isidori | reverse complement strand
CCTTGATCGAGCCAAATGGAGACGAATTTGCCGAAAAGCGGACCCTGCCATGCGGGACAAACGCTAGGATGAAGAAGTATGTCCTGGTAGTCCATAGTGTCATGTACCCTAACGAGATTTCCAGGGTCTTTGGAGGAAAAACAGCCCCACAGCATAACAGAACCTCCATTATACAGTTGGGATGAGGATATTTTCATTATAGCCATCCTTCTGTTTATGCCAACCCCACCTTGAATGTTTATTGCCAAAAAGCTCAATTTTTTCCATCAGTTTTTTCATCAGACCATTGAATTTGATTCCAGTGAAAGTTGTAGTAATGTTTTGCAAACTCCTGGCACTTACATTTTAAGTAACTGACAGAAAAGGCTTTCAAAAAATCTGTTAGCATGAAGGTGTCATCTGATGTTTTTTTTTTTTTTTGGAAATGTGGTAACCCAAGATTTTACATTGTCTTGTAATTCACCAACAGGGGATTTTTTGCCTTCCTTATGATCACTGTACATGGGGGATAAATAAACTTGGGTCCTCTTCCAGGCAGGTTTGTAACAGTTCCAGTTGATGTCCACTTTTTATTATTGCCCTAACAGTAGAAATGGGAATTTTAAGACTAGTAGCTATTTTAATATCCATTCCCCGACTTATGAAGGTCAGCACACTTATCCTTCATTTGGTCTGTGTATTCTTATCTTTCGCATGGATGACAAAGCCAATTTGGCCTCTGTGTCTCCTCATGTTTGCACCCCAGTTAATCAGGAAGTCATGGATTACAGCTTGAAGGTTCCTATTCAGTCCAATCAACTCAAAGATGTATATTTTACATGGGAAACATGCTTCTGTTACATCATGTTCACTATAATTTGCAGGGGTGCCAATAATTGTGGCCAATTTGTTTTTGTTGAAAATAATTATTCCTTAATGAAGGATTTGTTTTTCTTCGAATAAATCTATTTCAACGAAAGGTTTTATTTTTCTCATTTTTTCAGTGTGAGATGAAGCTGCTTTGCCAAAAGGTGGATTTTTTTCTAATACTTTTTACAAATTTACATGGGATGCCAATAATTGCGGAGAACACTGGGCACTGTAATTCAGCACCTGAGAACTGGCTGCCCGCCATTCATCCTCTTCTACAGCCTTATCCTTCTATTTCAGACAGAACCTACTTTCTGTATTTGTAAGCATTTAACTTCCTATATGGGCACAAAGCACCAGGTGGTCTTCTTGCAAATCGTCTCCCTGCAGATCCCCCACTTCCTGTCTTGGCTAGTAATAGCACCCTGGAATGTGGGCACCAGAGAAGAGCTCATTGTCTAAATTTAGTTCTGGGATGCACAGACTCCCCGGTGGTGTTGATTACACAAGTTTTAATTGCTTTCTGGGCCTCAGGGAATGTTGCAAGAACTGTGCTTCTGCATACTTTGGTCTTCACAGATTATTTTCCCAGCGATGTTTAATTTAAGCCATGTGATAAATCATATCATCTTAGTTACCATAGCTGAGTAGCATTGCTGAAATGAATAGGAATGAATGTAGACAGACTGTGTAGTGACTTTGACTATGTGAGCCAATGTGCTGCGTCAGTGATTTGGTGAGAGCTATATGAAGAGTGTCAGACACACTATAATGGAGGGCTGAAGCGTACTCACCTAGGTCTCCAAGTGCTCACCGCTGTCTCTTCTTCTCTCTGCCCGTCCTCTAGCCGGAACACTGGGCTCTGAGTCACGATTTGAATGGCTGTCGAGAGTGTGACTGCGACGTGGGCGGGGCAACAGACAACCAGTGAGTGCTTGTGTCTAACCACCCTTTTCATCATAGAACCACAGATACAAAATGCAAGCTGTTGCCAGAAATCTAGCAAGCTGGTCTGGTAATTATGGAAAAATGGCTCTTATTAAATGATTTGTATCACATTTCCAGGAGAAGCACTGCTGTTATTTGATATACATGTTAGGCAAATTCCTGTGTTGCTGCAGTCATGCTTTGATGTTACTGTGCAGATGCTCGCGTTTGTCTGCTTTTGCCTTTGTGGGTAAATCCGTCAGCTCAGTAGATGGGTGTGTGTGTGTGTGGGCCCTCTTGGTGGTGTCTGTGTTGACCCAGCTGTCTTCCTCACCAGCTGCTCCATGGAGACTGGCCAATGCCGCTGTCGAAGTCACATGATTGGGCGCCAGTGTAACCAGGTGGAGCCTGGGTTTTACTTCATGGCTCTGGACCACTACACCTATGAGGCAGAGTTGTCCAAACTGGGCCAGGTAACCATACTAGGCAGCATCGCCTACATCACATTTATGCTCCACTCTCATCATCTTGGCAATTTCAGTGGCCTGAGTTTGAGCCTCAAGGATTGTATCGCTGCATTTACTTACAGTTCAATTACTCACTATAATTTGCTGAATGTGGATATGAATTATACTTCAGCTAAATTTCAGCTACATCGCCAGTTATCCACTCCCTATCTACAATTGTAGTTCCCAATAGTATGAAATGACCATAGTTACAGACCCTCACTGTAAATGAGCTTATTGAGAATGTTTTTGCTGCATGCCATTTGTGTGTTCTGTGTGCCCCACTAGGGCTGCACTGTTGTGGAAAGGGAAATGCAGCCTGGTCGCACAGCCACTTGGACCGGCACTGGTTTTGCCCGTGTTCCTAAAGGCAGCACTCTGGAGTTCTCAATCAGCAACATCCCATACTCGATGGAGTATGATGTATTGATTCGCTATGAATCACAGGTGAGTGCCAAAACCTTGTATATGGGCCCTTTTAACCCTCTGGAGTGTAGGGGTAGGGAACACACTTTCACTGACTGGGGCATGGTCACATTCATGGCAAATAAATAATTTCTTATATATTTGTTTTGGCATTAAAGTCATCTTTATCATAGTGTACTTTGTAAATATGTCAGATTTATGTTAAGTTTGTAATTTGGCACCATGGTATAGACATTGCAAAATTCAGTATGGAACAATTGCAGACACGTTATAAAAGTACATACAGTAGTAAGCAATGGTGGCAGTTTGTTTTGATCCCAGATATCTGAAAGTCTTGGGTACATGAAGATGACTAAATGGTGTAGTGTCAACATTCAGATGGATAAATAAGAAAGACAAACTCATGTCACTATTTCTGGCTCCTTTTACTGAATATGTAGCAACTTTCAGGTGTATGAATGACCCCCATTGACACCTGACCACGTCCCTCCCCCCCTTTATGGTGCTAATGGGGATGTATGTGGATCGCGTTTCACTGTTGCGTTGTTCATCAAATTACCATGCAATCGCATTTTGAATACGCGGTAATGCGGCTATTTAGAATGTGAATAGCAATCCTCGGGTATGAGCGGTACTAGACGCCCTTGATGCAGGTAAAACAGAAACCTTCTCACGAGTCCATCAGTGATGTGCCTAACTGCTTACTTGGCCACACCAGATGCTACATGATTGGGAGGAGGTTCACGTGAGTGTGGTGAGGCCAGGCCCAATTCCCACCAGCAGCCCCTGTGGCAACACCATCCCTGCAGACGACTTGCTGACCGTGTCCCTGCCCATCGCCTCCAGGTCTAAACTGTGCCCATTGTCCGGCAGTTCCTACATGATATGAGCCAGCTTGTGCTGTGTCCAGGCTCACAGTGTTAGAAGCTGCCAGCTTGCAGATTGATGTGACATCATCATAACACAAGCCCAGACTGCTATTATAACCACCTCTCCTGCTGCATGCACATGGCAACATCTGGACGAGGTCTTACAGTTTTGTCTTGCTGTCAGATTATAGCTTTGTCGTGCTATCATGTTACAGGTTTGTCTGGCTGTCGTGTTACTGTTTTGTCTTCTATCACGATGCTGGTTTGTCTGGCTGTCGTGTTACTGTTTTGTATTGCTGTTGTGTTTGCAGGTTTGTAGTACTGCCAAGACCTGTCTGCCTGGAAAGGGGAGTGAGCTACACCTTTCGGCTGGAATTCCCGTACTTCTCTAGCCGGAGCACTGTCCCCAACCCTAGTATCCTGATTGACTCTGTAAGTGCGACACACGCTTTTGATCTCTCTCACCCTTCTGCTCCTTTATTCTCCCCATCGGCATTGGACATGTCACTCCATCCCAATGCAGATCTCCCTGCTCCCTCGACACTCCTCCATGGAGATGTTCATTGCTGGGGATCCCGCATCTATCGCCCGCAAGCAGACCTTTGAGCTCCACCGCTGCCACGACTCAGGCAGGACTGTGACGAGCTCTCTGCTCAGCGACACCTGCAGCAAGCTGCTTGCCAGCATGTCTGCCATCATCAACGATGGAGCTCTGCGTAAGTAACCATGAGCAGCGGTGGAGGCCAGACCCATCGCAGGAGCGTTCCGGGCATGTCCTATATTCGCTAATTTCCATTTTTAAAATACACAAGCAAAATGATAACACTTTTCTTCACTCCTGCTAACAGGCATCAGAATTCTCCAAAAAAGAATCCATCTACACCAGTGGTGGCCAGTCTTATCCAGAAAGGGCCACTGTGTATGCGGGTTTTCACTGCAACTCCCTAATTAGAGGAACTAATTGGCTGAGACTGATTTTGGCTGAAGAGTCCTCACACCTCACTTTGAACAGTTGACCTAAAAGTTATCTACAGTGGTCAAGAAAACCCAATGCAATTCAAAATAAAGACAAGAAAGCCCAATGAAATTCAAAATCAAAAACACGCATCTAATGGGAAAATGAACTGCAAAGCAACAACGGATATTATTGAAGTTCATATAGCATGTGCAAACACACCACATTTTACTAATGCACTGCACATTCAAAGGCGTGCTGCATATACAGAAAACAACTGCAACTTCAGAAACGCGCTGCAAATGGCTACAATACAACTTTTTTGGGGGGCCTACTTTTCAATGGTGCCATTGCAAATAATTTACAGTGGAAACTGCTTATAGTGATCACACTTATATGGATCCAAAAGCTTGGGACAAAATCATTCCCGTACAAATACTGTTTAAATAATTCACTTATATTAGACAATTATGTTATGTTATGTTATTACAAGAAATAAGTGTTCAGAGACACTTTTGTTGTGTTGTGGCTACTTGCAGTGCGTTTCCAAAGTTGCAGGTGTTTTCTGTATTTACAGAGCAACTGTAAATGTAAAATGATGTTCACATGGGGGTGTTGATTAAAGTGTTTTCTGAATTTGCGTAACACCTACGAATTTATGAACATTTTTCTATCAGACATGCGTTTCTCTATTTTGAATTGCATTGGGCTTTCTCAGCCACTATAGTTATCCCACAAGCCTGCATATACACTGGGCCATTGTGGATAAGATTGCCCACTCCTGATCTACACACATACTCTACCAAATCTTAACATACTTAAGCAGTCAATTGTTTCTTCCTGTCCTCACCCTCTCCAGCCTGCCAGTGTGACCCCCAGGGCTCAATGAGTTCTGAGTGCAACGCTCATGGAGGCCAGTGTAGCTGTAAGCCGCACGTGATTGGCCGGCGCTGTGACCAGTGTGCTCCGGGGACCTACGGCTTTAGGTCTGCGGGGTGTAAACGTAAGTGACCCTTTACCATGGAATTGACTGATGGGATGCTTAATTCTGAGGGGAGGAAAGGGGTGGGGAGCACATTAATCAGCATTAGGTAATAATACAGAAAGTATTTCATCTTTCTATGCACAATGCTGTGAAAACTGTGTGCACTTAAGCAAACTGATGTACTTTACTCTGCTAGTCCTTCCTCTGTAGTAGAGCTCCAACCCTATTTATGTTCTAGTCACCATTTATCTTGTTAGTTAGGCAAAGGTTCCTCACTAAAGCAGCACAGATGTTGTATCTCCTTTTTGCAATAACACCCCCCACCACTTGCTTGCCGGCAGCGTGCAGTTGCAGCGTGGAGGGCTCGCGCACCCCCTTCTGCCATCAGCACACAGGCCAGTGCTCCTGCAACCCTGGGGCCTTCGGGCTACACTGCGACAGGTGCCAGCATGGGCACTGGGGCTTCCCCAACTGCAAGCCATGCCGCTGCAATGGGCACGCCGATGAATGCGAGCAGAGGACCGGCCGCTGCTTGAACTGCAGGGGGAACACGGCGGGGGACAAGTGTGAAAGGTGGGGCGGAGCAGGGAGGCAGGGCTAAGCTGGGGCCGGGCTGGATGGGCCGAGTCGTGGACAGACCCAAGTGTCACCTTAAGAAAACCTTGAAATCAAGTTGCTTCTTTGCAGGTGCGCCAGTGGTTACTATGGCCAACCGGAGCTGGAGGCGGGGAGTCAGTGCCGGCCCTGCCCCTGCCCTGACAGCCCCACCAGCGGTCGCCACTTTGCGGCCTCCTGCTACCAGGACACCCGCAGTCACCAAGTGGTCTGCAACTGTAACCAGGGCTACTCAGGTGAATGCGCCACCATTACCGGATTACTGGCTGCTCTGCCCTTTAAGTCTAAAATCCAGGAACAGAATATAGAGCATAACAAGACATAACCTGTTAGAGATACTTGTGGGGCAGATGGTTCCAGAGGACAGTGCCCTTCAGCTTTTTGCCCTGAATTGTACCACATCTGTGCTTATTACTGTTCCCACATTTGCTTCTCTCAATTTGACCCCCCCAATGCCCACTTCTGTTCCTTAGGGAGGTAGGAGGTGTTCACAGGCTCATTTATGGGTCAGTAACGCCTCTTGTTTCCCTTCCCCACCACTCATTCGGTTCAGGAATGGTTAAACGCTCCAAGGGCATCATCCAGCGTGAGTAAAGGGGAGATACACTTCCCCCAACTCTGTCTCAAACCCCCTCACCCATTTCTGATTGCCCGCATGGCTTTAGCCACCCCCTTCACACGATATCACAGCCTGTCCTCATCATGATGTAGATAGCCAGTGCCCCTAAGAACTGACCCAGGACCTGTTTTAGCAGCACAACCTTGTCCGCTTGAGGTGTGGATCTAGGGTCATTGAGGATCTCCTCTTAGGATGGCACTTGCTGTCTACTAGCAGAATTTGGCCAGCACTTGTCACATCTGCTTGCAAAAGTCATCCACGCTGCTGCCAGTCACAGATTTGGTGCCTCCAGAGTGAGGAGATGGGAACAGAGGTGAGGGAGGAGACAGAAGGAGTCGGGAGGAGTGGGGAGGAGACAAGAAGTGCTTAGAGGGGAGGAGATGGGAGAGAGGAAAGGGGAGGAGACAGGAGTAGAGGAGATGGGAGGAGACAGGAGGAGAGGGGAGAAGATGGGTGGAGATGGGAGGGGAGGAGATGAGAGCCGTTGACCTGTTTATCCAGAGAGGACTACCATACCAACAACAAAAATTTGCTTCATGTATCATCCACTAAAACCCCTGGAGGGGAATGTCTGACTGCAATCTTAGATGTGAACTTACTGTTGCAACATATGCACTCATGCATGTCATTTTACAGCACGGGATGTACAAGTGAGTATAAGTTTCCATTCAGTTCTTTTTAACTTCCTTGTGGGCACATATACAGCTGCGGAAAAAATTAAGAGACCACTCTATATTCTCAAACAAATCTGAATTTTTAAATCCTGGTTTAATCCTCGTTCAACTGGCATAAGACTATGCTGAGCAGCAGGCTGCTTCCAGACTCAAAATTTCTAAGACAGCAGTGCACAAGAATAAGGTGAAGCAGGAGACACTGGGAATGGCCAGATCCAGCCAGGTAGAAATGACTTTCTAATACCAGAGATCACCGTCAACTTATCCGACAGTTTCCCATGAATCGTATGATGACCGCAAGTAACCTTCAATAGGAATGGGAAACATTAAGTGCAGGTGTGAGGTGCACTGCTAGGACAGTTCATATCAGGGTCCTAGAAGCAGGACTGAAGTCCCACAAAGCAAAGAAGACGCTCATCATTAGAAACATGGAAGAACCTGGCTGCTGTTTGCAAAAAAAGTACAGTACTATATTTCCCCAACAATTAGCCGTCCTGGCAGCAACGCAAATGGGTTATTTCAGCATGGACCAGCGTGAAACCAGAAAACATACAGAACAGTTTTCAGGAAGAAGCCTACCAGCAGCACAAGCAACGTCTGCAATATCCGAAAGCGATACTGGTGATGTGTCTGACATCGGCAACAGCAAAGCCGCACATTTTGCAATCCAGTTGTTCGGCGATCTGATACTGAAGGATTTGAAGAAAGGTAAGCCAAATAAATTTAGTATTTCGGTGTATCTAATTTTATACTGAAGAATTTACGTGTAGACAGATGATTGACTTTGCTGTTCTGCAGTACCCCCACCCTCCAGCCATTCAAACAAACTTTTCCCAGTCAACATTAAACTTTTGTTCCTTTCATTTCTGTAAAAAAATTTTCTTAGCTTGTATTGTATACTAGGATGTAATGTAATCTAGCAAAGGCCTGAAAAAGTTTTACATTGCAGAAATGAACCTGAAAGAGACAAAAGTGAAGAAGAAGCTGGATACAGCAGCACTGAGCACTGAGCCAATGATGGCATCATTCTTAATTTACATTATTTTTTAGTCTATTGGACAATTCATTCATACGCTGTTCGAACTCCTCGAACTGTGGACTCATTTTAACTGTATCTATGAACATCGTCATTATCTTGGATATTTATAAAGTAAACAGTACATTTAAAGTGAATGAATCATTTGAATATGTCATCTTTTAGTGCACTGAATTATACTCTTAGCTCATGTGTTTTTATGTTTTTAAATAGGCTACTCCATTTAAGTAAGCCGCACCCAATACGCATGTTTGAAAATTAGTGTATAAGCCGCAGCCTGTCGTTGGGGAAATATGGTATATTATTTATACACTCACACCCATAAATTCAGAGTGAAACAAAAAATTGTAACGTGGTCTCAGTTTTTTCCATAGCTGTATCTTTACAATTTCTGATGATTATGCTGACCTAAATAGATTCTAAGTAATCTGTAAGAAATCATTCCCCTTTTTGATCACAAATCAAAATAATGGGCATATAGTGAGTTTGTCATTTATCTCAATAAGTACATTTTTTTATGCCTTGTAACAACTATGAAGATTTCAGCAGTGGGGAGTGTCTCTGCTCCAGTAGCTAACCCTTGCCTCCACACACCCTGAATGCAGGTAGTGTTTTACCTTTCTGGGAGCTCTTTTTGTGGGGCAATAATGCTCTGACAGGAGAAGCCCCGCTGTAGATCCCAGCTTAATCTGAGCTAAGCTCTGCTTCCTAAACAGTATTTCACTTGGTCTGGTGTTGCTACTAATAAAATTGCCTCCTAATGTGAAAGTTATTTTATGCCCATTTAATACACAGACTTATATAATTATATGCCAAAATGTATATTTTCATCTCTGCTATACCTTTTTTCCTAGGCTACTTGTATGTTTTCAGATTTGTAGATTTCTAGTCTTAGTCAGACATAATGAAGCACAAACTGGGTTGCTCGTTTCCAGGAATAATCAAACCGTTTTTCCTGATCTATTCCCCTGTGGTGCTCTTGAATCTCCAAATGAGGTCACGCAGTGTGTCTTCTGGAAAATCATTTGAAGATGCTCTGGAAATTTAAACCCTACATGGAAAATCTCTCGTTTGTGTTTCTGTCCAGTGTTCCTCCTTGTGCTACCCATTTCCCACCTGACCCTGATCTCCTCCCCCTGGTGTCACCAGGCTCTCGCTGTGACGAGTGTGCCCCTGGTTACTACGGCAATCCGTCAGAACCGGGTGGCCGCTGCCAGATGTGCCAATGCAACAACAACATCGATATGACCGACCCGGAGTCATGTGAACGCCACACAGGGGAGTGCAGGAAGTGCCTTTACAACACAGAGGGGCCCGACTGTGGAATGTGTAAGATTGGATACTACGGGGATGCAAAGCGACGGAACTGCCGGAGTGAGTTGTCTAAGCCACACTTCTGCACACTGAATGATTCGATAACTTTTATTGATCGTTGTTTTGTTGATACGTATATTATATATACATGTACATTCTGAGGCGCAAATCGAAATTCTGAGCCCCCTGACAAAATGACACCTCCCCCGCTTGGGTTGACAGCAGATTTTGGAGCACCTGTAACTTGCTGGGCCCTCTGAATCTGCCAGAGTATCCATGCCCCTCCCCCGAAACCTCTGTGTATATTAAGCTTGTTATTTTCTTGTATTTTACTCTTTTATGTAGAGTGGATTACAAACCTGCTGTAGTATATCAGCAGCTAGTCATTTTTTCACTGTTTTTCCATCAACTGGACTTTTCTTAAACCATGTTCTCACATTGAACATTTCCCAGAATGCACCTGTAACTTCCTGGGCACCGAGCACAAACAGTGCTCTTCTCCAGACAAGTGTGTGTGCAACCGCGAGACAGGCCAGTGCCAGTGTCTGCCCAATGTTAGCGGTCAGACCTGCGACCACTGTATTGCCAACTACTGGAATATGGCCAGCGGCCGTGGCTGTGAAACCTGCGGCTGTGACCCCATCAATGCTGTTTCAGCCTCCTGTAATGAGGTGCGTTCTACCACCAGCCCTGCTGTCTCTGTAATGAAGGTGTCTCATCTTTCATTATGAGGACTGGAGGCCTGCAGGGTGACAACCAGCCCTGTCCCAACCAGACTAGTAAACATGTGATTACAAGCACAGTGTTTCTAATGTATGTTGGACTCTGCTGGTCGTGTCTCATCAGTTTACAGGCCAGTGCCACTGCCGTGATGGGTTTGGGGGAAAGACCTGCACAGAATGCCAAGAGAATTTCTGGGGAAATCCCAAGGTTCAGTGCAGAGGTACGTTGTTACACATGAGCTGTTTGTGAGTTCAGCATGCCTTAAATCATTATGGGAAATCTGCCTGTTTCAGCCTTTCAGTGATTTACTGTACCAGTCAAAACTTTGGACCTACCTACAAACAACAAATCTATAAAATAACATGTAATAAATTATTCACTAACCAAGAAAAATTATGTATTCATGTGCATCATGGTGTACATGGTCATCTCCAGTCATGTGATCTGCCTCTGGTCATGTGACCTACCTTCAGCACCTCCCTCTTTCCCCAGCCTGTGACTGCGACCGGCGTGGCATCGAGACACCGCAATGTAACCGCCTGAACGGGCACTGCGTGTGCCGGCCAGGCGTGTCGGGTGTGCGCTGCGACCAGTGCGCCCGCGGCTTCTCAGGGCACTTCCCGGACTGCCAGCCCTGCCACCAGTGCTTTGGCGACTGGGACCGTGTGGTGCAGGACCTGGTGACCCGTACCAAAGCCCTGACTGAGCGGGCCCGTGAGATCCAGCTCACTGGCCTGACAGGTGCCTATGAGAAGAGCTTTCGCGAGATGGAGAAGAAGCTGGCCAAGGTCCAGGGCATCGTTAACACTCGCAATGCCACGGCTGAGGCCATCGCCAGCCTCATGACCCTGACTGAGGACCTCAGGTAGTGAAGAGCAGCCATGATGTCCAGGGAATGCATAAAACACATACATACACAGACATGCGCATTTGTATTCAGATTTTTCTGAAGACTCATTTGATTGTCATTTGGACAATTCATTCATGCGCTGTCATTACAGCTAAAAGAACATATAATATTAGTTATTAACACGATTTTGCACAAATCACGAAATGGTTTGAAGCGCAAAAATAATCATTGTGCATCATAGTCTGTGTACTGGACATCGCAGTTCTGTCATTAAAAACGCCCCACCTTCCGTTAAAAGTTATTAAAGCCAGAAAACTCAATATGGAGTATGAGACTAACTTAACCACAGTCAGTGACAAGTTATCTTCATCTTTTACCAAAGCAAATGGCCAATCTTAATAAATATTTTTAATAACCAAAGGAGCGGAGATATTAGCCACCGTTCCTGCCTCCAAAGTGTCAGAATTCATCCAGTTGAACGAGCGAGTGCTGTGCAGACGTGAGGGTCCAACAGACGCGTGCACAAAGAGACGATGGGTTTCCAGGACGCAGCGTGTAGTTAGAGTATGGAATAGTCTTCCTGATAACATAGTGCAAGCAGAATCCTTGGGTTCCTTTAAATTAGAGCTAGATAAGATTTTAACAACTCTGAGCTATTAGTTAAGTTCTCCCCATGCGAGCTTGATGGGCCGAATGGCCTCCTCTCGTTTGTATAGTTCTTATGTTCTTATGATTGGGGAAAATCCAAATGCCAACAATGACCATCTTAACCAGCATTCACAGATTCATATAAAAATGACTTTCCTCTTGTGGTCTCAAACTTAAAATAACAGGATTTTATCACATTGTGGGGACACCTCCTCACACACACACACACACACACACACACACACACAGACACACACAATGAACTCAATTAACTTACCATTAACTCTCACATAAATTAATTTAATGATTCACACTTTTAAATTTTAATAACATTATTATATTTTAAAGGGGTTTTTTGGGGGCGGGGCACAGAGATGTTTTTATCAAAATTTGTCCTCACACTAGTATCAGTCACAATCTCCCCCTCCTCTACTCAAATGACTTTCTCCCAGGGCTCGAATTGGTGAGACTACAGAGAGGCTGAATCGCCTGGAGTCGGAGCTGACCAGCGTGCAGGACGGCAACTATGAGGCCAGCAGCCAGCTAAGTGCCCTGGAGAGAGAGGCCAGGGAGCTCAACCTCACCTCTGACCAGCTTAGCCACCAACTGGACATTCTGAAGAACTCCAACTTTCTGGGTAAGGTTTCTAAGGGACGGGCAGCTTCATCCCCAATTCATCAACAGTGGACGCATTAGTGGTTTCTGGAGGTGTCACCTGTTCACAAAGGCGGGCAATAATACAGCTTCTTCCATGGAAACTAGAATGTGTGATCTCTGTTAAGAAGAAGGTGCAAAGTTTGTGAGCGTCACGGTGTCGTCCACCCACACTCCTACCAGGTGCCTATGACAGCATCCGCAGCTCCTATAACAAATCCCGAGAGGCAGAACGCCTGGCCAAGCTAGCCACGACCCATGTGCCCAGCATCATCACTCAATCAGCAGACACGCGGCGGAAGACGGAGCGCCTGATGGCTGCCAAGAAGGACGAGTTTAACCGCAAGAATACTGCCAACAAGCGTGCCCTGCAGGACCTAGCTGCCAAGACACACGCGCTGGACCTGAAGATGATCAATGAGAAGGTCAGGGTGAACACCAATCTCTTTAAAGATGACTTCTGAACATTGTTCTGAACGACTTGCATCTTCAGGTTCACATCCTGTGGTCAGCAGAGTAATTAAATCAGTCAGTTTTAAAAGTGCTTGAGAAGAAGTATGAGATGCAGCCAGTGGGTTAGGTATGTGACCAAAAGAACTGTCTTCAAACATCTGAAGACACACCTCTTCGAGGAGTACCTATAATACTAAACCCCTCTTATTGTCCACTCTCTCCATTTAAAAAAACACTAACGATGTTTTTTCCTAACAAGGTTTTTACACAATGTACTTAGCGATAACTTGGTTTTAATGACAGTTGTTAATTTTAGGTCTAGCTTATACAGTAGATCCAAGAACAGTCATGGACTACAAAGTACTGTTGTAAGTTGCTCTGGAAAAGAGAGTCTGCTAAATGCTATAAATAAATAAATAAATATAAAGAGGGGATAAAGTATATACATCATAATCATTCACATATTCACATATAAAAAAATCTAAATTCCAATCGCATATTGAACCTGACATATATTCCATCTTGGCATTGTATTGTATCCTTTCTGTCCCGTCACTGCTACCAACTCAGAGTAAAAGCAGCTGCCAATAACATTAAGGCACTGAATCCTTCATTTTTTCCACTGCATCCAAAGGTCTGTGGCGTTCCTGGCGATGTGCCATGTGATGAGAGCCCCTGTGGTGGCGCCGGTTGCCGCGATGATGACGGAAACAGGCACTGCGGGGGTCTAAATTGCAACGGTGCCGTGGCAACTGCAGGCAACGCACTTGAGAGGGCTAAACATGCTGAGAAGGAGCTAAACAAGGCTATGGCTGAAGTGGAGGAGCTCTTCCAGAAAGTGAGTACAGGCAGAGCAAACTCTTGGAGCCTGTATAGTCTCCTTGGTTACACAGGTTTCAGGTTAATGATGAACTGGCATCACTGAATTGTGTGTGTGTCTGCCTTGTGCAACTTGAGATAAGGCCCAGGTCCCCATACTGTATAAGCAGAGTAGAAGATGAATGTATGGATTTTAATATTACTACTTTATGTTCAGGTGGTGTTGTTTTAAGTATTTCTTTAATTAATACTTTCCATAGCCAGACCGTATAAATATTGTGTAACAGAATGGAAATTGACACTGTAGTGTCTGTTGCATAATTCGTAACAGTTTTACAGTTCAAGGTGAGGATTTGGTGTATGGGCATGGTGTTTTCCCCACTTAATATCTCATTGTTGCTCCTCAGGTGGCCAAGGCCAAGATGCAGGCGATGGAGGCAAAGGGGAAGGCCCAGGCTGCCCTGGACAAGGCCAACAACACCAAGGCCAAAGTGGAGCACTCCAACAACAAGCTCCGAGACCTCATCAAGGAAATCCGTGACTTCCTGACACGTGGGTACCGACATGTTTAACACCAACAGCCAATGTAGATTTGAGGACAAAGCTGCAAATGTCAGAAGCCTAACTACTGCAGTTAATCATTTAAAGAATTACTGATCTGTGGATGGCATGTTTATATTAAAATCGTGGATGAGAAACCTTGTAATTTTCTGATGCACAAAAAATATCAAGTGAAAAAAAATCTTGGCCAATCATCATCATCCATTATAGCAAGGGTCATAAGAGCAATATAAGTAATTACACAAACCTGTAGCTTGCATGCTTGCTTTATAAACTATGATTTTGAGGACAGTTGAACACTATACCATCTTTTTTGTCCGAGGTGACCCAGCATTTACGGAGCTTGCAATAGCCTCCTAAGCTTTTGTCCCTGTTTGTAACAGCTGGGCCAAACTTTCCTCGCACTACCTCCTTCCATTTAAGCACCAACTGTGCCAAAAAAACTATTTTGTTTGTTGTCCAGTTTGGTTTTCTTTTAGAATCTGATGTCTCACTATGAGTTTTGCATTTGACAACATGTGCATCTATTAGTGGAAATTGATTGGTGATGTGCTAGGTAGATTTTCGTACAACCAATTAAAGGTATGATCACAGAAAGGTATGTTGTATAAAGCTGTACATATATAATTTAATCACTAATATATGCAGCTCCTCCATTAGTTGAACTCAGTATATGGGGTGGGATGTTATTTCTACTCCTCAATTCCGACACTTAAATGCTGGCTCCATCAGCACTTAGGAATTGGGCTTAGCCTTTGCTGAAAGTTACTTATAGCAGCTTTATACAATGTTCTTAGGTCCTATTTTTTGCTAAGATTTTTTTAACTCTTAAGTCTACTTAAGTCTAAGAAGTTTTATGCATACCGGCCCTGATATACACCGTCAAAGAAATGAAAATCTATGGAACGATGGGCTTAAACAGCTGTTCCTGTCACTGCAGAAGAGGGCGCCGATCCAGACAGCATTGAGGCTGTGGCTACTCGCGTTCTGGAGCTGACCATCCCAGCCTCCCCTCAGCAGATCCGACACTTAGCCAGCGAGATCAAGGACAAGGTTAACAGCCTGTCTAACGTGGATGCCATCTTGGAACAGACGCAGGACGATGTGCGCAAGGCCAGGCAGCTTCTGCAGGACGCCAAGAAGACCAAGTGAGTGATAGGGTTAAACGCATAACTGATGTAGTCTGGTGCATGAGAGATTATTCAGCATAAATGGAGATAATGGATGTCAAATGCAATGTTTCCCAACCCACTTTTCAAGGATCCCCTGACAGTTTTAATTTTTGCCCTCACTCATGTCTGAATAAACCCAAACAAGTTATGCGGTGTTCCTGATTGGCTGGGGGTCCGAGAACTGGGTTGAGAAACACTGGTCTAATGGATATGTTAGACATATCTGGTCCTCCTGTAGCTACAATTATGAGAATATGATAAACTTTACAGTACTGTGAATTTAGAGTCTGGGGAGCAGGAAAAGGCCAGTGAAATAGTGGGTTTTTTTGTTTGGTTACGGAAGGAATCGTGCCGAGAGCGTCAAAGCAGTGGCGGAAACAGTGAAACACGCCCTTGCTGATGCACACAAGGCACAGGCTGCAGCCGAGAAGGCCATCCAACGTGCCCAGGAGGACATCGGCAGCACTGAGGACCGTATAGCGCAGGTACCCATACCTGCTTTGTTCTGCTTATTTCACAGGTCACTTGAGAAGGTCTGTGACTCCCAAGCATTTCCGATGCAGCCCCTTCTCACTGCCTGGCTTTATGTGTAGGTGAATTCTGAGACCTCTGCCAGGGAGAAAGACCTGAATGATGCCATGGATCACCTGGGCCACCTCAGCCGGCAGATCGAGGCCCTGAAGACCAAGCATGCAAACAACAGCCTAGTTGCATCACGTGCTGAGGAAACGGCCACCATGGCAAGGGATAAGGCCAATGAAGCGAAGCAGGTGAAAACGTGTGGGAGCTGCTCTCTTTGTTAGTTTGCCAGTGCATTTAACTGAATTCAGAACTACTCTATACTTTGATTACCGGAAGCTGCCACAGTCCCATAATATAATGATAGGTGATTTCTGTTTTATGGACATGTTAGACATACCTGGTTCTCCTGTAGCTACATTTATAAGAACTTTACAGTATTATGAATTTAGGGACTGAGGAGCAGGAAAAAAATCCAGAGAAATTGTGTGTTTTTTTTTTGTTTGGTCACAGAAGGAATCGTGCCATATTTGTATTTGATGTTCTACCCCCATGATGTAGATGTCTAACGGCAGATATCCCAGTTCACCACGTGACTGCCCTCACAAGCTTTGCTTTTCCTTGTTTGTGCTGGATAGGTGTTGGACGACGAGCTGACAGACAAGTACCGGATAGCGCAGGACTTAGTGGACCGCAAGGCCAAGATGGTGCAAGATGCAAAGAAGAAGGCGGAGCGATTACGGGACGAAGCCAAAAAGCTGCTACAGAATGCACAGAACAAGCTTCAGAGGCTGGCAGGTGTGTGAACCGACCCTCTGAGCCTTCGGGGTAGCCAGGAGCTCCCCTTATCTCACTGGCTAGCCAGGAGCTCCCTTCATCTCATTGGCTGAACTGTATTATCTGCTCACTTTCATTGAAAGACCTAATTTCCCTTCCAGAACTGGAGAAAAATTATGAGGACAATCAGAAGATGCTAGAGGGAAAAGCTAAGCAGCTTGATGGACTGGAAGACAAAATGAAGGCCATCCTCAATGACATCAACAAGCAAATTCAAATTTATAATACATGCCAGTAACATGAGCCTTTGTCCATTCACTCATAACTGGACTGCACTTTACTGCAAACAACAAGTAGACTAAAACCACAGAATGTCACTGTGTTGAATCTGTAAACCCTGCATTCTAGTGGACAATGTGGGGCACTGCAACCAAAAAACTAGTCTTTTGCGTTCAAAGTAGAGTGGTCTGGGTCTAGCCTTTGAGGCCTGCAGCTAGGTTTTATTGGTAGATTTTGTCATGAAATACCACCTGAAATTAGGCATCAAACAATGACTTAAAATGAAAACCAGTAGCAGCCCCCAAGGACCAGAATTTTCTGAATTCTATTGTGCCCTCATTCAATTGTTACCTTGCCAGATGAGTGTGGCTAAACTTTCCTCTGCAAAGGTAGTATGACAGACTTCATGCATTCAAAGATATGACAAGTACGATGAATAAATTAGTACAAAGGATGATAGTATTGTATGAAAAAACAGTATTTCTTACCTTAGTTATGCAGTAAACGGAAGTCCCATTTAGGCAAGGCAGTGAGTAAAAGTTATTTTAAAAGTTTGAATTTTGTTTTTACCACATACTTATGAAATGCATAAAATGTTTTATATATTTTTAAAAGATTAACAATAAAAAAAATATGTACAACAAGTAAGTTCTGATCAGCCATCACATTTACAATTGCAGCAATATATCTGACGCTATTAAATTACTCTTCAAATAACAGATCATTTTTAACCCTAGTCATTAAAAGACCAAAGAGAATACATTTAACTCGATATACCCAGTGTTAAATAGTCAGTTTTGGACGATAGATGTTACTAAGCATCTAGAAAAACATGATATGAAAGGCATTCAGATTACAATTATGGAAATAATGAATGGGAAATCTGGAATTCTAATGGCCAGCCAGATGAGAGGAAGGTTCATCTGAAACAGAGCAGCTGGTGTGTATTTGTACATATTTGGGAGTATATGACCAAGTCATAAAAAGATAACAGACATAACATATTTTTATTGCTAAAGTATGCACATCCTACATCAACTCTCTCTTATGCAATAAAATATTTGAAGCTGTGTCACAGTTTTACACAAGCAATGGAAGCAATTACTTTAAATAAGGGTGTGTTATAGAGCATCTGTTACTAATAAAATTGCAATAATAAGAAAACATTGTGTACCTTTACAGCACAAGTGTTCCTTATTTTAGTTAATTTTCAGTCGTATATTTTAGTGTAATTGTTAGGTGTTCTGTAAAGCAAATAAATATGGGAAAACTATTTTTTGATAACTCAGCCATTCCCCTGTTCATGCCTTAGTTTCTCCACACACCCCAAACCTTTACAATTTCTAGAATTACCGGATGGATCAACTAGAAATTAATAAATGTGTCAATACTGTTTTATGCACACCACACACACACAAACACACACACACACAAACACACACACAAACACACACACACAGAGCCCTGGAGGGGCCACATACAGTGTATGGAATATTATTTAGCACTGCACAACACATGGAGAATGTAATCATTATGACACTTTTAAGAATATGTAACCAGAAGCGGATGTGTAGAGTGTGACCTGGTAATCTTCAGAGAATGCAGACCAATTATTGAGATGTTACTAAAAATAAGTATGAATTAACACCCTGTCTTGGCTTAGAAGTTTCTGTATTCCTTAGCTATCTTATGTTAGCCTTTGATGTACGAATACGTACTTAATTGACACAGCTTATCACTATTTTGAAGGCCCAGAATATTGCGTTCTGTGGCATCTCAGGACCAGCTAAAACCGCCAAAACTTGTTACTTTTTATCAGGGAAACTTAAGTTTTTCTTTCCCTCTGTAGTTCTGGGCTCTTCACCAAAGCTAAAGTAACAATATTGCTAATAATATAAAATAATAAATAATTGGCAGACTTATCACACAGGTGAGAGGAATATCAGAGCCCAGGAAAAGGAAGCACAATAACAGTAAATGATCCAGAAAAATTATGCTTCGAAAATCCCTATGACGAATATCCTGATAAGGGATAAGAAAAGTGTAAAAATCAGTCTAACTGACAATGGGACACACTCCTGCAGGAAGTCCTTGGTTGTAACTTAGCTGTTGCAACTCAAGCTGAAAATCGATATAAACGGCTCCTGACTTCCTCCTTGACAGGGAAATAAAAAAAACAACATGAGTACATACTTAAGTTTAACGTGTCCAGAGAATAGTAAATCAAGCTCATAAAATCCCTAAAATCTGCGAGCAATGAATCTATGTGGAGGAGAACCTCGATCGCTTCTGTAATTTTACAGCCCGTGTCCGGTTTGTTATCTCTTTGTTAACCGGAGGGCTAAGGAATGGGCAACCGCTCTCTGGTTAGAGGACAGCCCCCTTCTTGATTCAGCTTGGGATTTCCAACACGCCTTCGGTGAGGTCTTTGATCATCCCACCGTGGGAAGGAGTCTAGGGGACAGGCTGTGCCATTTGCGTCAGGGGAATAAAACCGTTGCTGAGTTCTCCCTGGAACTCCGGACAATCGCTGCCAGATTAAAATGGCCAGACGACTGTCTCCAGTGCTGTACCGAAGATGGTTAATCCACGAGCTGCGAGACAGGCTGGCCTCAAGAGGAATATGTTCGCCTGTCCATCACCCTGGACAACACAGTTAGGGATTGCCGTCGACACCGACTCCGGGCTGACCCAAAAGGTGCATCCTCCGCGGTCACCGAGAGATCGGAGCCCATGCAACAGGGAAGGGCTCCACTGACTACGGCGGATCAACGATTGTGCCTGTGCTGCGGACCCCAGCACACAATCCAGAACTACCACTCTCGTACGATTTGTCGCTGAGGTGATGTCCAGGTAGGAGTTTCGGCTTTACTAAACATCATTCAAACGCAAGTAACTGTGCCTCTTATCCTGTCCCGTGGGGGTGAGAGAGCAGCCATCCATGCACTTCTAGATTCAGGGGCAGCTAGCACTTTCATTGATCAGACAATTAAAATTGGAATTAGAGCCGTTACCCTGCCCACTCCGCGTGCGGGGAGTTGATGGGCGCCCATTGGAAAGAGGCAACATTACTCACCGTATGCCATACGGATTAGCTAATAGTCTGTCCATCTTTCAGGCCTTTATGAATGAGGTTTTGCAGGGTATGATCAATCCCTTTGTCATCGTATACATATATGATATTCTGATATACTTGCCTTCACGAGATAAACACATAGTACATATTTGACAAGTCCTGCAGAGACTTCGACTTAATAAATTGTTCGCCAAAGCCAAAAAATGTGAATTTCACTGCACGTCTCTCAAGTTCCTAGGATATAGGATTCAGCCAGGGAAGGTTGCCATGGATGAAGAAAAGATCTGTGCAGTTCGGGAGTGGCCCCTCCTTGGATGGTAAGGGAGATGCAACGATTTTCAGGCTTCGCCAATTTCTTTTTTTTTTTTTTTTTTTTTTTTGACATAGAAAGTTTTTATTTCTTTTAAAGCATGTTCATCAGAGAAGCAAAAATGGTTCACCTACCATGAAACTGCAGTAAATGAATGGACTTTGACTAAAAACGTTAATCAACAAAACCCTAAATGAGGTGGTGACACTAAGATCAATTGTTTTCTGACAGTCCTCCCAGTGTTTTCCATTATGATTAAGTCCCTTTTTTTAAAAAAATGTACACCGCGCTGCAGCAATATTAAGAACAAAAAAAGCAACAAAATCTAAATTTTAGATATGTGGATTATCCTGAAGTGCTGTGAAATCTGATAGGACCTTCCAAGCCAGAGCTTCCACAAACAGTCTCGCATGAACTGCTTGGATGTTCACACTGGGGCAGCTCTCACCTTCGTGTCTGCCACCTTGGGCGTGTGAATGCGAGGCCTCCCACCCCGAGGGTCACCAACTGGGCCCCCTGCTTCCTGGGGACAGCTGAACCGACACAGGTCAACCCTAGGCTGCCTTGACCAATCAGAGGGTGTTGATGAGTGTTTTGTTTGTTTATTTGTCTGTTTTTTGTTATTGCTGTCATTACACTTACTCTGTCAAGCACCATCCATTGTATTAGCTAAATTATAAACAGAAAGTTGTATATTTATTTATATACTGTGTATATAAATGTGTCCTACACTGTACACCATTATAGTGAATAATTTTCTGTCAGTTGCTAATACTTCATAATGTTAATGATGTTAATAGTGCTTTGAGTTTATTTTATCGATCTTTGCTGGAACCCTTGAGTTGCTAGCATGGGAGAGCAGGTGAGGGAGAATGGAACATTCTGAGGGGGACCAACCACTTTGTAGTGGCGCCTTATCAGGTTAGCTGGCCTGATCCTCCAATCTCTTCCACCTACAGTACACTTCCATGCACTAGTTTCTGTTCCAGACAGTAGGTTTAAGAAACACCCACATGTCCACACCGCCTTCGAAGGCATTGAATAAACAATAAGGCCCATCATGTCATGTGACTTAACTTCACAGTCAGAGGGAAATTACTTTCTTGAGGTTAGATATAAGTATCCTTACTTGCATGAAGTTGATTGGGAATGACGTCACACACAAGTCAACCACGTTCCTGTACAGCAAGTCAGAAAGCCATTTAGCAATACCAGAAATATTTTGAAAAAGCAAGATTTCATGCTTAGCTGGATAATTTGTCAGATTTAATCTGCCCGAGTTTTGAATAGCCTTTATCTTATTTCACTGACATTTAGCACCACAGTATGTCCTGTTTCCTCATTGTACACACTTCATCATTATACTGTCATTTTCATTTCACCCTTTTTATTTTTCAAAGGATTCCTGTCGGCTTTTTCATCTGATGCTTGAAGAATCTTAATTCCAGGGCATGTCTCATTTCTCGTCTTTTTCAACCTCCTCATTAGACCAAGCTTTGCATTCCATGGGAATTTTTATGCCGAGATGAACATAAAATGCAGCACTGTGCAGAGAGTGGGTCGCATGGGTTCAGACTCTGCTGAACAGCCTCACTCTGCAAAGTCTGCACCTGACGGGCGCTTAGAAGCTGAAGCCTATCTGGGAACGAACGACCTGACGCGCATCGTCTCAATATGCTGAAGACTTTCAGGCAACAAAGACACAGGATTCCAGACAGATCTCACACTCTCACCCTTTCTTATTCCCAGTGATGCGTAGCAGTAGCAGCCAGTAACAGAAGTGAAGTTAAAAGGTTCTGCTGGTAAAAATAACTTGCTGGTTTTGGAATAGAGATGCATTCTGTATTGAACCAGAAGTAAAAATGAGTCACGATTCAGGCATATGGCTAGACGAGCAGACACACAGGATGACACATGGCTACCAAGGCCTCTGCACAGACACTCCTCTGTAGTGCCCTCAGAAGCGTGTCCTCACCACCAGTGGAGGTGAAGAGCAGAACCGGAAGTGCTATTTTTTCTTCAGTTATAGTGTCGAGTCCCAGATATCACAACATGGGTGTGATATCCTTATCATGGCCTTATCAGGATCTTAACAACCGTCACAGCAGGCCTTTGGATCTAGGTGAAAAATACAACCTAAGCTACAGATCTGCAGCACCTGGCTAGTGGTGGTGTTACTATTTAATTCATCGTACTTATGGAGCTTTTTCACTGGCATGCAGGAACCAAGCCGTACCTGATTCATAACACGTAGAGAGACTACTCACAACACGGTTACAGCTTGCTTCGGTTCTCCACTGCAGATGGGTCAGTTGAGTAAAGTTCGTTGCCAGGTTTGGAGAACAGAAGTGACGTAAAACCAAAGAGATGCTTTTTGACTGTTCACATGGTGTGCATTTACTCTGCGCTAATTTCTGCTAGCACATCTTTGAGAATCGCCCTGTTATGTTAGCATCAAATGCTAGAGGAATTAGCATTAGCTTGCATAAATTTGCATTACAAATCCATACTGTTCTGCCTTTCTCGATTAATTTTAAGTATAAAGTTGGACATTTTCAAGTCCTGAGTTTTCATGAATGCATTAATAAATATTCAGTGCTACTAATAATGATTAATATAATGAATATGCTCTTTTTGTTCCAGATGGTCCATGTATATTGGCGTAGAACACTGCTATCTCATAGCGTATCGACCAATCAAATGGCAATGATGCAACCAGCTTAGTAAGCAGGGTCATGTCAGTGCTGGTATGGTTTGGGTACGGCTCTGATAATTACAATGGAAAATCGCCATTATTCTCATTTCACATTTATACTTTCTGGTGGCTAAAAGTAGATAGACCTGGTAGTATTTTAATATCAAGTAACTAATAAGGAACAGTCTTTGCCTTTAGGACAGATTTTTTCTGTTGTTTCTTCTTATTTGGTGTTGTGCTTTTAAAATGATCTTTGTGCATTGGCCTTGTAACAAGCATGTTCTGAACGTACAGTTCATACACACATGATACACACATCATACACAGAGTTCTCCATTCAGTTCTCTGCTTATTGTTGAACTATCTGGTTAAATTTCCCCTGGGACCAATCAATTTTATCTGATGTAAATGTAATCTAAATATCCAACTATCGCTGTCAGTGAAGTTTAATCTGCAACTAGTTTTCCTCTTTGTCAGAACAAGTCTGCCCTACTTGGCTATGATTTTTAACATTGTAAGTAATTTAGCAGTTTGTGGGACTAACGCACCTGCAATTTGAGGAGCGGTGATTTGGAATATGATAATTAGATCAAGTTGTTTTGAAAACTCATATATCAATTGATAGCAAGATGCCTTTTACAGGTGACACATGACTGATTGGTATTCAGCCTAATATGGCCATAGTCCCATTTGTAATTATGATTTAGGTGTTTCAAAAGTAAAGTCTTTTGTCATGTGTTGTTTCCATTATTTTCTCCACCTCGCATACATATTTTAGACAAAATGTTGCTGTAGTTCAGTTCTGGGAAACACATGTATAACCATATTTTACTGCTGAGAAATAAAGCATCTTTTTGGCAGATTGGCTCTGGAGGCACATTGGAATCTTTGGTCAACAGCGTAGATAATTTATAATCCCTAATCCTTTTAGCAGTTGACATAATTCAGGTGTTTCATCTGAAGAAAGGGAAACTGGAATGTGGAATAGAATGTGCTACCTTGGATCAGACCTCACATAGCATTTCAATTTTTAGCTTCAAAAGAGAAGCAATTATTTTAAAGAAGTAAAACTGTCTGAAGCTGAATAAACTCAAATACTCCCTTTGCATTATTCTTTGGTAGGCAGCACTTAATGTAAGAGAAGTGTGTACTGTTGTCTGTCCAAAAGGCAAATTCCTTTAGCTACCAAACAAACCTCTGAACCCCAACCACACATCTTGCCCCAAATACCCTCTCAGCTGCAAGATATAACATTTTCCCAGTATGGCCAGTCCCTTCAAAAGTCCCACTCTTCCTATCTCCTTTAGAATTCAAATGACTAAATCCTAGTGGCAAATTCCCAGAACCGCTTATGGATATGAACCAGAGCGATTGAGATTGGGCTATTCACCTGTCAATCAATCCTGTTTAAAACTATAAAGGTGGGAAAGGCTGGGAAGAAAAAACTAATACATCCTTCCTCCAGACCTTCATAAATGACCTATTTGTCAAACGAAAATGTTGTTATAGCCTGAGGAAACTCATCTGGGTGAATTGGGCTGCTTTGCTGGCTCCTCTCGTGCATCTGGCGTGACACACACATTTTCAGACATTCGTACTCATGTAAGAAATGTTACAGGAAATCTGTATTATTCTATTGCAAACCTAAAATTAGTTACGTCAAAACCGTTGGGGTAGTCTGCAAATCCTACAGACTATTTACGAAAAAAAGCTGCTACATATAGCTTAATTAACTTAGTTAGTCTGTCTGTCTGTTTGCTTTTCTGTCTGTGTATTTGTCTCTATGCTTGTCTGTCTGTCTGTGCGTGTGCAGAGTGTCTGTCTGTTTATCTGTGTGTGTGCTTGTCTGTCTGTCTGGTCTGTATACTTGTCTGTCTGTATGCTTGTCTGTCTGTCTGTCTGTCTGTATGCTTGTCTGTCTGTGCGTGCGTGTGCAGACTGTCTCAAGCTGAAAATTTCCTGCCAGCCAGCTGACCAAAGTTGCGAACACTGGTTCTGATACTGTTGGACCTTCTGCTACTTATACAACTGTAGGATAAGGCTGGAAAGAAGTGAAACCTAGTTAGAAATGCACAACTTGTGTTCCTCTCGATTGTATAATAATTAACTTCATGAGCCTTTATAGCAAGTGGCCAGCAATGGATTCCTCAGAGATGAGTCACCAGTGCTCCTTTGTTAGTTCTTTGATGTACTTAAGTCCTGGTTTTAAATTGAGCGAATCAATTTCCAAGGTAGTTTATGTTAAGCACAATCTTTCTTGGACAGTAAACACTACTAAGGGTCAAGTTTTAAATCTTCGATTGATGCCCATACGTCCCTGCTCCACTCAGAGGGCTCGGAAGGAAAGTACAGTCATTCGTTTTTCTGGACTGTGATCCAGTGATCTCTGCCAATGATGCCCCTGCACTGTGCGTAGGTCACCACATGGTCAGGTACCCAGGTTCACGTGTTGGGATTTGATTGGATGAGACACTAAATTTCTGATGCCCTGTGTGTTTTGGGGGAAAAAAATAACTGTATGAGTTCAAGATTTGACAGTTGGTTGTTACAGGCACAGCAAACGGTCAGCTGCGCTACGCAATGAAAGTCTTACTCTACTTGTTCTTCGGCCAGCATGAAACATAAATGAAATAATGACTATTATTCTGTCTATTAGCATTTTCCACTTTGCAAACAGCACAACGGTCAATGGTGGCCGGCTGTCTAAATCTACATTCTGTATTTTGCCAAATATACATCATTTAGCAACGTGACATAATGCTAGGAGCCAAAATGTAGTTCTTTTTTTTCGGGGGGGGGCTTGGGGGGGGTTAGCAGTTTCAGTTCTCCACCATGTGCAAAATACCACGTAGTGCGAGCTCTTGGTTCCCAAATGTGGCTGCGGTTTGTCCCATCAGTATATTGGTCACTAGGCGACGGTGCAGCTAAGGACACTGCATGGCACGTATACTGGGCGGAGCCAGCATGATGTGCTTTCAGCTGGCTGTCAGAGCAACATGATTAGGGGTCAGCGGTCACATGACTGAGCAGTGGATAAACAATTGGCTCCAAGCAAAACTGAATGATCTGCTGTTTTTAAATCTTTGGGGAGAGAGAGAGACAGAGAGAGAGAGCAACAGCCTCAATGTGCATAAGGCTTAACAATCCAGTAAAGGGCTATTTCACTGGGTGACAGAGACTAATCCCTTCATAAGAGAAACCATATTCTGGGAATTGGTGCTGAAGAGGGTTTAGGGATGGGAAATGACTTGGGTTGCCTATTCAGTGTTATACACACAAGCAGCTAATTTGGAGCAGCTCTCTACAAAAATAATGACAGTTTTGCAAGAAGGTTTCTGTGGTTTAAACTGACAGTCTGAAAAAATAACAGTTCCCTGACAAAGGAAGCCATTACAAACATTTGTCATGTAACGTATTCATCAATATTCATTGATATTAGTGTGTCTTTAAAGATCTGTTTTTTTGCCATATGTCAGAAGAAAGAGCTCCGGCGCTAATTCGGATCTTGCTGTGAATCATGCCGTTTAATTCTGATTGTATAACGTGCATTTATTACATGGGTACCTCAGTTAGCAGAGTTTTCAAGTCATTCCTGCCTAACAGTGATCACCAGTTAACACAATGAGTGCAGTAGTTAAATACGGGCTTCTCTGGCTTTTTGAAAGTACACTATATTGATCTGATGCAATTGAGCAAAGGTATTGAAAATGTTTCATTGATCATTTAAATTCTGACCAAATACAATGATAGCTCGTCAGAAACAGGTCACTAATGGATGAAACCATGTACAGGCTACAGGGAACTAAAATACGCTGGAATATTCCTATGACAAACCGTAGCGTCCACTGGATGCAATTAACCAGTAATTATGTGATAGTTTTGTTGTGCTACGTTCACACTACACAATTTTAGCACTAATTTTCTGCTACCCAACTGTTTTTTTTTTTTAAATCACCGGGAAAACCCCCAAATCAGAGGCAAATCGGTGTTTAATTAGCGCTGGCAAAACGGCGCTCGATCGCTGTGCTTGAACTGTTGAAAGACGGGGCCCCATAGGGTCACCGAAGCATCGCAGGGGTGTCACAGACACCCGTAAGATAACTAGCAGGCTAAATATCTGGACCTGTCAGTGACTCCAAATCCTGTAGTGTTAAAAGTGTTGTGACTAGTAATGAGTGCAGTGATGAGCTACAGCCAGTCAGAGCATAAGACATGAGCTGAGGTGAAAACTGACAGAGGAGTTTAAAAAAGGTGTATATAGTGATGGGAAGTTCGGTTCAATTTACAGAAGTCATTCTACCAAACTGTTCATTTAAGAAATTGAACGTTCGATTCAAATAGTCAGTTTTAGCGGCACTGCATGCTGCTGCACTTTGTTCAATTACTTTTATTGAAAATGCTTGTTTAGTAAAATCTTATTTTTATTGAAATATTGGTCAACTCCAAGTCTTGTGAAGGTACATCCATCACTTCCTGTCTAATTAAAATGAAAATGGCATAAGCAGGCTTTAGCGTTTTAAATATAAATGAACAGTCAGCCTCCAAGCCTGATAAAATCTGAAGTACATTTTTGTTTCCCAGAACTTTCACAATAGGATAAAATACACTAAAGCCACAACGTTCAGAAAACAAACAGTTTGCAAAGGTATTGGAATGGGCACATTTACTAACAGGAACGCTTAGCTCTCGAGTAGACTTTCGGCACAATAAGAATCTGGTCACTCTCTTAGTTATGGGTTGTGCAGTACGTAAACCACAACCACTTCAAGATTAATAATAATAATAATAATTTATTACATTTATATAGCGCTTTTCAAGGCACTCAAAGCGCTTTACATACAAGGGGGGATCTCCTCAACCACCACCAGTGTGCAGCATCCACCTGGATGATGCGACGGCAGCCATAGTGCGCCAGAACG
>JABFDZ020000109.1:15494628-15507398 GCA_019775955.2 Pollimyrus isidori | reverse complement strand
GAGAGAGAGAGAGAGAGAGAGAGAGAGAGAGAGAGAGAGAGAGAGAGAGAGAGAGAGAGAGAGAGAGAGAGAGAACAAGAACCTTTTACTTTTTGGGGGACATGTCTTTCCATCCCACAATGCAGTTGTCTTGTGTGGTTACTTATGGTTAAGGTTAGGTTAGGGTTTGGTAGGAGTAAAGGTTATCTTTGTTGGGATTAGGCTTTTGCTGATATAAATCAATGGAGAGTCCCCATAAAGGTGTGTGTTAGTGGGGGGGGTTGCGCTCGCTCGCTCACACACACACACACACACACGCTCGTGTGGAGTATCTTGCTCCAATTACCACCTTGCTGAAGTGTTGAAATACAAGCCGGAGCAAAACGTACCCCAGTGTCATTGGTTGTGTCAAGGTCACGCAAAGAGCTACCTCTCCTTTCCTGACCAGCTTCACCAAGGCTTGCTGGGGGGAGGCCAGCCCTGTTTCTGGACCGTTTGGTATGGGGGGATATTGGCCCGCCTGCATGGCTTTAGTCTTACCATTACCGTGTGTATGACTATAGGACTTAGACGGAGTGTTTGGGGCTGTCTGCTGGCTGCCCTCTGTTTTCTTTTTCTTCTGACCTTTAGATGACTGTGCATTTGGAGTTGTGTGTGGTGCACAGCCGGACATAGCTGTAATGGTGAGAAGGATTATAGACGAAAGAGTTCTGTAGCCTCAACTGGAAGCCCCCTTGCTCCACTGATCACTCCATGGGAAAATGACATGTGAATTTACGGAAGAGAAGTCTCTATTGCTGGTATGAGCAAAGGTGCAGCAGGTGTGTAACTGTTTGAATTGCTGTCATTTTTGATCTCTAGGCATTCTGGCAGATGTTCTTTTCTGCATTTTTAGAATTAGTTGTGTTTATAAATTTGTTTATAGATTATCAAAAAACAGTCAGTAATTTTTGTGATACTGTAGATCTCATTAAACAATACTGTTTTAATAAGCACAGTTTTTTTTTTTTTTTGTTGCTTGGCAGCGTAAAATAAGTTGGTATATTCTTGGGAATTGAAACAGCCGTGTAGTATACAATATATTGCAGCATTAGGAGATAATCGGTTCTCTCATGCCTCTGTGTTAAAAAGCCTTTCCACATACTTAGGAAGTCTTTGAGGCAGCGGAAGTCTCAGACATCTCACTGTTTTGTTGAGCCTATGTTTCCATATTGCGTAATTGAATAGCTCCTTGCCTACTTTTTGTAATGGTCATATTTGAAATCACTTGGTGATATGTTTTTGGCATTGTGAATCAAGGCAACATAAAAATTAAGATGTCACGTATGTGGCCTAAATCTCAGTTTATGTAGTTCAAACGCGGTGTGTGCGTGTGTGTGACATGGTATCCCTTGTCATTCCATCTCTTTATGCCAGATTGTTCCCTCCATCTGTCAATCGCACAGGTATCCATAGGGGTAACTTTGATACCCCTCTTCATATAAGGTTGTGTAGCACTTTACGTGATGAACAAAGAAAGTAGCAGGTGTGCTTTCAGAGCTCTTCGGGAGGTCACTGTCCTGTGGTGCCTCGGTCTGCACCCTGAGCTGCTCCGTCTCTTTCCTAGACATGTTCTTTGACTGGAAGCAGAACGCCAACGAGGTGATCGTGAAGCTGCGCTCGGGTGATGGCATCGCGAGGGCGGAGGACGTCAGCGCAGATTTCTCAGATACCGCCTGTCAAATTAATTTCCCAGGTAATCCCACCCTGTCTTACTCAGATTGGTTCAGTGTTTACACCTTAATGAGCAAAACGGTAGGATATTCTCATGCCCTTTACGTTTGTTTATAAGAAAATTAGTGATGAGCCGTGAGTAGCAGTGGGTAATTGGAATGCCCACAGGGCTTAAACCTGTCAGACCTTGGCCCCCATTCTTAAGCTCAAATCGTCTGTCCTGAGGATTTACGGTCCCATGGGCCGGTTGTCTTGCTGCAGATGGGCGTCAGTGGAGCTGCCACCTGCATGCAGAGATTGAGAGTTCCTGCAGCAAGGTACAGTACAAGGAGAAGGGCAGTTACCTGCAGCTGGTCATGCAGAAGAAGATCCCCTTTAACTCTTGGCCTTCGCTCACGGTAAGGTGCTCTGCGTGCCCCCATACGCCATCTCATGGGTCGGAACTCACTTACAGTTAATTACTGCCTGACCTAAAGGTGAACCTACTTTTGCATGTTCGCCCCTTTTTAGCGAAACAAAAAGGACGACGAGGCCATGAAAATCAAGTTGGGCAACAGTAAAGGGCAGGAGTTGAGGAAGCCCATGCCAGTGGAGGAGGTTGCCCAGTTGGACAAAGGCCCTGCGCAGCCATCTGCGGTACCCGAGCCCAAAAGGGGCAAGTTGGACCGCAACCTGAAACGCGCCAAGAACAAGCCATCTGAGAAATCCGAACCCGGGATGAAGGGCACCGGGTTGACCGCCTCCTTGGGCAAGGTGGACACCCCCATTGAACCCAGTGCCAAGCGGACAAGCCGGGCCACCAGGAGCTCCAAGGACACTGGGCTTGGTCTCCCTAAGGAGGCCACGACAAAGACCTCAGCCGGTACCAGTCCCGACATCCTGCCGGACCCAGGTACTCCTCAGGGCCATGACCGCCGGCCAAGCAAGCCAAGCGGAGACCAGAGGGGTCTGTCGCCACCGTTGGTAGTACTGGAGACCCAAAAGCCAGGCAACAAAACTCAGGTGAGTGAGCCTACAACTTGAAGCCTGTTTCTACTGTTTTTGACTGATTTTGCAGGTGAATGAGCTTTTGGATCCTCCTCCTTGCATTTGGTTTTCTTACCATTACACCGTTTGGTTCCTTTGCTCTCTACAAAGGTCACTTTCCCTCAGTCAAATGTTTTTTTTCAAGGTTCTGTTGATGTTTTCCAGGTGGCAGTTGTGGAGGAGCCAGGCAGGCCGGTCCCCCTCACACAGGCTAGCCCAGGGGTCTCAGATCATAATGAAGCAAACCTTCCAACCTCTGTGGAGAACGGCCACCAGAGGGAGCCCTCTCAAGGGATGCTAAAGCCAAGCACACATGGGGAGCAACCCCCAGACCCTGTACCCACAGAGGTAGAGATGACTTCATCGTCCGACGGTCTTGAAGCGGGGATGCCTGTGGCAGCACCGCCTGAGGTGACCACCTACAGGAAGGACAAGGATTCCTGTCGGGCAGACATGGAGGAGAAGACAGACGTGTCCAAAGAAGAATCCCTGGACAGGGAGCAAGATTTTGGTCAGTCTACAGAGACCTTTTTTGCCAAAATACTACAGGGTGGGTGATTGAACTGAGAGTAGAACGCTGTGACCAGTCACCTTGTCAGTCAAGCAGAATGCTGTAATTAACACTGCTTCTGCGTCATACAGATGGGTGCAAGGATTTACTTTGTGCCAGACTGTGAGCATGAACTTTGAAGGATGCAATCAGAACAGCCTTGCATATTAACAGTCTTATTTAATCTTCCATTCCATAATTGCAGATGTGGTAAATGGTTTTAAGGAATGACAGTTTTGCTCTTGAAGGCTGTTGTAAACCATCTAATATTTCTTACAGCCTGAAGATGTCAGGGTTGTGGATAACCCCTGTCATAGTGTGTTGCTCTGGAGGCATTTCTAAAGCCCCCCTGTTTTTCCTATAGCTCCAGAACCCATGGTGAACTTGACATTCGTGAAGAGTGATTCCTACGAGAAGGGGAACGACCTTATGGTAGTGAATGTGTACTTGAAGGCCATTTGCAGAGAGACTGCCAAGGTGCTATTCCGAGAGCAGGACTTCACGCTCATCTTCCAGACCAGGTGGCAGCTCTCTTCCTTCTCTGGCTCCTCCAGTTGATCCCTGAATCATTGGGGGTAAATTGGTCTCTAGACATTCCATGCAGGGTGTTTAACTCATCTTTTGAAATGTTTTTTTATTTGACAGTGATGCAAACTTTTTGCGCCTTCACTCGGACTGTGGACCAAACACTGTCTTTAAGTGGCAGGTTAAACTCAGGAACCTCATCGACCCTGACCAGTGTACCTATGCCTTCACGCCGCTGCGCATCGACATCACACTGAAGAAGAGGCACAGCCAGCGCTGGGGGGGCCTAGAGGCCCCAGCTCCACAAGGTCTGCCGCCTGGCTTCTGCTCGGTCCCCTGCTGTTCGTACAACAGTCTTCTTTAGCATCTAACCACAAGCTCTTTCCTCCCCTGTTTAAGGTGCAGTGGGTGGCGCCAAGGTCGCTGTGCCCTCCGGGCCCGCTTCTCTCGATAAGAGCCAGCCTGGGGGCAGCCAGCACCCCCTCCCCGCCAAGGAAGAACCCCGGGCCGTGGAGAATGACAAGCCCGTCCGTCCTGAGGATGGTGGACTGGATGCCGTGGCCACTCGCACGGTCGTCGAGCATGTCCCCATCAAGCAGGAGCCCCTAGTGGCCACGGTGAGTGGGGAGACATCTTGTCCTCCGGAGACGGGTAAGGCTGCTTGCGCCGGCTCCTGGAATTACAGCAGACAGCTGGGATCGCCACAAATAACCATGGAGGCATGTCAGCCGCACGGCGTCTAATTGCTAATTTTAAACCAAGAGAAGTCCTGGGTGCTAAAATGGAGAATTTGGGGAGTTTGTCATGGCGTGGTGGGAAAACCGTGACTTCTTCCCGCAGCCCAAGCCGATGTGTATGGTGCCGCCCATGACGCACGCACCGCCCATGAACAGCGAGCGTGCGGAGGAGGAGGAGGAGAAGAAGGTGTGCCTGCCTGGATTCACTGGCCTGGTCAACCTTGGCAATACCTGCTTCATGAACAGCGTCATCCAGTCGCTGTCCAACACACGGGAGCTGCGGGACTACTTCCACGGTGAGGCAGGCTTTGTGAGGCAGGCTTTGTTAGGCAGGCTTTCTGAGGCAGGCTTTGTGACTCATTATGCAGCGTTGTCTTCTTGGATGGGGCTTACGCTGAGTAACCGTGGTTTCCCTCAATCTTCGGTGGTACCATGGTTCCTTTTTAAATTGAGAGTTTAATTTCTCTTGGTTTATGGATGAGGGTTGCTCGTGTGAACTTGTCTTCCTCCATTTTTGTCATCCGCGGCTCAGATCGCGCCTTCGAAGCCGAGATCAACTGCAGTAACCCGCTGGGTACGGGCGGCCGCCTGGCCATCGGCTTTGCCGTACTCTTGCGAGCCCTGTGGAAGGGCACCCACCATGCCTTCCAGCCTTCCAAGCTCAAGGTCAGCCCCCCGCCTTCCACTCAGCTCCTGCCCCGCCCCACCACAATACCACCTCAGTCAAACATCACACATTGTGACGTGCTTTCTCCACATTCTCAGGGATCCCCCTGATGCTTTTATCTGCTGTGACTTAACTAGCCCAGGCTTTCAGTACCGTTCGGTCCTGCTCTGTTTCACCTGCACTTGTAATCAATTGGCTTTGATTCAGCATGCTTATGAATCAGACCTTTGAAGTCACACTAGAGAACGTTCATTAGGCCGCTGATTGACTGAAATCATTAAAATGGTTTTTAGTGTCAAAGTACAAAACCATTACTCACTTGTGATTTGATTGTGAACACCTGGTTTGTCGACACCTGAGGTGTTCTGAGTCCATCTGGAATGAAAAGAGGATATTTTTACAGGAAACTATATTCTGAGAGCTAGAGTAAACATGTAGCAGTGTATGTGTGTGTGTGTGTGCACTCGCTTGGTGCCTACTGTGCTTTTAGGAAGCCATATAGCCATTAGTGGAGACACCAGAGATATCACTGTGCTTATCTGAGGTGCTACAGATTTGTTTGCTACCATTCAGCCTTTCATTCTCTGAGACGGTGAGACATTCCTCCTCTGGCCGTTGCCTTTGGCGTCCTAATGCCAGTGCCGATCGGCATTTTCTCATGCCCTCAGGCCATCGTGGCCAGCAAGGCCAGCCAGTTCACTGGCTACGCCCAGCATGACGCTCAGGAGTTCATGGCCTTCCTGCTGGACGGCCTTCATGAGGACCTGAACCGCATCCAGAACAAGCCTTACACCGAGACCGTGGACTCAGATGGGCGGCAGGACGAGGTGCGATGGCCGGGGTGGGCTCGTGCCAGGGAAGCGGGCATGATGGTAGCCCCGCCTAAGGGCATGAGACGAACAGTGGCATGTCCTGTACGTGATCCTGGGCTCCTTGCTTTCTGTCCCAACACGCAGGTTGTGGCTGAGGAGGCCTGGCAGAGGCACAAGCTGAGGAACGACTCCTTCATTGTGGACCTTTTCCAAGGCCAGTACAAGTCCAAGCTGGTCTGTCCCATCTGCTCCAAGGTACATATTACCTGCGGGTTAGAGCAGCTGCTGAAGCCGTTTACCAGCCACACATCATACTGGGCAGCCTCACAAAGTGCGGGTGCATCCCTGGATGGGCGGCCTGTCCGTCACAGGGAGCAGATATTCATTAAATCTTGGAATTTTTCACAACACAAACTCTGATTTGGTTGAAAATTATTTGTTGAGATAAATTATTATTCCTTAAAATGAAGATAAGTGACTTTCACTGGTCAAACTACTTGGCTCCCTTAGTAGTTAAATAATTAGTTTTTTTGCTCTGTGGTCCAAATGATAAAACTCCCTGCTGGAATGAATGCTTTTTAATTAGGTCATACTTCCAAGACTGGACATTCAGTCACTGCGCCCTGTCCAAACAAGCTAATTGGCATCTCTGAAGTGTGTGTGTGTGTGTGTGTGTGTGTGTGTGTGCGTGCGTGCGTGCGTGCGTGCTACCCTTCCCATTGAATGGCATCCTTGTGCCCAGTGCCATTTGTGACCCTTGACTGGGTGAGCAGATGGGAGACTGTTCCATGGATGGATATTGGTTGTCCTTTTGGAACAGCACAGTCTTTATTCTGTCATTTTAAATCTTTCAGGTGTCCATAACATTTGACCCCTTCCTGTACCTGCCAGTCCCCCTACCTCAAAAGCAGAAAATCCTGACAGTCTTTTACTTTGCAAAGGAACCTCACAAGACACCCATCAAGGTAAAACACTCCTTATATGGTTCTCAGGTGGTATTTTGCAAATGTTGCATTAAGCAGATTTTTTTGTATGTGCCAGTTCTAGTAGAGCACTTTTAGCTGCTACATTACATCAGTTCTGTTGCCTCTTCATTTCTAATACCTTCTGTGTTTGTGTGCCAGTTCTTGGTGAGTGTCAGCAAAGAGAATTCCAGCACAGCGGAGGTGTTGGAGTCCATATCCAGAAGTGTGCGGGTCAAGCAGGAGAATCTGCGCTTGGCAGAGGTAGGGTGCTCATCCACCCTGCTTTTATCCTCCTCTTCACTAGCAGGATTTTTGCAGTATATTTGGAAGCTTTAAAGTTTTTGGTGGATTTAGTTAGGATTTTATGTCAGACTAACCTCAGAGATATAATATACATTCATCTAGTACTGTTTGAGTCACATGTTCAGAAGGTCAGCGCCCACTGAGTAAACTCTTAATATACTTTTAGTGACCTTCACAGTGAGATGTTCGACATTGCAAGTTGACCTTTAGAGGGAGGAGATGTTCTGCATTGTGAAGATTTCCTGTTTCCCTGGTTGAATAACAGCTTGTTTGAAGCAAGTTGACATTTCTTATTCTGATTGGAGGATTATTGTCTGGGTTGCAGGTCTGCAAGAATCGTATCAATCGAATCTTCCACCCATCCTTCTCCCTGGATACGGTCTCTCCCTCGGACATGCTCCTGTGCTTTGAGGTGCTTTCGAAAGAGCTGGCCAAGGAGCGGGTCGTTATCCTGCGGGTACAGCAGGTAAACTATACCTCGAGTGCATAATGCCAATTGACTGCTGCACGTGGAACCAGGTCACTGATGACAGACATGGGTTGGTTCATCAAGTGATACTGGGTTGGCTCATCAAGCGATACTGACTTTGCTGTGATTTACCGCACAGAGACCACAGGTCCCTAGCCTTCCCATCAGTAAGTGTGCCGCCTGCCAGAAGCCCCCACAAGGCGAGGATGAGAAGCTGCGGCGTTGCACGCGATGCTACCGTGTGGGCTACTGCAATCAGTAAGTCATCAGCAGTGGGCAGCGCTCAGTGGGGTCTGTGTGCACAGCCAGGATGCCACAAGGGGGCAGTAATGATATGACTACTCGTGTGGTACTTCCGGTTCCCCTTCTAATTGGAGCAGCTGATCTGAGTTCCTTCCACTTTCTGCCTAGAATTTGTCAGAAGAATCACTGGCCTGCGCATAAGACCCTCTGTCGCCCGAATGTGGAGAACGTGGGCCTCCCCTTCTTAGTCAGCATCCCTGAGTCCCGACTGACCTACTCCCGGCTCAGCCAGCTCCTGCAGGGCTACTCCAGGTATGAGGGACTCGCACGAGACTTGGGTGCATTAGGTCACCGACCTAAAGGACGACAACCTTCATCTTGCACCTTCCCCTGCCCAGGTACTCCGTAGACGTGTTCCAGCCTCCGTACCAGTCCGGCCGAGTGTCCCCAGAGGCTGGCCAATACCGCGTGGATCTGCCCTCTGTGGAGTCAGAGGCCTCGGACGGTGTGGTTCAGGAGGTGGACGCCGGGTCTAGCGGCACCAGGAACTCGGAGGATCTGGAGAGCTCCAGCACGACTTCCAGCACAGCCGCTGAGGCACAGCCGGCTGCAGGAAATCTGCACTCCTCCTCCACCTCTTGTTCTCGTACTGTGGACTCAGGTTTCTCAGAGAGCCTGTTGGACTCCCACGATTCCCTGGCAGAGAAGGAGACGTCATGCGAGAAGGCTCTTAAACCAGAAGGTGTGAAATGTCGGGGAGTTGGAGATGTACCACTGGCTTTCACTTCATCGTTTTCTCTTGCTGATCTTGTGGCTCATGGCAGCCTTGTATTAGGCATGATGGATGGATGGTTAATTTCTGATCTCTTCTTGTGATCTTCATGATGTGTATCTGGGTGACTCTGCCCCCAGCTGTGGTGACAGGATACCAGCAACCCAGCCTTGAGTCAACATCTGGTCCCACCTCCCAGTTCTACATCTCCCTTGTGGACGCCTCCAACAAGGAGCACAAGCTGGAGGACAGGGGTGAGTCTGTCACAGCTTTCGCGGGCGGGGGCTTGGCTTGCCAGGCTTAGGGTTAGGTGCCTGGGGATGAGGGAAGGCCCAGTTGCTTTCCTGTGCATGTTTTTTGTTATGGAGTATATTAATATACCCGCTCAGTGTTTCATTGTAATCGTTATTCTTAGAAGGCTGAGTGAGCTAATCAGCTTTCCAGCATTTTGTCTCGTGTTACAATGGTGTTAAGATGACTGGTAGCAAGCAGCCCTCCCTCCCTCCCTCCCCCAGGTGATGCGGCCCTGGATCTTCTAGAGGACTCCACCCTGGAGCTGGTGTGGAAGAACAACGAGCGGCTGAAGGAATACGTGCTGGTGAAGACTAAGGAGCTGGAGTACGTGGAAGACGCCGGGTCGGCCAGCGAGACTGCGCGGGCCGGCCATTTCACCCTAGAGCAGTGCCTGAACCTCTTCACCAGACCGGAGGTGCTCGCCCCGGAGGAGGCATGGTAAGCCGGACCTCTGCCCGCGAAGGAGGCCTGTAATACCACGGTTTAAACTAATGCTGTTTTAGTACTTCGCCATTTTTTAAAAAATGTATTTAATACTATGTACAGTACTGCATTTCATCTTTACTTAAATCTAAATTTGAATTGCTGGGGCTGCAGGTTTCATTTTTATAAATAATATATAAAATGTATGCACGCACACTTTGTCTAGTTGTAGAATTAAATGTAATATTTACTGAACTGCACAATGACATTCTTCGCCATATTTAGAGTCATTCTGTTCTACTGTTTGTAGGTTTCATCAAAGACTCCAATAAAAAATAAGCAGCACACATCCTGCACCTGTGGACAGCAGCTCATAGATAGGCTTAGACGCTATGAAGCTGTAACATAAGATGTTTTCTTCATCATCATGATCATCAGCCCTTGATTTCTCATTGTATTAATTGGCACGGTTTCTGGTTATGGTGCCCCTGTTACCTCTGCCACGCCTGGTGCCATATCATGGTTGCCAAGGTGACCCAGTCTCACCATGCGCCCCTTTCCCCATTCAGGTACTGTCCCAAGTGCCAGCAACACAGGGAGGCCTCCAAACAGCTGATGCTGTGGCGTTTACCCAACGTGCTCATCATCCAGCTCAAGCGCTTCTCCTTCCGCAGCTTCATCTGGAGGGACAAAATCAATGACATGGTGGACTTTCCTGTCAGGTACTGCTGCCCCCTAGGGACAGTGCATCAAGTCGCATATTAAATCGCTTATTTTTTTTTTAATGGACACCATTATATTTGATTTCTGCTTGATTTCAGGAACTTGGACCTCAGCAAATTCTGCATCGGGCAGAAGGATGACAGGCAGCACCCACCCATTTATGACTTGTATGCTGTCATCAATCATTACGGCGGCATGATTGGGGGGCATTATACTGCCTACGCCCGGCTACCCAGCGACAAGAACAGTCAGCGCAGTGATGTGGGTGAGTGTCTCTGTCTCTTTCTGTGTGTGTGTATCTGTCAAAATTAGCGCTACCATTTTTCCCATAGAAATGAATGAGCGGTCCCCATAAAGATATGTTTACCCGACATTTGCATGTGTGCAGTGGAACGCTCCTCTGGAGTCGCTCCTCTGGAGTCGCTCCTCTGGAGTCGCTCCTCTGGAGTCGCTCCTCTGGAGTCGCTCCTCTGGAGTTGATGTGTGCTGACATCCACAGCATCTTTCATGGCTCCTCTTACCCCTCCAAGGTTGGCGGCTCTTTGATGACAGCACCGTCACCACGGTGGAGGAGAGCCAGGTGGTGACACGCTACGCTTATGTGCTCTTCTACCGCCGGCGGAACTCTCCTGTGGAGCGGCCCGCGCGCCTGGCCAGCCCCCGAGGGGCGGAGTTGCCCATAGCCACGGGAGCAGCGGCCAGCCAGGTCAGTGTGCCGTACCCTGTCCGCCTGCACTAGTATCCACCTGCTGTCCACAGGGCTGTGCATGGATGTGGATGCAAGCACACTATGTCTTTGTTTCTTTATTAGAGGATTTATCTAAGATTAAAGCCTGACAGATTCCACTAGTGGTGCCTTGATAGATGGACTAGCCAAAGTGTCCTGTGTCAGTGCTCTTCAAACCCGTCCTCGGGGTCTCTCAGTCAATATTTTTGCTCTCTCCCAATTCCCCGAGAGTTGGATGAGAGCAAAAACATGGACTGACTCGGGGTCCCCCCAGCCAGAGCAAAACCAGTCACAGGGCCCTAGGGGATGCCATCTAAGCGACTATCCATGTCCAGGTGTTCCTTGGGAACAACATGTAAGCTGATCTTGCTGATCACAGTTGAACTTCCAGGCAGAGTTCAGACACGAATTAGGAAAAGATGCATCACTGCTTCCTGACATTGATTTTACCTCAAGTACAGTAAGTTTACTTTGGTAAACTAGTAACTACATCTTAATATTGAACTTTCGTGGTGGCTTTTGTCCACTTTAAAGCCTATTTGTGTAAGGAGGGTGAACAGTAGCCGAAAGCCTTGTGAAATGTTGGTGATCAGGCACCGTTTATGCTTAGTTCATTCTTCACTTTTAATGTTGCTGTTACGATCGTGCGACTTCTGTGTACATACACTGCGTATATGCAGATGTATAGCAATGATATTCTACCAGACCAGCAGACAGTCCCCCTACATTTCAATTTGTTGCACATGTTCATTTGACGTATACTAATGTGCAAAATGTCCCTAGGCCCGAAATGTAGGCTGCATGTGCACAGTCCGCATAGGCACTCATGATGGCAAGATTTGCATTTATTCACACTGCACGCGGATCGAAGTGAAGCATGAGCCTCGTGCTTAAGGGATCAGTCCTGACCAGCGATGGGCTGTTTGCTGGCATGTTGTGGGATATGGCCTTTCTGTCACCGTTCCCCAGACTGCACATACTCCCTGGAGACTGTGCTTTTTATGTTCTTGTGAAGGAATCCCCTACTGGATTGAATCTCCTGAAAAGGAAATACAGTCTTTCACTGACAAGCTGCTTTCATGTTGTGAAGAAATGGAATGAATGAAGCAGGGGTGTCTTCTGTCAATAATATATAGCTGTAATCTTTGCTTTACCTTTCCTGTATGATCAGTCATTTCTGCATGATGACAGCTGCATGGGGTGCATGGTTTATGACCGTATACCTGTGAACTCTCTCACTAGGATACAGTCGATCCATGTGTGAAATACTTTTGGTCAGCCCTGAGGAGTTTTCTTTGCCATCCTTTGCTGTTCATATTGATGACAAAATGAAACTTCCTTCAGTGTGTATGAATCATTAGGAGCCTGCAGGTTTTCTCATGGAAGGTTTATTTTTTTTAAAGTGATTCCCTTGCTGGGCGGTTATGTTCTGTAACAGCTGCCCTGACATTCATGAAGCCATTCCCACTCTGTTTCCCAAATGCGTTTACAGAGGCACCTTTCAAATTAGCTGTTTTCCCTGAATTTAATTGGACGTATGACTGCAGACACGTGACTGCTCAGGTCTTTTCTCTTAGCTGAATCCATCCTCCTAAAGGTGCCTGCCACCTTAAGTACTCTTCCAAAAGATTGGATAAATGTTAAAATGAGAAATGATTATTAATAAAGTGTTATTGAGTGGTTGCTTTCGGTGGTTGAAAGCAGGCTGGTGCCTACTTTAAATCACATCAGGGTTTTTGAATCTGTATGTGTGTATGGGGGGGGGGGGGGGGGGGGGGGGCCCCCCCCCACCCCCCCCCGAGGGGCCCGTTTGTCTTGGGGCCAGGCCGCCGGTGGTGCAAA
>JABFDZ020000109.1:15444389-15457067 GCA_019775955.2 Pollimyrus isidori | reverse complement strand
GCCCCTCCCCCAGGCCTGGCTCCAGGGTGGGGCCCCGGTGACCCTAGTCCGGGCGAGGGCAACGGAACTTTGTTTTTATTTTTGTTCATGGGGTTCTGCATGAAAACACCATTCAACTGATTAGAGTAATCTGCACATGAAAATAAGTTAAGCTATTAACTGAAAGTAGTAACAACCTTAGGACAAACTGTGTTTTATAGCAGCCAAACAATATAGCGAACAAAAAACTATTCCACTTCTAAACATCCAAAGTCCCCATCCCTCCTGAAGAACTAATGACTGAACACATTTAAACAATTAAAAATGTATTCACCATTCTACTTTCCTTCGCCAATGTCATGATCAACACCACAAAAACAACAATTAAACAATGGGCGAGCTGCCACCTGTTGCGTGCGCGGGTACGTGCAGGGCGAATAAAGGGATGTCCAGGCAGGCAGATGGGAAAACGAGGGTTTAATCGCACAACACGAACACATTGAACAACGTCAATGCCGCGTCTGCCGGAAGAGACGCAGACCTAAAAACACAAGACAAGCACAGGACTGGCGAGCGACAACGCCACATAGGTGGAAACGATGGGTAATCACAAGAGGTAACGAGGTGGGTGTGGCACACACGGGAGGAGCGGACGTCGCTGGACGTAACACCACCGCTCCTGAGTAAAGGATTGTAATCCACCAAACTTTATATGCACTTCAGTGGAACTTCAGTGACGTAATTTCCGGGCTATCAGTGGACTTCCTGTGTGGCAGTGGATGTGAGTCTCAGTGGATGTCTGCAGCCAGACCCTTCTCAGAAATGAAGCAGTCTGTAGTGGTAACAAGAAATTTAAGGTGGGTAAACTATATGCACAGCAGTAAAAACGGTGGGTATCTATTTATATCCTTAACATTAGCGATCTCAAAAATGGTGAGTAAACGCTGTTTTGTAAATTTAAATGGTGCGTAAATGGCGTTTATGTGCATTTACCCTCCATTACACCACTGAATGAAGGATTCGCGTTAAGTAATCTGAATAATTGCATTAAATAATCCAAAAATTCCACTGCATCACATAATACTTCAGTGTCTCTCCAACCTAACTTCAGCTAATTATTGTCAAATTCTGGCAGAATTAAAACAAAACTTTGCTACGTCTGTCTCCGCAATTTTTTAAACGTTTTTTCCAATTCTCCCAGAATTCATCACGTAAGCTACTCAAGGCACGGCATTAGTTCCCGTCACCTTTTTCTTTTATGGTGGTCGGCATCCTGCTTAATGGTACTTTACTAACACTGCAGCTTTGGTTAGCTTACTGCTCCCAAATTAGTGGACCCAACTAATTGATTATTATATTAGTTGGCAACTATTTTAATAATCGATTTAAATCGATTAAATCGATTAGTTGTTGCAGCCCTATTGGAAAATTAGTGTTTTGATGGATGTTTCTACTAAAATATAGTATCAAAATAAAATAAAAACGTCCCCACCCCCCACGGCACCAGTTATGGTCTTTTTCCTTTCTGGCTGGCTACTGTGGGGAGCGGCTGTCGCAGGGTCAGTTGGACGGCCTGTTGGTGCGTGTCCCCACTGCCAGCTTGGGTTCCATGCTTTTCCCGACTTTATGGCTGCTGTGGCAGAGAGCAGAATCGTAAAGGGCATTGTATGGCACTGAGTGGGACCATAGGCTTTGACCCAACACTGCGTTTGCAGCGGGTTGTCAGGTGCGGCACTTAATGACGGTATGCTGTGTTCTCTCACACGGTGCTGATGATGTGTCACCTCTGTTGCCCCCTACTGGCACTGCTGGGCACCATGCTCTCCCACGTTTTATCTTGTCAGCGAATTATGAACTTGTTTATCACCTCTGATGACTTTGGAAGCTTTCTGCGGGGGGTGGGGGTTGTGCAGGGGACACAGTCGTGCGTTCCCTAATCAAATAAATGTTCCTTGCCATGGAATCTTAGTGGATTATGTGAGGGCCCCCTCTTCCCCCACCCTTGCCCTCTTGCTGTTTTTCACACCAAGCTTATTGAGAAACTCGACATTCTCAAGCAGGGCCCATGTGCTGGCTCACTTGTTTGAATAGCAATCACCTCCCCATCGTGACAGATGCCCCCTGTAGCTACATTAGGCAGAGGAGTGATTTATTTGTAATTACTCTGTGTAAACCCCACTCGGCAGTTTGGCGCTAGTCATGCCGTCAGATATAATGAAAGGTAGGGGAGGCAGGATTTGAGTGTGAAAATGCTAACGAACGTGAAAATTATATGACGAGAAAGAGATGCAAGCTAGGGCCAGCATGGAAATGTATGCTGGCAGGAAGTTGATGCATGCTGGCAGAGTCAAGTCAAGGTCTTTATTTGCCATATGCACAGTAAGGCCGAGACATCCGTACAATGAAATGCTTGTGGTGAGGGTCACACATACAATACTGTATGCCACTGAAATATAAATACAAAGGAGAGGGAGAATGTAATCCGGTAAAATAAGACAGGATAAACGGAATATGCCAGGAGTAAATAAAACTGATCTTGTAAAAATAGTGAGGAAGACCAAGGAGCAGCAGCAGTATAAGGAGGTACTCCCGGGGTAACTGTTACCTAGGGTTGTAATGTAACTGATGCAACCTTACCTACAAGGTCCATACGTTTAATCAAGTCCAACTCTGCAGTGTCTGTGATTATTACAAGCCTCTTCAGGAGTGATTTACCTTCTGTATTCCAGCAAATGTGGGCCCTTTTCAGTAATTGTAGTCCAATTCAAATGATCGTTTTGGTAATAAGGCCTTATCTATAAAGGCACGCTGCTTTTTTGTAAGGAGGAAATAGCATTAACCCAGAATAAACAGAGCTTGAATGGGTACTGAGTTTTCTACATAAACATCTGACAACCTACACTCACCGCCACTCCTTTGTCTAGGCTTTCAATAGGTGTGGAGCAGTACAACACTACTGAGTACACCAGTTTATAAGCTACTGTATAGCTGGGATGGAAATAGAGTTCTGTTCTGTGTTTGATTAGTATGTCAAAAGGATAGGTCATGCAAAAATGGAAATTTTGTCATCATTTTCTTTCAAATTGGACAGAATTTTATTTTTATCTTTGTCATTTCTATGAAATTGGGGACTACATTCAGTACAGATCTTATCCCATGTAAATCAGCCTGTCAAAACAATATATAAACTATGTAGCTCTCTAACGTCTTACCTCTCTAAGCAAAACTAATCCTGTCCAGACAACGGCTTATCAGTCAGTACATTTACATGCACAGATAATTTGAGATATGGTTGTAACTCTACTACACCATTTAATCGGACTACTGTCCTTGTCCCAGTATACATGCACAGGAAGGGAATTGATTAATTGACAGACTATGTCCAACTCTGTTGCAATAGGTGGCGATATGGCTCCTTTAACCTTGTTAGTATTTGGTTTTTCCCATGTACCAATTATGCCACAGATGTAAAAAAATAAAATGAATAATAATGGATGCGTGGACAAATTAAGTGATATAAGCTTTAATTACAATCTAGTCGGAAGAACAGATACAACAAGATCAGGATAGCATAACCAGAAATAAAGTATTTTGTATAATGTACTATATTGAGGTAGCCTACTTATGAAACAAAAAAGGTGTTCAACATAAGTTTCTCACTAACCCATCTAGGACTGATTTAAACAGCAATTACGGATGAAAATGATTGTGATATTGTATCGGAGAAGGCATACAGGCATCATTGAAGTTGCAAAATTTGCTAGGTTTTTTTTTCCTTTCACAAAATAAAAATGTTTTAGCGAGACTTAAACTCCCTGGGCTATAATATTTGTATGAAATTATAGGTAAGGAAAAACCTGATCTTAATCTAGTTGACTAGCGATATAAGAATTGGATGTATATAACATGTGATGATATTGATATTTGATATTAATAACACACATCGTCCAGCCCTATAGTATACTACAGTCATCTTTTTTGATTCATTACAAAATACAGTGGTACCTCAGTTCTCAAACTCATTAGAAACTGGAATTTCTTAAAAGTCGAACCAACAAATTTGAAAATAAATGACCTAGGACTCGATCTGAATCTCAGAAATTGAACCATGAACTGACAACCTACACTCACCGCCATGCATGCGCGGGGAAATGAGTCACGCGGCAAGTCTCTTAGCGGATACAAAGGGTAATGCTTCAGTTTCAGCTTTGCATTTGCTGTGATAGCATCGTGCATGTTTACACTAGCTGATTACATATATTTAGACAGTAAAAATACATTTAGACAATGATAGACAGTAACAGTAATTATTATTATATAATAAAATACATTTAAAAATAAAGATTTCCTATTAATAATTTCAATATCATTAATAATAAACCATTAGTACATTTAATTATAATAATATCGTCGTGCCGAGCAGGGACGGAACGGGGACAAAGGCACAGACATCAGGGTATCGGGGAATACGGGGTTTAATTACAGGTAATTACAGGTAAGGCAGGCAAAACACAGATGGACAATACAATGGCTGGACTGGGGAAACAAACTGAAACGCAAACGAAATACAGAGGAGTAATGACAACAACCAGAAACAGCTGATCACACAGGGATTCCACAAGAGGTTAACTAGGGGGCGTGGCACACGGAAGTAGCAGACGATCAGGGCATGACACATTGTTTTTCTTTTTAATTTTACACAGTTATCTTCTTACTTTACAGATTACGATAAACAATACAAATTGATAAATGTGCTTAGATGTGGTCTTCTTGTTTTATCCTGTTCATTTTGTGTTTGAATGCTAAAAAAAAACATATTTAGGTATAACTTTTTGGGGCCAGGAACCAATTATATTGGTTTTCCATTATTTCTTATGGGGAAAATTCAAACTTTTTATGATTTGAACCCGAGTTCTGAACGGATTAAGTTTGAGTTTTGAGGAACCACTGTAACCCGCCTTGCATTGTAATATCATTTGGTGCCGGTACCAGTGTTGATGCCAGAGTTTAATCAACCCTTGAAGTACCGTACTTTTGGTATCTTCTTGAAGTATCAAGAGTACGGTATCTGTTATGGTGGAAAAGCACCCTTTAGTTGAGCGGTGAATTGAACAGCTTTACAGCACTGTACATTTTCTACATGCTGTGCGTCCTCTGCTATGCGCCATGCTTTATCTGTTTACTGGTTTCTTCCATTACTTATTGGTCAAAGCCTAAGAGAGGAAACTGTGGAGCGTGTGCAGAGTGCCTCGGCCAGTTTGAGTCTGATTGAATGTATACATGAACCCAGTCGCGATATCTGGGTGTCTTAGTCTGACCAAGAGAAATTCGATTTAGTAGGATTTCAGTTGGACTAACATCTACTTTAAATGTCTGGTTTCAGTCGATTGTGTGCATGTAAATGTAGTGAGTGTAAGAAAATGACAAGTCCCAACAAAACAAAGACGCCCAGTGTCCCGGTGATACCCACCGGAGGGCCTGTTGTGGGTCACCTGCCAGGAGCAGTTTTTTTAGAGACCCATAGCTGCCAACATTCCATGCTTGCAGGCACTTTACACCAAGAGTGACTGGTCCTGGCCACAGGACTCCTTACCCATGGTCCCCGGGGCCCAGTGCTGTCCTGCTTTGGGTTCCCACCATCCTTTCAGCAGTTCGAGGGTTATTCAAGCTATATAAATAAGTAGCATCAAACGCTTATTTAAAACAAAACATATGTGATTTAGGAACCAGATAATTACTCAACCAGTCAATTAATTATTAGAAGTAGTGTGACACTCAAAGGCTTGGTATTAGGTGTCAAAGAAGAGTTTGTCTTACTTACTCATCTTCTTATCAGGATGAGCAGACCTCCTGGGGCTCTCTCAGAACTGAAAAGTGCCAGGATGTGGAACAAAACCCAATTAAGAGCTCAGCTGGCAGGAAAACCAGCAAACATGGCAAGTCCCCAGGATGGCCTACCTCAGGGAATTTTCTAGAAGCGAAACCCCTCACTGTGAATCTCTGTTTGCCTTTGTGTCGCCAAACAAAACGAAAACCTCTTGCCGAGTGTTTTTTGAGAGTAACAGCCTACGCCCCTGAAGACGCACGCACACACAAGCCAGAGGAGCAAATGAGGCTGCTGCTAGCAGCACACAGGATCAGGATTTATTTTTGAAGGCTTTGCACTGAGACTGCCTTTTATCTGTATGCCGTAAGGACTCTGGAGCAGGTAGGTGGAGCACGGGCAGGGTGGAGAAGTACTGCATAGCAGAACCACTTGAGGTGGTACTGTATGCTACGGTCATGTCTCCATGAACAAGCTGACAGGGGTAGTTTTGCTGAGGGTCGGCTGTGGGCTGTCTGCCACCTGCCTGCTCACATCTTTGTCTCTCCACGTCTGTCTGATCCTCTCTTTTCCTCTCGTGTTTACCTCTGTCTGCATGCTCGCCTTCCTCTGTTCCAGTGCACCTCCCCATCTGGCAGCGGTGGGAGTTTGGGTATGTGTGAGCGGTGTGTGTGTGTGTGTGTGTGTATGCAGGCTGCGGCTGTGAGGTCGGTCGTCTCAGTGATGACAAAGACCAGCGCTCCGCAAGGAGGTGTTTTGCAAAACCCATCCTACTCAGCGCTGAAGCTGGCGGCATTTGTCCTTCAGCAGTACGACTTCAAGGCACCACTCACTCAATTTACCACTGTAAGATACATAAGAATCGATGAATGCAAAGAACACCTGTGCACTCCTGCAGAGTGTGCCGGATCACTTGCCAGCGCTCTGTTTTAGCTGTCATGTTATTTTTGGCAGTATACAGTCTATCCCTATACCTGCGTGAAAGCACAGCGACCACTCTCTTCCAGATGAGCTGTACATCTGTCGCTGTAGATAATCAGAAATGCCTGACACACTCGTCGAAGACATTCAACCAATCATACTGATGTCCAGCCCTGCAACACTTAGGCGTCAACTAATCTCAGACGTGCTGTGCTCATACTGGACAGGGTTGCTGACAGATATCGTTTTACAGTTTGAGTAATTAAAAGGAATTTCCAATAATTATTTTTGGTTATATACCTTTGTGCACCTCAGCCCAATCTAAATTAGGCCATGTGTGTGCACATCCAGGCAGTGACATAGCTACAGGGGGCGTGCATACAGTATGTACGTGAGCAGATGTCCTGGTGCTTGCACGTGACTATATGCATGTTTATCTCTGAGCAGGCATGTGAATAATGTCTCTCTCATGCAGAAACAGCCTCCAAGGTTGTTTGTATTCTGTGACTCAGACAATCCCCATTCCCTTTCTATTTGCTGGCTGTGTTGATTTCCCTTTTTTTGCTTTTAATAATAATAATACTTTATTCATTCCTCTGGGGAAATTGGACAGTTTTCATATCTCATCTTGCACGCCATGACACAGACAGACACATATATAAAGGTTTTGGGGTCAGAAACTGCAGAGTCAGCCAGTGTCCAGCACCCCTATGGCAACTGAGGTTAAAGGCCTTGTTCAAAGGTTCAACAGTTGCATCACTTCAGAGGCTGCTGGATTACAAACCTCCGGTCAGAGGTGGGAGTCTTACCCTGTCGGCATGCTGGCTTAATGCAGCATTCTCCTGGGAGACTAAAGGGGGCGCTCCAGGTCCCATAGCTCAGTCACCCCTTGGTTAATTGCCATCGAGTGCTCTTTTCCAAGCCACAGTTGATCCCTGGTCATAAATGATATTTTATGTGATATTATACCATATTAAGATACATGTACACGCTTACATGTAAGCAGGGAACACAGTCCAGTCCTACAGCCAACACAGTAGGACTCCCAAACCTAGAATTGCTCAGCCAAGGTGTGAGTGAAGCCAGCTGTTCCCGGCTGTATCAGGATGTGGGTGATGTGGGTGGTGCCATTTGTTCAGGGTGTGGGTAATGCCAGATGTGTCAGGTTGTGGGTAGTGTCAACTGTGCCAGGGTGTGAGCTTTGCCAGTCCCGAAGGCTTGAGTTCTTACTGTTTATCTACATCTAACATGGGCTCAGCAGCCAGACCTGATCAGATCCAGCTGCTCTGCAGATCCTCATGTTCCAAAACTAAGGCAATTTCAATAACAGTTAAATAACAATAGAGGGGGTTTCAGTTTTTCAGATGGTGATAAGCTCAGTGTCTGCTGCTATGTCTGCTGAATTGCAGAGACTTAGTGAGATGAACCTCTGTGCCACAGCAAGTACCTCCTGAAGACCCTCTGCAGTGTGAGCATTTTGGTACAGTGGTGTATTCTAGGAATCTGACTACTTTAAGAGTGGAAACACAGTGTCCCGAACAAAATTCACGCGCAAAGCGCTGGGAATGAGTGGATCTTCCTGCAAAGATCCCCTCCCTAGTCATTGTAAGAGGCACAACACCATTTTTGGCATCCAGTCTCTAGATCAGTAATTCATTAGGTGAAATGAGCCAATGAATTGGTCACCAGGAATAGTTTTCCTCTTCCTCACCACTGGGTTTTCTGGCTAAGTATAGCTTGAGTGCAGAGCGATTTGCTTCTGTTTTTAACTGAAAGGCTCTTTATGGGAGAGGAGTGAGCATGGGGGTTGGTAGGGGGCACAGAGAGCCTCAGACTCTGGCCCACCCACAGCCGCAGCACCCTTGCATCCAGCCATGTCAACTTTGCTGATGCTGTGTTCAGACTTATCTTGTGCTAACTTTGCAGCCACGGGTCATTATTCTCAGGTTGCTGTGACGTCGTACCCTGAGAAGGTCTGACTCAGTTCCTCCTTTCAGTAACAGCCCACTAGTCCTAGTGGATTTTAATCCCACAAGGGCATTAAGTTCTTGTACTTAAATAACATAAGGACATTCTATTCCTTTTTCCAAAAATAACAGGATTCCATTAAGACATCTTTATATTTGCTTAAAGAGACCTTTACAAGATTGCTTTTAGGAGATTGCTTCCATTGTGCTCTCTGAGTGTGAGGTCCTCCTCATGCTCCCTGTCATCTCTCCAGTTGGCCCTCCATCACCTCTCCAATTGGTCCCCAAAATGCTGTGATTTGATCAATCAGATAAACATTTCTCATGGATATTGACCAATATAAGAAGGGAGCTTTGGGGAAGATTTGATATTCTAGGGTTTCGTTATTTCAGAAACTGGACACTGAATGCAAAGTGTTACTTGCATTGACCTGTACAGTGTTAAGCATTGTAATTTACACATGTTAGCTTGCTGTCTACAGACAACTGTTATCAAAAGAAAGCGGTTTTTAAACTTTGGTTTCTATGGTGATGGCTGTTTCTAAGGAAAGCGGTTGCTATGTGTAGGTAATTAACCCTTTAGAAATACCATCTTTTTTTAACTGGAACTGTCAAGACCTAATTCTGTCCAGAATCTCCACTTTTGTATTGACTGGGAAGGGACTCTGAAGTACCATCCAGAGACACAGTCTTGCAGAAAGAAAATGCCAATCTGAAAGTAAACTGGCACTTTGCTCATTCATAGCTGCACGCTAGTCTCTGTAAAGGACATGGATTAACCTCTGCACATGTCCCAGAGCAGCTCTTTGTGAAAATATGTCCATCCATCCATTTCCTGGACCCGCTTGTCCTATTTAGAGTTGGGGCGGGGGGGTCCCAGAGGCTATAGGCACAAGTCAAGCAACAACCCAGGTTGGGGCGCCAACCTGTAATGAATATTTAAATAGGAAAAATTTATGCAAATACAGAACCTGTAACCCATCATGAAAAATACAATAATTCAAACACATTTTTTGCATCTGAGTTGCACTGTAATTTGTGCATGAAAAGTAAATATAACAGAGCAGAGAACTGATGAAAGGTGTTGGCCATGGCAGTCCCTGCCACCCTGAGCATGGCAGAGAGACAGATTTTCAGATGTTTTGTCTCTGTAGCGCCTTACAGAGGGTTTGCCACCATGAATGGAGAGTGCCGCACAAAGCCGATTAAGGCTGGGAAGTCGTCGCGTTCCTGTGCTGCTGCTTTCTGAGTTGGTGTTGATCTTTTAAAACGTGTTAGAATAAGCTTCGCTTCATTTCCATTTCCATTTACGCGTTCTTAAGCACAGCCGTCACTGCTGATATCTGCCGGGAAACTCTGCTCACAGAATCTCATCAAGTGTGCAGCGGTTGTGTTTTCCCGGTTAGAATGGTTTAGTGTTGAGGTTGAAGGAGTCTAACAAATGTTCAGTTGTGGATTTGGCAATAGTGGCCTCAAACACTCCTGCAGGTTCTTATGAACGGAGAACTTAGGAAGGTCTGTGGAACCCAGGGGTGGATTGATCATCTGGCATGGCATACTGGGCATTTTGTTGGTTGACGGTTGGGTTTGGGGCCACATAAATGTATTGTAGGGCACCCCCTACCCTCACCACTCGGCAAAATTTATGGTGGGGGACATATTACTTTCTGATCCTTTGGTTGTGCTTGAAGATAAGAGCTTTCAATCGAGAGCAATTAAATCAGTAATTAAGTGTCAAATACATGCCCTGTCAACAAGCATAAAAACCCTTTTTGCCATCACAATTCAGTGCTAATTGAAAGATAAAACAAATTTATTAGGTGAACAGATGATAAGTATTTTGTTTTATTTATGAAAATGCACCACAATGAAAGAAGTATGTACATGTGACAGAACATTGTGTTTTTTTTATTTTATAAATACACAGAAGTGTAAGCCCTGAGGCACACCATTAACACCTGTTAATGGGATATGTTTATTATTCACTGAGCCATGAAAAAGACCTCAGGAAAAAGACATTACTGGGCAATTGTGAATGGATGTGCTGTTAGTCCTGGCAAATGAATATGAACAATTATAGACTGTTTATAGTAGCATTCCATTGGCCTTCCAGCGGCACAGTCGACAAAATGAAGAGAGCCAGAATGGAGCTGGTGGAGCAGGGAATGCTTTTGGAACCACACCTTAAATAGTTTTTTGGTGGAGCTGGTTTCTACGGGTATGTTTTCGGGAAATCCGCTGGCCTGCCATCACACTGGCCCAAGATCCCACTGCCATTTGTACCATGTGTTACCTATTGGGGTCAGGAGGCATCGTGGTTGGTCAGAAAAAAATGTCTTATTTGAAATAGGTGTGCCTTTATGGCCAAAAAGCTTTTGAGATGTATAGTGTTTGATTTACACCCTATATCCTCCCCTCTGCAGCCTGTTCCTGACATTATCATCTATTCCTTTAAGGGAAATCTGTAAAACAATATGTAAGCATTGTATATGTGCCTTCGCTGTGGTACACTCTGGCAGCATTTCATCTTAGAGCATGAAAGGCTTACTGTTGGCAGCGGCGATGTGTGGCTAGGGCAGGCAGTGTCTGCGCAGCTCGCTGAGGGCTGCATGATGCATCTGCATTTACCTCGAGTAGTTTACAGTCTCACATTTGGTGTGCTGGCCCTGGACACCCCTGTTAGCCGCCCCAGTGGAGATGCCTCCAATATGCCTCCTTTTCTCTTTACTCTATTCGTCCCATGGTGGGAGTTAATATGAAGGGGAAGGACTCTACCTGCGAGATCACTCAGTGACACTGGCATGCAGGGAGAACCCTTCTCCTACTGCTCCTTCATCCCTGGTTCTATAGTCCACCCTTTTAATTCATGCGTGGAAGTTGGTGCGTTATTTAATGTGAGTAATTGGGAGGGCGCTGGATACTCAGCCAGCAACGCATGCAGTGTGACATAGGCAATCTCCAACTGCGTGAGAGGGTCAATGGAGACACCAGAGGATCGAAAAACTTTCCACTTTGATCGACCTCTTTCTTTACCATGATCCCCTATGGAGAGAAGTAAAAAATGGTCTGATAGGGGGTGATTCATAAGACTGATTGAAACCTCAGTTGGAAGGTAACATGGCTGGCAGGGCATGAAGGACTATGAAGGTTCTGGTGTCTTCTTGGTTTGGAGGTGCCAACGTGGTTCAGGATGAAATCCTAGCCAAGAAACAGTGTCATTGTGTCTCTTTTGATTGGAGGTTTCCCAGGTGGTGGGTTGGGCACCAAGGTCCAGCACAACGTCTGCTCAGGTCACTGGACTCATTTGTAAGCTTTGAGTAAATTTGTCAGTGAATTATTGACTCATGCAGCTGCTTTGACCATCATGTCCTGAAGAGGGAACAGTGTAGATGTGGGATGGAATTTGTGGAAAATATTTTGTGAAGGTCATAGTGTTTTATGGCAGTCATACTGAATATGTGAACATATTGTGGACACGTAGTGGAACTATGCTGTCACTATGTTTACTCAATTTTCCTCTGTAATTCAGAAACATGTATTTATGTAAATTTCTCTGACATACCCAATGTGTGTGTGAGTCCCTGGAGATGGAATGCTGTCCTGCCAGGATGTTCCACAGGACATGCATACCTTTCGGGCTCATTAGGTACACATTATGTGACATGCGGTTATGGAAAGTGTATAGAGCTGATGGATGGAACTAAACATATAATGCATGGTTCAATGTGAGTTATACACACACCAGTTCCACCTTTCTGGGACTTGAAATAAACCGATTAAACATAAAGTCTTCCAGGCAGCAATGTCTGTACACCGCTTGGATTGGTTCACATGCTGAACCTCAGTTCCCTCACAGTAATTTCTAATGGTGTTGGGGCCCAATACCAGTTTTCTTACCACATTCCTGGGGGCATGGGCGTAGTTTACGGTATGGACGGTAGGGACATGTCCCCACCACTTTTCAGATGACCATAAATTGTCCCCACC
>JABFDZ020000109.1:15432492-15444289 GCA_019775955.2 Pollimyrus isidori | reverse complement strand
AAAAGTGAAACATTGGATTAACCTAATAAATTTAATGTAACCAACAATCAAGATTTTATTGATGTAATGTCAAACAATCGGAGGAGGTATGCAAATATAGTTTTATCTGGTCCAAAATTTCTAGCATTGTATCTGACTATATTGTTAAAAAAATTAGGATCCCTGTGACAGTATACCAAATTTATGTCCCCACCACTTTCCAAATCAAACCTACACCCCTGCCTGGGGGCCTACAAATTTTGGGAGATCTCCTTTGCAAAGACTACCTGAAGAGGTCGTCCCTTTCAAGACTTGCCTAGAGGCCTGCACAAATATTGCCTGCCTGAAAACCCTCTGTTCCATTTATAGACCAATTTTTTCTCTCTCTAACAAGAGACCTTTGGCCACCTGCAGACAGCTTTATAGGAGCTTTGAGGGAGCCTTCCTGTAACTGCAGATTCTCAGTGACCCTTTTCCTTCCAGTGAGGGAAACTCCATTACAATCGTATTTCAGAAGCTATCCAATGTGATGTAGCACTTACACTGTTTTTCTAACCTGTAGCAGCTTTATATTCATTGGATTCCTCTGTAGAACTTGGTGGCATATAGAAAAGGTTGTAAATAATATTTTCCCAATTTCCTCTATAATTTATTTCTGAAGCATAGCTCTTTTCTTTGTGGTCATGTTGTGCCTTCAGCTCTTTAGTTATTGCCAGTTACAGGAGGTCCCGCCCATGAGACGTGCTGAATGTGAAATTATTATGCATTCCATGCCATTAGCATCTATTATCAAAATGGATATTGGTGAAATGCCATTATCACTTGGATCACAAACTGACTCAGACTAACCAGCAATAATAGAAAACCATCACTCAATAACATTCTACTTATGTAACAGTTTGTTTTTTAAAAAGCCACTCCAATAAGTGCTAACACTGATTAATCATATTAAGGTTAGGTAAACCTCAAGGAACTTTTATTCATTAAATAGTAAAACTCTCTGATCTGGTTTTGTACCGGATCATTTGAAGACGGAAAAAATACATCTGAAGTGGATCTATTTAGGCTTTTTTTTAGTCTTTTTCCCCACTTTCTTCTTAACCTTTGTGGTCTCCATTATGGTTCAGTTGCACGCATAATACAGCAGCCTTCAAGTTGTAAAAAGCACTTGAGAATACAAAGGGCGTGGAACCAGCTGGTTGCGTCAAGTCCAGCCGGTGTCTCATTTACTTGCAAGCTGTGCTATAAACGCAGCTGTCGTGAGGAGAGGCTGTAAAATGCCCTGGTGCGAACGAGCACCATTTGTTTTGCATGCCATTAAAGAGAGAATGCCAACAGCGTTGTGAATGCATGCTAACTTTTTTTAAATTTACGACCAAAGAAATCAAAGTCGCAAAGACACGCTTTCATCGCCTGATGCAGATCTGCTGCCTGCCCCACACCTCTAACCTCCACTGCTCTGGTGGGGACAATGACATTTCACTGTTCTAGGTGTGCCCTAATGTTTGTAAGAAGCGGATAATGGAGAGATGGTGTCTCTCCCAGTCCTCTCCTGAGATCCATATTTGTGGATATGTCTCACACGAATTGCTACATTATATTAATATTTTTTATTCTGGTGCCCATAATACTTGTCATGAAGCCACTGCTCGGTGTTGTCCATTCATCCAAGTCGTTTACCCCAGGATCTGCAGTTCTGCTTCTGCCTCATTCTGCATGCTGATCATTTGTGCATCTTGAGGCCCAAGCACAGCATAGTTCATTCTCCGCCTTTCCGATATGCCACGGGGCACCTGCGCCGTAATTGGCCCTTTAAAGTGACCTTGTTACTCTTGGCCGTCTCTAGGCTAACGTGAGGTCTCTCCTATGGAGACCTCTTGTATTTATAGAATGCACCTATGCTGATCACTTTTACTTGCTCCTAGGAGTGGAGCTACTGCTTCAGATCTGGATGGCTTGGCAATATGAGCAGAGGTGTTTGTTTGCACTCATCCTCTCCACTAACAACAGAGCGGCATCTCGTGCCGAATATGACAGCAGGTATATCAGGGCTCTGATATACTGCTCACCAGCCGTACATTTGATTTGGTCTACCTTACGTCACCCTTCAAACAGGATGGTAATATAGACAAATAGCTGGTTAAGTCTGACCAGAATAATGACGGCTCTCACACTGGAGCATGCGGATTAATGAGTTAACGAAGCTGATGATTAGCATGAACCTCAAAATAAACATCCGCCCACAAGCATGGCTTTTATTAGCGTCTGTCAGGGACAGGACTGGTGAGTGAATCATCATACTCGATGTCTACATACACATACACACACACAGACACGCGCGCGCACACACAGAATCCGCAATCTTTCAACAGGGGGCTGAAGAACCATTGATAAAGGCAAGAAAACTGGGAGACTGGAGATCTGGGGGCATCGTTCTGCATCCATGCAGTAATATTGAAATATATTTATGTGTGTGCTGGAGTCAGAGTCAGTCCCTGGGGGGATGGAACAAGACTGAGGTTCTCAGAAGGTTAGCTCTACCAATAACATGTCGAGCTGCTAGACATGGAACACTGAGTTGTTACTTAGTACTTGTTACTTAGCTGCTCTTTTTTGCTTTTAATGCTTCTGGGAAGAAGTGTTTTTGGCAGATATGGTATAGTGGCACATTGCTCTGTTATTTTACTGAGAAGTATACACATCAATGCGTGTGTATAACTGTGTGATTTATATTAAGGGTGGAATTTCATGTGGTGAAAATCATCCACAAAGCAAAGATGAGTTTATAAAAAGCATGTCATTGCAGCAGGATGCAGGTGCCGTGCTCAGGATTGATGTTCCTTTATTAGTGTCTGTGTGCCCACTCCACTTTGGCTGGTTGGGTGGTGAAAGGTCTGTCTGTGCCCTTGTGTTTGACAAACAAGCCCCTCCCCCACTCCAGCCCCACATCACCTGCTCCTGTCCCCCAAAGCCTGCAGTTTTATCTCAGAGAGGCACTTGTCAGGGGCCTAAGTGGGCCTATTGAAAGTGAGACCACTAGGTTACTGATATAGCTGTGTAAACGAGACACAAACCCAAGCAGGTCCTATTCAGTCACACCATGAGGTTTGCTCATTCTCACAGCTTTTAAACTGACTTTGCACATCTCAAACCATATAAAACATTTAGGCAATTGCAATGTTCATGTACAGTATAAATACTTTTTATTTAGCAACTACCTCATTTAGCAACCATTCGTAAATACAATGGTAATTTAAAAATCATATTCCGGCCTTGGTTCACATTTACGACCAAATTTTGGGGTGGCTGTATTTGAAAGGTCATTTTAGATATGGCTACCCATGTCTGCCATGAGCTTGTTTTGTCTGCTATCACAATATTTCCTCTGCCATGATAGTGTTTTGTTTGCAATGACCTTGTTTCGTCTGCCAAAAGGAACAAAAAAATCATGTTTGCATTTTTGACCCACACTGTACCAGATGACTGCTCTGATGTCACAGAGGCACTGCACAGGAGCTGCTTGTAGCTGTGAGTGGGCAGATGTACATGCTTTGCGGTGGCAGCACATCTGAAGGACAGCCGCAGGAGCATTTGGAAGAGGCGGACGTGCCTGCAGACTGAACCACATTGCATTACACCTCAGAGTAAAGTCCCTATGATTTACTGCTGGCCCCACTTAATTCATTTTTCAATTTACTCTGGTGTATTTGGTTTCATTAGGAAATTTGTTCCAGATCATACATTAGTTTAATCAGATTCTGCATGGTGAAATATTGTCTGCATTTTAATGGGCTGTGATTAAATTGCTACAGTAATACTTTAGTAAATTTCAGTTTAAAACATACTGTACTTTGCCACTGGGTGATATGGATGGATGGACTAATGCAGTAATACAGAAATTAACATAAAAGTGTATTTGACACTTATTGAGATTTTACCTAGTATTTCAAGCCAGAAAACCCAATTACATGTTAAAGTAACATGTTAAAGTTACAAAGCAGAAAGGGAAGTTTTACAGTATTTCACCATTTATTTATTTATTTTGCTTTATAGAATTATGGCAGCTGGGGGAAAAAGACTGGACATAATTAGATTCGAGGTGACATGATTTGATCTCTGACAGGTCACAGGATTGTCAACATCTAAAAAGTATCTTCCTAATATAAACAACCCTGAGGCCTTTGTTCAGCCTTAACAGTTTTCAGAAGCTCCATTTTAAATTTTATTAGAACAGTTTTACATCACCTGAAATGGAGTCACTCACTCCACCAGTGTACTGGAACATTGCATTTGTTCCCATAGGTTATGAGTGGGAAGGTGCCACTAAAATGTTGGTTGACAGAAGTAGTTTTGAAGGAGAATGCTTTCTGCAGGTCCCTGCTTGGTGTCAGTCGAATGAACCCAAACACACACTAGAGCCTGTCAGATTTCTCCACCTGTGGTTAGTCACCATCTCCTTAGTTGTCTCTTAGCTTTGCCCTGAAATATGTTCAGATTTCAAGAGGTGTAAAAAGGGAACTGCTCTGAACTAAATCCCCTTTTTCCTGGCCATCTTTCTTTGACAGTGAATAATCCACTTCCTATGCAGTCTAAATAAAGGAAGGATTTTTACTCTTGTTTTTCCTCCCCACTTTGTAGCCGTTTGTCTTTAGAGCCACAGATAATGTATAAGGTCATCTCTTTTCCTCATTGTTTTCCTTTAAGCCGTGCATGTAATTCTGAGTGCGGAATGATTACATTATGCAAGCAGGAATGGCAGGATTTAGAAAAGGTCAATCAGAACCTTAAATTTATGTCAGCACCTCTGTCTCCGCTTTGCAGCACTTGTGATATAAGATGGCTGGAACCAAAACATTCGGAGAAATCCTTTTCCGTGAGTGTGAGTCTGCTTATGTGATCACATGACGCTTTCCCACATGACATTCACGCTTTCAGACTCACAAGGAAGCAGTCTCACGGAAAATCTATATTTTTTCATTATGAACCTAAAATTGGCTACATCAGAAGCTAATTTGGGGTGGATTGCAAACCCTACATACTATTTACAAGGTAATAAAACTGTTCCATGTAAATGCCTGTGCAGAGCACTTCAACCAGCCGATCAAAGTTGGCCTCCCCGGGTCCGTCTGCATAATGTCATTGTGTTTAATTGTGGTTTTAAAATATTGAACATTTGAATGTGATCAGCGTGCATAATACTTGTTTATTTTATTTTTGAGATACATTATGCTGGGATTTCAAACAATGGGCTAGTTTCAGCTTCTGTTGGGTGGACATTAAGTAGAGATATTTGCTGGACTGATCGGGCAGCAAACACAAACCTAATCAAGAACTCAACAAGGAATCCTTTGTACTATATTCGGATATGATTAATGATGTTTTTGTTATTACTTACACATGATGCTCTTACATATTCAATAATATTGAGTAGAAGAGTGGCTTGTTTTTACCCTATTTTAAAAAGGAAACACTCCTTGTTTAAGTAATTTTATTGCGTTTCCTTTGCACCACATGCTATCCAGCAGCTGTCTGGCCAGGAGAAGGGCTTGTCTCTGTCCATACCGCACATTCAAAGTAATAATTTCTTTTTATATTTGGAGCTTTAATGAGGTTCGTTAAAAACTTGACTGCAGACTACAATTAGAAAGACTTAGGAAATGCCACGATACTAAATGATTCCTATGGGGAAGATGCATGGTATTTTCGGATGACCTGGCTATTAATTTAAGCACTGATGCATGTGTTGTTCCTGAGACTACAAAGCCAGGACAGATGAGTGTTTAGCAGCTGGGGTTATGATAGTTGTGTACTTATAACTACTATCATGATTAGACATGGTTTGTTTGCCACGGTTTTATCCTGCTCCCTCTGTTATTTTACTCCTGAACTTGCTGCGTCCCCAAAGTGAGACTGAGAACCCCAGGCATCATTAGAAAGGCAAAATGAATAATAAACGATATACTGTGGGGGAACAGCTCCGAGCCTGGTCGTCGAGGCGGTAAGCAGCAGGCGGGCAACTTATCGAGTAGCGGGCACACTGTGGGTACTGTGGGTTCAAACGCAGCCATCCAGATGCACGTGTGCAGTTCCCCATTTAATTTGTTTGGCTGCGTTTTCGTTGCTATGGTGTCTCCAGTGGAAACAACCAGAGATCATAGTGGAGTTACCCTGCTTAGAAGTGATTCTTTTGAATTTGGCTCCAGGGCCCCTGGAGCTTGGGTTGTCATGGGAGGATGTGGCTGTAGTTTCTCGACACATCTGAGTACTCCAGACGATTCCCCTCTTCGCCTCACCTGCCCCACCACCCCCTGCCAGCTTGGCCACCTTTCCGCAGCAGATGCTGACCTGTAAAGACATGGACAGATGTCCAGATGTTATGCGCCACGCGGCTTTGCAGCCCCTGTGGAGTTTGCCGAGTGTTGCCTCTGCGGGGAGCAGGGGGTGAACTGTTAGCTGCTAGTGAAGAACTATGGTGCACAGATAGGTTGTATTGCATTTGTTTCATGCTTAGCTGTCTGTGCTTATAAATGCATATGATAAGCAGAAGGGGTGCAGTGCCATTATCAGGATGACTCCTCAGCCATGGTTACTACTAGTAGGGTGCCATTTATCAGTGTGCGTGTCTTGTAGCTTGTGGAAAAGAAGACAAAGCAGTATACTGCAGTCTGATGCATACATTTAAAGAAACGCAGCGAGATCATGTACTTGGAGGAAACAGTGTACATATCATAATATACATTATAGGTAGAGTTGGCAATTCTCACACGTCTGATGTGACACTCAAGCTTTCAAATTCTAATGTTCATGCAAGACTTCTTATGGCAAATCAATATCATTCCACTGTAAACCTAAAATCAGAAAACTGGGATAGTTTGCAAACCCTACAAACTACACTGCTCAAAAAATTAGAGGAACACTTTGAAAACACATCAGATCTTAATGGAAAAAAAATATCATGTTGATATCAACAATGTGTCTCATTGTTGCCCACCTAGTGCCCCTGTTGTTAATTTCATTAATGCCAAAGCAACTCAAACTGATTAACAACCCCCTGTTACTTAACTAACCAGATCGATATCCCAGAAGTGTAACTGGCTCGATGCTATACTATGATTAAAAATTGTTGCTTTAATTTTTTTTGAGCAGTGTACTTACAAGGCAATGAAACTGCTACATACATGTAAACCCATGTGCTGACTTGTCTCAAACTGAAAGTCTCACGCCAGCTGATCACAGTTGGAAAGCCTGCCATAGAACACTGGCATGACCATAGTGGTGAAAGTCATGGTAGCATGTGGTACAGGTATTAGTGCACAATGTCTTTTTTGTGTCATTGTGTGATTCTGTGATTCTCTACCGCGAGAGTCTGGGTTTACACACTAAGACGTTATGCTGTCTTGTGAGGATGCATGTTTACACAGTTGGAGGGGATTCTGTCCTATACCTGTATGTATATGTAGGTATATGTATTAACAAATGAGGTGATTATGCACAGTGCTAAGTTGTGCTGTAGTGGGAACGTGCAGTGGGGGTAGGGTGCCCCAGGTTTTTGTCAGGAAGACCACATTTTTATTAAAGGAACTCAAGTTTGCTGTTGAACATCCAAATGGCAGGTGGGTGTTTGTCAGGGTGTAACATGGAGATATTCTTTAAAACATTGCTCTTAAAATAAGTCAAGTGTGGTCATACTGATAGCTTATTTATGTCTGCTTTGTGCAGGAAAAACTTGGATGTTGTTATTTTTGTGCCTTTTTTAAACCACAAGCAGAATGTCTTTCTCTCAGTGTGTATTCATTGAAAGAGATATTTACTCTGCAGCTTCTAGATTCAAATCTATATTCAAGAAAATATGCAGTACCTCAGTGTGGGCACTGTAGTTAATGTGTTTCAGAAATGAAGTGCTCATATCTCTATAAAGCATAGGCAGCTTAAATACCCACTGAATGGACTTTAAAATGTGTCAGTTAAAAGCTTCTCCATGTGGACTGAACGCACAGTGGGGATTTATCCTTATGGTCTTCCTGGCAATTTCCTTCTGGTCTGCCGGTACCTTAAATATCCTCCTGAGACCCCACCCATTCATTGTAGTGGACATTTTGTTTTTGCACTTTTTACATGTTTTCACTGATGTAAGGAAACATATTTATTCCTGTTGTACACTAAAGAGAACATGCTGTAAAATTAAAAATAAAAATTAATTTGAAAAAATCTAAATTGTAAGTTGGATATAGCATAATCACATCGCACATGTGTGGATCAAAGTTTGTCTCTTAAGAATATTGTTCAGTTTGATTCAAATATAAATTTTAACAAATATTTAATTTTGATGCCATGTAATATAGAATTTTCATTTCATTATAAAATACAAATTACAACTATGTTCACTGACGGGGCAGCATGATGGCTCAGTGGACGATGCTGTTACTTCACACCTCACACCTCTACAATCTGATCGGTTATCTCTCAGAACCAATCATTTTTCATCCTGACCCAGAAGATTAACCCACTTATCCAGGTTGTTCCCTTGCTTTATAACCTGGGCTGTCTAAGATTAGCTCTGTGACACTCTTTACCGGGTAAGTGTTTGGGAGGTCGATAGATGTACACCTATTCTCCAAAAGGATGAGTTTCTCTCAGAGTTCTGACCAACCAATAAAATACAGTTTATCTGAACTCCAAACCTTGCTCTTGGTGCCACTCCACAAGGGAGGGTGGGGCAGGAGGCATAGTGCACCGTAATTATTCCAGGGGGTTAGGAAAAGGCAGATGGTCAGATTTAGGACTTGCTGTGTGCAGGTTAAATAACACTTGGCTTCTACTGATGATGGTGTCAGTATCAAGTTGGTGTCCCAAACCAAATTAAATTCTGAGATCTCCTTTGTAGTTATAGTTCAGATGCTTTGGAAATAGTATTTGTTCTGTGCAGTAATTGGTATTGTGATTAATCACTGTTTTCTAGATGAATAAATAATCAGTAATAACTGTCCCTGTAATGCATAATAAATAAATTCATTATTTATTTATGTAATAAGTATTTTTTTTCATCTAAAGGCAGCAAAATATATTTTTTTGCCCATGTCACGAGATGTGAGATGAAGGGCTTGAAGGCTGGCATTCGGCAACAAAAGGGGGTTTATTAAACTGGACAGGGGCAGAGAAACTAACGAGAACATGAGGGGTCAAAACAAGAAGGTTACTATGGGGAAGGACACAAGCAGACAGGAGGAGTGACAGCAATGACAAGACAAACAGGTACTTAAATATAAAAACTAACGAGGGGCAACAAGCAACAGGCATGGCTCCTCAGGGTCACATTAGGAAGGAAACAGGACAAGGCAGACATGATAGGTAAATACTGGCAAATGCAGAAATATGTGACATTTCTAATGACCAGACAGTTACAGGGATCACAGAGTTAAATGCTATTGGGCCTGAAAATGGGGCCACACTTTGCATCTCTGCATTTGCAGCATCTTCTTTTTTGTAGAAAACATCAGCAAATTTGTTTTATTATATTCCATTCCTGTGCATGTATTAAGTTGTGCAGTTAGAAATGCAAAATGAATGGTCCAGGGGTGACCTGCATGTTCATCTATAGCTAGCGTGAAATTGAAATTTAATGTATTTTAATCCAGGAAGTAAATGCTGTTTGCCTTTGAAATACAGTGGTACCTCGGTTCTCGAATTGAATCAGTTCCGGACTCCGGATCGAATACTAAAAAGTTCGAGTTTTCATCGAATTTTTCCCATAAGAAATAATGGAAAACCAATTCCCGTCCCCCCAAAATTACACCTCTTTTTAAGCATTTAAACACAAAATGAACAGGATAAAACAAGAAAAGCATTTTTTTCTTAATTGCTTCCTGACTCCTCATCCCAACATTACCCCTGTCCTACCCCAATCATCCGCTCCTTCCGTGCGCCACGCCCCCTTAATACAGTCTTTCAGCTGATCCACTGAGACTCACGTCCAGTGACACGCAGGAAATTACATCACGTCCACCAACACGCAGGAAATGACATCACAGATCCACTGAGACGCAGCCATCAATATCTTCTGGTTCGTAGTTATCACTTGTTTGTATGCATATATACTAGTTCGCGCTTCGACTTTCGCGGCTTCACTCTGTCGTGGTTTTTTTGATTAAAAAGTTGATGACAATGAAAATGATACCTCGCTACGCATAGGAAGCATCTTTGCTCTTTGTAATTAAATGTACAGTAATAACATATGATATTTATATCATCTAATATTTTCTATTGTTTTTACTAACAAATTGGGTAATATGAGTGTAATTGTCATGACCTGCCTGTCTGATCCTCTTGTGTGCCCGCTCCCTTTAACCACATATGAAACCCCGATTGTTGACAGCTATTTTCTGTCAATTTCATTTAGTTTGAAGTCCATGTCAGTGTTTAATATTTATTATCCCAGGTCTGTCATTGACGTTTTGATGTTACATGTTCCTGTGTCCTGCATTTAGAGTGATTCCAAATAAACCCTTAAATTCTGATTCCTCATCTCCCCGTTCCTGCTTCCGTGTTAAGCAGTCATAAAGTAATGGTGACTAAAGGGTGTTCTTTAATGTCTATAGGGTTCTAATAATGTAAAAAATCGTATTTAAAATGTTTAAACAGGTTTCCAATGCTCCAACTACGAAAATATTCGATTTATAAATAATGAATCCTATCGCGGATTTCGCCTATTGCAGGTTATCTTTTGAACATTACTCTCACAATTAATGAGGGACTCCTGTATTACAAAATTATAAACATTGTTATTTAATAAAAATAAAAATAGTTTGTGCTTATCACATTTGAATTATATATTTATAAAAGTAATTTGATAACTAAAACTAATGCAATTCTTAATTCTAAATAAAATTTTATAAAATTGTGTATTTATCAACTGTAGTCCAGATTGTGAATGTCAAGTGACCAGATGTTTTTCCCCCTCAGTGTATTATATTGAAGCCTTAAAGCAGCGTTTCTCAACGGGGGCGGTACCACCCCCCTGGGGACGTTTGAAAGCCATCGGGGGGCGTTGAGAAAGAGATGGCTGAGAGGGGGGCGTTGAGACGCAAATAGGGGGCGGTAGTTTTAAAAAAATATTAGTTATAATTTTTAAGCATATACATTAAACAGACTTTGTTAATTTGAACACTAAATAAAATGTAATAATATATTAAGGGAATGATTAGAAATAAATAGGCATACCAGCGCCTGGTGCTTTGAGTACTTTCTCTTTATTTCCATATTAACCTCTGTAAACAAATACTGAGCACAGCAGAGAGCGGGGTGAGCTTTATGAAGAATCCTGACGGCTGCAGCTTCGCGGGTTAAAATCTCACATCCAATCAAAATGTACACAATCACAGTTATGTATAAAATGTTTATCAAACTTTATTAAATAACATGGCGGTAAACAAGAAAAAGTGCAGACAGTACAGTGCCGTCTGAATTTGGTTGACTCTGGTGCACTCAGGCTGAAGCTGACGTCTCTGTGCCCTGATGTTAAAAAGCTTGCAGCGAGCCATCAAGGACAGGGCTCACACTAACTATCTTTTTGTTTTATTAAATAACCCGTTCATCTGTTCGTTTCTATCACAGTTTTTTTTGTTAGCCTATTTTAAATGGCCGATTGCCTGCTGCTGCTGTTTCTTTCTCTGCCTTTAATTAATAAATGGTTGTTTTAAAATTAAAGTCGGCTTAATCGAGTGCCTCAGCAAAGTCTATTGTTCTTGGTCAGTTTAGGATTGTTGTGCACGTGATTGTTTGATGTGATGTGTTACTTCTTTGATTTGTTTGGAATGTGAGA
>JABFDZ020000109.1:15402026-15419767 GCA_019775955.2 Pollimyrus isidori | reverse complement strand
TTGTTTTATTTTTTTTTTTTGTGTTTTTTATTTTAAAAAAAAAAAATATTTTTGTTTTTCATTTTTTTTTCTTTTCCCTGGTCCCCAGCCCCCCCCCCCCCCCCCCCCCCATCTCTGCACCACATGTCCATCCAATGAATGATGAGAGTCAGGGAGGTGTACCATTGTCTTGATTATCTAGTCGGCAGATGGAAACTAGGCCCCAGCACTGTATTCTGTGGATGATAGGAGAATCAAAAGCGCCGAGTTGTATAATTATACGTTGGGTACAGGTGTGCCATCAATGCGCCGTTCCTTTTGAGGATGTGACTCATATAATTGTGACGGTGGGCCAGAGTATGAGGTGGGCTGATGATTGATCTGTGTGCTTCAAAAGCTAACATGGCAATGATACAAGTGGCTGCTCATTTTGTAAAGGACACAGTGGACGAGGATGGCAGCGTTCTTGGTCAATGAGATGACATTAAAAGCGGGGGCTGTATCATTTTCAGATGGGGTCGTCACAGGATCGCAGCTCCAGTGCCACCTGACCACACATCTGTAAGCGAGGATTACGGGTCTGGTGCCCCTGAGATGTTCAGAAACCAGTTGGGCAGAATTTTGGGCTCAAAGACGGGTTAGTAGCTACTTCAGCGGTTTAGCCCTGGGTCATAAAGGGTTCTAACTAATCACAGAAATTCCAGGGGTGTTTCTGGGTAGGTCCTGGGGTGTATGTTTACAGCCGCTGAAAGAAGTAAGAGACCACTCTATATTTTAAATCAAATCTGCATTTTAAAATCCTGCTTTATTCCTGTACAGCAGGTTGCTTTCGGATTGAAAATTTCCAAAACAGCAGTACACAAGAATAATGTGAAGCAGGAGACACTGAGAATGACCAGAAACCAACCAAGTAAAAGGTGAAAGCAACATTCTAATGCCAGAAATGACTGTTGACTTATCCGACAGTTTCTCATGAATCACAGGATGACATCAATGACCTTCAAAAGGAATGGGAAACATTAAGTGCAGGTGTGAGGTGCACCGCTAGGACAGTTCATATCAGGGTTCTTGAAGCAGAACTGAAGTCCCACAAAGCAAGGAAGAAGCTCATCATTAGAAACAGGGAAGAACCTGGCTGCTGTTTGCAATATATTATATATATGTTATTCACAGACGTATAACCATAAATTGAGAAATGAGTGAAACTAAAAATTTTTGCTGTGGACTTTTTTCTGCATCTGCATCTGCATCCTTTTTACCTTAAGGAGACGTGGTTATATGCAGGATCCATGATTTTCGAATACATCAGTCATCGAGGGAGGGAAGGCAGGCTCCAACCTTTCATGTTTCCACCACTGTACTTTTAATTATTCATCCTTTGAAGTCAGGATTAACAGAGTATCACTTGTACTTTACTCCTTCTGTATTTTCATATTCATATTAAGAATGCTATAATGTCACCTTTTGATAATAGTGGATTTTTAATGTTTTTCTTTAATCTCCCCCCAGTTCGGCAATTTAAAACATTAAAGCTCTTTATATGGGGAGTTTTTCTTCCCCACTCACTTGTTTGGCTGAGACGTTATGGTGGCATTTGACACATTTGAAGGCAAAGTTTTCCCATAATCCATCACTTCTGCATATCAGAATATTGAAAAGAGGCTTTGGGCTTTGAGATAAAAAACCTCTTTATAATCTTCAATAGAGCCTGTGCTGTTCTTTCCAGGTTTGAGCCACTGGTTCTGGGGGAGGGAGACTGATGTTTGCAGTATGTCCCCTGGATCTACAGAGACGCGGCGATTCTTGCAAGCTGGCCATTAAGGCCGCTGTTTTTAATATCATGGCCTTAATAAAGAAGCCAGAGACCATGTCTGATCTTTTTTTTAATAAGCACACGCTTATTCCTTTTGTCTGTAACTGACAGTATTAACAATGAGACGGGGTCTGTATTTGTGAAGGACAGTGGTAGGCGGAGGACCCTATTAGAACATGATCATTTCAAAGAGAATTTGCATGTAACTGCCTGTAATGGAAACTTTTTGACTTAATGGAACTTATGGTACCCTGCTTTGTAGAGACATGGCAGGAATTCCCTTAGCAGCTCATCTGTAGCCTGGAAACCTGACTAATGCGTCGGTGTGTAATTACGAGGCACTGATTAGCAGGGTGTGTCCCCAATTACAGATTAGGTTTAGCCTGATAATTCCCTGCACCCTGCTCTGGAACACTGGCGGTGCCGCCCTCTGGGGGCTGTGGGGGTTTGTGTACTCAGTGAGTTTCTGGATAAGATGGGCCTGTGAAGGTCAGTAACCAGCTTTAATGCAAGATATCACAGTTCAAATAATGCAGCAGATTCCTGGCCTCATGGACAGATCCTGCAAAAGTCCAGTTTTCAAGTTTCAGCAGATGGCGGAGATTAAGTCCCACCCAGGTGTCTAGCTGAAGAAAGTTTACAAGAGTTGGTGAACTTTTTTCAGCTAGACACCAGGCCCTTGGCGCTAACAGATCACTGGCTAGACAGCACAGTTTTTGTCTATACAGTACTCATCCATCCATCTATCTATCCATCTATCCAACAATCCATCCGTTTATGCCCTATAACCTAGAGACTAAGGCAGAAAATTACATTTGGAAGGATGCCATAGTCAGCAGATTAAGGGAATTGAAAATCCAAAATCATTGTAGCCTTCAGTTATGCACACTGAGGACGTTAGTGAGTTATGCAAAGCATTGTGTGAGCCTGGGAGCCATTAATTCTATTCTAATGTCTTCCATTGTCAGCGGTTGATACAGCTGGTACGTTGGCTGACATCTGACACCCCTGCTGCTTGGAGATGCATTGGTTATTAAACTACAAATGACTGGAATATAAATTTTAAACCAAAGCACTGTTTTGAGACATTTAAATGACTCATTTCCAGTTTAATGTGTTAATATCTGGAAGGACTCAGCGGATCCTTAGGAGAAACAGACAGGGGCATACATTTTTTCTGGTAACGTTTATATTAACTGTACCTTCATAATGCATTGATTACTCATTCATGGAACATTTATAAGCATATAAGTATACCTTAACGTGTCTTAGATCATTGCATCAATAATACTTAAAATGAACAAGATTTGACAGAATTTGCAGTCTTGAGAATAAATCCTCCATAGATAACGGTGCAGCCAGGCTGCCCACTGGTGGCCCCAGGCATCTGTGAGAGATCCTCACATAAAGATAAAGCTCACTGCCCTGCTCCACTGCACAGGCTCAGAGGGGCTTATGCATGTGTAGAGAGAATCCCATTCCAGGTCATGCCACTAATACTGAATTTGCTGAAGTTGCTCCCTTCAGCCTCTCTCTCTAAGGATGCCAGATCTTTCACAGATTTAAAGCCATTATTCCCTTTCAGTGATTTGGATTGTTTATGTTTATTATTGTTGTCATTGTTATTATTATATCCATGAGATGGACTGGCAGACCATCTGTGGTATCTGCTTCCTGGCTTGTGCTTGGTGGGATAGCCTACTGGGTAAGTGCTTGGTGGGATAGCCTACTGGGTAAGTCCTTGGTGGGATAGCCTACTGGGTAAGCACTTACAGAAGTTGGACTGTTTATTATTATTATTCTTATTATTGTGTTTATTTGTTTGTTTTTCTTGAAATGCATAATTATTTACTTTCTAAATACCTTATTCTTTTCCCACCCATTTAAGATGGTTGTATAGAGAGAATTCTGGTCAGGGATTATGTTAAATGTCTGGTCCTGGTCTGCTGTACAGGCAAGTGTTTTTCACCAGGGTAAGAAAGGGTGTGGCTTTAACCCACCTTCTGTCTGCTAGGCATTATCACCCTGGACAAGCATTGCCACGTCGGGCTGATTGTTATGAAAGACCCTCTGTCTTACATGCGGGTTCCATGCATCCACCAGCTCATCCTTTTATCTAATCCATAACGCTTAGACTCTCTGGTGTTTCTCTGTCTGCTGTGTAGTGAACCATCATTCAATAAGCGTGAGCCTCCATGAAACTACAGCTTCTAAGTATCAAGCCATTATATGAGACAGCATGTATCATGGAACTGGCTTCCCGTCCGGGGTGAACCCCAGCCTGGTGGCCTGTGCCGGCTGAGATAGGCTCCAGACCCTGGTACAGTAATGGACAGACGGACAATATTAAGAGCAACTACATGAAGTAGCCGAACTGATGTAACTGACGTAAGAAGGAAACCACCAATGAAGCAGGTAAGAAGAGGCCATTCTGCTAGTTTTGATGCTAAAACCATGAGTAGATACTACCCATTTACCTGTCCATCCAAGCAAGATACAGCCATCATATTTGAAATACTTCAGATTGCTATTTTTCCCAATGGGCAGCAAAAAGGTATTAGTAACACTGCTCATGGCTGAGAGTGGTCTGTGGAGTTAACGATGGCCTCCTTCCATGTCTTGGGTTCCTCTTCTGTTATCATCAAACAATCATATTCCCTTGTATGTTTTTTTTCCTTCTTTTAAACGGCTGCTTTCTTAATCCAGGGAGGTTGTTCCGGGCGATCATGGAACGTGTTCCCAGCAACACCCATGGTCTCTTTCCCCTCACTTCCTATGATGTCCTAGTGTGTGGGGTGGGCTGTCCATGGCAGGGCTTGTTTTACACTAGCGTGCCACTGTTTGCAAACACACAGGAAATGCTTGAAAAAAGCACGAGTGTGATGCCAGGTAAGATGGTGAACGTGCAGCATCAGATATTCAGCACCATCTGTCAGTGTTCTGCTGAATTCCTGAAGTGCTGTCAGACAATAAGTGCTGTGGTTTAGGCTCCCACCCAGCAGAACTTAATCTTGCCATAATCTCCAGAGAACGGGCAGGAGGTGCAAGACAACGTGGCAAATAATGTGTTGTTTGTCATGACTTTGATGTGTTCATTTATCACTGACAAGAAAATGGAAATCTTTAATCCAAACTGGAATCTCGTCCGTAGAGGGGTTGAAATCTGTTTTTTCAAATACGCATGAGCTTTAACCGAATTCGTTCATTTTCTTTTGTATATGATGGATTTTTAAATGTAATTTATCACTGTTTTTTTTAACCTGCATAATTGTAGGGGGTTGGGGGAGGTTTATATGTAGGGGGACCAGGGACAGTTATTGAATTGTATCTTTTTGCTCGATAATTCTAGCATATGATGTTTTATAAGCACTAGAGTTGCGGCTCAGAGCCTTAAGTTAGCAGAAGTGGTGGGTGACATAGCCAAGTTTAGTTGCTATAATATTAAAATCCTGTATTAAAGGTATTAAAAGTGTGATTTATGATTGACCCTGTTCATCAGTTGTCTTGGTCTCCACTACCCAAACGGAGCTCAAAAATGTGATGAGTTCTTACGGCACACCATTGGTCGCATTCACTGAAGCAGCCTCAGTTCCGGAGGCCCTGGGGGTGACTGACACGTCCTGGTGCTGAGAGCTCCCTCTTCCAGCATTCCTTTCATTTTCATCTTAATGTTGGCTGCACTTGAGATGCACCATGGCGGGAAGGCAGATTTACGATGGATCGGTACCTCCCCAAATGCCGGCTCTGCGGCTTAATGGAGCATCTAACTCGAGTCATTTATTGGTAGCGAGGCCACAGAGGGGCCTGGACAGCACAGTCTGCTGATTGGTATTCAGGCAGGAGTGGCGGCATGCAGCTTTTACCCACCCGGGACCGGCAGAGATCGGAACATTCTGGAAATGAGGGCACTATATATGATAAACAGGAAGGTGCAGCGGGAAGCTCATGGCTGCAGAGGATGCCAGTTAGAATAGAATAGTGTTTCAGATGGGTGTCACACTCAGTGGCACAAGTAAAATCAGGCATAAATGCCTAAATGAATGGGATACGATCAGAACAGGAGCACTACTGGCAGTTTAATCAGACTCCCGCTCTCTGTAAGATGTAATACAAAGAGAGGAGCCCGCTCTCCTCTTCGTGAGGAGCACGCATGTGTGGCCACCAGTTACAGTACTGCTTTCCTTCGTTCCTCCTTCACAGCTCCATGGGAGGCATCTCTGTTACATACTGAAATCCATAAGAGGAGCGTGTTTCAGTTCAGTGATGGCGTGATACTGTCACCACTTGCCAGGGGCTCTCCAGCTCACTCTTCATTTTACGCTTGATTTTCAGGCTGCTGCATCCTGCTCCTCACCTCCTCTGAGCTCCGTGCCACATGGACTGGGCAACATAATTAGCACCCAGCCAGGTCCAGTGGGGTTGCTAAAACACTTGTGATATTGCGTGTAATATGTACACTTACATTATATTACAGCAATAACAATTACTGCTTGCTGTGGTGGCTGGTGTGTGATTATTGGGATTCATTGGTTTTGTTATTCTTAGAGCAACGCCCCCTTTACCATAAAACATCGGGCTGTTTTTACGACACAATGCAGGGCACACCTGCATGTTAAGGCCACTGCAAGTGTAGTATCCTGCAAATTGTTCCTTGAAATCTCTGTTCAGAAAGTTTTTGGGTTTGTGAAGGAAACTGCTGGGCGGTTTTGGGGGTGAACTTTCATAGAGGAGGGCTTAAGGCGTATGAGCCATCGGCCATAGACAGAACCCTTATCCCCTCATATTGTTATTGATGAAACACTTCTATCTTTGAAAATCAACATAGTTGAGGGCATTCTTCAGTTTCATTGTTACAATCTGTCACTGAGACACTCAGAGTTGTATTGAGCGTGTGGGAGGCCTGGCAGCTAATCTCCATCCTATCCGGCTCCCTAAGGTCGAAGCCAGATGAGACCTTTCGTTTCTCCTTCCCATCCCCTCCTCCTGTCTCCCCTGAGAGCAGCCAGCTGCCTGTGACCTGATAAGGTTTTGCCTCAAGCGACTGAATTAGTGCCCCTTAAATCAATTTGTGGGTTAACTGAGACGGGGCCCTTGGTCCGTCTGCGACGTCACCCGGAGCCTAGATCAAGGCTGCACTCTGGGTGTGACACCGTCTTCTGGGTTGGCGAAGGGAGCCCTGTTGTGCCACATCTGGCACATCTGGGATGCATTTGGGATTCATCAGATTCTGTAGGTGAATCAGCCAAGTTATTGAAATTGTTTTTCAGCCACAGTTTTTCAAACATTCAGGAGGAAATAAGAATTTAATGCAAGTTATCATGTGCCTGACATTGCAACATCCACTATGCTCTTCAAAGCAATGTTTTATTTATTTCCTCAAATAACTTTGTACTTTTCTGCATTAACATGAAAGTTATTCTCTCTGTAATAGTATTTATTTAATTGGACGTTCAGTGATTTATAATCAGCAGATACTCAGGTCACAGTGTTAGACTTGAAGATTACATCTGTCCCTGCATCATCTCCCACACAATTATGAAAAAAAGCTGCAGTCATAAGCTAAAAACAGGCTTTGAAATAGAGACACAAATGCTGAGTCCCTCTGGTTCTGTCTGTGTTGCTCTGATCTGAAGTGGTGATGTGCTGTGGGAAACATTGGACTTTAGGGGTCTTAGATCTGGGAGGCCATCTGGGGTCTTTACTGCAGCTGGCTATCAAGGGTCTTAACTCTGGGATACCATCTGGGGTATTCACTCTAGGAGATTGTTGAGGGTTTTTACTCTGGGAGGCCATAGGTGGTCTTTACTTGGGGAAACCATCAGGGTTCTTTATTTTAGGAGACTATCAGGGGTCTTTAAACTGAGAGACCATTGGTGGTCTTTACTCTGGGAGACCGTTGTTCCTTTGCGTCACCATGCGAATGAACCTGGGGTGTATTCACTGTCCAAACTGCAGATTAACCCTAGTGCTGACAGAGGTGTCTAACATGGTCTGTTAATGTGTTTATTCCCCAAAGCTGCCAGATGAAATAATATGGTGTAAGCAGGTTAATCTGTCCTTCAATGTCTGCTTTAGGGGCTCTAACTGGTGTTCAGTGGAGATAAGGACTATGTATGTAATAGACAGACAGACAGGTAGTAGACACCACTTGTCCAGGTCACAGAAAAAGCTTGAATCCTGACCTAGGGATCACGAGTCACACAGCTGCGTCTGAGATTTCAGTCTAGGAGGTGTGAGGAAACAGTGCAACTGTACAAAAATAATAATAAAAAAGAAATCTTCAGTAATATTCTCAAGATACCTAACACAGTTAGCTATGCACTGTGCTGTTTTTTGTTTTTTAATAAATAAGTGTCAATTTGCTGATGTTAAAAAAACAGCTCTGTAAAAGCATGGCAATGAATGAAATCCAGTGGAAATGTATTTTATGTAAATCTTGTGAAAAGATATATTCTACTGGTTAAATATAAGTTGTCTCTTTATTTAAAAGCAGTCATAAGTGCAAGCTCCTTCAGCTAACAGAATACATTTTATGGCTGAGGGTCTGTGCTGCGGCATGAAGGGAAAATCCCTCCCCATGTTCCTCTATTCATCCAGAGTACGGGCTTGTGGTTAGGGGTATGTGTGCAGGAGCAGGCTAGTCTGTGTGCTCCGTAGGATGGCATACGTTGTGGCAGTAAATGAGTGATCATGTGCACTGAGCATGCGTCCCTGGGGCTCCCTCCGGGGGGCGTATGGGCTCCAAATCATTATGAAAGTGGCCAAACTCCCTTTGGGCTGAACATGAGAGAAACAGAGAGATTTGGATCATACCTTTACAGTCTTCATCTTGGCTGCTGTGGAGAGCATCTCAATTGGGGTGGGTGCTCCTTTTATGGTCTAATTCCCATTTTGAAAGCCTTTCTCCTTCTTAATAGAGCTTTATTATAGTAAAGGTCGCTCAGTATTCATTGATACATTGAGTACGACCAGTTGGGTTTGCTTAACATTCTCCCTGATCTACACCCATGAAAAATCAGAGTGCCTTGGTAGCACAGCAGCCAGGGTCAATTCTGAACTTTAAATCTATACCCAGGTACCCAGTTCCTGCTGAACCATCAGCACCTCCTTGCTGGGGGGTGTGGTGGGGAGGGCACTGGCCAGTGTGTCTGCAGATTTTTGGGGGAACCTTTAGGTCAGCTGTGCAAACCCAGGTTTGAGGACTGTTCTGCCATTAGGGAGTTGCAGCGAAAGCCAGCATCCGCTGTGGCCCTTTCTGGGTGGCCCCCCACTGACTTACTGCAATGAGACATTCCTAACAGTTTGACTAAAACTCCAGTAACCACAGTTTCTCTGATTCACCATAATAATGTTACGCAACACATAAAGACCGATGATCATTAGGATGGACTTTTGTTCTCTGAATTTGTAGTGCACTTCAGCTCTGTTGAAATAAGTCGATAACTTAATGCTCTTCCCTATTTCATGCTTCTCTCCCTTTTTCTTCTGTTTTGCATATCTAATTGCCTCGCATATTTAATTTGCATAATTGTTCTCATTGTTCCATTGAAAGTGCTAAATTAGCCCTGCGAGCACAGGGTTTAGCCGCATGTCGGTGACAGTGCATGTCCCCCTGCATAGGTGGCTCCACGCGTCTGGGCTAACAGATTAGCGAGGCCCATTACAGTGGATTACACATCTGCTTGTTGTGATTAAGGACTCTCCAGGGCAGCAGCCTTGACATGCCTTATTCATCCAAGGGGAGGGCACGTGTGTCGGGGCCAGTCCGACGTGGCTATTTGGAGCAGACTGTTTGTGCTGTCGGGTCTTGGTTCTGCCTCTGCGGACTTGTGTCATCTAACTTGATCAGAATTAGGTTCAGTGTAGCAGTGCCGTCGAATTATGAGTTGATATGCATTTCTTTGTAATTGTCCGTGCGTGCCTTGCAGGATTATTAGCATTAAACCTGCAAACCAGTGAACAAAGTAGCATGTTAAAAAAGATCACCTTTTTGAAAATACCTGTTTATACAGAGTGCATCATTCTGCGATACGATACCTCCCTGCAAGCCCTTCACTTAAATCCAAGGTGCTACACACCCCTATTCTAAACTGAACTAAGTGTCCTCCCAGTTTCACCCTTCCCTCGAGTGCCAAATGATGTAAAAGAGGAAAAATAAACACTCTGAAGTAAGATTATCATGGAAGTGAAAAATCTTTGGATAAGATCGTGCCTTTGGGCTGTTGCTGGTGGAGGGGGCAGGCTGACTCATTCCCCTCGCTGGCGGAAGGCTCCAGTCCCGACCTGCTCTCTGTGTTTCTCTTGTTTCCATGGTGAGGAGATATAGCTATCTTTCCTTGGTTTTGATAAGAGGCAACTTTTTTTTCTAGAGTTTGTGTGGGGTGGAGGGGAGCATGCAATCCAGAATTTAGAAAATGCAATCTTCTTTCAGGCAGACTACTAACCAAACCAACAGCACACAACCTGCATCAACATATGATTGCATGCTGGGACTCGTGTCCGGTTGGCAGCTTGGACTCTCATCGCTCATTCCAGATTTGCCACCGGAAAACATTTTGTCAGAGACATATCACATCCAAACAGACTGAGGGTGAAGGATGCCTCCACCATCACCTCAGATCCCCAGCTCTGCTGAGCTCGCTCCTCACTGCGGTCATGTCCTGGTTGCACAAAGTACAGTGGTGTTTGTTCAGAACTCAACCGAGTTTGAGGTTTATGTCAGGTCCTGTAATCCAGCTGCTCACTGAAGCGCAGAGGATTCTCCGTGTGGATGGGCTTCTCTTCGGACGCCATATTTACGGATTTGGGCTCATAGCCAGAATGGTAGTGATTTGAGACACAGGAACACTGAGCAAATGTACTAGGAATTCCTTGGCATGTTTTTGCTAGAAAAGGAAAATCTTGACTCTTTACAGTTTTGTAAACTTTATACAAGAACAAGAAAATATAAAAATACCTGCAGGAAACATATAATGACTGATACTGACACACAGCTGATCTAAGAGTAGCCTTATTCTGATATGACTATTTAATGACTAAGAGATAAATGATGACCAATTATTAGGAGTGAGGTCTTGTTTTGAGTGTCATGACTCTTCTGTGTGCCTCTTGGCAGGGATCTGGATCAAACCCACGCGGGCATCTCGAATGAAGGAGAAGCGGGCCGATTTTGTGGCTGGGTTCCTTGGAGGGAGGATAATTGCAGCAGGCGGCCTGGGTAAGCACTGTACATGCTTCCCTATAAAACCATCTTGGTTTGAGCCTGGACGAGTAGGGAGCTCTGAGTAACATTCACATTGGATTCTACATTGTATTTTACTGCATTATCTTTGTTATTCAAATAATATAAGTACACAGTTTAATTACTGGGATATAATTGATGTTTGGGTTACATCACTGTATAAAGATGGAGTGATAGGAGGTAATCAGTGTGAGATTTAAAAAAAACATGAAATGTGACTGCTTAAGATTTGCACATTAATTGCAACTGTAGAAAATGGCAGGGTGACACACTAGCAACATTCATCAAGATTATTTCAAGTTTCACTTAGTTCACATTTCTTGGACTGCCAGATTACATATTTTTCGAATTTATGTTTAAATATTAAGATTAAAGTCACTCTCAAACATACATTTAATTAATAGATAAAATGAAAATGTCCAATATGCAAACACATCAGGCCAGAATTTAATTATTCATCAGAATTTCACAAATAACTTGGATTTGTTTTGTAAAACATCATTTACAAAATGGTGTCCATAAGCATTTGAGTCTTCGTGAAAATAACTTTGTTGGCAAATGGGGCATTTATAAATATTTACTTTGGCTGGTTAAGAAGCAAATGATCGATTAATACTTTGGTTTACTTCCATGATCTATCACTACATCTATCGGGGAGGTAACGTGGCTGGCTTGATGGTCGCCTGGACACTTGCGGCTGAATGATTTTGGCTTGTATGATGGTGTTTAGCCCAGTGTACCAGAGCTATTTACAGCTGGTTTCTGTGTTTCACTGCAAAAATGGGACAGTTCTGGTGGACAAGGGGATTCCTTTGGGCCTTTCTTTGCTTTTAAGAGCGGATAATAACAGCCCTGTATTATTCATGGTGTTGGCATACTGCACACTGGTGAAAGGCCTTTTTCTTTCAGTGATGTGAAGCTGCCATGCAGAGAGACCCTCTTCCTTCCTCTCCTCCTCTTTCTGTGCTTCTTTCTTTCCCCACATTCCATCTCACCCATCGTTCCCTTCTGCCGCCCTCTACCTTTCTTCAGATTCCTCCTCTGGTGCTTTATTCATCACCAGGAGAGGAAATAAAATATCTATCTCATTTCTGTGCTCAGCACGGCTTCTATTTCACCCAAGCTTAACAAACAACAAAGAGAAGGGTCTTTTCGGCATGAACAGTTTGTGCTTCATTCAGCCCCCTGTGAACTGTTAAAGGCAACAGATGATTGAGTAACTGTGAGATTGAATTCCCAGTAATGTCTTTGCCCCTCCCCACACTCTGCCAGCTGTAATGTGAGCTCTATTATTAGAAAGCATGTTTGTAAATATTTCTGCCGCTCTCTCGTGGTTCTCCGTCAGCTGGGATAGTCATCCCCGGCATTGTCTGTTCATTTACAGCTCTCTCATAATCGCTCTCCCGTGGTGTTATTTGCGGTGGCACAGTCCAGGCTGTTAGTTTTACCCCCCCAATTTCCACAGACAGGCAGAGGAGGGTTTTTCTTTCTGCTTCAGGTAGTGACATCTGTTCCTTTAAGCGATACATAAGGTTTTTCCCTCCTCTCCATCCATCCATCCATCCATTTTCCAACCCACTTATCCTACTGGGTCGCGGGGGGTCCGGAGCCTATCCTGGAAGCAACGGGCACGAGGCAGGGAACAACCCTGAACTAGGGCCCAGCCCATCGCAAGGCACACTCACACACCAGTCACTCACACATGCACACCCTCCTCTCCATATCAATTTTAAAATGTTCATATTAAATGTAAAGGCAGCCCATGCAGACATTTAGGCCACATAAACGTACAATTCCCTCCAATTAGTGTGTCACAGTGAGGTCAAGACTGAGGAATTAGTCAGTCTGGTTTGAGGTGAAAGGAAGATATAAAATACTATTTATTTCAGCATTTGTTTATGTGTGTGTGTGTGTGTATGTGTCCCCATAAAGTGATAAATATGCAAAAACTCTTGTATTTTGCTTGGTTACTTATGGATATGGTTAGAGCAGGGTGGTGATTAATGTTGTCATAGTTAGCATTAGCATTTTTCCCATAGAAGTGAATGGTTTTACAAACCAAATCCTAGTTATTTGTGAAATTGTGATGAATAATTAAATTCTGACCTGATGTGTTTTTATACTGGACATTTTTATTTTTATATATTAAATAGATGCATCGTTGACAGTGACCATGTATAAGAATAGGTATACCCGACATGTGGATGCATGTGTGTGTATATATATTTATATATACATGTATGTGTACCTTTTTTGAATAAATATCATGTCAATAAATGTCATAATACATAATATGTGCAGTTATGATTACAGTTATGTTTTTAATTAACAGGTATAAACTAATATCAGTATCACTCAGATCAAACTAGAAGATGGTTTGCTGAAAGACAAAAGAAATTTGATCAGGTCCATAGCATAGATATTCGGGTAAATCAGCAAATTTTAAAAACAAAGAAGAGCAGCAATTTATGTAGCAATCATAAAGGGCCAGCTCATCCACAGAAAACAGCTGTGGGTGATCGGGAGTGGGTGTAATCCAGGCTCTGAAGAAAGGCCTTCACCTTCTGTGACTGAAATAACCAGCAGGGTGAAGGTGTCTCACCTTGGGATGCCTTGATCTACCCTGACCGTCCGAATGGTATCAGCAACATCAGGTACCACTATAGTCATACATCAGTTATACATTTTGGTGTAGTTTGTTGTAGGTTAATTTAAATGTGATGTAAAGGGACATAATTGCAACCAATGACCACGCTATTGCAACTCAAGACTTAATGCAGATTAGACTCCTGCGTGAAGGCTTCTTTGAAGTTAGTGTGAATGCTTTACGTACATTGTGGCAATGTCTGCAGTGTGGAAATATTTCAGAGTAGGAATTAATGCAGCCCCACAGCCACCTGCAATATCTGTAGTGCTAATGTTTGACGGGAGATAACAGAGCGACCTTCAACATGACCAAAGTCTTAAAACTCCATAAGAAAAAGCATCCAGTGGAATAAGACGTGTTCAAACATATCTGGCAGGCAAAGACAGCAGCAAACCAAAGAAACATTAAAGAGAGTTTTATTGAATTTATTGCATTAGATGACCAATCCATCTCAGGGATAGAGAATGTAGTGATGCAGGCTGTTTCCTTAATTCTGGATTGTCCTGTTTCCAAGCATATTTTAAATAATTTGGTTTTACAAATATCACTATAACATTGACTTGTAGCCATTTTAAAAAATTACTGAATATTTGATTTTGACTAAGCAGATACCCAAAATTGCATTCATATAACACATTATTTTTTACAAAGCAACATAATAGTAAGGATCAGGTCATATTCCTGGAGCGATTGGGGTTCAGAGTCCTGTGATCAGATCTCTCTACCAGTCATGGGATTTGAACCAGTAACCTTCTGGCTGCCAAAAATCTAAGATGGAGACCATTAGTCTGAACCCACTCTTTGCTGGGGAATGAAAAAAAAATGAAACAGGGCCTGATGGTGGTGCAGGAATGAGCGAGTATAGGCCAAGACAAACCTCTAGCAAATGACTGTACTCAAGTGGGAAAAGGAGGGAAAAGCGAGCGATGCACTGCGTGTTGCCCGGTCTTTAGTGTGCATGACTACCTGAAACAGGCTTGACTCAGTTTTATTAATGATGCAGCTGTTGACAGTAGCAGCAGGATGATTTCAGATCTACAAAAACATCTCACCTACATGCCTCCAGACTCTTTGGGTGACGTCAGCGTGACGTAAGAGGAAGACGCATGACACACTGCCAGCTGCAAGACGTGCATTTTGGGGAAAAGGGGCTACACTGGCCATGTGTCTCCTGATTTCAATACAATCAAGCACACATTTTACATTTAGGAGAAGAGGCTGCGGTAAGGGGCCACTCAGAGTACACAGGGATACACCTAGGCAGGCAGCCCAGGGGTTGCTGATGTCTTTGGGCTGCAGATTCTATGAAGACATGGCAGGCATGCAATATGCAGCCGCTTTCATGGGGCTATAAATTACTTGAAGTTATTTATGCTGTTAATTTTTTTTAGACAGGTGTATCTAGAACAGAAGGGTGACATGTAAGGTTGTCCAAATTTAAATTGTTTTAGGACATAGCAGAAGTCTCTAATACAGTAAGATTGCAGTGATTTATATACACCAACCAATTTTGGCGTGGCCACTGGTGACTCACTCAGTGTTAAGGCTAGGAAAGGCAGCCCTTGTGGACTCGCTGTAGGTCTAATACAGCCTGGACCATGTCACTAGTCAGTCATGACAGATTGGTGCAGATGATAACCAGTGTTCTTTTTTTGGGATAATAGGTGGTGGTCAAGGTCCCCTCTAGCTCCTCTGTCAGTGATTATTGCGGGCATGTCAGGCACCTGCCATCAACGTGGTTCTTGCTGTGAGATATGCAGCATCCCTTCAAACCTTTATGTAGATCTTGCCTTTGTCCTAACAGTTTCATATCAGGTATGCTAGGCTTGGGTTCTCTGTGTAGTTCCAGTGGGTATGGTGATAAACTGCCCATAAGCATGTAATGTAGGCATGCATTTGTCTGCATTGTTAAAAACAGTTTGTATAAGATTACGGCCAGGGGTCAAGTTGTCAAGGGATTCAGGTGGATGCCATCCACCCTTTGGGAAAAAAATGATAAAAACCATCCCCTTTGAAAATATAGCCCACCACGATCGCTGCCATCCTGCTGTAATTGTCTCTCACATAAAGGTAAATCTACAAATTCTATCTGGGGTTCTCAACTGACAGACCAAAACATAATATCATCCAGACCACCAGACACCCCCTTCCCAGTACTGTTACCCCTGCCCCCAGCTTGCTCACTTATCAGGATTAGCCTAAATAAAGTACTGCCCATCAGAATAGAAGGGACCAGGTGATCTACAGGTTTTGATGCTGGAAGCCATGAAAGACGTGAACCTTAGTGGGTCCCACCCACTTTGAACACCAGCGTTACCAGAATGGTGTAAGGCTTTTGGATGTCCTTTACTGGGACTGAGAGCGATGTTTCAGTTAGACTCAAAGGTGTAGCATGAGGGGCAAAAATCATTATGTACATCAGAAACTCCAGATAAAACTGTGACTCATGCCATCTTCAGAAATTCTCTGAGGATTCTATGATTGTAGGATGCATGAATGAAACAATAATAAGGCATTCAGGAACATGATGGAGAGTTCTGTAGGGTGGTGTAAAAAGAGACATTTTCAAAAAAATCCCAGGAAGACAGAGCAGCTGGTAGTGGACTTCAGGCAGAGCAGGGAGCAGCTGACTGCTGTCGCCATGCAAAGAGAGAGTGTAGGAGAGTAACATTGCTATAAGTGCCTTAGTGTCTACATCAATATAGGCTGGACTTGTGTGACAGTATGTTGAGCATGCAAGAAAGTGCAGAGTAGGCTGTTTTTCTTGAGGAAACCTGTGGCGAGTGTATCAAACTGCGAAATTTTTTGTCACTAGCTAACATAGCTAGTGTCACTCTCTGATGCAGCTTGTTGGGGGGGGGGTGTAGTATTGAGGTAAAGAAGCCTGGTGGGAAAAACTTGCTGTCTCACGGGGCTGTGTCTACGCACCATGGAAGTAGTGAAGGAAGGTGTTTAGATTATGCTTCTTTCTGAATAATGGGACCCATCCTCTCAAAAACAACTGGTTCAGTCGAGTCACAGGTTGATCTCCCTGCGATAAACGAGTGAGAATTTCAGGCTCTGCGTTGTGCGTATGGCCAAGCACTTAATCAATGCTTCTACCCTCCATATCTTTTACTACTCTCCATAATGCATCACTGTTTCACACCATCCATAGCTTGTATTTACAGCAGGTGTACCTCACTTGTACCACCACCACTATCCTTATATATTTTCTTGTTACTAATTTCTGTCCATCCATCCAACGATCCATCCATCTACCCAGCCATGTACCTTGATCAGGGTCACAGGTGGGAGCTGTGTCTGTAGCGCTTATCTTATGGGAGTTTCGTCTGAGTATTCTCCCACAGTCCAAATACATGCAGGTAGAATACTTAGTATCTCTTAAATACTCATGGAGTATGATTGTGTGTGAGTGCAATGTATCCGATCCAGGATGGACCCCAGCCTTGTGCTCTATGATGTTAGGGATTTGCTCCAGCAGTACACAACCCTTTGGGGGATCAAGAAAATCTTATGTTATCATATAACTGATATAGGATTGAGATAAATATTCTGTCAAATAGGCAATTGACGCAAGGTAAAATAATTAATTTTTCTGTAAAAAAAATTATAGAAGAAGTTTTGTTACTTGTGTAAAAAACACGTTTATCTTTGTTAGAAATTGTGCTGTGCTTTGAGGATTAACTGCTCCAGCCTAGTGCTATTGATCTTTAAAGACTTAGGAAGGAGAAATCCTTTGAGAACACAGCCATTATAAATCTTAAATATTATACTTCAGCAGGGTAGCATTCACATCCAATTTCTAAAACAATCCCTACTGTAACATCCTCTCTCAACTGCTTAGTCAAGGTTGCACACACACACGCACACACAATGAAGCATATATTTGGACTGCTGGAGGAAACTTGTACACTACTACCATGAGAACATAAGAACTATACAAATGAGAGGAGGCCATTCGGCCCATCAAGCTCGCTTGGGGAGAACTTAACTAATTGCTCAGAGTTGTTAAAATCTTATCTAGCTCTGATTTAAAGGAACCCAAGGATTCAGCTTGC
>JABFDZ020000109.1:15379981-15390304 GCA_019775955.2 Pollimyrus isidori | reverse complement strand
AGTCCTTCATATGCCTTATCATTCTCTACATGATCCTGCACTCCACAATTGGTACCTAGTTCGTTTCACCAAACTGCCCCTAGCTGCTGCTCTAACTGTGGTAGGAGCACGCCAACACATCTGCCCTGTGGAAATAACCCAATAGAAAGGTGCCTCCTTTGTGTGATCTGTATTAGGAGGCGGGATTGGTTCGCTTTCTGTTCGCCAGAGTGCTTTAAATGCAGCGCTGGGTCACTCGCACTAGAAAACTGCCCCCGTGCCGCACCACAGTATGGTACGGCAGCTGCACCATGGCAGACAGGGAGAGGCTTCAGAGAGTAGTAAAGGCAGCACAAAAGATCATCGGCTACCCTCTCCCGTCCCTGATGGATATTTACACCTCCCGCTGCCTCAGCAGAGCAAAAAACATCACCAAGGACGGCTCCCACCCTGGCTCTGTTTGATCTGCTGCTCTCAGGGAGGTGCTTCAAATGCGTCACAGCAAGGACAAACAGACTCAAGAACAGTTTTTTCCCAAACGTCATAACCACTCTAAACTCACACATGCACTGACTACACAGTCTAACCCCCCCAGCCCCTGGACTCCCTTCCAGCTATCATCTGTACAACATCCAATATCTAAATGGTATTGATAGTATTGATAGTATTACTGTGTAATAGCTGTATACTGTATAATATCATTGCTCTGTGTCAAACATCCACTATATACTGCCCATGATCACAATTACTGTTATTATTGTTGTGTTCTACATACATGTTTGCACGGGAATTAGATGCTTTTTATCTCATTGTAGTTTTATATGCTGAAAATAAACGGTATTGTATTGTATTGTATTCCTATTGCATTAAATGTTGACAATGTAACAACTTCATAAAGTTTACAAAGTGTATTCAATAATATAATAAAATTTCTGAATAAAAATGTATAATAATAACTGATTCTGCATAATATATCAGCCCATAATGCTATAACTGCCATTGACATATTAAAAATGATGATGATATGGGCAGTTATACTTGTTAGAGTTGTTATATTATTGGCTGTCTCACCTGACACATTTTCCCATTTTAGCCAATAATTAATAAGAATGAGGAAGAGTGATACGGTTATTGTTTATTTGGTTTTTAAATTTTGCATGAGTTTAGCAAAGCATTTCGAAATGTTGCAATTTTTCCTCATGTTGTGCTTTACGTGAATGTTCCCCCTTCATTTATCTTTCCACGTGTCACGTGATATAGCCATGCCGTAAAGTGCTTCAAGCATTTTTCAGTCTTCCACCTCCTGCTGCTACTGAAAGGTTTCTTTTGGGTGCACGAAACATCATTTCATTGTCTCAATTTTGAAAGAAAAGTCATACATAGCATGCTTAAACATGACCCATACCTATGCACACAGGGAAACATAAAAATCAACAGAACTTGGAATAATTTCTCTCTCTCAAAATATGAGTTTTAGAAATTCTGTAAGTGCAAATAAATGTAAGGACTTTCAATAAAGATCAGGTTAGTCCTGTAACTGGAATTTCCTGAGAAAATCCAAATTCATCAACTGACTGTTGGAAAAAGGCCAGAGACGTTGACGGTAACGTTGACTATTAGACAAAAAAAATGTTTCACACCATATGAGTTGATGCTTGGTATCTATGTGAGGCAGAGACTGTGGGCCAGCTGTTGAACACATCCATCCACCACACAACCCATCCTATCTGGTTCAGGTGACAGAGGACACCAAGAGTATCCACACTGTGCATGGAAGCCCCTACCATGTCCCAGTTGCCCTCTTGCCTGAATATCGCCTTCACTAGCCGGTATCCAACATGAGAAACGTCCTTTCAGTGACTAAATGGTCAAGTTCCTCATCAGAACATATGCTGTGCTTTCTTACCATCCATCCTCACTTCTCCTAGGGAGATCAGGTACCCCAGGAACTTGACCGGGTGACTCTACTTTGCAGCATTGGAGAACCAGGTGTACATGAACACATTTTATGGGCATGGAGTGAATGAAAATGTCTGTTTGACAAACTACTGTAGCAGGTCAGCCAGGATTTTGTTCATGAATGCCTGAAAGACCGAAGAACTGGTCAGCCCACCCCCCTCTTGGATCAAGTTGTAGGCACTGAATCTACACAGTTTGTTAAGACCTGAGCTGCTTCAGCCCAGAGTAGAATAGGAGCAGTTCCCACCATTTCACCATGGTGTTCTGGAGCCGGTAATCCAGACACGAATGCAGACCTCCATCTCTTTGCAAAGAAGAATCTGAAGGCACCCAGAGGGATGGACAAACATTATACCTTGAAGGGGGAAACCAGATACAGGAGACGCTAACCATCACGGGTTTGCCATCTGTACACAGCGGGACTGAGACACTTGGAGGGGGTGACTGCACAGCTGACACTGAACAGACCAGGGAGCAAAAGGGCAAGCAGACACTGATACAGGGACTAACAGACAGAAGGCCGGTATGATTGTGTGCGGGATGACAGTGGGACAGCCAAAATGGAGCACAAAGACCCATATGCAAGAATTGCCAATCCTGTATAATGTATCAAATGACTGCGGCAGTTACACAAGAACACAGTCATAGATGGTTTATTTTGCACAAGTTCAGCAATTCTTTACCCATGTCACATGAAGATTCATGAGTCACCTGATTTTTACAAGCGATGCAGTAGAGCGTTCCAGCATCTCAGTCTTCTCTGCCCGGTTGCCACTTGAAGGCACAAACGAAAGGCTTCTGGTTGCTGCACAGCTCATCATTCCATTGTTTTGGGTCTGAAAGAAACCACACATGCTGAAGCAAGCCCTCTTTATACTACCATGAAGTCATGTTATGCCAATTTCACACAATTTGCTTCTCCAAAAGCACTACTATATATATAAAATCATATTGAAATGATGCACTTATTGCATGAATTTGCCGTTTTTACAACTGTTTGTACACGTTTATTTGTGCTTATTGTATGTGACTGCTTACAGTATTATTACTGTGCTTGGTCTTTTCATGCAATTTCATGGGTCCAATTCGTCGCACGTGTCTTTACCTGTATTAAAATAAAAGTGCAAACGTGTGATATTTCTCCAGCAAATTATCAAAAGTATAGGCCTATATTTTTATATTAACCCAATAATGTAATACTAAACAATAATGCAAACGGACAAATAAAACACTTTTAAATTCAAATGCCTTTGAATTTATTTACATGTTTCTTTCTGCAGAAATGTGAGATAAAGAATCGAACTTACGGGTTTCAGACACTCGGTGAATCAAAAGAACCGGTTAGATGAACGAATAGAATTTACGGGTTTTCGGACACTCGGTCGTTGAATCGAACTGTTCCCGAGAGTCCTCGTGGCATTTAGGCCTACTGCGGAAATGCAGTTATGCTGTTAAAAAGAATAAAATAAACATAGCTTCATCATTTATTGCAACAGTAAATTATTGCATTTCTGTATAATAAAACTGTATTACTTCCATCAAAGAACAAATTAAGATATTTATTAACTTTGACGTTTACACAACAACGTATGCAAGTTTACTTATGCTCATTGTGGTTATGTGTGTTGTATTGATAATATTGCAGTTGTTGTTAACTGTGATGTCCTTGATCCTTATGCACAAGAATTTGGCTTAAGTAAAGAAAACAAGAACTATACAGTATATACACATATGTTATTCAGCATCGACACCCTTTCTGCTTTTTATATATTGTTTTTTTATTGTGAATAATCAAGCTGAACATTTTTGTTGAACATCAGCGCTATCTTTGTCAAACAGCGTAACCTTGAGACAAATTTATTATCCAATCCCACGATTCGTTGAGTCATAAGGTCAAGTGCAAAAAAACGAAAGAGAAAAGAATCATAGAATCGGTTTTAAAATCGATTCATTACAATAGACAGTTCGAAAGAATCGAATCAGCTATTTGAGCCGAACGTCCCATCACTAGTTCACCCTCTGTGTCCCCTGTATTTCCCCCTCGTCCCTCAGTGTCTTCCTCTCGGCTTGGTCCCTTTGTGCCCCGTGTCTCTTCCGTGTCACTCTGTGCCTTTGTCCTATTTAGGTTCCTTTGTGCTTCCCGCATGTCTTCCTTATCCTTCTGTGCATACGTCCCCTGCTAGTCCCTGTGTGCCTCCTGTGGTTGTGCCCCCTGGGGTGGTCCCTCCTTTATCCCCTTTAGTGTCCCTGGGTCCTTTGTTTCATTTTTGGTGCCCCTGTGCGTGTCTGTGTTCCCTGTGATTTGCCATCTGTTATCTGAGTTGGTCTCCTTGAGTTTGTTCTGTGTATCTGTGTTATTCCCTGTGCCCCATTGATGTTGCTCTTGTCTCCCCAGGTGTTGGTGTGTCCCTGGTCCCTGTTGCTCCGCTCCCCTTAGTCACACTTGGAGTGCATGCCTATGGGCAGGGGGGTCCTGTCCTGCCCGGCTCGTCCACTCATTCCGTGTGCTTCACCGCCTCATTAACCCCATGTGGATTCCCTGTGTTCACCAGCTGTTTCTGATTGTTGTCTTTCGTCCACATGTATTTAAGTCTGTGTTAGGTATGTTTTCCCCAGTCTGGTCACTGAAGTTTCACGTCAATCTTGTAGCTTACATTATGTCTTCTTCCAATAAATCCCTTGTTCCCTGCTTCCTCACCTCCCTGTTCCTGTTTCTCTGGTCAGCGTGTGTGACAAAAGCCATGGTGGGAATATATTTCTATTCTACAAGAAGAATTACTGGCCTCTTTAAATGGCTGGCTAGTTAAAATGATGTATCCCAGGTTGTACAGAACAGTGCATCTCAGTTGGTGGGTCGTGACCCAAATGTGGGTCACCACCTCCGTCCCAGATGAAATTTTTTTCCACTAAAATAAATAATGTGAATCCTGATGGTAAACCAGAACCATTTTCCCTGTACACATTTAGGTAAGGGATAAATACGAACACTTACCGCTTGCCAAGCTGTTGTCAGGATTTGATGAGAGTATGCTGCTCCATTTCTGTCTGTCAGCGGTGGTCAGAGGGATTTTAAACATACAAGTAGTACCAGCTATGCGTTATTACTTTGAAGTGGTCATTATTTGAAAAGAATGGACCTGCAAATGTCTGAACTGACCAATCAGAATCAAGCATTCCAGAGAGCCATGTAATAAATATATTTAAAGAGTTAGTACATTTTTATTATGCATATCAGTTTGCATGTTCCTAAAATCTCTGCCAGTTTTCTGTCTGAACAGAGAGATTACTTCACAGGGACATGAAGCTGTTTGTTTTTTAAATGTAAACTGAGCAAACTTCAGAACAGTTAGCATATAATGCACCGAAACAATGGTTTATCGTAGTATCAGGGAACCATGAAGATATGCGTCTCATTATTGCCCTTGTTTTGTGCAAGTTATAATTTAGATGATTGAGAAAATATAATAGAACTGCATTTCAGCCCACGATGTCCGACATGGCTGCTTTATAATGACCTCTCTTTGAACTAAGGATCCAACAATGCCATATTGCAGTTATAATCACTCTCGGTGGACACTTCCAGATAATGCCACTTAAAATGTCTAAAAATAGGCACTACTAAAATTTGCCATAATCATGATTCAGACATATTTGGTATATCGTTTTTTTTGGGTGAATGGCCAGTGGAAATTTCCAGCATGTGTGCAGTGTAAAACAGACAGATGGAGAACATATACTTTCATTTATCTTTACCATGTGTACCTTACAGCACCAAAAGGTTTGCCCAATAACATTACTATATGCATATAGTACAAAAAATAAATAGAAAAACAAAGTTCATTTTTCCCAGTTCATCCCGTACTAACACACTTATGGTGAACAGTCACTATTATACTTGGTGCTACAGGATGATTTATGCTGTACATTGAAGTTCGCCTGTATGTTCACTACAAAGCAATAATTGGAAAGTTGGCCAGCCTGAGGGTCTCTACACAGCCCCACCATTTTAGAAGCAGCCCAGAACTTGGTATCTGAAGAATGCACTTCCCAGCACACAAACGTCTTACCAAGGCATCCAGTTTTCCTTTCTGTAATTATATTAGTGCTTGGTTTTCCTCAACAGATAAAATCCTACCCAAGTGCCCTGAAAGACATTATTCTGCACTGCTAAATAAAGATCATTTAACACTTAAGTGTCCTTTATGTCACAAGAGCCATGCTCACATGGACATGTAGGCTTATCTGTGGTTGAAAGACTTACAGAAGGCACATTGTCCACATGGTGGAGAGGACATTGGAAAAGTGAACACAAGTAAACTCTGTTTAGATGGTGAGATACATGCTCATTCCTAAAGTTTCTTAAACTGATTCATCCAACACATACAGTAGAAGAACCACATTAAGTGTAACAGTAAATGTCATTTTCTGGGGTCAAAATATCATGTTTACTTGTGCTGTAGTAAAGAATTAAGTGGCACAAATACTCTGCAGTTTTGTAACAATACAAGTATTTTTTTAAGCACACAGACTTAATTGTGTTCTTAATCGTGTTCCCAGTTTACACGCTGAATGCTGAAGGTTTGCGTCACAGTCACAGACAAAGCCAACAACAGCCCAAGAACAGCCCAAGAACTTGTTAGATTACGGTCAATTGAATACAAAAATGCAATGTCTGCATTACAGTATGCCACCATTAAGACAGTACATCTTTATTTTTACACTTTATGGTAATACTCTGATATTAGTGTTTGAAGTCTATATTTTCAGGTATACGGACTGTTTACAGGTCACAACACAGGGTGACGGGACCGCCTGTTGGTCTCCTGAGGCATTGGGCAGACATCCTCCTCTGCAGTCTGCCTGCCCTCTGCCCTGCTGTCCGTAATATGCTCTTTCTGGTTCTCGAGCTCCCCCTCTGAGCTGCACGTGAGGCCGTCCTGAAAGTGAAGCTTGCGGTGGTAGTGGGAACTGAGGTCTAGCAAGTCGAAGGAGTCGCTGGAGAGGAGGCTGTCGTCACTGATCACGCTAGATGGCCGGCTGTGACGTGAATGCGAGTGGGTCTCCGTTGTGGCACAGCTTCCGCCACTGGACTGGAGGAGCTGCTGTAGGGATGCAGAGAACTGCAGGGAGGTAACATGCTCGTCGGATAAGTCGAGACTGGTGGAGAACTTCCCATTTCGCTTAAGAATCCCTTTCTTCCTTCGCACCACCACCTGCGCTGGGGCCCCCTCCCGAATCAGGTTCTTTTGGCAGCCTGCCTTGTCTAATGAACCCCCCCGCTCTGGGGATGATGAGTACCCAGACTCCCTAACATAGAGTTTCTTAAGGATCCCCTTCTTTGGCATCTTAGCGGATGGCAAGCACTTGGGAAGAGTCTGTGAGTTACCAGGACTGGTGACGGAGGTATGATGAGAGTGATGCGGGCTGTCCTGGCTCCGTGCCAAAGATTCTGCTGACTCAGCCTGAGGGGGGCACGCCTTGTCGAAGCTGCTCTGTGTCTTCAGGATGCCCTTGGGTTTCTTCTGGTCGATGCCAAGCAGCGTGGAGTCGCCCGGGCTTGGCTGCAAGATGACTTTCTCCTTGCGGGATTTCTTCAGACACAAAGTCCCTGGCATCCGGCCAGTCACAGGCTTGGGAGGGAACCCAAAAAAGACGTGGAAGTCTGCAGCAGGGTGTGGAGAGTGGCCACTGGGGGTGCTGTGGAGTGTTCTGTTCTGCCAGTCGATGTAGCGTGCCAACAGTGGTGAAGGGCAGGCCTGGCTGGATGGGCAATCGCACACTGACTCCTGGAAGCCCCAGTTGACCCACCAGTGGTTGGTGATGTCCTCCACTGTGGCTCGTTCCTCCACATTGACCTTCAGCATCCAGGTGATCAGCGCACAGGCATCTGTCAGACAGAGCAGGCTCAGTACACTTTTTCCCTCCACTACGGCACAAAAACAAAGAACCCCTGGCAGGTGTCTTTAGGGAGACACTGGTTACCTGAGGGCGGCTGAGGCTTCTTGTATCTGGCTTGGCTGATCTGCTCAACCAGGACGCCATAGCTGGCCCCGTCAAAGGGCATGGTCCCGTACACAAGTGCGTAAAGCAGCACCCCAAGGGCCCAGCAGTCCACCTAATGAGGGCAGATCAGATAATCTGCACTGAGTCTCCCTGTGGAACTGGCATCGGTACATATATTCCATCATTGGCCCGAGGAAGCCAAAGTAGGTTGGATGTCCTTCACTAGTCATTGCATGTATTAAGCATATATCATAAACATGTTTCCTAAGACAAAGCAGCTTCTGAAAATCCACTTACATAGTCAACCACCTGGAACTGGAGCATTGCACCAAATGACAGGAAGGAAATTCTATATCGCTATGAGTATGGAAGCAGCAGTGTGGACCTGTGCCTACTAGGCCTGAGTGTTTGAATAGATTTGTAATATGTGGGAGAAGTCGTCACCTGCTGTAGAGGGAAAAGCTCTTATCGATGGTGAGGGAGGGAGGGTAGAGACCATTTCTGGTCACACTGCCCCACATTTGTTTTACTAATTTTTGCATCTGCCTTTGAGTTCAGATCACACAAAGCAATAGGATAAAGACAACAGTTATTTTTCATCTCTAATCAGTATATATTATGTTTGAATATATGGACCAATCAATGGGTGAATGGAATAATGGAATACTAGGACACGTGTATGCTTAAAACTAGCATAAGAAGGTTACAGATGTGCAGGAAATGTGTCATCTCCTCCACCCATCTCACCTCAGGGCCCTGATAGGGAAGTCCCTGGACAATCTCCGGAGACGCGTACAGGGGGCTCCCACAGTAGGTCTTTAGGAGTTGTCCCTTCTGGTAGTGGCTGGACAGGCCAAAGTCAGCCAGCTGTAGAGTGGAAGACAGAACCAAAGTTGCGTTTTAGGACCAATGTGTTCTCAAAGCCATGTGACGCCTAAAACGTTGTGACTGAGCGCATGAGTCACGTTTCATGGAACATACAAAACCCATAGTTATGTGAAAGTGGGAACTAGAATAGCTACAGCTAAGTCTGCATGAGGGACCAGCCAGGAAAGAATGTACAGACCGTCAAGTGAACGTGCTTCACCCAAAAACACTGCAGATTTTGGCAATGGATGTGTGGCCAAGGTGCCACTGTACTGTAACCGAGGTGACATAGTGTCTGCATCCAGAAACAGCCAGCATCAACGGCAGATGATGCCCACACAACCAAGGAGAGCATTTTGGCTCTCAGCGGAGGCGGACGCACTTCTCTCCCTCTCCCTCCCCTTATCTTCCCTGCTTGCTACTCTCGTCTCATCCAGTATACTGTCTTATTGTCTATACTAGAGACACTCTCTCAGCCCTGCTCTTCAAACTAAGAAAATAATGGATTTGATCAGCTGGTCTCTCAACGCGATTGACACAATCTTCTCTAAGAAAGGCACAGGTTCGGGGGAACCTGACTGTCCTGCAGGGATGTACGTGGCTGGCTACATGATGGATGGATGGGAGAAGTGGAGAGTCGTGTGTCTGGCAGCTCTGTCCGTGGAGGACATCGAAGATATTTACCTATTCGGAACCATGATTACAGGTCTGATGCTGACCGGATTAGGCATTACCCTGGTTTATCGAAAATTGGAGAAAATGGTGACAGCCACTCAATGTCCCACAAGGCTGGCCGGGATGATTGATGGAGTTGGCAGAGCTGTTGGGATTCAGACTATGGCTATAGATCGCAAATTGGACAAAATCGCTGGGACTATGGACCGCAGATTTGACAACATCACGGAGAAGCTCATGGCTATGCAGAGGATTTTAATGATGGAGACCAGCGTGGACATTGAGGAGCTGTGAAATTATAGCTTCTTGCCCGAAAACCCAAACAACTATATTAAACCTCCTTTTTGGCTCCCCCCTAATCAGCACTGGCCTTGGCCAAAGCCGCTGCTGCATTCAACAACCCCCCAGAAGAACAAGGCAGTGAGACTCCCTTGCATTCCTCTCCCCCAACCCCAAGGACTCCCTTCCCCCATCCCATACCTCCGCTGCTTCATACCCCCAACATGAACAAGCTGGGTCTGTGTCCAGCGCTGTAGTGTAATGGCTGCAGGACCGGACGGATGTTTTGTCTATGCTGGGCTACCCATACATCCCCATTTCCCTCCCCTGTTGCAAGTCACGAGTTTTTATGTTGTGAGATGTAGTGATCATGTGCTTATGTTGCTGGGGTGTTTTTTTCAGTTCCTACATTATACTCCCTACTTATTTATTCTCCCCCTCTTTCCTCATGTAATCCTGTTTCTCTGTTTTTTTCCTACAGTATATGTATAGTCAAACAACGTAAGCCGTCATTGTCCAATTGGTGTGGTAACGCTTGTGACGTCACGTATGCGACGTAGC
>JABFDZ020000109.1:15358558-15379881 GCA_019775955.2 Pollimyrus isidori | reverse complement strand
TGCTTTTCGCTGGTACTTGTGACTAGTGACATGGTATATTGCAACAGCAATAAAGGGTTTTTTCATCATCATCATCAATCATCATCATCATCATCATCATCTCAGGAAAGCCGGAGGCTGAATTAATGATCCCCAGCATTCAGCCCCTGGGCTGGGAGAAAAAGCCACAGCATGGTCACACCGCCACAGTGAGCAGAGCCGACGGCTGCCAGCAGAAGCAGCGTTTTACACTCACATGTCTACAGGGGTGACTTCTGACTGATGGTCATGTTCAATCACAAGTCAAACTAAGACGGCATACAGGTCATGTGGCTGACCTGAGACTTTGTTTCTGCTAATTCTGTTTCAATGTCACTCCCTAATCACGTGTGGCAATAAATAACTAAAGTGTCACCACAATTCATGTGACTTCTGCACCTATTTCAATGCCTCAATGTATCAATGTGTATATCACACACACACAGGATTGTAGTTATACCTTTGCGGGGGTTCGCCATTCAAACTCCAATCACAATCTTAGACCCACAGCTCTAGAAGGGTCCACCTCGCCATGCTGCCACCCGGGACACTTATTTATTGATATTTTTCTTTTCAATCAAGACTTATGTTCTGTGTAATTTTCCTTGTTTTCACTGTTATGTGTTATAGACGGATAGGATGAGGTATAATCTTCCATTGCCTTCTCTGAAATGCCTGAAATCAGACTCATCATAAGATAAAAAGAGGTACATTGCAATGATGTAGGACTTCTCTCCTCTAATTAAGAATGCTTGTATTCGTGCGCAGAATTCAGTGTTGTTGTGCCAGGCTATTTATGGAAATTACTGATGGTGATGTGACCCATCATCCGTAGGGTTTCGTCAGGATCGCTTTATTTATTTATTCAGAAGTATTTTTTTAGCCCATAGGAACAATGCCGTTTATCATCCGGCTATTTAATTTACTGTGCTTATGCTGTCATGCAGGGACAGAAAGAAAAGCACAACAGCTCTATTTGGGACAGCCAGCAGCTTAGTGGAATTTGTACGTTTATGAGAAAAAATGGGAGCCATTCTTCAAAAGGCATTGAGATTCTCCACATGTTTCTGAAACTTCATACACTTTCCTTAAAAGGAGAGGAATAACCCGGCTGAACCTTTCAAAGAACTGGCATGGTGCTTTTCACTTTTGCTACTAAGGACACATACCTTCATTGTTGCTTTCAGCTGAGTTCTAACTAAGTAAACACCATCTTCACAGATTGTCTGCATCTTCAAACAGTCTGTTATCACGATTTAAAATGACTCCTATTAGAGCGAATGAGATGTCTGTGTGATGTATGTATGCACTCTGACCTGTTCTGGCCTTTTTTTTGTATACGCCAACAAATAATATGCTGACTCACCCAGAACTTTACATCATATGTACATCATTTCAGAAAAGCTTCCATCTACAGTACTTACTACTGAGATAAACGTTGATCCTTTTCATTGTTTAGATGTTTCTCACCTTTACATTGAAGTCTTGGTCCAGAAGGATGTTCTCCAGTTTCAGGTCTCGGTGGACAACACCGTTCTGATAAAAAAGAAAAAGGGATTAAGTATCACAATGGGGGTGGGGGGTGTCTATAGCCTCCTCAGCATGGAGCAATCATCAGAACATATACACACACACAGTTAGGACCATAAATACCTGTTTACTGAAATATATTTCAATTGAAGTTATGCAATGGGCATAGACATAAAGTGCAGACTCAGATTTCCCTGATTTTAAAGGGGCCAAAAGTAATTGGACAATTCACTTAAAAGCTATTTCATGGACAGGTGTGGGCAATTCCTTCATTCATTCATTATCAGTTAAGTAGATAAAAGGCCAAGAGTTAATTTCAGGTGTCTTGTTTACATTTGGAAGATTGAGGTGTGAACAAACAACGTGCAGTCAAAGTAACTCAGCATGCAGGTGAAACAGGCCGTCCTTAGGCTGCAAAACAGAAAAAAAAACAATTTGAGAAATTCACATAAGAGTTTGATAAAAACCTGAGAAAGAAAGAAAGAAAGAAAGAAAGAAAGAAAGAAAGCATTGGTGAACTCAGCAACGCAAAAAGGCCTGGACTTCCACGGAGAACAGTGGTGGATGATCGCAGAATCATTTCCATGGTGAAGAAAAACCCCTTTGTAACAGCTAACCAAGTGAATACATGTTTTTGTTCTACACACTGAATTAAAGTTGAAAGTCTGCACTTAAACTGTGTCTGACTTATTTCTTTTAAAATTTATTATGCACAGTACATAAAAATTGAAAAACCGTGTGTGTGTGTGTGTATATATATATCTATATATATGTGTGTGCGTGTATGTGTGTGTGTATTTATCAACACAAATTTCTTGTGCCTAAACTGTAACTAAATGGAATCAATGACAGTCATTATTAGAGAAAAGTGCAATCTGCTGGTTGGCACCCCATTCAAGTTGGAGCCCTGCACCATACTTCCTGGGAAAGGCTCCCTCTCTCCTGCTCAGGAAAATCAAGAAAGAATGATGGATGGACCACCTGCAAGGATAATGTTGTCACGTACCGCGTCGTCCGTCTGGTTCCAGCCCTTCGTGTGCCACGCCCACCTCGTTACCTTCTGTTCTTTCCTGATGGTTTCCACCTGTAGGCGGAAGCCGCCCGCCAGTCCCGTGCTTTGTGTTGTGTATTTAGTCAGTGTCTGCCCATGTTCCCCGGGTCGCGGCATTGTACAGTAGTTGTCAATGTTGGTGTGTCCTGTAAGATTAAACCCCGTTCCTTTTGAGCTTTGACTCGCTTTTGTTTTGTACGCTTGCACGCACCCCGGCTCGCACCGGCAATCATAACAAATGTCATTGAGCCTTTTCCTAGCCAGTCCCTCCCAGTCCCTCTCGACAGCAATAACATGGACCGATTGGGGGTCCTCAAGGGCCACTTTATGTGTATGGAGTTTGCAGATGGCTTTTCTAATTTTTATTATTATTTTACATACAATATAAATATAATGTGAAGATCAACAATAAGATATAAATAGCCAGAACCTGGCTTAATATATTTTGCCTGAATTTATGCAAAATAGTCTTGCACATCATTTTTTCTGCCCCATGATAAATTAAGACATTGAATTCTAGTCTGCAGTAGTATGTGGTGGCGACTGTAGGATTTCACTTAAATTCAATTCAATTTGATATAGTGCCTTTCGCAACACAGTTGTTCAAAAGCATTTTACAAGGATGTGTTTTGATACATGAAACATCATTAGACATCATTAGAGAGAGATACAGAACGGATAAAGGATGGAAAATAATTAAATAAAGAATAAATAAATAAATAAAGCCAGAAAACAACAGAGGAGAGGAACCAAAAACTAGAAAAAAAAACCTCTGGGGGTCCAAGGTCAACTGGCTGCCCGAACTCCCCTGGGCATACTGACATTACTGAGAACAGAAAAGAGTGGACATGCTTGCTAAAAGGTAGGTATAAGCTGTGATATACATGTATACAAATCAATTTATAATGATTAACAAAAATAGGGAAAACTGCCTACATTTTTAGCTCTATATCTGCTGTTTCTTTGCTTGTACTTTTGGTGACTCTGTGCTGAACCAGCAGAAAAAGCAGGGAGTGTAAGGACAGAGCACAGCACTCCCTCCCAGAAGAGTGTGAGAAAGAGTGCCTTGCCATTGCTAAGCTGACACACCCTCCCTTCCCTGATGGGATTTATTTTCCGATAACTGCATAGCAGCCCCGCCTATAGTGCCTGCCATTCATATTCTTCAGTGCTGACATTTAATTTGGAATCTGTCGCTGGAAAACAAACAAATATGGCCCGGGTTTTAAAACACAGCGAGCGTGCCTGTCATTCCCAGCTAGCAGGTGCTGCTATCTGCTGTGTCGTCAGGGCATGAGAAGGGGAAAAGTGTTCAGTTATCGTACAATACGGCTAGTCAGACAGTGAGACTAAGATTAGGCTGGAGAGTCAGAGTGTCAGGCCTTGGCTGTCCTGTTTGGATGCAAACATGTCTCTCTAAAGTGGGTCAAACTCCAACTTCCTCTAACAGTCCACTGGTGGCCAGAGAGCTCTGACTGTATATTTCTTCTGAACATCTGTCTATTTTGTTTATCACTTGTCACACTCTTGAGCTACTCCTGTTTTACTAGCATTGTACATTTATCAGAAAGTTCACAATCAGTGAGAGCTTCTTCTGCTTCCCCCTATTTTAATGCCAGGATAAGTTGCCTTATTTACACAGTCAGCCAATGTGAGAAATATATACAGCTGTAGGGTCAGGCCTGGGATAGCCAAAACATGGCTTTCTTCTCAAAGGGTTTATTTTTACTCCCCTCGCCTGATTTGTTGATGGTGCCCCCCCAGAGTGAGCAATGTGGTTCCCCATAGTTTCTGGAATGATATTCCATGCAAATTCTCATAAACTGCAGCACACACATGCACGCACGCGTGCACACACACACACACACACACATACACACACACACACACACACGCACACACAGAGCAGTGACACACCACAGCAAGAAGACTCTAACACAGCCGTAAAAACATTCCTGAATGATAACGCAAACATTATATTAGTCTCCCTCACTCTGGCTTCCACTCCTTAACTCCTCTCACCCACAGATATACTTCTCGAGGTGGACGTGACTGGACCTTGAAACCTCATGTGAGTAAACTTGAAATTAGAAACATCAAGAGAAATGTTTTTTGTAGAACAGTTTCATCACAGCAGCAATGTTCTAAGTACTCCACATTCTCCCCATGGCACTACATGCTTACGTTATGGCAGTAGTGCACGGCAGAGGCAACCTGCCGGAAGATCTTGCGTGCCTCAGTCTCTGGAAGACGGTTCCTCGTGTTGACGTAGTCGTACAGCTCGCCTCCCCTGGCAAACTCCATGACGATCACAATCTTGTCCTTGCTTTCAAACACTGTAACATAACATTATCACTTTTGGGGGTGGTTTTCCAGGGATAAAACTACCAGATTTAACCTTGACTCTCCTAGGAGTTTAGCACACTGAATTTAATATGCCCAGCCCATGGTTTAAACACAGATAGTAAGCAGAATAGAGTGAAGAGTCCCTCTAGAATATAACAGTAGTTTGTACCTAAAATCTGTTTATCAGTGACACAGGTAAAAGTCAAATCATAGAAGTACAGTTGCAGAAAATCTGTTTTTTTGGAGAAACAGCAAATCAGCTGTATATGTAATAGTTGCAATATAGAAAATTGGGAGACATGTAGGCACGGATGTCCATAAAGGCAGTAGATACTGGAGTATCTGATGGACAGTGTCCAAATCTAGGGGGTTTAGCTGTGAAGATCCATGCAGGATCTGTGTCACATCCCGTATTGGGTACCGGTGCTAAGCGATTGGATGAGCCTGCCTACTAATAGAACAAAGAAAGAAAAGAATATTACATTAGCTTGTATACTGATTGTGTCAGCATGAATCTACGAGACTCTTCCCATAAAAAATGTTAGCCATCCAGTCTGTGGCTTATGACTATCAATCTGTATATGTGTACCTGTGTCAAACGTGCATGTGACAGTCATACAGAGCTGAGAGATTATGTGAGCTTTTCCTCACCCTCGTGTATGCGGATGATGTTCGGATGCCTGAGCGAGGAAATTATTTCAATCTCCCTCTGAATGTGCATCCTGTCCAGTTCATCAGTGATGCGTTCCTTCCGTATGGATTTGATCGCCACCTATAAAAACAAAAGGAGGGTTTTAGGCGGTTGTGAGTTGCTAAAAACCTGGAAACACTGCCACAAAATTCCCAAAAAGGAGATATTTATATCTGTGATGAAAACCTGGATTTATTCCCAATTACCGTAGTAACTAGGAGGTGAAACACAAAAAAACAATTGGGCATGTCAGTATCGTCCTACTCTATGATCAGTTTTTAGACACAGCTTGTCAAAGACAGCAAGACTAAAGACTTCAAAGGTTCTCTGCAAACAAAGACTTAAGCAACTTTGACTTTAAACTCTTTGAACCCTACTCCATCATCGTGCCCTTCATTCTAGCATTGCAACAAATCCAAACATTGTTGTGGGTATATGAAATATTTCATCTTCAATCTTCATTTTATTTTCTCTAAAACTGCATATACACATAATACACATGGTTTCACCACTACCCAGGTAACTACAAAACCACACTGTAGTACTCACATATTTTTGCCGGCTTTAAATTCTCAATTATGTTCTTAAGTAATATTTCAACTGAGACATTTTCACCCGCATTGTCTCCGTGGTTGCAAACCCCAGTGCTGATAGCTTTATCAGAACAGGAAGTGGAAACACATTCTACCAGGCCTCAGGGAGTAACATCAACCCCAGGGTCTGAGTGGCCAGTTGTAGTTAAAAATAGAAACAGCTGTAGTCACTGAAGTTATGGTATTGATTACCTACTAGGCAGGAAGTATGCTGACCCCCCTCACCCCCACAAACAGGGTCCCAGGCTGGGAACTCATGGCCCTCCCAGGACCCTGCGACTGAAGTGTGTTTTCTCTCACATGTGAGGAGCTGAAGCAGTGAAATCCCTGATGAAGTTCCCAAAGAGAGTCAGTCATTTTATCGGACACAAAGCTTGGTGTCATTAGTTAATTGGAGAAATACCAGCTAGGCCAAAACTGAATTTTGCTTTTTTTATTTGGATATTGAAGATTTAAAATGAGTTAATTTGGATATGAATGAACGCTAATACTGAAGTACTGATTATTGTTCAGAATGTACCAAAGCTTGCACAGACAAGGCTTGCGGAGCTCAGTCATTTCTGGGCTAGAGTTTCTTTTGATTTCCCTGCTGATTTACCAGTAGTCCACATACTTCACATGCTCACACAAATGATGTAAAAAAATCTCATCCCTCAGGAGCTTCACGTAGTGATGGCAACAAGCAAAACTATCTGCCTCCAGTTCTATTCACTAGATGGACAGAGCAATATTTGTGCAAGAGCCAATGTCAAGCTCTTCAGTCACACTGCTTGGACCCAAGAACATCTTTCAGAAAACAAGCATTTTTCCCACACCACCCCCCACCCAGATCCATCAAAACTCTAGGCTCTTCTTGCCCTATGAATGCTGATGACAGTATTGCCTTTGTTCCACCAGAGGGCCTCGTGAGCATGACGTGCCACCATGTGTCTATCATCAATAACGGTAGCAGAACGCAGCACGGCACCACAAGCAGGCCTCATTGTGGTTCTCCATACTAGTTTGGTACCGATGGCCCTGGAACAGATTCAGTCGCGGCTGTGGCTGCCATCGTCTATATTATGTAAGTTATTTGGCATAAGGAAACAACCGACCCCACATTTGAAACAATGCACTGGTTTACTGGTGAGGGTGACAAAATTCCCTTTCATGCAACAATTGGTCAGCTGTTCCCCGAGAGAGCCACACACCCCCACAAGGGCAACTTTTCCTCTAGGTGGACATCGGGTTGCTGCATGGGCATGTGCTCGCCTGGGTTATTTATAGCACGATGGCACTATCAGGAGACGTCCTCTAGACAGGGCTCACACAACCTCCAGCTCCAAGGCTGACGGCGCTCATCAGTTGGTGTACACTCAAAATAACACAGCAACCTGTTTGCCTGTCCAATGACTACTGTCGCCGTGGGTGACGAGAAAGGGGGGGCAGGCAGGCTGTGTTATTTTTGCATGGCAAAAACTACTGTCCTGTGACTGTGCAATGAAGTCCCTGACAAGTGTCAGGCGGAGGCAGGCATCACAGAAATCGCTAAGATGAATTTTGTGGGAGTAGCTATGCTTGCGTGAGGTGTAACACACTAAGCGAGAACAGTGCACACTATTCCCCTGTACTGTTCCAGTACACAGAAGACAGGAAGATAGAGAATAATACCATTCTACTGACGACAGAAATCTGACAAAGTGCCAAACAGATGGATAGTTTAAAGAAAAACAATACTTTTAATAAATGAAAAACTATGCAAACATAGCTGGCATTATCGCTCTGCCAGGAATGTGTGGCTGTGAAGGGATATAGTTTTAAGTGTTTCGATAAATCACTGGGAGGGAGACACCAAGGAAACATTTCAGGATTCTGTCTGATTTGTGCCTTTACCAAAGGAAGCATAATGCCTGAAGCTTTCATACTAGGTACACGAGATCATCAGATTAACTGATTCACATACAAGTTCATAATGTAATTGCCGCGATTAAAAAAAATGTGACGCAGACACAATTTGGGATGAACTAAAGATGCTTCACCACTAACATCTTCACATTGGTAAAATGCCATTTATTAATATGTTATCATTAGTAGAGACCCCCTATGCCTTTAGTATTTAAAAATGTGACCAATCATTTTTTTAAATTCATGTCAATGTTTCTGTATCTGTACCATAGTGAATTGTATAGCATCATATTCTTCATCGTACGGAGCTGAATCGGATTGTGTTTAATCAAAACATGTTGAATCACACTGCAATAAGAGTGAATCATACTGTGTTATAGTTGCATAATGTGTATCTTGCATGTATCGGATATGTGGCAATGCATAGAAATGTGTATTGCATTTGCTTCAGTGATGAAAATGCATATTCCTGCTAAGAACATGATTAATTTATAGGCTAAGCTCAGCATGGAGGTGAAAAAAACACCCTATCCATTTCAGCAATGCATTGAGTTATGCAGTGCAGCACATAACAAGATATGCATTGATAAAACGTCAGAAATCCAAACAGGGTCTGGTGGCTTGTTACGATCACTGTAACACTGACTGCCAGCTCACATAAACTGAGCTATGCTGCGGGCGCTGGACCATGTCCAGCAGACACCCTGTTTTATTCTGAGAAACTCAGCAGGGCATTTGTACCATCCTGGCAGTTTATCGCTATGGAAAATTCCAGTGTACACCAAATACTGAATAAAGTATTGCTCTGATGTCTTGGTTGCCAGACCCCGTTGAACTGCAGCTGAAGAACTTCAACATCAAACTGGAGACAGAGCCTGATCTGCCCCCCCCCCCCCACTCAGGTTACAATTATAGCACCTTTCGCTTCCCAAAAATAATGTGTGTTTTGTCTGAAAGAATCTTAGGCATGTTCCAACTGCAGGGATTCAAGACTTCTTCCTGGAACCAACATTTAAAGAATAGCTGCAGGGGGAACAAGCAGACTGAGCAGGGCGGATGGCATGCAGGACAATCTGGCCGGCTGCAGTGCCTTCCATCAGTAACAGTGATATTGTGAATTCGGCACATTTAACATCAGGTTGGGAGATATAACTATTCACATTTTCATATTGCAAATGCTTCATCCTAAATACAACGGGTGCCTGTAAGGTAAGCATGACTACCACTGTCATTATTATTACCATCCTATGCAGCATATTATAGCACAATGTTGGGGGAACACCATGACCAGAATGGCAGTCCGCTGCTGGGCACACACACACACACACACACACACACACACACTATGGGCTATTCAGGGGGATCAGAGGGCACCAACTCTGACAATGAAGGGCAGTGTGTGTCTTTGGGAGTGAGCACCTTCGAATAGTCACTAGTTCAAATTCAGTGTCTGGCAGTATTGGACCCTTGCGCGAGGCACTTAACCCCAAATAAGTAAACTTTTACTTGAATATTTTAAACTAAATATTTTGCAGAATTCCACCCAAATTGCTGTACTGTACTTTGGTCCTTCACAAAATTTCTCGTAATTTAATGGCGTAATTTACGTGTTTGTATATTTACACGCACTTACAATAACTACCGGGGGCTGTTCGCCTGTTTGCTGAGAAATACTTCAGAATTACAACTAAACAATACATTTATAACGAAACTGTCTTATCGCCCCTGTGCAGAGAGGCTCTGGTGACTAAGGCGGGAGGCATCCAAACGCTGGAAGCCCAACGGAAACGCGTGGATGGGATGGGATGAGGTCATCGCCGCGAGCCAGCCATTCAAACGCGGGTACCACGGCCAGATAAACATCCTTACGCATTCCAGGGAGGTATAATAAACGCAGCAGAAATGTAGTGCTACACAATCATTTCCATTTTCTGCTACATAAAAAAAAAATTTATAATAATACGATTGCCTTTCTACCCCTGCAGCGTACAAGGAATAGGACTTCGTTTTGTCTAAGCCTATCAAGTGACCCTAACTAATATTTACAGACACGATATACTGTAAAACAAATCAGGGAGCAGAAGAAACATTTTTTTCAGCCAACATATTACAAAAATAAAATATCGAAAATAAAATTCAATTTCACTATAGTAGTAGCGTTTCAAAAACGATGTGTGTTTTTTGCGAAACAGCTGAAACTATTTTATATTGTTTAAATATAACCATTGCAAAACGCAAATTCGAAACGTCAACGGTCATAATAGTCAATGCTGCGAAGGCAGATGAGCACACTGCATCCAGACAGTTTGTTACTAAGAGAAATAAAGCTATTCGATGTGATTTTATTATCCTTAGGCTTGGTGTATACAGTAGTGCGTTATATCGGATAACTTAATCAATAGGCCTATAATACGTTGATACAAGTAGGCTGTATCATACAGCCTGTATGTGCATAACGAACATGAATACCACTCACAGTCTTGCCGCTCCTCCTCTCGATCGCTTTCTTCACTTTGCCGTATGTTCCTTTGCCGAGGGTCTCCAGTAATTCGTACCTGTGTTTCAGATTGTGTTTGTGCTGATGTTTCTTCACCTCTTCCGGAGGTCTTGCAGGCTGACATGAGCCTTTTTTATCCATCTGTCGCGCCGTGTCGCCGCTGGCTGAGCTGGCGCAGTCCCCGGACAAGGCGATGCCTTGCAGGCTTCCGAGCTCGGTACGATCGCCCATACTCATGCTGCTGTCACCTGCAGCTTCTCTCCTGCCCATTGTCAGGCCCCGGTGGCTGCACCTGTCACAGAAAAGCATTAGCTTGAATGCGCAACACAGAACAATAAAATGAAACATATAAGAAGTACAACAAAACGAAATATTGCACTGGCCAAGCATGACATTACAATCTTGGATTTAAATTATTTATATACGCAATACAGACAATAACCATATAGGCTATATTACCTTTTACTAATAGTTAAATAAGACAAACTAAGGCGCCAGGCTGATGTCTGTATTCAGATCTACATTCTTTGAATCTTTAGTGAGATCCTTCTCCCACATCCTTCTAATGTCTCACGGAGCACCAACGACCTCTTTAAACACAACAATCCTCGGAAGGACCACATGGTCCCGGCGGCTGGGTGGAGCCCAACTGTCATCGCAACACACTGCGGAACCTCCGCAGCCTAGGCGAGGAAAAATCCTTTGAGGTTTCCGTCAGCACAGCAGGGAAGGCGAAAGGAATCTGCGGAACGCAAACAGCCTTTTGGGAACACGGACTCACTTCCGCAAAGATTTCCCGAAGGAAACAAAACGTGTATCTTACAATGGTTTAAAGATATTTCTGTAAAAAAAAAAATACCAAAACAACGCCCAGATCTCTCTAAAACATTGTTCATATTTATCATGAATTGACGATGATTGTTTCTTTTGAAGGAAAATTATCAATTAACAGATATCAAATACTCCCTATACAGAGACACAATGTCAGTTTTAGTTAATTTCTTAAGGTTAGTTATACATATACACGTTAATCTGAGTGTATCTTTAACATCCTTGCCGAAACTGTTGGTAAAACTAGTTAATAGAAGAAAAGTCAAATTAATACATTTCAAACGAACCCTGTTTTCTCCTCCTGTACATCCAGTTCTTTGCAGAAGACATGTCTTAGATCCAAGTTTGTGAGTAAATATAACTGCAACGATTTTCCAAAACAAGTCAGTAGTTCAGAACACAATATGTAATAATAAAAAGTAAATATTTTCAAAGCATTCAAAATTTTCCTATGTTAAAAAATACAAAGGACTCGTGTGATTAGTCTCCAATGAGCCATTCGAAAGAAATTCTCATAGTGGAATTATAGGGATTTTGAAAGTAGGAAACAGCATTCTAAAAATCCCCAATAACTAGCGAATTCAACGATGCTACACATGATATGAGTCGTTATCTTTTTTTTCCATGTCTTTGTCTTACAATGTTTTCCTTATTTCTAAATTATCCTTAGCTGTATAATTTCACATTGAAAAAAAGAATTCCATATGCTACAAACATAGGGAAAAGTGGTTCAGTGAGCACAGTGGCTTCAGGTATCTAGTGTCCTCGCCCCAGCTCTGTGTGGATGGATGCTGCATGGTTTCCCCAAGCTGTTAAGCACGTTGGTGACTCCATATTTCCCATAGTATGGGTCCTGCCCCCATGGCTCCATCCTTCATCCACTCCTCTTCTCTTCTTACATCAACTCTCTAGGACTGATTATCCAGGCACATGACTGCTCCTACGCCAGTGTACTATGCCAATGACATCCAGGTATACCTGACCTTCTCTCCTGATGACACCAGATTGTCTGCTCAGATCTCTGCATGCCTTGCTGACATCGCAGCCTGGATGAGGAACCATCACCTCCAGTTACATCTCTCCATTACCAATCCATTGCTTGTCTTTCCTGCCAGCCAAATATCATGACATCACTGTTCAGCTTTATCATCAATGCTGTCTCCATCAAGGTCTGCCAGGAACCTAAGGGTAATGTTAGATAACCAGCTCTCCTTTGCTGAGCACATACCAGCAATCTCCTGAACTTTTTGATTAACCATGCATAACTTCACAATGATCAGGCCTTACTTTTGTGTGCATGCAGCTGCACTTCTAGCCCAGGTACTTGTTAATTTATAACTAGACTAGTATAGTTCTCTATTAGCAGGTTTGCCAGCTTGTGCTGTCAGACCACCGCAGATGATTCAAAATGCAGCAGCACGTCTGGTGTTCAGTAAGCCTACATGCCATCATCTTACACCTCTTCTTCACTGGCTCCATATTGTTAGGTGGCTCCACGTCCTGCCCCTTCTGTATGTCAGGTCCTGTTGTGATCCATGTCAGGCAAGCAAGCAGCAATCAGGGTGAAGTAGATGGCATCCTAGAACAAAGGGGTTTATTCGGGGCAAACGGGGAACTACACGGGACGTCAATGGCATCAGAATGAACACAGAACTATTGGTGCGTCGGGAATTCACATAAGGGGTGGACGTGGCACAACAGAGGGCTGGACCGAGGGACGTGACAGGTCCCCTTTAGGCCATCCTGTTAATTCCTTGTGTTCATTCCTATTCCTCAGGCTGCCATGTGACTTCAAGGGCTAAGTGGATGGTGGGGTATCAAGACTCCCATTTTTGTCATAGGTTCGAGGCCGACCTGAGACTAGTAAGCAGGGCCATGTCAGCTGGGGTTGAGCTGACATATTTTGCAGTGGAAAACTGCTAGAAATCTCACTCTGGATGTTTCTCATGTGTGGTTCCCCACAATAAGAATGAGCTCGCAAACCTCAAATGGTCTTCAGATTCCTTCTGCATCTTAAAGAAATACCTCAAGCCCCATCTGTTCCAGGAATTCCTTTACTAGCTTAATGCCTTTCTAGGTTCCCTGAGAGTTCCTTATGTTGCTTGTCATTGAATAGTCTTATTAGGTTCTTGCTTATTTGAGGCCATTGCGTAGCTCTTGCTCCATCACAGTTTGCACATCTGCCTGGGCATTCATTGGAAGCCGAATTTATGCCTTGACACCCTCCCCCTGACTCCTTGACAGGGAGGTGGCATGGTGGTGCAGTGGTTAGCCTCACACCTCTGGGACCTGGGTTCTGGTCTCCGCCTGGTTTCATGTGTGTGGAGTTTGCATGTTCTCCTCGTGTCGTCGTGGGGTTTCCTCCGGGTACTCCGGTTTCCCCCCACAGTCCAAAAACATGCTGAGGCTGATTGGAGTTGCCAAATTGCCTGTAGGTGTGTGTGTGTGAGTGACTGGTGTGTGAGTGTGCCCTGTGATGGGCTGGCCCCCCATCCAGGGTTGTTCCCTGCCTCATTCCCGTTGCTTCTGGGATAGGCTCCGGACCCCACGTGACCCAGTAGGATAAGCAGTTTGGAAAATGGATGGATGGATGGACTCCTTGACAGCACATATATTTGTAACACTTGCCTGATTTGTAAGTCTCTATAGACAAAAGTTTCTGCCAAATAAACAAATAAATCTGTTGTGCCCCCTGCTAAAGATAGGCTTCACGCACATCCTCACAGTAAATAAACAATTATGGAAGATGTAGTGTATCAAAGGTTTGTTTAAAGATAAAAATGTATATTTTACTTTTTGGTTTTTCTTATTTGTAGTTCATACACATCATGAAGAACTCCAAGTTATAAAGTATGTAAGTTGGAAGTCCACAGACAGTACAAAAACAACATCATACCAAGTTTAAAGATTTTCTATTAAACCTATTGCTAGTAATATTTGATTCCACAAGGTGTCCGATTTGCCCGAAATATTATGGCACTAACTCAAAAAGGAAATTACAGGATACTTTCAACAGATAAAAACCATCACTCTCTCCGTGCATATAAATATTTCATAACATATTTTGCTGTGTGTCTCAGGACATTTTCCTCCATGTAGAATTCAGTTTGACTATTATGTGATATAAACTTATGCATTGGTGACCAGAAATAAAAAATAACAGGTACATGGAATGAGCTAATAAATAAATTAGCAGAATCAAAGGCCTGCTTGAAAGGCCTGTGTTCTGGTTAACTAGACAGCTTTAGGCTTACAGCAGACTCAAGACCTCACCCATGTACTTGCTTCCTCTACAATGCAAGTCTAAAATGCAACGTCACCTACCTTCCTCCAGCGTTACCAATTAATAATAAAACTATTCCTTCTCACAAGCTGTGGTACACCTTGTTGACACCTTGTCGAAGGACCCTATGAAGAATGCTTAACCAGTCAATTTGGAAGCAGATGTGGCAGCATATGTGGACTCCGTAGAGCAGTGCTTTGCACCCAGTCCTCGAGGACCCCCAGAAAGTCCACATTTTTGCTCTCCCTCGGCTCATCAGGAGTTAGGATGGAGCAAAAATGTGGAGTGTCCAGCATGGAGCTGAAAGAGAGTAAAAATGTGGATTATCTGAGGGTCCCCAAGAACCAGATTGCTGTAGAGAATGGAGGACAAATGACAGTACTGAACAGATAAGAAAAGAGATCCAAGCAGTCAAAGTCCTACAGAGTGTCCTCAGGTATTTTCAGAAAGGCTGTCCAAAATGGACTAAACATATGTCAATGCAAACAGAGACATACTTGCCTGATTATGGTTGCCTAAGTGAAGTAAATGGGCTGCTGCGGTGTGGAAATCAGACTGATTTCTTAGAGCATGATAAATAGCATAGTTCTGAAAACCTATAAGGATCACCAGGACTTACCAAATGCAAAGAATGCTATGTCATTATTGCAATGCTCATAGACCAACCCAGAGCCCAAAGTGGTCATAACAGATAACAGACCTCAGTTTTCAGCAGAGCAATTCAACCTCTTTGCTACAGAATATGATTATCAACACTTCACTTCCAGTACCCATTGCTCCCAATTCAATGAGACGGATGAATGAGCTGTGGGAACAGCTAGACTACCTAGCTCTTTACTCCTATCATTCAACCCCTTCGGAGCCCACATGGGAAAACCCCGCTATACTGTGGATGGGTTGACACTAGTGTACAACACTTCCAGCTCTTAAAGAATGCTTAGAACTAAAGCAATACAGTCAAATGTAATGACACAAAAAGCAGAAAGGTCCTAAAACAACTTGTACAATGGTCAAACCCCTTCCTCAACTCGCCATTGGTGACCAAGTCCAACTCAAATTTGAAAATGACAAAACATGTAAAACAACTATAACAGTGATGTACCAGGAGATGGCGCCATGCTCCTTCCCATTGCATCTTAAGCAACATGATACGCCTCAGATAAACCACAGGAACATTCAGAATGAGAACCAAGGGCTTGCTCCAACACCAAAGGTGAATATGTCTCGTTCTGATTCTGATGGGGGGGGGGCAGCAGGAGTCCAGATCAGAACCACCCAGAGCAAACAGTGGCTTTGTGGTACCAGCCTTGCATGGACCTCAGCTTGGTGCCAAGGTGATGACTAGATCGGAAAGACCAACCTCCCATAAAGCTAGTCAGTCCAGGTGAAGTCCAAAGGACAGAATAAGCGCTCCCTCATTTCCAGAAACTGTGGTAGTTTACCTTCACACCTAGTTAGTTAGGTTCAGCTAAAGAGAAAACAAATATACATTATGAGAAAAAGAGAGGCAGATTTTCCATGTTAATAGGTCATTTGCATGTCATTGTATGATTGTGTAAATGCTGGGAAATTTATCTTTGAATGAAAAGATGTCACATGCGGAGTAAATATCACATGAATGAGTAGTGATCAAGGAAGATCTGTTCCATTAGCTGGCAGTTATATTAGTCAGTCTTGATATTACTCTGAGAGTGACAGTCATGTTATGTTAATATAAACAAAAGACAGCACTCATTATTTGAGAGACATGCATTTATATTATGTGGTGGAGTTTGTCACAGCATCCACATCCCAAACAGAATTCCTTTCTGTGAGCGATTATACAGTGATCACAGTTACTCCAGCCAGGATCCCAATACAAACCAGCCAAAAGAGAATTTGCAGGATGCTGCATGTTCTAATCCACCTTAGAGTGGAAGAAACTGTGAGGCAAGGGGATTCATGAACAGCTCACAGTTTCCACTGGTTAGAATTGAAACAAGCTTCAATATTAACAGTGTTCCATCTCCTCCATATGACTTCCTTACCCTCACTAATTTTAGTATTAATCAGTTTTAATTTTAACATGTTCAGTAAAAAGGATAGTAAAATCATTATAATCTGGCTAGAAGTTAATTAAATTATAATCAAGATGGTAAAACTGAAATATAACTCGACTGGTATTTCCTCATTTTAACTGAAAATAAATGTACATGTTGAATCATCCTCTAAAACAAAATATGTAATTTTTGTCAGACTTGCAGAGCAGGGGCCAGGGGGGTACCAATTTGCTGTTTGCTGGCAAATTTTTCCATTTCCTTTTCCCCTTTTTTAATAATTCATGTCCAACTCCCTATATTAATAGTATCAATTCTCAAATTTAAAACATTTAGATAGAACGATTGATATTGTAGTATGGATCCACACATCTCTACTGGTCAGATTTAAGAAAGCTCTTGATGATATTTAGTTCCTTGGCCACTGTATTTCAAACTTGCATCTTTAACTGTCCCAACCATGTGTGTCATGTTCCTGTTTGGCCAGCAGATGTCACTGGTCATCCCGTCTTCTGCCCTACTCCCAGTCCCAATGTAATCATTAAGTGATTCATTCCTCGCACATGTCCTTGTTTAAACTCCTCACCTGCGTATATAAGTATTTACCCATGGCTTGGGGGTGTTCCATAGAGCAGAGTGTTTCAGTTCTTGTTACAATGCTAAAAACAAAGTTTGGCTTTGCTAACTTTGTGCCTAGGCAGATGGCAGTATTACAGTTAAGAGTGGCAAAGTACAGAATTAATACCAAAATTAAAGGCCTATTATGAAAGAAATATAACAGAGATGCTCTGTCACTTGGTACCAACTGGTAGAAATTAAATTATAGACAAGCTAAAGTGTTAGAATTCACTAAAGTAATATCCAATTTTTTATAATTGTTTGTCATGATAACTGTCATTAACTGAAACTTTGAAACCCCGAATGCAGTACATGGGGCTTTATTTCAGGAAATGGCTAGATAGAATCGGAATTAACAGGGGTCAGCGTATGGACTAAAAGGCAGGTTCGGAGATTGGGTCATGCATTAGAAGAAATCCGTACCTGGAGAAGTCAGTCCTACATGGAATAAATGAGACAGCACACAGGTACACTGCAAGGTTCTGAGGAAAATGGGATCGAGCAAAGGCAAGGGCTAAACAGAGGACAAAACCACTTAGTAAATCTCATCAGAATCAACAAAACTTCACACTGAATGCAAGGCAGAACAGGGGTAAATTAAACAGCTGGTACCTCTACTCTGTGGGCCTGATGCCACTGCATCTTCACGTGGGGGGAGGGGGGGCAATATCTCAGAAAGTTGTTCATGCCTAAGCCTTTAACAGCTATTACAATATCGTCTGTCATGCCCGCTGTGCAGGTGCCAAATTTAGCATTATTGACATATGACGTGAAATAGCTGGTCCTCTACTACATTGTACAGGTGAGTGGCATCAAAGACATATTCTGATAGATTTATATGGTATACAAGAATGTTTGGAAGAGTGTATTCGTTTACTTACTCGCAAATGAAACATTTGTGGTGCACCATGACTTATTTACCCATGTCGAACGAAAGAAGTTGCTGAATGTCCTGTTTTAAATCTTAGGAATCCCTTTGTCTATAAGGAATGCAGAGGATTACTGTTTGGGATGGACTTTGCTGCAAAATGATGCAGAAAAAAGCATGATTGAAATGGGTTAATGTTAACAAATGTGCTTTATTATTAATTTATTATATCTGCTGTATTATTAATTTACGTACACAACTGTGTGTATTCCAAGAAAAGTTTCTAATATTTTATCAATAGACTTTTATGTAAACAGTGCATGTTTTGTTGATTTTTATTGGTGCAGTGTGATTGGTGCAGTAACAAAGAAAGTTCTTCAAAATATGTTTGCCCAGATTGTAATAAAAAATAAAGTTAACACTTTAAAGTAAAATCTGTTTTCATAATTCTTTTCTTTATCTAGTCTCCAGAGCTGGTCCACGGAGTTCGGGAGTCAGAAGTGGCATATAACTTAATGTCAGTTTATACTGGGGATAAGAAATAGGATTTGACTAGCAAAATGTGCTAATAATAAAGATGCTATAGTACACTATCAAATTGCGCTTCCCACACTCTTAGAGTGCACACACAGAAATAATGCAAGTTAAATTCATGTTTGACTCTGAAATATGCTACCCTGGTGCAATCACAAAAACCAATAAGGTAGCATTTTTTGACATGGGAGTACAAATCAATAGGTGCTATCTATTGGATCACAGTAGCAGTAGCAGATCGACAATGCCGCATTTTTTGACAGAACACCTGAAAGAGAAAATGGAATTCATTGGATCAAGATCAAGGTCCAGTTCTGATGACTACATGCCCACTGTAGGAGTTGTTGATGGTATACTGTGGTTAGCATGGGCAGTGTGACTGGGTATGCAGCCCCATATGCAGCAGGGTTTGGTGCATTGTGTGTTGTGACATAGTACTCCTGTGACCATCATCATCATTACTTTACTGTTGTACCACATTAACCCTACTGTCAGTTTGTACCAAACAGGATAGCCATTGTTCACATCTAACATCAATAAATCTTAGCCACTTAAATCCCAGTCAGAGATTTATAGTTTTTTTCCTCCTTCAACCACTGTCAGTAGCTACCCACCATTACTGACTATGAGCACCCAACAACCCTTGCCATTTAGGAGAAGCTCTGACACAGTCATTTGGTTGTAATCATTTGGCCCTTGTCAAAGTCACTCAGATGTTTTTCCCTGCCCATTTCTTCTGCATTCAACATATCAACTCGGAGTGCTGAATAGCTTAGTGTTAGTATATCCCAGACATTAACATGCACTATTTTTCTGAGGTACTTCATATTATTCCCTTCATGTTGGGGTGATTATAATGATTTGGCTCACGGTGTACACGTATATTGAAACCGTCGAAGAGCCAGTAGGGTTAGGTCTGCTGGGGATCAGGGCTGGTGTGGTGCTGAGGTGTTGCCTGCTGCATGGCAACACTTGGGTCCCAGTTGCATATTATGTTTTGCCTACTAGATGACAAACAAATATATGATTGCAGACGCACCCTCAGTGATAGTTTCATTGACTTTTACCATAAATTGAGGTTCTTTTAAATTACTAAGTGTACTTTCAATGGGTGTCAGCCTTCTGATTTTAGAGCCATTTACCAAATAGGTTTTAGATTTACATACAATGGTACCTCAGTTAACTTCTGATCGAATTTTTCCCATAAGAAATAATAGAAAACCAATTACACCTAAATATGTTTTTTAGCATTTAAACACAAAATGACCTGGATAAAACAATAAAACCATAAAGATAGTATCTTAACATTACCCTGTCCTGCCCCCATCATCCGCTCCTTCCTTGTGCCACACCCCCTTCATTAACCTCGTGTGGGATCCCCATGTGATCAGCTGTTTTTGGTTGTTGTCATTAGTCCTCTGTATTAATCGTGCATTCGTTTTTCTCTCGGAACTCGGAAATTCACGTCCGGCAATCTCACGTTCGAGCTACCACATCTCGGAACAAACATGGCTGCCTCCTTGAACACGCTGCTGTGTGTTGTTGCTTTATATTTTAGCAGATTTGGAGTGAGATTATTTTTTCAGAGTGACAAACAAACAAGAAACACGAACTAGTCAAATCACATTAAAAGCTTTATAAAATATTTTAGCACATTCATAGCGATACTCTTTTTTTCGAGAGGCAAACAAGCTACAAACAAACCAAAGACACTAACAAGTCTGGTAAAAATCTGATATTGCATGCTGGGATACTGTTTACGGTCATGATATGGTATTCTCTGAATCGAACATGTGCAGTTATATTTATAATTATTAACACATTTAACAAAATATATTTTTTTTAAGATTTATAAAATAGAATTACTGTTGAGTGTGTAAGCCGCCATGTTGAAATTACGTCACAGGGGCAACTCGGGCAACAAAATCTTGTCCGACATCAACGTCATAAAAGAGGCGTGTTTCCAACGGGATGTGACGTTTTATGTGATGTTTCGTGACGTTTTCATCCGGGTTCCGACTTGAAGAGAAATAATCGAACGCAGCATACGTCCAGGTTTGAGTTTGTCAAATCAAATGTCATAATATACTTCTTTTGTGTTAACGCTGCCTTCATCTGTATGGCAGGGCATAAATGTTGCTGATTGTAAGTTTTAATGTTACACAATTAATTCTTTTTTTAACCGACAACCCTAGAACACTATGTGTTTGAATTAGTTGTTTTTCATGGGTTTAAATAAAATTATCTCAACTGGAATACTCAGCACAGGCAAATGTACTCCTTTCCCATTCTTTACATAAATGCAGAAACTGATATTAATTGATGAAAAAATCTCTTGAAGTCTTTTACTACATTAGATTGTGGCAGCTTCATCTTGTGACATGTTTTTGCATACAGGCAACAGAACACCAGGGCCCGTATTCACAAAGCTTCTTAGAATGCTTTCAGAGAGCTCCTATCTTAGCTTAAAAAGTCCTAGCTGGGAGTCTTAGACTAAAAGTGATTTAGAAAACTTCTTAGAGCAACTCTGAGTAAGGAAAGTA
>JABFDZ020000109.1:15343766-15358316 GCA_019775955.2 Pollimyrus isidori | reverse complement strand
AAAAATTCGCTAAACCGTTACCAAAACATTTTTTACACGGGGGCAAATTGGAAAAATCCAATTTGGGGGCCCCACCCCCCCCCCCCCCCCCCCACAGTCACTACAATATAAACATATTTTAATGTAGTCACACAGCCAAACAATGTAAGTTGGTTTGAACGTGGCTCAAACAAGATTTCACTCCACTATGTGTACCAGCACTCTTTTATTCTCAATTTATGATATTACTCTCAAAACAGAAGGTAAAAATGTATGAACAGGACAACTAAATTAAAAACCTATTTAGCAAATGGCTCTAAAATCATTAACCTTGTGCTTTATAAGTAGAAAGAGCATCATTACAAATGACAATTCCCCCTCCCTCAGCTTTCCTGTGAGATGCTGACTGAATGATTTCATTTTAGCTGTGAATTCTGAGATTCTGCATAATGCCACGACCAAAACTTTCTTGCAGTTTAGTGCCTAGAAGGAATACTATTTGTTTCTATTAAAATGTTTTTTAAAAAACCCTAATTATAATGCACAATCAAAGCATATTAATATAAATATTTTTTATTCTGCCATCTTATATCTAATTTTGTATAAATATTAACACCTTTAAAATTCAATTTAGGGTACCGCCCAGCCCTAGCTGTAGCAGTGTCAAATTTTTTTCTACAGTTTTCAAATAAATTGTGCGCCCGCTCCCCCTTCTCTTGGTTCTCACTGAGGCCCCCTAGTGGGCTGCAGTCTCCTGATTGAGAATCAGGCCAACTGAAACCCTGTCCTGGAGACAATACAACAGAATAGTGGTGTTTCTGAAAATTACATAATACTATTCCTTCCAATGCCAAAGTATGAATGAATGAATTAAAATAGAAGAATAAGAGAATACTAGTCATCCTGAAACATTAGGATAAATCTATCATTGAATACACATTTGTGCGGTATGCTTTTCATGAGAAAAGGCAGATGGGATGCTATTAAAATAACAAAAATAAAATAACATGTTTGTGATATTGCATATTTTGTACAGAATGTTCTCTTTAGGTGGGTTTATAATAAAATGGGATATATGTAACATACCCAATGTGACAAATTCACGGTGCCTGTATATTAGTAATAGAAGTCTTCTTATTACAAAAGAAGTGAGAATCCATAAATAGTAAACAGAACACCAAAGTATATTTTTAAAGAAAGCTGTGACACCAGGTGCGAAGGGAGGAGGCAGACCATGAAGCAAACAGGTTTTTTTCGGAAAACGGGCACTGACCAATCAAAAGCGGCAATCCAGGAGAGTAGTCGGGTCACAGGCAGAGGTCAGGTACCAGGGAAGTCAGTTCTACACTGATGGACGAGACGAGATGACGAAGGGATGGGAGGAACAGGATCAGCGAGGCAGCAGGGCAGGGCAGAATGAGGCAGGCGGGCAGGACACATCAGGCAGGACGAACAGGGAGGACAAGAGACAGATAAAACCCTTGGTATGGCTCATTCGGAAATGGCAACAATACCACAGTGAGAGATCAGCATTGTTGATCCTAAGAAGTGGGGTGATCACCTGCAGGTTTTCGGTCCTGCCCGTGTGGGCGTGACAAAAGTAGTGACCATAAAAGGTGTTTTACAGACAACAAGTGTTAAAAAAGAAGTGTATTTTATGCCATTTATAAGAAAAGATTTTATTACTCTGTACCTATAATGTGCAATAAAGAACCGCTCATATTATATAATCTTTAACTAAATCCATGGATTTCTATAAGGTTTGGTTTCTATTGTGTATTGTGTTGGTGTTATATTGCATCCAACTATATAGTGACAAACAAATGACATGGATTTCATCCAACATCTCATTGATATTGTATTGTTTTGCCATGTTGTCTTATCAAACTGCCCAGTTAAATAAAGGCTCTGTGAGCAATCCTCCTTTTGTTCCTAGCGGGTTTGTGAAAGGCTGGTGTAGGGGGTTACATGGCAAAGTAAATACCAGAAGTGGCCATATTTAAGTTGCTCCATTGGTTGTCTGAACCAGCAGACCGAACCTTTCTTTCATTGTAGTTGTAATTGAAAAACTTGTATACAGCCTCTTAAAAGAATTACACTTGTTCTTCTAGTAGATTGTGGCCAGTGAGGGTCAAGAAGATTGATCGCTATTCTCTTTATTTATTAAAAAGATAATTCACCTATTCATTATTGCTTTATAACTGCCAAAACCATTTGTGTTGTTGTTTTTCCTTGAAGTGCAATAATTATTTTTAGGATCTACAAACTTGATGGTCAATAAAAATGGCTTGGTTGATTAGGATAGGGTTTCCTTCAGTAGACCTACATATTCACTGTAGACAGGGTAGGCCCATGCATTATTCACCATCATCTTAAGAAACCCCTGCTTTGAATAATATGTTAGGATATTCCAGTACCCTGCACTCTGCTTTAACTGTCATTGATGAACAACAGGTCTCACTTCTACTACAACTGTCTCTTGCTTTGGTCTACATATTATGACAACTGACTAATCTTTGGTTGTAAGAGAAAAAATGGTCTTATCTGGCAAGGATGCAGCTGAATATTTGGGGCGCGGCTAGAATGACATTTGGCTTTTTTTTTACCATCCTCGATACTTCTGTTCTAGGTATTGGAAGTGATCTTTGGCAATATGAGATAACATAAAATGAGTAAGTAAGAACACAATGTGGTCAAGTACACATATTGAGAAACAACCCAGGTGAGAAGGATGACAATAAGTACATGTATCAGTAAGATTATGGTAATAGTGAGGCAGAGGATACTGACAGTGTTGCATTACTCGGGTCAGTGTTTTTAAAGGATTCAAGTAACTTATTTTGTCTGGCCCTATACGTTCTCTTTTGTACTGTATCACTTATGATATATAGACAAGCTTATCATGAAAACCTTCACAGTAAAGAAGATTTTTTTTAAAATAACGATGCAAAAGTATTAGGCAGTCAAACAAAATCATGTTTAACATAATGTCAGCCCAGGGGCTCTATTATGAGAATCTAACACAAAGCATAACTAGGCGCAACTAACACATATGAGCATGTCCAAATCCATTTTGCTATTCAGACAGCAGAAGAACCAGACTATTTGCCCTGCACGAGGTGTACTTAGCAAAAGGTGCAAAAGGTAGTCCTAACTCTTAATTATTCAGAAGCATGTTTTGGGTGTACCATGGAATGATCCAATCAGAATGGTACATCACGTCACTTTTAAAAGGCAGCAGTGCATGTTTTACTACGGATTGGTTTTACAATACTGCGTTTACCCGGAAAACCAGATCAGTTCTCACCTAAGGAAATAGATGTACTTATGCACGTGGTGAAAATGTACGAACACATCATTTATGAGAACACCACTGCTTAGCCTTTTGAGATGAAACAGGCATAGGATGTAGGATGAGGTAAGAACATAAGAGATATACAAACAAGAGGAGGTTTTTGGTGCATCAAGCTCCTTTGGAGAGAACTTAACTAATAACAATGATGGCTTAATTAATGAGTAGTTAAAATCTTATTTGGCTATGATTTAAAGCAACCCAGGGTTTTAGCTTATGCTATATTAGCAGGAAGACTATTCCATACTCTAACAACATGCATGTGTAAAGAAGTCCTTCCTCAAATTAATTTTAAAATGTTCTCCCACCAATTTCCACTTATGGTCAGGAGTTCTAGTATTTAAATTAATATTGAAATAGACATTTGGCTGAACAGAATCCAGACACGTTAGAATCTTATATACATGGATCGTGTCCGCCTTTAGTCTCCTTTGCTCGAAGCTAAACAGATTCAGATCAGTTAACCTCTCAAGCAGCAATGTCCTTTTTAACGTATGGTGACCAAAACTGCACACGATATTCTAGGTGGGGTCTTAGCAAGGAATTATATAATTGTAAATACACCATTATAGCCAGTCTCCCATCTACACTTGATTCACACCAGTTTGCTTACAGAGTTAACAGGTCCACAGAGGATGCTGTTACCACTGCCCTCCACAATGCACCTTGAATATCAGAGGAGCTATGTGAGGACGCTCTTTGTTGACTAGCTCTGCTTTTAATATAATCATTCCTAGCAGACTGGTCACCAAACTTACCAACCCAGGTCACTCTTCTTCCATCTGCCAATAGATTAAAGACTTTATGACCAACCAATCAAAGGTAGTGAGGATGGGCTCACACGGCCCTTGTCAGCTTACACTCAACACTGGCTCCCTTCAGGGCTGCATGCTGAATCCTCTCCTTTACTCGCTGTATACATATGACTGCACTCCCATCCACCCAGCCAACACTATCAAGTACGCGGATGACACTACTGTGAAGGGACTTATCTCAAGGGGAGACGAGTCAACCTATCAGGAGGAAGTCCCTAGACTGGTTGAGTGATGCATGGACAATAATCTTACTGTATTCTGAACACACTGAAAACAAACTCACCACTGATTTCTATAGAAAGAACACAGATATTGATCCACTCCACATTAATGGGGAGTGCATGGAAAAGGTCCCAACCTTCAAATTTCCGGGCATACACATTGAGGAGGATCTCACTTGGACCACCAATACCACCACTATAGTCAAGAAAGCCCATCAATGGCTCCACTTCCTGAGTATCCTCAGGAAAAACCACCTGGAAGAATATCTGTTGGTGTCCTTCTCCTGCTGCCCTAGCGAGAGTGTACTGACCTACTTCATATCCACTTGGTACTCCAGCTGCTATAATATAGTTTTGAATAGTTTATAATTTACTTTTACATTTTAACACAGTTAATATAAAGATCTAATTTTTATGTATTTAATCATTCTATTTCTATATGTTGTTAAATGTCATTTGGGGTCCCCAGCCTTCTTGGAATCCTTGAGTGGTGTACTGGTTTTCCTGGGGGAATACCAGCTTTCATATGGGCAATGACAGTGTTGCCTGGAGGACGGTGACTGGGAGGCATGGACTCCCTGATCTGAATCCGAGTGGTGTTCAATTGTTGGATTTCTGTGCAATGCATGGTTTGTCCATAATGAACACTATATTTGAGCATAAAGGTGTCCAAAATTGGACATGATACAAATGTACCCGGGGCTACAGGTTGACGATCAGTTTTTATAAGCTGATTCTCTCTTGGACACTTGGGAGAAGAGAGGGGCAGACCTGTCAATTGATCACCACCTGTGAGTTAGCTCAGGTGGCAGGGGAGGAAGCCGATTAGACTTGGCAGGCCCAAGCATATAATGAGGTTCTGCTGAGAACACCTGGCAGAGGCTTTTGTTCACCAGAACTTCAACTGGGGATACTGAGTCTGAATGGACATTATTCCGGACTTCCATTGTGGAAGCAGCCATACGGACCATCCGATCCTCCTGTGTGCCACGCCTCTCTCTTTAACCTTGTATGAAATCCCGATGTCATCATCTCTTCTGTGTTATTTCCAATTAGTCTTCTGTATTTCAGTCCACGTTCGAATATGTTTCATCAGACTTGTAATTGAAGTCTCTGCCATATGTGTACGTCATCTTGTGGTTTTCCCCAATAAATCCTGATTCTTGAATTTCCGTGTCCCTGACCCTGATTCCCCACGTCCTGCTCACCCCTGGTCACGACAAGAGATGAGGGGGGTTTTCAAGTTGAGATATATCAGTATTTATGAAGGTTTTCTCTGTGCCATTTATCATGGCATTGCCATATTTCTTGAATGCTGTATCAATTGTTGTCGATGGTTGTTACCTTTATATCTTCACTATGAACACAAAATTATCTGCTGATCCTATGATTATAATATCCTGCAATTCCTGCATTTTTACTTTGGAACTTTTATACTTTAATAATTTTCTGCAATGAGTATTGCATCATCAGCTCATCAAATGTTGTTGATATTTCTTTCCCCAGCCTTAAATGGTTCTTTTCTTCCAATCTAGCTTCACTCATTTTACGTACAAGTTGAATGGGTTTGGTGTGCATGCTACCTTACTTCTTTACCAGTCCAGAAACTGTGGCTTCTTGTCAAGTGTATAGATTTTTCATGAGAACAGTAAGGGGCTCTGGTACACTAAATTTTCACAAGATCTTGAACACAGATGAAGGCTTTATTATTGCATCGGCTACCCTCTGATTTTTTTTTCCCAGTTGATTTCAATCAGGTGACACCAATGATTTCGCTGTGCCTTTCCTGTATCCAGCTTTCTCTTTCTTTGACCTTCCAAAGAAAATGCCTATCAGTAAGATGTTTGATCTGTTTCTATTAAAAGAGAAATTCACTTTCTTTTCTGCGAGTGTATTTACTGAAAGACGCTTGTCTGCCGCACATATGTCTCTAAGACAGGGAACTGTTAGGATCTAGCAGATCACATATAGTGCAGCAAGGCCGCTTAGGCTGAAAAGCGTAAAATGAATTATTAAATTATGAAATGTAATAATGCAAGATTTTTTAAATGTATTTTTTAATTTCAGTGTGCAAAGAAGTATACAAAGGACTTCACTAAATGAACTATTGTTGCTTACAGGTATATCAGTGGAGGTTGCTTGTCACATTCCATAGTAAAGACAGAGCAGGGAGAGACACCAGGTCATAAACTAGGTGAAAGATCAGAAGTGTGGCTGGTCATCGAACTGAGAGAATATTAAAGGTCAACCTGCATTCAGTTCTTAGAAATGAGTGAATATTGAAGGTCACATGACTTGTGGTTAATCTCTATAGAAGAGATTAAGCTATCATTGGGTGAGAAAGACAAAGTTGTACAAACACTGTACTGAGTATGATAATTTGTGACACTATATTATCCACCATAAAAAGAATTTCAACTAACTAAATTTGCCTCTTGGACCTGATCAAAGAATTGCCATGACAATATTTACATACTTGCAAGTAAGCGCATTGACTAGAGGAAAGTGTCAAAACTTGGTCAAAATGCATTAGATTCAACTTATCATTTCATTTGTTACATTTAGGTATTTTTTCATGAAAGTATTTGTCTTATTCCTTTTCTCTAACATATCCCTTGTTATTATGTCTTTCCAAAAGTCTACTAAATTAACCATAGAAATGCAACAATTTTTCAGCACTCCCCAGCTAAAATATTGGTCAATTTCACCCTCAATTTTGTCATAGAAGTCTCTACAAACCCCACTATGCTAGTTATCAAAATAAAGCTTAAAAAGGTGTCATTTCAAGCGAAAAGTGAAAGTGAGGTCACCAGTCATGATAGTCATGACAGTACACCAATAGATCAAATGTCTTCTGGAGCTGCCCTTTCCATCCTCAGTTGGTACCTAAAAAGAAAAAAAAAACTTTCAAAGTCATCTTAAGTCATGAGGTTTACAATTTCTGCAGTATCCCTTCTTCAGAGATATGTGAGAAAAGTTTGAAAAAGATCCGTCAAATGCTTTTTGAGTTGTCATGCTAACAGTATATGGATGATTCCTGTTTTGGACCCCATATTTGGCTGTCTGTTTTCTGAAATTTGGAATGACTGTATTTTATGGTTTAAACATTATGTCAGGACTATACCATACTTAGCTATGATGAATGCCTGTTCGCCAGACTGTATTATAATTATGGAGTGTTTTTTGTATATATTTCTCCAGTCATTTTCTACCCTGTTAGGGACACGTACATGGTAATCACAGAGTTTAAATAATGTACAAGTCAAACAATACTGAACTTTTCTGGGATACAATGTGTCCCTTTTGCTATGATAAAAGTTTAATTCTTGTAGCAATAATAGTTTAAATTTTATGAAGAATACAATGTCAGAATAATGGAATCTGTGCATTTTTTGTCCCTATTTTGTTGTCTTGCACGAAGAATTTTAATAATTAGAAATAAAAGTATAGGTAGATGCATTATATGTACCTCATTTAACAAAACAATATACAAATATACCAAACATTTACCGTTGTGATTAGAATATTTTTTAAATCATTGCCTAAAAGGGTGGAATAGAATATAACAGGGAACCAAGTAGGCTTTTTAACAAGTAGAGTCAGATTCAGAACAACAATACTATTACCAGAACTAATAATAATAATAATAATAATAATAATAATAATAATAATAATAATAATAATAATAATAATAATAATAATAATACCAGTGTAGTAACATAAATAATTAAGAAATACACTAACAAAATAGGGGGCGGCATGGTGGTGCAGTGGTTAGCACTGTTGCCTCACACCTCTGGCACCCGGGTTCGAGTCTCCGCCTGGGCTTCCTGTGTGTGGAGTTTGCATGTTCTCCCCGTGTTGTTGTGGGGTTTCCCCCCACAGTCCAAAAACATGCTGAGGCTGATTGGAGTTGCCAAATTGCCAATAGGTGTGCTTGTGTGAGTGTGCCCTGCGGCTCCCCATCCAGGGTTGTTCCGCGCCTCGTGCCCATTGCTTCCGGGATAGGCTCCGGACCCCTCCGCAAACCAGTAAGGATAAGCAGTTTCGAAAAAGGATGGATGGACTAATAAAATATTAATACATTTTGATTATACCATTATTATACACAAGAAATACACTCAAATAATAAATCTAAAAGTCATTTTAATGAAAATAATAAATATTCTTGTACAATTTCTACTCAGTAGGTTGCATATCCCATGCATGGCCTAACAGGGTGGAATATTTGAGTGAGCAACATTTAGCTAGCACACACTCTACAGTTGATCAGCATTTAAATAGCTATTTTTAACATTTTTTAACAAGTTTTAAAAAGTATTTTTTCCAATAAATATTTCCCAATAATATATACTAACAGGGTGCCTCAAACTGGTGTGTAATATAAAATTGAGAAAAATACAGGCGAGGTAAGTTAAAGCTTACCTTAGTCTTCCAGTTGAATTAATGATGTCACTTTGTGGAAATGGCTGTATGGATTTGTAATCTTTTTAGGGAGCCAAGAAACTAGAGGCTCACAGGGTGGAAAACGAATGGGGGGGAAATATATTATATAATTGTATTACAAAAAGTTTCACCAGATTTGTTTATTTCTCTAAAGGTAGTATACCCTAGTCTATTAAAAATAATAAAGAATAAGTTTTGGTTTTTACAACTTTATAGTTTCTATTTACTGAGGAATTTGAATACATTGCATTTAGAATATGCTAAAATGAGTGCATATTCCAGACAAATTGTGCTTTAAAGAGATGTAAAAAGATAAAGAGCAATAGAAAACACCTACACATATAATAAAATTGGTTTGTTACGAAGATTTGTCTAATTTTATAAAAGAATAAGTTAAACACGAGGACATGAATATGTGGCCCAAAACAGGAATCACCCATATGTGTCTGAATTTGCCTTTTTCTTTGCTATCACTATGTGGCATGGCTTCAGCTTCAGGTTAGTCTGTCTCAGAAGTTTATCTGTTCTGGTTCTTCACCCATAAAATGTGCAAAGTTTGAAAAAGGTCTGTCAAGTACTTTTTGAGGTTTCATGTTAATGAAAACACATCAGCAGCAGCAGTGGTGGACTGATCCCAAAATCATATGCATTCCCTGTCCAGGGAACACAATAAACCAGTGTTCATATGACTTCATTATAAGACATTAGGACATCTTTCTATTTTTGCTTGGTAGCCATTAAATTCCTTTTCCGATTGTCATGGCAGTACTGAATGCCAACCAAATGGCAGATGAAAAATCCTTATTGTTAAATGTTAAGAAAGGCTGTAGAAATACGCTGACATTCTGGTGATTGGCTGTTCATTCATGCACTGGGTAAACATTTCCGAGGCAAACATAGAGTACTGAGCAAGTGAACAAGAAAATTATATATATAAGTGTACTAATTAATAACTACCGCCCATAGATCTAGCATGGGAGAAGACAATGTAGGAGATTTGTAGTACCAATTTTACTGACACAATAAATGCATTAACATATTTACAATAAATACAGGATTGCAGTAGGACGCCTGTATCCACCATTTCAGTAACCGCAGTTTCTGTTGTTTGTGGTTTACATTTGGCAGTAAAAAAAAATATTGGAAAATTCCAGAAATAAACTGTTCATAAGTTTCAATCCATGGGCCAGGAGACTACAGGCTGTATTACGGTGAAATCCGTCAGTCTAACTCCCTTGGTCCCCAAACCCACACTTCCTCCCAGAACCCCCATTCCTTCTGCCTCCAGCGTTCTTGCTGATCTTTGCTGCTGCTTTATCACAGCCTTGATACTTATTTTTGCATTGCTCTGTGCTCTATTTAGAATTAGGCAAAAATGGCAGAATACTGTATATAATAATGTACAAAGGACCGAGGCATCGGGTGAGCGGACATAGACACGGAGACTTGCTTGCTAGGTTAAACACACTCGTTACTAGCAGTTCTTAAAAGAATTATAGCAGGTACAGCGAGCACCAAACCAAATACACATATTGGAAACACAAGGTTGCCAGACGCCAAACTACAAGATGTGCATATGGTGAGATATTTACAGAAGTTAAATACACACCAGGATCGGACCGGTTGTACACAAGGCGAACACACGCGTGACCATTAACATTAACAACAAGAGCACAACAGTTGTGGTCTCACACACTCATTGGGCATCATTCCATGTTAACCTGCACACTCATACATACACTCACAGCACACTAACATATACACATGTGCACACGCACACATTTTCACGCCCACACACATACACATAAAAAGCACACACTCATAGGTACGCACACACACACCCATACACACAAGGGAACCCAGGGCTTTCTTGCCCTATTTTATTCCCCTCACTCCTTGTCGGTGTGTGTGTGTGGGGTCTCCATTCTTCCATCTCAGATGCAGATACTGGTGCGGCGATATCCAGACCGTGTTCCTGTTGGTCTGCTTACGTGTTTCTTTCTTTGGTATTAATGTATCTAATTCCAGAAGCATATACTGGCACAAGTGTAATCCCTGTGATAATGGTACCAGTATCTTCTTTGTATATATACTCTTTGTGTGGCACCTGGATCTTATTTTTCAGATACAGCAGCTGGTGTGATGATACAATGTCCAGCAGTAAGATGCAGAAGCTGGTGTGATGATACAATGTCCAGCAGTAAGATGCAGAAGCCGTCCTTTTGTTACTCTGTCCTTTTGTTACTCTCTTCTCTTGCTCTACTTTTTCTTAAGTTGTCATGTATTATCTTTCTTTCCCTGTTTCACTCTCTGTCTGACCTCCCCATTTTTCTTTTTTTCTTCTTCTTCTGTCTCTCTCCTCTTTCTCTCCCAACTCTCTTTCTATCTCTAACTCTTCAATCTCTCTGTATCTCTTCTATCACTTCAATAAACTTTCCCTGTCACCTCCGACTTTGTGGCACAATAATCTAAAATGGTTAATAAAGAGTATAGCTCAAGTAACAAGAGGACCTTAATCCGAAGCTCCACTTGGCAAAATAAGTGTTGGCACAATTAAGCACCCAGACTAACATCCTGCTTGCTAAACTGCCCGGACACGACAGGGACTAAAAAAAAAGAGAAACATAGAAGAACCTGGCTGCAGTTTGAAAAAACATATACATTATTCACATACCTATATATATAACTACACATATACACACATACCTGAAGTGTAAATAATGCAGCCAAATGTATACATGTTTCTTAAATTAAGTCATTATCCAGTTTGCAAAGAATATTTTTAGTATCACATTCTAAAGCAAGTTAAATACCTTTAACACAGGGAAGATACCTGCAGGAACCTGCGGTGTGTGGACATGCTTTCTGTGACTCTCAACTGGCAAACATAACAAACATACAGGTGTTATCATTGAAAACAAGCATTATGGAAGGCCTAGCCTTTTGCTTATAACGGTCAGCCCTTAACGTCCAGACTAGTTACTTTTTTTGACCCCTAGATTATGTTATTTTTTGTCTTTAGACGCATCTATTATACACTGTTTTCAACAGACAATTTTGGAGATGTTCACTGGTCAAAAATGGTAATCACAGGAAAGGCCACCAAATATCTATCTATCTATCTATCTGTGTATACACACACACGCACGCACACACTTCAGTCTTCCCAAATTACCTTAGAATGGAATTGTTTTATTTTTAATTCCTGCTTACAATTATAGGAGTAAAAAGTTACTGTTCTGCTTGGGGGAATTTAGCCTTATGTTCTGATGTGTTTTGGCATATAGTTTTTTTTCAGTTGTTTTTCTACCAGGTTAGTGAAATGTGACTTCTTGCAGCTGTACTTTTCCCAGGGTTAATCTTGTGAAGATTTGGGAGGGGGGTGTTTCTTTACCCCATTACAGGTGTATATATGGAATTGCTAGGGGTGGTGTTGGTGGTTGTTCCCTCACTGGAACAGTGAACAACTCATACAGTAGTACTACAAAGCCCCTCCTTCAGCTCTATACAAAACACCATTCTTTGGAATAGGCTATCTTGTATCTTATTTCTTGATATTTAAGTCCGCTCATTCATTCTGTTTAGCTGAACTCCTGCTCTAAATTAAAAAGAAGAATCAGTTTTTCATCCTTAGATTTACTTCTGGATGGGTCACCTGTCACAATTTAAAACTCGTACAGGGAAGGGGTTTTTGGACCATAAGACTTCATGACGTTGAACGTTTGACTGATGGATGGAGAAGTGAATCGGTATCTTTGGCAATGATGATTGAAGACATAAGGACAGTTTTACAGCTAGAACTGTAGACTGTGGGCTTTCTGGGAACCAGCAGAGGATAGACGGAGTAAAGCAGCGGAGGCTGACGGAGACAGCCATGGTGACAGAGCAGAGGTACACAGAGTACTACGTGGAGAGAGATGTGCTGGACGAAGAGCGGCTGGAGGAAGTCGCCCAGAGACGGATACCTTCAAATAAATTTCTCCTAAAAGATCACCTCAGAAAGTCACTGAGGTAAGGAATCCTGGTGGAGACAGAGCTACACGGTTTTACAAACTACCTTCTGTAACCATAAAAAAATTTGCCAAAAGGTAGAAATATGCAGCTCTGACAAAAATTTGACTTTATGCTCTGACAAGCAAATTTTCTATTTCCCTCATTTCTCAGTTTATGGGTATGCGCCTGTGTAAACATTTTTAAAAAAACTCCTGCCGTGCACAGTAGCCAGAACCAAGATTAAACCAGAATTTTAAAATGCAGATATATTTAAAAATGTACAGTGGTCCCTTAATTTTTTCCGTGCCTGTATCTAGACCTGGAATACTAGTAGATTTTAGTTTTTAAAAATTGTAGAAAATCATATTAGTGTGCTACGCCATGTATTATAATCTGCCATTAATTAAACAATGTAATGCAGGACATATTCCTGCTTCTGCTACCACTCCAGGACAGAAATACTGCTGCACTACTGTAGAGACCATTAGGTAGGATGACTTTATTATGAAAAACTATGGCCTAATGTGTCCATGTGACTGACTGAGCTTGTACAATGTACAAAATTCAGATTAAGTCAACTGGAGGCCTTGACATTATGATATTATATTGACTGATTTTATTTACTCTGGCTCATGACTAAACTGAGTCTAAATAGGTACAATATATTGAAACCAATACAGTGAAACCTTCCACATCGCAGGGCTAAGGGGCGCAGGCCTCCTGCAGTCAGGAAAAACCGTGTCAAATTTTTTGGTCCCTTTGGCAAGCAAACATAAAAGATAAGAGAGATGTGAAATGCAAAGATCACTAAGAGATCTCTGTGAGATCAATGCGATATTCTCCTGAGACCCCACCCATTTATTTATGTCCATTGTAGTGGATATTTTATTTTTGCATTTATCTTTTTGCTAATGTTAGAAAGCGTATTTATTCCTGTTATGCACTAAAAAGGTTATGCTGTGAAATTAAAAATAAAAATAAATTTGAAAAAAAATCTAAATTGTTAGATGTCTTATTTCCTCCAAAGACAAACAACCTACAATTGAAAGACACTTTTTTCCTTGGGTCTCAGGAGGATATATCATGTGAGAGCAGGCACAGCGGGGGACTAACTTTTCAGCCCGAAAGTCTATCGACCAACTACAGCCCATTTTGTCTTTGTCCTGGGGGAGCTATTAAATAAATGATTGTTAATATCTCAATAAATTTATTATTGACAATTCAATAACAAAATAATGCATATTGAAGCAGTCTGAATTTTTCAGCCCTGCCTTGCATTTGAGAAGCTAACAGTATTCCAGTAGTTAGTGATATGCCAGCGATCCCTTGTGGCACTTCTGCAAACATAAACTGTGCTCACTCAGTGCTAAATGGCAAGTGATCACACAGACGCTCATGTTCCATGTTTGTGGTGTATTGTATGTATGTGTGTGTGTATGTGTGTGTGGGGAAGGGGGATAATGTATATGTTACATTATCGTAGCCGAATGTGCCCACAGTGTGATGAAAACCTGTTATTTTAACCATGTGGGGTCCATTTTCTGGGTCCCCACAAGGGGAAATCCAATGTCCTAAAAATCTATGATGGCAGTCAAAAAACTGTTGGGATTAGGGTTTTGCCCCAAAAAGATATGAGTATAGGTCTGTGTGTGTGTGTGTGTGTGTGTGTGTTTGTGCATGCGTGTGTGTTTGTGTATGTGTGTGTGTGTGTGTGTGTAAGAGAGGGGGGGGGGGGGGGTTAACA
>JABFDZ020000109.1:15306689-15343666 GCA_019775955.2 Pollimyrus isidori | reverse complement strand
TGGGTTGTGGGGTTGCTGGGTCTCCTGCTGCCGCCGCCCCCCCGGGGGCCCCCCCCCGCCCCCCCCCCCCCCCCCCCCCCCCCCCCCCCCCCCCCCCCCCCCCCCAACATTCTAAAGGTTTGTTGTTGAATTTTTAAGTTTCCGACCAGCTCTATTTTACACTTGTCAAATAATTTTGTTTCTGACTTGCACAGCAGTTAAATGGCCCACCAGGAATTCTCCCGAGTCTCCCGACTGGCCACTCAGGGACTGCATGAATGGCTACTGTAAACACACTTGGCGTTCTCCAAACCAGCAGTGTACATTTACTTTATATATGTATAACTTAGTTTTTGTGTGTCGTCTGCAGCTTTGGCAAAACTCCCAACCCCAATATGAATCAATGCCGTGATATGTCAGAACTACAATGGAGAAAGTCATGATGCAGCAGGCTACTGCAAATGCTAAGTGGGCATCATGTAAATGGGGGATTAATATTAATGACATTTTTTCTATAGGTGTGAAGTTTTACAGTTTTAGAGTCAAAATTGCTAATGGTTGTGTCCAGGTGAACGAAGAGTTTTTACAGCAGGACACAGAATATCAGTTAATATTGGATTCTAACCTGCCATTCAAACTGTGCCTGAAACATGGAGCAAAAGCTCTTCTTGCTGCACTTCTATTTGTTTACCTTGTGATTCTCCTCTTTCATGTCACCTCTGCCCAGCAAGGCTGTTCTCCCTTCATGTGTCTTTGTTGATCTCCTACATAAAACGTGACATTGTCCTTCTCAGTGCAATAGGTCTTTCTCTTGTCACGTGTCGTATTCATGTCCTGACTCAAAACGCCCGTCGTGAGTCACCTTGGTGTGCAGATTTTCAAAGCTCCTTGAAGACCGAAGGAGAACGTGATGAGCTCAGCAGTAGCTGCAATTATATAGTCTGTCACGATGTAGTTAGAAAATGTTATTTATACGTAGTACCTAGTAGTAAAATAAAAACTATAATGAAAAAAGTATAACCTTTAAGTTTATTCTGTTGGTTGCTTTGCACTGCAGCATCTTCCTACCTGTCCAGTGTCTTTTTGATCATGTTCCCCTCATCCTTCAGCTCAATGAGTTTGCCTTTACAAACATGGGGGTTTAACAGTGTATGAAACAGCACAGCTAATATGTTCTTTCCATTCTTCCAACATTCTTGACACCCTTCCTCTTACTGTAATCATCCTTATGGCCCATGCTTTTACCCACTTTTACCCACTTTCTCCCTTTTCTCCTTCCCCCCACTCAACACGTCCTGCCCCAATCACTCCATTACCCATGCCTCCCTCCCCCCCCTCTCGCCCAAGTTGCTCGGTTCCAAGGCTGCGACGCAGTGTGGTAAACTGCATGCCAGTGCTGTCCTGGTTGCCTGGCTACTCCATCAGAGACTGTGCCTTGGGGGACCTCATTTCCGGTGTCAGTGTGGGCATCATGAACCTGCCACAGGGTGAGTTTGGTCATATCTTGGAGGGAATGAGGAGGTCTGGTCCCGCTCATTCTCCATGTAGCTCCACAGCTAAGAATGAACTATATGCTAAATACTGCAGACAGTCACTACAGGAATTGACAGGTAACACGGGTCATACACTGCCTGGCCAAAAAAAAAGAGTCGCACACTCTAATATTTCATTGGTCCGCCTTTAGCTTTGATTACGGCACGCATTTGCTGTGGCATTGTTTTGATAAGCTTCAGCAATGTCTCAAGATTTATTTACATCCAGTGTTGCATTAATTCTTCACCAAGATCTTGCATCGATGATGGTAGAATCTGACCGCTGCGCTGCACAAAGCCTTCTCCAGCATACCCCAAAGATTCTCAGTGGGGTTAAGGTCTGGACTCTGTGCTGGCCAATCCATGTATGAAAATGATGTCTCATGCTCGCTGAACCACTCTTGAGCCCGATGAATCCTGGCATTGTCATCTTGGAATATGCCTGTGACACCAGGGAAGAAAAAATGTATTGATGGAATAACCTGGTCATTCCTTATATTCAGGTAGTCAGCTGACCTCATTCTTGGGCACATAATGTTGCTGAACCTAGACCTGACCAACTGCAGCAACCCCATATCATAGCATTGCCCTCACAGGCTTGTACAGTAGGCACCTGGCAGGATGGGTGCATCACTTCATCCCCCTCTCTACTGACCCTGATGTGTCCATCATTCTGGAACAGAGTAAATCTGGACTCATCAGCCCACATGATCTTCTTCCATTGCTCCAGAGTCCAATCTTCATCCTCCCTGCCAAATTGAAGACTTTTTTTCCGGTTTGCCTCACTGATTAGTGGTTTTCTTTCAGCTACACAGCTGTTCAGTGTCAATCCCTTGAGCTCCCTTCGCATTGTGCGTGTGGAAATGCTCTTACTTTGACTATTAAACATGGCCCTGGCTTCTACTGTTGTTTTTCTTCGATTTGATTTCACCAAACATTTAAGTGATCGCCGATCACGATCATTCAGGATTTTTTTCTATCCACATTTCATCCTCGAAGACCATGGGTCCCCACTATCTGTCCGGTTATTAATAATGCATTGGATAGTTCTCAAACCAATTTTAGTAGTTTCTGCAATCTTCTGCTTCATGCATGCCAATGATTTGATCCTTCTCAAACAGACTAACATCTTTTCCACGACCACGAGATGTGACATTCAACATAGTTGTTTAAGAAATGAGAAGCAACTCATTGCACCAGTTATAACTTGTTGCCAGCTGAAAGATAACCACCCATGCAGTAATTATCCGATAGGAGGCTCATACTTATTTGCTCAGTTAAATCCAGGTGGTGACTTTTTTTTGGCCAGGCGGTGTATTTGCTCACTATTGAATTATTATTAATTTAACATTAAAACACAAACAAGGAACATCTACCTTTGATGTTTATGGTGCCTCACTCTTATGTGTACACTATTTACCCTTCCGTTTTGATCATTTCAAACGGCTAGAAAAGGAATCCCAGGGAATGTTTCACACTCCAAGCACACATGAGCTAGACAACCATTGTTTAGTTGTTTAAGCATTTTCGCTGTGTTTCAGAACTGAATCCCAGCAGCTATGTTTGTTGAGGCCAAAATAACACCTGCCATGTTTTCTGGCTCCTGCAGGGATGGCATATGCCTTGCTGGCCTCTGTGCCTCCCGTCTTTGGGCTCTACACCTCATTCTACCCTGTACTGGTCTATTTCATGTTTGGAACTTCGCGACACATCTCCATAGGTGAGCCCGCTATGTCTGGCGGCAAAAAATGACACACTTGAAACCTGCTCTCTGTTTTACACAAAATAGATATACTGTTGTTTCAATGTTGCAAAGTTCTTTATGCAATGGGCAGACACTTGTAAAAAAAAGTACATTTACTGTTGCTTGTGTGTGTTTGTTTTTAAATATTTATTTTATTTGTTTGTTTATTCAGTTTGGGTGTATTCCTGTATTTTGATTTGCATGTGTTTTTAATTCTTAAATATTTATTTGCTTTGTTTGTTTGGTCTGTGTGTGTCCTGTTGCGTTCAGGCACGTTTGCAGTGGTCAGCATAATGGTGGGCAGTGTGACAGAGCATTTGGCTCCTGACAGAGATTTCCTCATTAATGGCACCAATGCCACTGGTGAGGTGGATGTAGCTGCCCGGGATGCGTACCGGGTTAACGTAGCTGCCACCACCAGTGTTCTGGGAGGGATCCTCCAGGTGCGTCCAACACCTCTTGGCATCCATCTATCCATTTTCCATGACTGCTTACCCAGTTCTGATGAACCTGGAGCCTGTACTAGGAAGTGCAGAGTCACTGGATTGTGCTGAGCGAGGAAGCCAGAGTATGCAGAGAGAACTGAGAGCACACAGAGGCGGGGCTTCCATTCACCTCCACAAAGAAGAACCATATATCACACTAGCAATCCCAATCACCAATTAAACACATGCTGTCTGCACAGATGCTCACAGCGTGTCCTTCAAACTAACTGCGCCCCCTCCCTGCAGGTCCTCTTAGGCCTGGTGCGATTCGGCTTCGTAGCGACGTACCTGTCAGAGCCGCTGGTGCGGGGTTACACCACAGGGGCCACCGTGCACGTCGTCGCCTCTCAGCTGAAGTACCTGTTTGGCGTGGCTCCCCGCCGCTTCAGCGGGCCCCTCTCCCTGGCCTACGTCAGTATCTCGCCAAGCACTCACCCCATCCCACAAGCCCACTCTCCCTCTTTCCTCGTCCGCTCCTTCCTAGAATAGATCAGCCTGGGCCTCAGTTGTTTTCAGCTCTCAGATAATGAAAAACCTGTTTCGCCACAGCACTTAGCCCTCATTAAGCAGTGACTATTGCATATGTGTATGCTCGTGCAGATCTCTGTAAGGTCTAAAGGAGTGTACTTCATGCTTTTGTATGTTCCTGTCCCCCTCTCGGTAGACGCTGATTGATATTTGCTGCCTGCTGCCTGAGACCAATGTGGCCATTCTGGTGGTTGGAGTGATCTCACTCGTGGCTCTGATATCAGTGAAGGAACTCAACTCCGTCTACAGCCACAAGCTGCTCCTGCCCATCCCGATTGAGCTTATTGTCGTATGTCTCCCATTTTCTCCCTCACACCTTCCGTCTGCTTTATTACTCATTAGCTGTGGACATGTGGACGTTTTCCATGCCAGAAATTGTTAAAAAATCACAGCCGGAAGAAGAGCTGCATTTAATATCTGCTTCCTGAAATGGCTTTTGATAAAAACAAGTGGGAGTTCATCCTCATTACTTTGAATACAAACATTGCAACAACACACCTGGACACACACACACACATTTCATTGACTGCTTATTAGGTGCAGCCCTATAGATTAACTAGTCATATTCCCTCACATTCAGAAATGATTTTCTGCATGATTTGTTTCTACTTTTATATTAGGCTGGATATTATTCCACAGCCTCCACTTGTGTGCAATCAGTACAGTCAAAGTTACCCACCCAGCAAAGGAGCTTTTCATTGGGTTCCTCTAAACTGAAAAGGACCTTCTGTCTAGAAAGAAATGGTATAATAGATCGAAAAGTATAATAGATCTAAAATTCCTAGAGACAGTTTAACATCTGCATGTGTTTGTCATATAGATTGTGGCAGCCACTCTGATTTCATTCTATGCTGATCTGTCGAGCCGCTTTGATGTTGATGTTGTGGGGGAGATTCCAAGCGGGTAAGTATTCAATGAAAGATTTAGTTGCTATATTCTACTTCATATTAAAAATACAGCTGAACATTACTGAACGGATATCAGTAGCTTAACATTAGCTGATAAGGGGACAGGAATTGGAGAGACACCAGAAACACTATACTGTGCTCCACATACAATACACACCTTATAACATTACAGTTTTGGTTTGTGCATATTTCGGTCAAGCTGTAAACTAAGCCCAGCTACCTCAGTTTGCCCTCTGGAAGCTTCCTCTTTTATCTGAGCCATCTTTTGCCCCCCCTGTTTCCATGCACACAGGTTAAAGCCTCCCATTGTCCCCGACGTCAGCATTTTCATGGAGGTGGTTGGGGATGCTTTTGCCATCGCTGTCGTCAGCTATGCCATAAACATGTCACTGGGCAAAACGTTTGCTGTCAAGCATGGCTACAAGGTGGACAGTAACCAGGTACATCTTTGACACATTTGCCCTGCGGATGATTATACTGTTTGAATGCACACTGCAATTGGTTGGGTTGGCATTGCGACTATAGCTTCTGAGACTGGCTCCAGATTCCCATGAACCCGCGTGACACACGCGAGTATCGAAAATTTCTCGATGGAAACATAGTAAATAACAATGTCTTGCATATTCCATAAACAGGGAGTGACATAACTGGTACGCAAGTACGCACTCACCTGGAAAACCGATATGTGCAGCAATCGATTGTTGTCACAGCGTGAATGCGTGCGTGTTTCCTGTGCCTTTGCACCGATATGCAAAGAAATGATCATGCATTTCTGGCAATCCAGAATGAATTCAAGCCTGTGCTAAATCTGAAATCACAGCAAGTGGTGCAGGTTTGGTAAAAGATGGAGGCCAAGGTAGATATTGAATTAAAGCAGCTTGAACTAAATAGACTATTATGGGCTGATATTCAATTACTATGAATCTATTAAAATTGTTCACTCATTCACTATTCCCTATATGGTAACTTGGTAACTTAGCAACCTATTATATTTGAAATTAGCAAAAAGCAGCAGCACTATAAAAAAAATTGAACAAAGGAGATTAAAGTAAATTAGGATGTGTAAGCCTGTGATTATTGTTTAAAAATGTGCTTATAACTGTATTCAAAGTTGCCTTCATGTGCAAAAGATGTCATCTTTGCATTGCACTGTGATATAAAGGGAGCATTTTAACATACATTGTCTGTATATTATTTTCAGCTCAACATGAGTGTTTTGTAGTGCACAGTGTATTGTTTGACTTAATTAACAATTTCATTGTTAATTCCAACAGCAGTACAGAACAGTGGGCACATTATATAGGTACTAGGGAACAATTTTGAATATGGTTTTTCCAATAATGATACTTTATTTTAAATTTGTAAAAGTACATGGTGATTTTTTGACTCTTACATAATTACGCATGATGAGAGAGTGAAGCTTGGAGTCAGAGTTACAGGTCAGGCATTTTCCCAGCCAATCCTCCAGCCATTGATAGGATATATGTCATGACCTACTTGTATGATCCTCGAGTGTGCCATGCCCCCTCATTACCTACACGTTACCCCAATTGTGATCACCTGTTTCTTGTTATTTTCTGATTCTCTTGTATATTTAGTTCTTGTTCAAGTCTGTTTTCCCAGGTCTCTCTCATTAATGTTACTCGCCGTCTGCCCTGTCTTTCCAAAATAAAACCCCGTCTCCTGCATCCTCATCTACCTGCCTCGTCCTTCCCTGCTTCCTGCCTGTTTGCTTCCCGTGGTCACAACAATATAAATATTTCACCCCAAAACTGAAAAAAATATTTTTTAGAGGCACTTTAGTGCTATCTATCTAGCTTAGTGATAACTTCAGCACAGTGATATGATTAGTTTGTGGAGCCCTGTAGAGGAAAATTATTAAACTGCTCACTACAAAGTCTGTGGATTATCTTCAGTGACTGGGTCATGATTTCTGGTAAGAGACATTGCTGTTCAATTTTTCAAATGTATTTTCCTGGTACTTTAATCACCACAGAAAGAGTGCCTTTCACTTGCATTATATTCAAGAGAAGCCCGACATTACTATGGTTAATATCTCCAAAACTAGGCAGCTCCCAGCAGAACAAATTAGATTGATATATGGCACTAAAGCCCCTCTAAAACATATCATTTTCAGGTTTTGGGAGAACTGCCGCTTTAACTCAGGGGCACCTCAGGAATATGATACCTTTAGCAGTCATAGGTTTCAAACCAATGATCTTCTGAATGTGAATTGGGTCTGATCTTTCATAGTACTGAGGAATTTCATCACTCCCTCACTTTCGTACTAACCACATAGTCTCCACAAACTTAAAATTAATTCCGCATTAACCCCATTTGAGAACCTGCTCATTCTGTAATAGCAAGATCCAACCATCTGCCAATTTTTCCTCTTCCGTAACCATGGTGAGCCTGACACCTGTCCCTGCAAGATCAGGGCACGCTGCCCTCTGAATGGGATGCTGGTCCATCACAGACAAAAAATACAGAAATGAACTACCTAGATTTTATTTGAATTGTATAATGTACTAGTTATATTCTTGAGACTAATTATGACCCAAATGCACCTTAAGTAGACTTTGTAGTATTCATTAGAACTTAACACAAAACACAATCTTTATGATGCTCATGTTGAGTAATGTCTTTGTACTTATGTTCAGTGTTGTGCCGCTTCGCACCCCTTAGCAGACTTGTTAAATTACTTAACAGAATTTACAGCTGTGCCTTAACCCTTGAATTTAGCAAATAGGTGAGCATGTTGTGGAACAAAACATTTAAAATGAAGCAACCGCACTTCATTGTGGTGATCTGTAGAATAAATCGGTCTAACATCAAGTGAGCAAGTCTCAACTTTAATAATACATCTAATAGTTTTTGAAAAGGCTTAAATTATTGTGGATGAAAGTGTTTTATTAATTCCACTTATTAAAGTGCTGTACTGACAATAACGCATTTAGTAGCTGTCTCACAAGTCATAGGATGTCTTTGAGGGGGCCTCCTGGTTTTGTTGCTTGCTTGTTCACAATCTTGACAGGCCTGTCTCCTTCGCCTCCTCCTGGTGGAGCTCTAATATATGCTCCCCTCTAACCCCCACTCCACCCCTCCACGCAGGAGCTTGTGGCTCTGGGTCTCAGCAATGTAGCAGGAGGACTTTTCCAGTGCTTTTCCGTAACCTCCTCCATGTCCCGCAGCCTGATCCAGGAGAGCACAGGGGGGCGGACACAGGTGAGACACATTTTGACCATCTCAGTTTTGCCCTGGGCCTGGTTCTGGAGGTTGGTCATGTGTATGCCAACGGCATGTCTAGCTATTAATTGATACAGTAATTAACTATATATGTCTCATCGTCACGTGTGCTGCCTGATGTGCACTTTTGAGTCTGTTGGTGGGTGCTGTCAGGTGGCGGGGGCTATTTCTGCTCTGGTGGTGTTGATTGCTGTGCTGAAGCTGGGGCCGCTGTTTGAGAAGCTCCCCAAGGTAAGTCTCTCCTTGTTACCCACAATGCAGCTGATATGAATAATAGCTGTGGCTAATGCATTTTTCTCGTCCATTTACCTGCCCCAGGCAGTCCTGTCCACTGTTGTCTTCGTCAACCTGAAGGGCATGTTCAAGCAGTGCCAAGATATTCCCATGCTGTGGAGAAGCAGCAAACCTGACCTGGTATGGAGGAAATATGCTTACCAACCACCATTAATTGGACAAAAACATATATGGGAGCTGCAGTTTGTGCTGATCTGCATTCAGCTTTAAATTACACTTAGGAATACAATTTATGAATTGTAAAAAATGGGACACCCATGTTAGTGTTTCCATGCACACAGAGTTACTGTGCAGTATGCAAATATTCTGTAAACATATCTGATTTTACTTGTTCATATTTTTGATGAAATCACCAATGTGAACTGGTTGTCATCACCAGAACATGCACAGAGTGTACACTGAAGAGTGTACTTCCCAAACGAGTCAGTGCATTGTGTCTGTGGGGTATGTGTGTGTGTGTGTGTGTGTCTAGAAAGAAAAAAAATCTTACAATTTACAACACTCACAATGGGGAAATGCAAATTTTTACCTATATGCTAATCAAAATGTCACCAGTGATGCCACAATTCAGTATCAAAAATAGGAATTGGAACCACTGCCTGATCCTAAGCCCCATCATTTTTCCACATCCATATCATTTATGTCAATTGTGCAGATTGTAAGTTTCATTCACATGCTACAATAAGTTTGAGGCACTTGGCTTGAAACTACAAACTATCAAGATGTAGGCCATCTGGAAATTCCATAAAATAGCCCAACAGCTATATGCAATGTTTGTAAAGCCATCCTTTCAAAAGAAGGTAGCAACAGGGCATCATTTAATACAGTGTATTCTAACCCTGTCCTCAGCTGTGAGAGAACAAAACAATGGACTGTCTGGGGGTCCCGAGGGCTGGGTTGGAAAACACTGATTTAATACAATAAATCTAATTGGGCACTGGCAGAAATATCATAAGGAAGAATACAGTAAAATCATGAGGGTTACTCAGATGAAGAATGTACTGCCACTTACTGTATATGTATGTATATTTAAGTATTTGTGAAAAGATCGGAATTCGGAATTGACAAATATCATTATTGAATGGATTGGATTCAGAACATGAGAACATAAGAACATAAAAAATTTACAAACGAGAAGAGGCCGTTTGGTGCATCAAGCTTGTTTGGGGAGAACTTAACTAATAGCTTAGAGTTGATAAAATCTGGTGTAGCTCTGATTTAAAGGAACCCCCTACACTATTGCGCTACACTATCAGGAAGACAATTCCATACTCTAATCAGATTAGGACAACTATAGTCGTAACTGGTTGGCTAAGGATCCCAAATGTAAATGGAAAGCAAAGTGCATAGTATGCATGAAACTATTCGACATTTTGAACATGGGCAAGCCGTTACACACATGGCAGGCCGAAGCATTGCTGTCGAAATCCCGGAAAGGGGAAGATGGGAAATTGCCCTGGGCAGCATCTTCTGGGAGGGTGTCGACTTTCCACCCCCACCCCCATAAAATGGAAAATATGTAAGAAACTTGCGCATAAACACTGATTATGGTGTCTGCTCTTCAGGGCAAAATGTCTGCAGATATAACTATGTACGTTACTATATTACAGTCTGTGACGCATGCCCCCACCTCCTGAGGTGTGTCCTATCTCTCTCAATTCTCTTACCTGCAGCTGGTATGGCTGGTTACCCTGGTGTCCACCCTGCTTCTAAACCTTGACCTGGGCCTTGTCACCTCCATCGCCTTCGCCCTACTGACAGTCATCTTCAGGACCCAACAGTGAGCCAGGCTGCCTCTTTACATTTGTCATTGTCTCAAATTTGTGAGCCTGTTAGCTTTTCTCTAATTTGTTATAGGGAAAAAAATCAGCTATTTTGCCAAGGAGAAAATTGATGAAGAGGCAGATTATTACAGAAATAAAAACAAGGCCTCTTTTATCTGGCATCTCTCTCTTCTGTTTCTGTTTGGTTCTTTGTGTAGGCGGGCAAGTGTAGTCAGCATCTCAAATCAGAAGGCCGGCAGTCAAGCAGATTTATCAGTTCTCTTTACACCAATAACTGTATCAAAGTTCATCAGAGAAATGTAACCAATTCCTGTGGTATAAAAATATATGATTGTTAGTTGTAATATGTGGGCTATCGTAATGGTTATTAAGATTATTTAATTTGCAAAGAAATTTCTTGTTACAGTGCTGTTTTGGTGAACATGCACCATGGAACAGTGCATTGTCTCCTTTTGTAACTTGGGTACATGTAAGTGAAACCTTGACCATGCTTGTTCAGAGTGCTGTTGGTGTTGTGTGACATCTTGTTTGTGCCCAGTTGTTGACCTCGGGATTGTGTTGACTCTGCTCTGGGGCTCGCTTTGCATTGCAGAGCCTGGTGGCAAATGGAGATGGATCATATTTTCTGCTGCATGGACAATGTGCATGCCCTGATTTTGAATGCTTTGAAATTTTTGCCATAACTTTTATTCTGTTATCTGCAGATTGTTAGCTGTTTGCAGTTTTTAATTAAGGGTACTATGCAGTATCATGCATGTATGGTTTGATGTTTATGGTTAACGAATTTAAGATAATCCAAACCACATTTTTCAAAGCGTGTTTAATAGAAAGGGGAAATATTTTCAGCTGTATTGAAGCTAAGTGATTTATCACACTCTATTACACTGAATTCCCCATGTCATTTATGTGCTCATTGTCCTTTGCAAGATAATGATTAATGTTGCTCAGATTTCTGTCTTTGCTCATTGCTCATCTTTCTCTATGTCTCTCTTCCTCCCTCATTGTACTCAGACCAAAATATTCCGTCCTCGGGTGGTTGCCAGGCACAGACATCTACCTTGATATAGATACATACGATCAGGTGAGCCAAACGGTACCAGCTCTAGGAATAATGTGATGGTATGAGGCAGTCATGCTGCGGTGACGAATGACTAAAGGAAAGGATGTGAAAAAGGACAGCAACCTGCAGGGGGGTTTCACTCGAGTGACGCACTGCCTTGTTTTGTCTTGTTGTCTCCCTGCAGGTGAAAACAGTTCCAGGCATCACCATTTTCCGTTCCTCCAGCACCATTTACTTTGCCAATGCTGAGCTATATCTAGAGGCTCTACAGGAGAAGGTTACTTTTATGTCTAATTGCAGCTGTAAATTATTAATGTAGCAATTTAACCCAACTGTCCATTATTCCTGTCTCTGCTGTTGAATCCACTGGCACAACAAGATTTTTTTGTTCCTTGCAAAGTAGCAACAGCAATGCATTGGTGACAGTGAAAGGGAGTCACTGCAATAGTGACAGTAGCAATGGCTGCCAAACCATAGTCAGTAACCCGAATGTATCATGGCTACACACAGAGTGGTGTTGACTTTCTGCGGCGGCTGACCCACCAGCGGAAGCTGGTAGCAAAGCTCCAACGGAAAAAGGAACGGGACGAGAAGAAAGCAAGGAAAGAAGCTAAGAAACAGGTGTGAGAAAGCAGGTACACCTGCAGATGTCAAACTGCATTAAGGCTGAGCAAGAAGACCGTCCAAAGTGGAATTGTCATTGAGCTGGGATGGTTGTATTTGTTCTTGATGCCACTTTTCCTTTTCCTTCTCATATCTACCAAGAGAAAGGTTCTGAATTCAAGGTCTGGAAAACTATTTTCAGTGGAGCGAGGGATGGGCCAGTGGAAAAGGCGAGACAGATGGGAAGATGAGAATGGAGGTGTGCAGGAAGGTGGTGTTTGTGACCAAGCTGTCGGGGTTAAGATGGAAGATGGAGTCATCAGTGGTCAGATGAACTTGGGGTACCAGGATGGAGAAATCCCTGATGAAGCTACACTCAATAGGAGCGACACCATTAGTGCAGAAGTGACTGCTGGCTCTCCAGGCCTGAGCCCTTTGGATACCCACTCCATAATCCTGGATCTCTCCACCACCAGCTTCATAGACACAGTAACCATCAAGACTCTGACAAATGTAAGTTGAAGTGTTCATGGGGTTATAGGGAATGGGTGATAGGGGACAACATGAAGGCTCATCATTAAAGATTTCCTTTGAATGGAGCTTGCCATTGGCCTTGACCTTGGATGACAGTTTTCAGCCTGCTTTATCTCTACACTTCCTTGCAGATATTCCATAACTTTGGAGAAATAGATGTGGATGTGTACATGGCTGCCTGTCAGTGTGAGTGCATTTTAAAATGGCTTAATGGATTACACAAACTCAATACTATATAGCAGTGTTTTCACTGGCTGCGTCTATGTGAATGCATTTGTGTTGGCCTGGAGACAGTGGGCTATCTTAAGTTTTCATTCACATGAAAAAACTAAGCAACCTCAATAAAGCACACATTTTACCCATATATATACACAAATAAGCCAAAACATTGAGACTACCCCAACATGAAGTGAATAATATGAATAAAATGGTATATGTGAAAGTCTGGGATGTATTGGACGCAAGCCAACATTTGATACTTGTATTGTAGCTGAGATGTTGCATGCAGAATAAATAGACATGGATAAAGATCTGAGTGACCCTGATAATGGCCAAATCATTATAGCCAGACGACTGAGTTAGTGCATTTGCAAAAGCATCTCCAGTGACAGTCAGGCAAGGTGGATACCTACTGAGGGTGATCTGAGGAGGGAAAAACCACGATCCACAGACAGGGTGTCGGAGGGTGTCGATGCAAGCTGTCAATGAAAGCTATCCCATGCAGTAAAAATCAACAGAAGGGCTACTGTTGCAGATAATTTAGATGATGGTCATGAAAATAATGTGGTATGACAAACAGTGCATGAAACCCTGCTGCGTAAGGGGCTTGGTAATGGCGGATTGGACATGTAGGTTCGGCATCTCAGAGATACATGACACGTGCCTGTTAAGTCACACATGATTTAACAGAAGATAGGATACATCACATGAGGAGACCTTCTATTTGTCTATGGTCCAATTACTGTCCTTGTAGACCCATTGTAGGTGCTTTTGGTCAACAGTAGACAGGGGTCAGCATGAGCAATCCAAATAGCCTGTTGCTACACAGCTCCATAGGCACAGGGCTATGAGACATTTCTCCCATGACCATCATTTATTATTTGCCATTTGTGCCACAATAGCTCTTCTGTTGCGCAATACCAGACAGGATAGTTTTTGTTCACGTTGATGAGTCTTGGCCACCTAACACCCTGTCAGCGTTCCCCACAACTTTTTGTTGGAGGATGCAGTGTTTTTATACACTTTCTGAAAAAAAGAGTACCAGGTTCAGAAATGGATTCAGAGGAGCATCCCTAAGGGGCAAACAAAATTAATGTACCCCAATGGTCCAAAAATCTTAGAGTCCATTTCTGTATCTTAAAAAGGCACAAGTACCTACTGCTAAGGGTACAATTGGCAGACCCTTAAGCGTACAGTTCCAGTGACAAGCAAAGGCACACATTTGTATTTCCTTTTTCTGACAGTGTAGTTTTGATTGTAGTATTTCTAGTTTTACATTATTTTCATCTGAAATCTAGTTTAGTTTTAGTTAGTTTTCAGTGTGGTTTTATTATTTCTTATTGAATGATAGTCATCCTTATAGGGTGTAACACCAGAAAATACTAGCATCTTTTCCAGGCAACATCATTTCAGGAAACTCCTCTGATATGGTGTCATGTCCCGCATTTTACGAGATTGCCCCATACTGAAAAATGAAGTGCTGTTCTCCATTTTGAACCATTACAGGACACTATCTGTCCCGTATTTTGTAACTACTCCTCCCTCCAACCCCAGGCATTTTTCGTCGGCAGGAACCCAGGTTGACATCCAGAATTTCTTCAGATTGAAAGCTGAAACACTAATGGATGGTTTCTGTGATTGTAAACACTTGCATTCTGTAAGTTCTACTGGATGGCAATGCTTTGAGTTTACAGTATACAACATTAACACAGACTTTAAATTGCCTAAAGTACTACCATTTTTACTTGGTTTTTCCTTAAATCTTCATTTAAAAATATGTTGTGGTTGCTGAGCTGTCGATTTCTTCACCAAAACTTGAAGTTTCTTTTGAGTGAGTGCTAATTTCTCACATGACCCCATGTATACAGATTCCTCCCACTATTTGAAATTAGACCGTCCCAATGAAACCTTCCGTAAGCCGAATGTCATAAACTGAAGATGCAATTGCAATTAACTTATATGGGATTTTTGGAGCATTCCCAGATTGAAAAAATAACCCACCAAATCATACCAAATAACACATAAAATAATAATAACATATAGGCCCAGTAAAAGCAGTAATGATATAATAGGTAAAACCTTATATATGCTTAATAACGTAGAAATAATAATAATTGATACTTTGTTGATCCCCCAACTGGTTGAACCCCAGGAGTTGGGGACTAAGGGCCTTGCTGAAGGACCCACAGACGAGCTGAGGCTGGGTTCAAATTGGTGACCTTCTGATTACAGGCACAGCCCACTGAGCCACTCCCAGAAATAACGCGTGTACGATGTAGTTTCACTTCAGAATCAATACAGTCAGGGGTATGTTCTGATAATTGTGTCATTAGGGGATTTCGCTGTTGTGAGAACATCATAGAGAGTACTCACGCAAACCTAGGTGGTACCTCCTACTACACACCTAGGCTATATAGCATAGCGTAAACAATGATAAAAAGTACAGTTTAGTAAATACTGAAACAAATTACATAGTTATCAAATATTATGCACTGTATGTTATTTATATGTGCTGCACTTTTACACAACTGGCAGCGCAGTAGGTTTGTTTACTCCATCATCACCACAAACACGTGAACAATGCATCGCGTTACATCTTTATGCAGCAAAAGACTGTATATCTCAGCTCGCTGATAAATCCTAAAGACTATTTTCACTTTCTTTCGGTTAGAAAAACCTGGTACTAATGTAGTTCTTTCCATAAAAGCAAAGAGGCATAAAGCAAAAATTCTCAAAACAGGGCAAACCTGTATTCCCAAAACTGTAGCACACAGTTTGCTCTGCTTACTCAGTCTACCTTGCTTTACGTTTGTAACATTCTTAAAAATGGTTGGAATTGTGTTACTTTCTGTGTTGTCATAGGCTATCAAGCAATATTCTTTATTGGCAGTTTATCAAAGTTTCACTTTTTTCTTTATCGGTTACATTTATATGACAATAATATATGGTATATATCACCCATTGCTACTTTGTATTATGCCTCAGACCTTGACCTACACCAATTTTTCTGATACAGTCAACATTATTCACTTCACATGGGGTCATAATGTTTTGGCTCATTCGTGTTACTTTAATTTGTGCTTCCCATAACCACAATAGATCATTTAAATTAATGGGTAAAATTAGCTGAAGGAATATATTTCCAGCACATCATCAGATGACAGGAAGTGCTACTGTATCTCTGTAGAGATCTGTGATGCAGCCTTTGAATCTCCGGTGTCTCCTTTTCCATATGCCCTTGTGCTCAGCCTGTGTGGTGGAGCAGCTAGAGCGTGGAGGCTTCTTCTCCCATTCCCTCCCCAAGGGCCGGCTCTTCGCCACGGTCCATGATGCTGTTCTCCACTGCCTCTGGCGAAGGGGCCAGTCAACTTTGCCTGCCTACGTGCCGGTGAGCACTGACTCTACTGCCTCTCTATGACTCACACAGCAAACCCAGAAACACGCACCAAACCAGATTTTAAACACAGAGCACACAATTTTATAAATCCCACAAAGGATAAAACAACAGTCTATCAATGAAACAGTTTTTTTTCCTGGTCATAACATTAGACGCTGCAGTTGCTCCCACTGACAGAAATCTATGCTGTGAGGTCATTATCACTTTGGACTTGTCAAGCCGTGACATGTTAATGAACTGTCATTGCAGGATGTGGCTTGCAGCACCAAACTGTAACCTTGAGGTCTCCCCATCATAGAATTTCCATCCCGCCTACTTTCTTTTGCTGCTGTGGTCAATATACATAGCCTCACCCATTCCTCTGTTATGTTTCTATGGCAATAAGGGTTGCAGTTTCTGTGGCAACCGGTTTTTTTCCATTACTCTGAGATAGTCTGTGAGTTGCCTCACAAACATGTAAAAGGGATGAAAATGTACATGGGAAATGTAGTGCTGGGAACACATCCATAAATATACCCATCTCAGGTGGAAGAATGGACAGCTTTCAAAGCCAGGGATCTAAGTGACACTGTATTGCTTATCCACTTCACAAAAAGACTCTTCAGTGTGTCATTTTAAGACATTTTACTGAACCAATGTATACATATTTACAAAGTACATTGTTACATTTTTTGTGTTAATGCTTATTGGCTACTTTCTATCTATCTTCATTGATCTTTCTCTTAATCAGAGAAAGAGAATATTAATGAATTTATAATTAGTCTAGCTTTCTAAACTTTGAAAGATAGGTCTGGTAGGTTTGTACTGTCAAAGCATGCCTTAAAATGACCTGTAGGGAGGATTTTGCAGAACAGGTGGGTGTTTCTTCAGATATATGCATATTACATAGAGTGTACAAGCTGGATTCATAAAGGCGTTTACTGGCAAAGTGCTGTGGGACAATAAACACAAGGGTGAGAACACAAGGCAATTTCCTTCTTCTTGATTTTTATTGCTTTTTGCTAAACTGGCCATTGCCGCCTGCTGAGCCCTCCCCTTCAAGCGCCCTTCACGAAGCTGATAACCAGCCCCTCAGGAACAGTACACTGCTTCACAAACCTACAGAAATTAACACTCACAGTAATACATACACAGGGCTGGAAACACTTAACTCTATATTAAACTTCTATCAGTAGCAGGAGGAGGGGAAATGGCATACAGTCAGCTGGCTGACTAAGTCATGCGGGTGGATTACTTTCTACCGGACCTTTATTATACCATGGGCAGAGTCATAGATGGAGAGTTTAATGTAATATAAACATGGATTAATTTCAAAAATTCTTTGAGCTTATATTAACTACTATATGTTTGCTCTCTCTAAATAATAATCTCAGCAAATATTGTTTAGCATAATTTAATGGCATCACCACATGAGTGTCTACCAGCAAACAGCTTGAAGGAACGTGCTGTCTTGCTCCGGCGATAATTGGGAGAACGGAACATCTGACAAAGAGCCTCTGTCCTCGTCTCTTGGCCTGTGCTGTCCCAGTAACTCAAGGAGTATATGAACCTGCTTTTCCACCAAAGGTTGTCTGTTATACCGTAACTGCAGACATGACACACGAGAGGCAACACGTTAACACTCCTACACTGAGAGTGGCAGCCCGGAACCTTCTCCCTTAGAGGATAATACTTTGTATTGTTTTCCAGACCAAGAAGCCTGTGCCGGGGTTCGGAGGTCTAGGATTTTCGGTGCGGTCGGTTTCCATGGGGGCCAGCGGCAGTGTCAGGTTACCTGGTGGCTTTTAGCCTTTCACGCGTGTGGCTCATGTTACCTCCACTGAATGAGAGGGACATGAGCGCTTTCTGCTGGGGTCTCCAGTGCGTTTCAGAGGGGTTCCAGTCAGGGACCTGGCCATGTGACAGCCAACCTTTCATTAAACTGAACCCACTGGCATTGTTGCCAACCTTGACTGGATAACACAGGTACAAGAAGCCGATCATGGTAAACAGTCACATGAGCTTTCTCTGTCTAGGTATCCCTCGGTGAGTGGCTCACAAGCAGATCTCCTAATCCGTAAACTGCAAAACAAACTCACAGCAGTTTGCTGTGGTCCAACCCATGGGCACCTCAGACTGAAGCAGGTGGAGATAGGACCCTCAGGACAGGGAGGCTACCAGGGGGCCAGCAGCCCACCAGCAGGACGTTGAGTTTCTAACTACTTACTCTGCAGAACCATGTGGGCCTGTCTTAGACATGATGCCACTTGGAGGATGCATGAACTGAACACACAACGGGTTGTCACCTTGAGCTATGGGACAGACACAGTGTATTCCTGCCTGAAGACTGAGATGGGCAGAGAGCTGTGCTGCTTAACAGGTGAATAAGGCTTTAATACTGTGGTTTACTCTTTGGCCAGCTGGTGGCCTATGTATGGTTTTTCCAGAAACACATAGTACTGTGCAAAAGTCTTAGGCAGTCAAAAGAAATGTTTAAAGATATTTGTCTGGGTAGAATGTGCACATTTGCTCTGACTAAAAAACATAAGAACATGTGCGAAATAAGAGTAACACAATAAAAACGAAGAGTAAAAATTTCTTATGTTCTCCAAAAAGTTGCTGATATTTTGTTGGCTAGATGAGCGCCGCTTCAGTTCCAAAACCTCTCCTCAGGGGCACCGCAGCCATTCCATGTATTTGTTAAATTTTACCACTAGCTGACAATTCATTTCATTCATTTTAAAATGTCAATGAGATATTTATAAGTCATACAAGGTCTGCTAGTAGTAGTGGTGTATTGGATGGTTGCTGGAAATAATGGGGTGATTTTAATAGAGGTTTTGAAATGGCTAAGGAATAATAACATAGTTTTACAGAAATATAAAGATCATTTAAACATCATTTTCTTTGACTGCCCTAAGACTTTTGTTCAGTACTGTACATTCTGATAAATTCAGCACCTGAAGTCCGAATACTGGTGTGATGATGGTGCAAATGCACATATGCCTGGAAGAGATCACTTCTAAAAACTCATTAGACTGGTGGAAAGCAGTAAATGGAGATGTGGCCAAGTGCAAAGGGGATAAAACAATCTGATTTCTTTTCTGTTCATTTTAATGAGGCTGTGGGTACGACCACAATGAGGAAACACATGGTACCAAATCACGACTAAATGCTGGATTGGTGGTATCACTACAATCATTTATAAATACTGATTTAGAACGTATTAAATATCTTTAGGTCAGAAGTACTTCGGTTTCACAGCAAACATGTACAGAGACAGGGGTCGAAGCGGACTAGCGTGCCTGCCGTAGTGACAGGAATGGGAAAATGTGACGACGGGCACAAAAAGCAGGGAGGGACTGGCATCCAGACGGGACAGGCACGGCACTGACAGCATCCAGACGGGACAGGGGCCTAAGGCACGACAACAAGGGGGACCGAGGCCAGGTGGAGGGGGGCAGCAAAGGCACTGCATCCAGGCCTCTCCACCCGCCCAAGCGTTGCGACGAAGGGCTGAAAACGTGTACATCTGCAGGATCTGTGTGGGTGAGCGTGGGTCACTTCTGAGCTTGTTACTGAGCAGGAAAGGAGTGACAGAGGAGGGAGGGATACAGGCGGGGACCAGCCGCTCAGATGACGCTCTCAAAGAGCAGCGTGGTCTTGCTTGGCCCCTGAACGGGCAGCAGTTTGGTCTCAGCCTCGGGTGCCAGGTACTCCAGGTGGTGTCTGCCCCACACCGGGGCAGTGAGGTGCTGCCAGCGCTGCGGGGGGAGCAGGATTGGCATTAGTGACAGACACGGGGGGGGGCACACACAGCATCAGCATCCGCTTGGCCATTGGCAGGCAGCCCACCTCCCTGAAGGAGCCCTTGCAGCGGAGAAGCTTGTAGAGCACGGTGACGGGGATGCAGAGCATGGAGGAAAGGGCCAGGCCCCAGCCCAGGGCCTCGCCCCACCAGGGGTACACGTAGCTGGAGTTATAGGTCAAGGGCTTGTAATTCACCACATGGAACAAGAAGATACCCTGTGGACAGACACGGACATGGTGTCAGGCACATGCAGTCCACTTCCAGTTTCCAGATTTATGGGAAAGACAGCAAAAATACTTAGTCAATATTAAACAAATCAAATCCAGTCACTAGTGTCACTCACTGCAATAAAAATTGGTTTAAAACTACGTGAATTTGTGTGTCTTTAGAAATGCACGTTTATGCCACCTTGTGGGTAACTTTACTACAGCAAAGTGGACTGGATCTGATCTCACCTGCACATGGCCCCACTACTTCTCCTTATTTTATCACCAGGCACCCAAAGAGACAGTGCAAAGGTCACTCTGTCTCTGATGTCATTAATTCTCCCCACAGGGGGGCGCAATTGCTCCAGCTGGAACATGCTACATTCTACTGCTTGCTAAATGTTTTTCTGTGGCTTCTAATAGCTCATGTGTGGCAGCCACAAGCTGCCAAGTCAAACTAATAAACTATGCAGTTTTCATAAATAAATACATGATTACATGTCCTTTCTAGTAAACTCTCTGTGACTATTTCATGTTGTTAGAGACCACAGTGCGTTTGACCTATTTCACCTCAAATATGGTAGACCGGTGTTTCCCAATCCGGTCCTTGGGGACCTATAGCCAGTCCATGTTTTTGATCCCTCCAAATTCACAGTAGGGAACTGGGAAGGAACAAAAATGCAGACTGGCTGTTTTACTCCTTACGTCTGTTACTTGGTTCCCGAGGAGCAAATAGGGAAAAAGTAGCTTGACCTAAAAATAAAATGTTATTAAAATATATATGTTTACATGTATTTAAACACAGTTTAAATAAATACACAGAGGGGCTCTGAGGGATGTTAGTGTGGAGCCTATGAAGTGCCGCCGGTTAAAGATTATAGGTCTCTGGCCTCTGGCCACTAACTTACCACACACACACAGGGCGTGACAAAGGACCAGCACCATTTCATGTAGGGCAAGGGATGGTAACCAATCATCCGGGCCACATCATCCATAAAGCGGTCTGCCCCTGTGGGACGAATCCCAGAGGTAAGGGGGTGGGGGGTGCGGGGCAAGGACAGCTCAAAGACAGCTGGATGAGATGGGAATGCAAATGTGGTCTCATGTGGTCTGGTGTCACTCCCTGAGTGACTCTCTGCAGAGGTCTGCTTATCAGACACCTTATCAGTTTCCCTGTATGAGCCTCTTGAATAAACATTAACCCTTAGGCATATATCAACGTGCAGCCACACACACACACACACAAACACACACACACACACACACACGAACACACACACACACACACACACACACACACACACTTCACCATCTTGTTCCTCCTACACTGAGTTCTTGCCCCCAGGGGAAAATAGCCCTTCAGTGTAACATGCTGGCTCACCATAGACCCAGGCCACCACCATGCACTCCCAGAAGGCCTGCCACAGCAGCGTCATGCCACTAGCTGAGTAGTAGTCAAAGAGCTGGAATACATACATGCCCCCCTGGAAAGAGAAGGGCATAGGGCAGGCAGGTGAGGGGCAGAGGATCGGCACCGTGAGAAAAACCCAAACCTGTCATTCAAGCAATCAAACCAGAATATAAATCACCAAAAGCTAATAGGAAATATGACAGTAAATCATGCAGCCCTTTCCCCGTACATGACCCCTTACCTCTGTTACCATGGAAAGGTCAATAAAGAAGCAAGTAATGCAACAGATCGCCACAACAACTTCACGACGTAGGGACCCTGCCAGCGAATTAGGAGGGAGCATGTCCATGATGCCAGTAATAAAGCCCTCTACCCCTACGAACTGAGAGAGAGGGGGCAGTGAGCACAGGCAGGACCAAATACTCACTGACACACTAATATACGGTGAATGTGAGTAACAGAGATGGATAGTTCAGGTCCAGAACATAAAAATCCAGACCAAGATTTTGTTGCATAAAGTGTCACAGTCATAGAGTACTTGTTGGTTGAAACAAAATCTTCATCTGGATTTTTACTTTTTGGACCTGAGCTGTCCACCTGTGGTGAGTGCCATCACTTAAGTGGTTAAAATTGGTAGATTCATAAACAGATTGTGTCTTGAATATTCAGATTGTTGTACTGTGAACAGTGAACCCTCTATTTTCAAAAGAAGACATTTCTGTATCCATCTTCATTTACAGTCAACAAGGAGACAGAATTATCTATTCGTCTTCTCAAAGCATATCCTCTACATCAGGGCTGCCCAATTCCAGTCCTGGGGGGCCGGGGCCCTGTGTAGTTTAGTTCTTTCCCTGTTCCACCACAAATGGTTCAGCTCACCATCTATGGGGTAATTAGCCCAAGAAGTTGAATCAGGTGTGTTAAATGAGGGGAAACCCAAAAATGTGCAGGGCTCTGGCCCCCCAGGACTGGGGTCTGACACCTGTGCCCTACATGCTTGCTGAAATCAAATCTCTCCCCAGGTGCAACACTGAAACAGTAACTGGCTTATACTAAGCATTCTGTCATTATAACTAAACTTTGATTTAAAGTACAAAGCACATATCATAGAGGGCCTTTGTACGATGGGCTGGGGGAGGGGGCACAGAAGCACAGGGGTCAGCGAGGGTGGAGGGAGTGTGTGTGGTCACCTGACTGTCCAGACCAAGGATCAGCAGCATGAAGAAGAACAGGGCTGCCCAGAAAGGCGCCAGGGGCATCAGGGTGACGGCCTTCGGGTAAGCAATGAACGCCAAGCCAGGACCTGAGGAAAGCACACCACTCTAGTTTAACCATCACTTACTACAAAACATTATCAACTTTTTGGATGAGTGGAGGAGGCCAGGCCTGTGAAGCAACCGTCTATGAGGGCATGCAGGCAGTCAATGATGGCCAGTGAGGATGAGAACATCACCCAGCAAACGCATCTTTGATTGAGTCAGGGGGCAGAACGGGCATTACATAAGAACATCAGAAATTTACAAACAAGAGGAGGCCATTCGGGCCATCAAGAGAACTTAACCAACAGCTCAGAGTTGTTCAAATCTCATTTAGCTCTTGTCACAGAACATCGTTTTTCTGATTAATATGCCCATCTGTTTGCCTGTATGTAAAGGTCCTGGAAATTAACAGTATGAGGGCAGGCAATAAGAGCATTTTTATTGCTTTACGGGGGTGAAAAAAACATGCAAGTACTGATAAAAGGCACAAAATGAAATTAGAGGAGAGCTCGGGGGGGCTCACCGCTTTCCGCTACTCTGCTAATGTCCACTCCCTGCTCCGCTGCCATGAAGCCCAGTACGGAGAAGACCACAAATCCAGAGAAGAAACTGGTGCCGCTGTTGATCAGAGCCAGGATGAAAGCATCCCTGAAAGGCAAAAGAGAGAGTGACTGATGGCAAGAGCCAGTGATAGGAGGGAGACCGAGAGGGGCAGATTAACACTGATAGCTGTAATCATTTTACTGATAGCTCTAGTCACCTGTGTATTTTGATTGGGTGGCAACAGTTCATAATGGAAACGGGACTATTGGAGCTATTGATGTGAAACGTGTGGAAATTATAGATACAGGATTATTAAATTTACCCAGAGCCATGTTTATTTTGTACTACTATTACATCTCTTCTATTAGCAGATGGGTAAGCATTCCCTTTTTTGCCACAACTTGCACTTGGGGCCCTGAATAGAACAGATCTGTGTCTGAGTTAGAGAACATCTATCTGCATAATGTCCTCACTGAGTTTGTAGAACTATCTGCAGATTTAAGCTGCCTGTAGAGGAGAGCTGGAATACAGGGGTCAGAGCACCTGGGTGGGTAGGGAGATATTAGAGGTGGAGAGATAGGAGAGTCTCTGTCCACAGGTCATACCCATCTACCAACCTCCCCACATAGAGAATCTCAAGCAAGACGTTCCTGATTGCTGACCCACATACCTCACCAGATATCTATCTGGTTGCCGTTAAAGGTGATATTCGCTTTCTAAGAGCAATAAAAGAGTCTGTTTTGAGTGAGGAGCATGCCGGGATGCAAGCTACCAGTGGTGTGTGGATTTTGGCCAAAGTGAGCAAAGCGAAAGCCAGGGTGACTGGGTGGAGGAGCGCTGAACGCCACCAGACTACCTGCTAACACCCGAATGGGGGTCAGCCAGCATGGGGGGCACCACCGGACTCGTTGTCCATGAGCAGCAATGTGATTGGAAGGCATAATGTGGAACAAGGAGGTCAGTGGACATCAAATGATAAGTATGGAAAAATGAAGAAGCAAAACTGGTAGCTTTTGATCATCTTGTAAGGTTTGGGGAAAAACGGCACGTGGGTACGTATTTCTGAGGCTGCCTGGCTACGTGAGCATCTACATATGCTTGAGAAGATTACTTTTCTTGGTCCTGTTGTCCAAAACACAAGTAAATCACCATCAGCAAGCAGCAGCACCGCACCAGCATGCAGAGAGATTCCAAGAAAGCCCTTCTGCAGAAATGGAACCCAACTATTAAAGTTTCATTACGGGAAGGTGACAGCAACTTCGACAGTGATTGTTCCCCCGAGTGCGGTGCTGGGGGCAGCTGTGCCGCATGACTCACTGGTAGCAGTTGTTGTGGAAACGGTTGTAGCTGCCCAGAGCGGTTAGTGCACCAAGGCCGATGGCATAGGAGAAGAAGATCTGGGTTCCGGCGTCGATCCACACCTGGGCACAAGCAACTGGAGTTTGTAAGGTGACTTCCTGCCATTTCACACGTCCACCATCCTAGTGTCCTTGCACGTCTGCTCGTTCACCAGCATGGCCTTCTTGTGAGCTCTTAAGAAGCTTCACGAGTCCGCGTTCAGCGAGGCATCCCGCACATGGCAGCCGGGGCATGTTATTCAGAGTGACGACATTACGCTGTTTTCACATACAATAAAAGACATTCGGCAGATCTAAATAATAACCATATTACTGTCCTATGTTTTTGGCAATTAAAGAATGGCTATGAAATGCAAAATGGGCATCTATTATACATGCAGTCCCCAGGTTACGAACGAGATCCTATATCTATCCTGAAATTGAATTTGAGAAAATGATAATATAGTACATAACGGTAATAAATATACAGTAATAATAACAGTAACTACATATGTCACAAAGTAATGCATTTGTTATGTTTGTTATGTTGAGTATGTCTGTATGCAACCCAATTTTTTATATAATAGGTTTTATGCAGTCAAACTATGATCTGTCAGTATGTCAGACATTCTTAACCCGCAGACTACCTGTATTTCAAGATAACTTGTGACTATATAGAATGTCTTTTGGTCACCCACTTTGCCATTTTTCCCCTGGGTATCACATGACCATACAAAGAGCAGGCCGTCTCACCTGTGCCTCCGCCAGCTTGGACCAGTCAGGTTTCAGGTAGTACACGATGCCATCCAGAGCACCAGGCAGAGTGACACCATGGGCCAGCAGCACCACAAGCACCAGGTAGGGGAACAGAGCTGTGAAATACACCACCTGGGAGACAGACAGTGGATTTATGGCGGTCGTCACATGGGGGAACATGCTGCAAAACACGGCCTACTGCATGGAGGCTGCCAGGGCAGTGCTAAGAGGGCATCAACGAAAAGGACGCGAACTACAAATAGGCCTTTAACAGATCATTACAGAAAGAGCAGTTCCCAGAAAACCCCATACAGTAACTGCAACCAATACAATTTAAATGGATGCTGATGCGATGAGATCTGCATTATAAACTATGATATTGCGGTTATGGGTTCTCTATGTACCACATCTAAAAAAGAATTGCACCACTATTAAAAAGTAATACAGTCGTCTTTTTAGGTGTATGCAATTACAAAGCATTCAGCCCAGCCCAAAACGAAACAAATGTACTGGTAAATGTACCAGGAAACTCAAAACACCTTTAACTCATCTGTTAAAGATGTTTAGGAACAGAGGCAAAACTTTATAAGTGTGTGGGAATTACAGCTTCTCTATTCAGAGACCATCACCCTAATGAGACTGCTAAGCAGGGGGTCTGGCAGAGGGACTGCGAAAACAAAGGTCTCATATGGACCTTTAAGTCCAGCTCCTTGATCTCAAGGACGGGCAGAAGGGAAAAAACAACAGTTTTCCAGGGCTCAAATACACACTGGGGTGTTCCAAAAAAACCCAGATAATCAGCTTAGGGCAGAAAAGCTGAATCGGGCCCCTTGTTTCGGCACCGCCTGGGCACCCAGGTCATGCTGCGAAGCATGGGCGCAGAGAAACAAAGCCAGTCTGAGCCGGCCACTCAGGGATCTCTGGAATTTCATTACAAGGCCTCTGAGGCCTTGAAAATTCACACGGCTGTCACGTAGGGAGGCTGGGACAAAGGGGATTGGCTGATGGGTCTGCGGGGTAGCCGCATGTCTGCTGCTCAGATACAGCGCCACTGGGGGGATGCTGGGCATGGTGTGGGGGCGGAGCTCTACAAGCTGGTGGCAATGTGCAGCTACAGAGCCCAGTTCACACTCTGTCAGATGGGGTGAGGAAACGCCACCTGCAAGGATCTCAGGGGTGACATTTATCCCCAACTGACAGTGACACAATTTCCCCTAAGTAAATATTCTTCAGCAAGGTACAGTGGTACCTCGGTTCTCAAACTTGTACGGACTCCAGATCGAATCCTAAAAATTTCGAGTTGTGATCAAATTTTTCCCATAAGGAATAATGGAAAACCAATTAATTGGTTCCAGGCCCACTAAAATTACACATAAATATATTGTTTTAGCATTTAAACACAAAATGGACCGAATAAAACAAGGAGTGCATTTTTTTCTTAATTGCTTCCAAAACGATAAAGATCTTATCCCAACATTACCCCTGTCCTGCCCCGATTGTCCTCTCCTTCCGTGTTCCGCGCCCCCTCGTTAACCTCGTGTGGTATCCCCATGTGATCAGCTGTTTCTGGTTGTTGTTATTAATCCTCCGTATTAAGTCCGCGTTTCGGTTTGTTTCCCCCGTCAGGTCATTAGGTGCGTTGGACCTGCTTACAATGCTGGCTTAAAGCGACACATTACGGTTAAATGCATTGCGACCTCTCATCCAGCTGCACAAACTGGAACCGCCTCCACCGACACCTTTGCCCTTATTGGCTGAAGAGTTTAGTTACACGTATAACATTTGCATCCCAGTTCTGATGCATAATCTGCTATTTCTCCTGAATATCATGTAAAGCATTGAGTTTAAATAAATGACATCAATGCTGAAACAGTACATGTTAGTTACTGGTTTATTTATTGTTAGTTACTGTAATTTTGCGCTGCTTTATTTGGTTAATCATCCAGCCTATGATGAAGGCATTCAAATAAGAATTGCATTGTAGCATGACTCATTTTCTGTCACGTACAATTTATATTAGGTTATGGTTCAGGGTTGGACTTCTGATATTCAGATCGAGTTCTAGGTCAAACTGTTTTGTTCAACTTTCAAGAAATTTGAGTTCCAGTGAGTTCGAGAACCGAGGTGCCATTGTACAGTATATATGTGATGCAAAGGGTGTTTTTATAGACATGGGTGCTTCAGCGGAAAGATATTTGCCAATATAATTATACTTAGATACAATATTATAGCCTTCGTATTGCACTGAGACAGGAAGCAGTCATGTGACAAAGAGTATTGCTCTTTAAGGACTGCAATTAATATGATTGCTCACGTCAAATGTAAGAAAGCCTCTCTGCTGAATTTACTGCACGTCCTAGCATGCATCCAAGTAAACATTCCCTTTTAGGGCAAGGATTTGCCTGCTGGAACATTCCACACTGGCCTACAGGCTTCTGAGTGGCAGGGGTAAAACCATCAGCCCCACATGTGCCAGTAATCTGGAATAGCTGCACTGACCTTGCCCGTGGATTTAACTCCTTTCCAGATGCAGAAGTATACGAAGATCCAGGTGGCCACCAGGCATAAGACCATATGACCGCTGACATCCCCAGCCTCGTCCAAACCCCCCGACAGACGCAGCACCTTTCGTCTGAAAGACAGAAAATCAGGTTTCAGGGTGCTCAGTCAGGTATACGCACAGGCGCACACAAACAAAGTGGTGAGCAAACACAGAGATCCAGCCCAGCAAACAGTTCTGGTGCCTATCTTACAGCTGGACTGTTTCTGTGAGCTCAGAGAGACACTGCAAAACCCATGACCAAGGATCTGTATTACTAACATACTCAGCAAAAGTGAGCTGATTAAATCAGAAAGAGGTGCTTGCTTAACGTATGCTATCTGTGACTGCTAACTAGGCATGGACTGAAGACTGAAAAGACCAACTAAAAGTCTGTTTGTACAGGTATGGACGGTAGGGATATGTCCCTAGCAATGGGAGTACTGTGTATGTTTAGGGGGCCAAGGAGGTTCAGGGCTGATTTGGTTGCTACCAATGCTGAAACCAAACCAACACCTTTGCCACTTGGCATGGTCCTGATAAACCAGGAACTCACTCCCAGAACTCGATGACCGGAGAGCGCATTCCATCCAGCTCTGCACAGCTGACGTTGAGTAGGGGGAGGGAAGAAAGGTTCTGTAGGGGTTGGGGAGAGGACTGGTTACGAGAGGAGGAGGGTTCTACAGCGAGACCGAGCAGGGAGCTGTGACTGGGGCAGGGCCTGCTGAAGTCCTGGGTGCAGTTGGGTGAGTTCCATGGGTGCCCACATGTGGCCCAGGGCAGGGGAGACGAGAAAGAGTTGAGCAGGAAGTAGAGGCCCCACACAAGAACCATGATGTAGTATGTGTTGCAGAAGAACACTATCACCATGGAGGCCAGGCCTAATCCTGAAGAACGGACAAAAAACAAGAGAGGGGGAGACTGAAAAACAAAATAAATGGTTTCCCAGAGTCAAACTAGAAGAGAAGATTATGCCGCAAAAGATACCAAACACCACGCAGCTGAGATTGGGGGCCTGTACTACAAAGAGGGGTTACTGTCTTATCGGGGTAACTTGACGGATTTAAAGTCATTTAAACTGTGGTACCTTAAATCCGACAAGTTACCCCGATAAGCCAGTAATCCCGCTTCGTAGTACGGGCCACTGACCTATGCAGAGGTCTTACCTTTGAAAAGTGGTGCGATGTTCCACGCCGAGACCCCACCTTGTTTCATGAACTGTCCAAGTGCTATCTCCAGGAAGAACACAGGAATCCCCCCGATAAAGACAATCAGCAGATAAGGGATCAGAAAGACGCCTGCAACAAATAACAACCTGATGAAAAGGTTACTGGAGACACAGAGTTTAATAACTTTATGCCACATGATATGTTCTAAAGGAGATCCTGTGTGGTCTAATGGGTTTGAAAGTATTTACTGAAATTCATGACCATCACCTTTGAGTCCATCCTTCAAACTTAATTTTAGAAATATTAAATATTACAAATCAGAAAGGGGGGGCGGTTCATGAAGAATCTAGGTTAAGGTTTCTGGTTAGGAACTGGGCCATTTTACAAACAAAATGTGCATAACATAGTCAATTTATAACTAATATGAAGGCTCTGCTGTGCTTAACCAGAGATATCTGTCTGGTTTTCATTGTAATATTTGCTAAAGAAGCAGCAGGTAAGGGCTGAGAGAAGGAAGGTCGAAGATAAAGATGGGAAAAAGAAGTTTGAAGCAAGAGATGGAAGGAGGTGAGACATAAAAATAACGTTTAATTTCAGCCATGTTTGCATACGATTAGCACAAGCTGTCATTAAGCCAGAGTCATAAAACCAAAACTATAACCCAAGCAAACCAGCCACCAGTAGTGAATATGCTTGGTGTCTATGCCGTAAATCCTGAACCCTTAAAAGGACTTTCAGGGGAGAGAAGAATGACCTTGAACAGCCACAAGCAGGCTAAAAATGTGCTTTAAGAATTTAAATATGGCAATGGTTATGTCCTCAATTGCTGCATAATGAATCACATTCTTGGATCCTTGTGTCTCCTTGCTGAGCAGCTCTATTTAGTCAACATGCAAACACAAATTACAACCCGACGCTCACATGAGAGAAACGACTGAAAGAAGGGAAGGAGAGCAAGGGGCGTGCAGGAGCAGTGCAATGAACACCCTCATTGGCTCCCTATCCGCGATGCCGACCACTCAGCCGCGTATGATTCCTACTAAAGGCATTATGCCACTATGGCCTTATAAGGAAGAAGCATGAGAAGGTAACAGCCGGCGACCAGCAGAGAGCAAAAGTAAAGATGATGGGCAGTTACAGTAGAGAGTTTATTAGTGTTTAGATGGGAGGCAATTAAAGCAAACTGCCATGCAATTTGACCCATAATCCTGTCAGCTGTAATAGTAATACTCTTTATACAACAATCCATTCATCTACCAAAAAGTCATCTTGGTCCGAGAGGGTGGTGGCAAGGCTGCCCTGGGGGTGTGTGGGAGAAGTGTGATCAATGTGCTACTCCTCTTCAAACTTCCTCTGCAAGCTGATATGGACTTGGGAGTAGTCTAAAGTCATGGCAACACCATTAAAACATTACATTCTCATCAAATTGATTAATGAAACTCATTACTAAGTTGCACTGGGACTGTAGTCTTCCTGGAACAACACGCCATGGAAAGGAACGAATTGCAGAGTCAGAGCTGTCACCGACGTCAGCGTGCAAACACATTTCTGCCAATGCGCGTACCTATGCTGTGCGTAAACTGGCTGCTATAGCGAAAAGGAAGTACCTTCGCATTCTAGTCTTTGGAGGGTCACCGACTGTGATAAGCGATGCAAGTAACCCTGAGGGTTTCCAAAGCCAAGGCAGAGCAATGAAGGTGGGATGACTAAGAGCAGAAACATGGTTGTCAAGAGAGCCGACATGTGTCAAGAGCAAAGAAAGTCCAACACGAACGGGCTGAGACAGAAGAGTGCATGAGAGGTTAAAGGGAGGGGAAGACAAACATGAAGGCTGTGTTTATGGCTGGGTTTATCTCAGGGACGCGCTGCAGACATAAACTGTGCTTTCTGTCAATTGATGTAATGTTCCATGTGTGGCTGCTACGTGCGCGCTGTCACGCAGAGGCCCCTGACCTCCCCCCCTCACTCTAAGTGACACTGCATCACCATTCCCTCTCCTGTATGCAGCCCTGCTGGCCCTCGGTTGGGTCTGGCCATCACCTCCGCCGTTCTTGTAGCATAAATAGGGGAACCTCCACACGTTGCCCAGTCCCACAGCGAAGCCAACGCACGACATGATGAAATCCATTTGTCTGGTCCAGGTTTCCCTCTCGACCACCGAACCACCTCCCCCACCAGCATCCTCAACAGCGGGCATGGGCACCAGGGGGCGTATGACGGCCCCTTCCTCTTCCAGCAGTACTCCTGACTCAACCTGGGTGGAATTTTTATCTTCTGTACCAAAATAGAAGGAAAAGAGGGGTCGAGGGAGAGAATACTGTTACATAAACTCCCAATAATAACTCCCAAATTCAACATCTTGGTGAATCAACAGCAAAGCACCCAGTTGCACCCTTCATTAATTTACTTTATCTCAGAGGTCTAAAGAAACCGCGACTGCTCTCACTCCTGCTTTCACCGAACACCTGAAGTACAAACAGTTGCATGACATGGGTTCAAGTGGGCTCTCCAAGAGTCTTGTCACACTTGGAAAATGCAGTGCAGCTCAGCAGAGCATCTGTGCTGGACGATTCCATGCAAGTAATGCCTCACAGCCCAGCCTGCTGCTCTTGATAGACATTCTGGACGTACTTGTTTCAATTAGAAACTACATTTGACTGGACCCTCTTCTCCAAATGTAAATGTTTATTTTCCCTTGAGACAAGGATAAATCCAGGGGAGTGAGATAATTATAACCATTTTCAGTGGTACTACAGACATCTGGACACATGCAATCCCACATTTGTAATTTGAAGAAACATAGCAATAGTGAAAACATAGCAATAGTTCCTTTTCAATGAAGGCATCGCTAACATGACACCACACATATGCTGACTATGTTGTTTGCAATGTCCCAAATTAAAAACAATGCAGTCACAATATTTAAGAGGTTCATATGCCACGTTTTCAAACCACCAATACATTTACACACTAACAATTGTGAAAATTATTAATTAATTATCTTGGAAGAACACTGCTATAATGTGTATCGTTTAATGTAGAAAAACCTATTTAAACTAGCAGCCTTGAGGTAAAAAGTCCATACATAATTCATAAAATACACATCAGAGTCATTACTGTCATTATAATAAAGTTCTCAAAATGTACTTTGCATTATTCTGTAAAACTTATGTTTATGTCATTGTTGATCTTAATATTTTAGGACGGAATTTCAGTTTTCTTTAATTGATGAATAGCGACTCATTCATTCATTATCAGAATATTATATGATTAATGCTGTACTGCTCATGGCTTAGTATAAAGCATAAAGGATGCTTTTACAGAGAGGCTGAAACTAAAAATAGCACCTCTAATGACTCTGAAAGATGCCTCCAAATATTATGGTGGGAGCATTACTTAGTCATAAATTGTTAAGGGGCTTAAGTCTTTAAGTTGCATTTCTCCTGTGTGTCTGTAAATCCCCTGAGAACATGTACTGTGATGGTCAAAACCTTGCATGTCTAATCATTCCTTGCACGATGATCTTAGCCTTTTGTTTTAGAAAGTTGTTAAGGTTGAAGGTACCAGATAACCATGATTTCCACTGGTTTCCCTCCTCTATCTCTTTCCATAATGCAAATTTGTGGTGGAAAAAGGGAGTTTAGCTACACACACACACACACACACACACACACACACATATACATTTTCACACCCTCCCTTCTGTGTTCCTCACACTGCCTCCTCCCATCCATCTCAAACACACATAGACACATATTTTGCAATGTTTTTGTAAGGCTAGCAGGATGCATTAGGAAAATAATCACTTCAGTCATCGCTGTGCGCCTTCATGACACTTCTCAGAAAAGGATTCTTTAGACTGGTGTATGTCATGTGACTTACACATCATTCATAACGGGTAGTGAGACTGGCAAACAGAACGCCATGTTCAGGTAAAGATCAATAATTTTTCAAGAAGCAAATCTGTTATATACAAGAAACATAAGAAATGTAAATCTCTTGTAAAAATATAAGAAAACGGAAATTATGTATAGTGCTGGATTTTATAACTGCTTCTGGTCCAAAGAAGACATTGCGCTAAAAATCATGCAGCGATACTGAATGACATACACGATCATCCGTTATTTTCTGCCGATACTCGGGTAACGTAGAAATGAATCATCAACAGTTTAGGGATGGACGGAGTCTGAGGTACAAGCGCTATCTTAAATGGAGAAGCAGGATGCTTTATTGACTACCCGCTTTAATATTGTGATAATGCGTAGCAATAATACGTTATAATATTTCTGTTTCACGTAACATGTCAACTGAAAAAAACATTTACCCATGTAGTTTAAATTTCAGTCTAGCTACATTGTAGAACTAAGAATAATTTAAGGCGCGGACGCAGTGAATGCTATAGAAATACCAATTAATGTCACAGTGTAAACCAAGCTGTCTAACCCGGTGGTAGTAGTAGTAGCAGCAGTAGTAATAATAATAAATAATAATACACTATACAACAGATGCGCGTTTAACAGATTACCCTGTATACGCTTTACTGACGATATTTCAGATGGTTGAGTGATCAGTTATTTCAGGATGAAGACAGAAATAATAAATCATCATGGTAGTAACCTATATTTATGCAATTACCTAACTGGCTTGACATTATATCAAATGACCCAGTGTCTCAGCTACCTTTTACGTAGAAAACTAGCAAGGTGACACATACATGGTATACCCATGAGACTATAACTTATAACATCAGTATTATTAATTATTCTGATAACATACCTGTAACGTGGTTTTCCACTTCTGGCGACATTTCAGTTGCAAACGCCAATACCTCAAAATATAATAATGTAATAAGTGTGATAAAGACGTGAGATTGCGTTTTATCCAGTTATTTAAATCCTTCTTGATTTTCCCTTTTGATATTATCTTAGTCAGTGTTGTTGTAAAATATTATTTAGCTGTATTTAGCTTACTGACTAGCTATAGCCAGAGATGGTATATTTACAATGCGTCGCGGATGGTGAAGGAATAAGATTCAAAAGCAGTCGACGAAGCACTTGAAGGTAAGCCTGAAGAATCTCATGGATGAAAATTAAAGGAAATTAACCGTAACCTCGAAATCAAAATGGGTCCCACTGTTTGTTTCTGTTTGATCTACCGGATTTCACTTGTGGCCGCAAAAACACCCCGCGCACGCAGAGGACCGAAGCGGAGACTGCGAGATCCCGGCGCGACAGAGCTGTCCTGAGCTGTCAGTACCCCCTCCATGCAGATCCCGCACCGCGATTGGCTGATCGCGACGCGTTCCTCTGCACCATCATCTCTCTCTCATTCTATCTTCTGCCACCCACCATATCGTTCAGTGTCAGTTGCTCCTTCCCATCTCACTTCAGCCCGCAAGATGAAGTCGGGTAGATGAAAGCAATCACACGTGGTGGTACGACATTAATGCTACCGAGCAGTGGCGTCGTTAGGCCTATTTTAGGGTGGCTGAAGCCTCCCTAAAATATCCTTAAGCCACCCTAAATAATTTGGTGTTTTTGTTCAAGTTTTTCTTTTACTTGTTCAATTATTTATTTATTTTTTACAAAAAAATTGCAGACAATTTCAATATAAAGACGCAGGAATATGAGTTTAAATAAATAATAATATAAACCTGTCACCATTCATTTGAATGTGATCATAAATCTGTTGGTTCCTTTCACTTTACAGTGTTAAGGTAGCGTCAGTGCTTAGTTATCCAATCCGTTCCAGTTGTTCACAGGGAACGCCCACATTACTGAAAATCCAGTCCACGTTTTCACTACTACTTCATAATACAATCAATTTGCATCTACACCTGCGGACACACTAGCGTACATGCTGCACACAGCAAGATAACGTGCCTATATACGCAAGTTTTTTTAAAAAGTAAGTCTTCACCACTTCTGGTAATAACAATTAGTTAGCTCCAGCTAACAGCATTGAGTCCCATATAATTAACTCCCTGGGGTCGGCAGTCCCGCAAGCGGAATCATACAGAAATTTAATCTGTCCAAAAAAAGTTGAAAAGCAATTTCTCAGTCTTTGTTTTCTGTTTGTGAAATTTTGTGCTCATGCACGACAATTGTTCATATCGTGCGCATTTCTTGGGGTCAAGCTCCCCCACCCTTAAAACCTATAGTGAGGCCCCTGCTATCGAGGCTTTTGCTATTACCCATGGTGAGACAAATGATAGGTAATGAGGTGAACTTTTGTGGTTCTCCAGATATAAAAGAATTGGAGAATGGTCTGGTATTTGGCAAAAACTGAATAGAAATATTAGCATTTTGTCAGAGTAATTTCATTATTACTTTGTCAGCTGATTATTTCATGTTTGGATGGTAGGCCTATATTAACACAAAACTACATCAACAAGGTGATCAGTGCCAGGAGCAGTCCCTTCGAGAGGCAGGTGCAGTCATGGGCACAGATAGACCCCAGGTGGGCCTTATAGAACTGTGTTAAAGAGGTAGGGCTTGGTAAATAGAGGATCCACAGAGTGGCTCTGTAGGACAGGGGTTTTATCAGAAAGACAGGCCAAGACAAAAAACAAAGAGGACCGGGAGAAGTCTAAACACTGGGCGGTTCTACTGCTAAACCACTACCGAAAAGACTACAAACACTGCACCGGTTTAAAATAAAAGTGCCCCGTCAGGTTTTAAATAATAACATAATGTTTTGTTTGTCGGTCCGGGTTCGTATGGGACAGCTTCTGGGTCCGGACCCGGACCATGGTCCGCCTGTTAGTGACCGCTGTTCTATAGCATCTAAGTGAACCGAACTCGCCATATTGTCACCAATCACCCCTAATCTGTTATCGCGCTTTCGTCGTTACCGCCCATTTCTGTGCAGATGGGCATGGCTAATTAGCATATGTTCTCAATATTTAGTCTACATTTAAACGTTACATAAAAGACTACATTACCCACGAGCCACGACAGTGCCCTATCATATGCATCTACTGAGTCCCAACCAATCGCATCAGGAAAGCAATGCAAACTGTTGCAATTTATACTGTGAATATCATGATGGCATGGTTCACTGAAAAAGTCAGTAAAAAAGATACATTAAAAATTACAGTTCCTACACTTATTTTTTTCCACTTCAAGCACTGGCTACAACCATGTAAAACATGCTCACGTTTTCCTCTGGCCTCCACGTGTTCACGTAGCACACTGTCATGTTTGCGAGAAAATTGTCTTTTTGGATTCCAAAGTGAATCTTTACTTACTAAGACAGTTTCACCACATTGTTGTTATTTCTCTATATTATTGTCATTTGTACGTTTGACAAGAACATTATATTTGTATGACCTATCGGTCTCCTTTGTGAAATATTTTGCGTATTCCATCTTTACCAATTTGTGCAATAATTGTACAGATAAATTCTGCGTAGATCTGGGTACGCCTCAGAGTCGTAGTGTGTGCGGTATCGGAGCGAAAGTGGATTGAAATTGGAGCGGGACAGCGCGACCGCTCCAGCCTTAATTTGAAAATCCGCTCCGCGCTCTGACCAAATTCCGCTCCGCTCACATGCTCTGGCTTGAATCAGTCAGCCCGTTCTCCTCTGACCTCTAGCATCAACAAGGCATTTTCGCCCACAGGACTGCCACATACTGGATGTTTTTCCCTTTTCA
>JABFDZ020000109.1:15280804-15294300 GCA_019775955.2 Pollimyrus isidori | reverse complement strand
CCTTTAAATCAGAGCTAGATAAGATTTTAACAACTCTGAGCTGTTAGTTAAGTTCTCCCCAAACGAGCTTGATGGGCCGAATGCCCCCTTCTTGTTTGTAAACTTCTTATGTTCTTATGTATATTTCTGTGATACAGTCTCTGACCAAACAGGAAATTATTTGTGAGGAATGTTATCAGTGAGCAGTTACCTTGTGCTTATATAAGCCAGTGATTGGGTTACTGTCACCTTTATCAGCAAGTAGTCCTATGTAACCTGATAATGTGTGAAAATGTTGACGATTCTAAAGAATTCAACATACTGTAAGCAATTCCTGAGCTGTGTCCTTCATTTCATTATAGAACTTACGGTAAATAGAGTGTATGTTTGACCAAAGAAAAATGACTTGCATGAAATGTACCCCAAAAACAGAATTACTTATGATTTTGCTATACAAAAGTATCACACACCCTGTGCCATAAATATTTGCCAATATACTCAAACATACACAGCACTTTGCGAAAATCTTAGGCAGTCAAAGAAAATCAAACTATTTATCTGGGTAATAGGTGTATATTTGTCTAAAAAAAGCCATGTATTTATCATTATACGAATTATAATTATCATAATGTATGCAAATTAACAATAACATAATGAAAAGTAACAAGAATCTCTCCTGTTCTCCAAAAAGTTACTGATATCTTGTTATTCCAGCCATGCAATATATTTCTGTAAATTCACCAGCTCACATAATTAATTAAATGAATTAGTATCATTTTTAAGGTATTGCTTAGCCTGACCTGGTATGTTAGTACATTGGCACCTCCTGTCTCTGTTTCTCTCCAGCCCAGCGTGTGTGATCAGGATCTTTAGGTGATTAGGGATGTAGAGGTAATGAGCCCCCCTGTGGACCAGTTTGCTGGTTCACGCTGCCCATTCATGGTGCTAATGAGCTGCAAGGTGAGAATATGCCACAGATGGGGACTGTGACAGGGATGAGAATCGAGCTGCATTGTTTTCTCGGGTGGGTGATGCCAGCTGCTCTTATCTTGTTGGTATTAGTTTCATTACTATTACTGCATTTTGTGGAAGCTTTCAGACCCCGATTCCTGATCGCTGCCCCCGCCCAGCTTACCCACATTACTCTTGATAAGTAATGAATGACTGGAAACAGTGTCGTCATTGCAGGGCTTTTCAAATTGGACCCCTGATTCCAAATCCAGGCTTTGTTTTCAATTCTCCCAGGCAGACAGTTTAAATTACTGATTCTGATTGACCAGAGGTTTCACACCTGGCTCACTGGTTAAGGAAGGTTGGAAAATCAGCAGGGCTCTACCCTTGAGGACTGTGATTTGAATAGCCCTGGTTCATGCTATAACGCAAAGCTTGCGCTAACGATATTAGCAATTTTGTAAATTTTGCCTCCATATTTCATTGGTATCTAAGCTTTTCAAGACAGTATATACTAAGGAATTATAGATTTTACTTCACTGAGTGAAATGATACAGTTTTTATTTGTTAGGAAAACTTTTTACCACAAATATCAACATTTTATGTCTGTCAAATATTTGTAACATAAAAATCCAGTTATCTAAACAAGAAGCCGAAGAGTCTTTTTATGTTTTATATCAAGTAATTGCACATGCAACAAGTTAATTGGAAATTGTTGCAAGCATTAGACAACATTAACGGTTGGGTTTATCCAAAAATATTGGTATACTAAAATATTGGCTGTACTTTGTGTTCAGTAACAAGCTCTCCTTGAAGGAAGGGAATAGAGGAAATGTGGGGGAGGGGGGGTGGGTGCTTGGTGATAATTTGCGCTCATGGTCTCCAGCAGAGAGGTGGAGAAATCAGGATGTCAGGTTGGTTGAGCCGATGGAAGGCAGATTAAAGTCTATAACTATTCACCTCACATAGTAAATCAAGAGGACGAACAGCACTTAGGCAAGAAGACGGCTCACGGCACACACACACACATGCACGCACACACACACACGCATGCACACACACGCACACACACACACACACAAACACACGCACGCACACACACAAACACACACACGCGCACACACACACACACACACACACGCACACACACACACACACGCACGCACACACACAAACACACGCACACACACACACACACACACACACGCACACACACACACACACACGCACGCACACACACAAACACACACACATGCCCTAACACTGCCACACTCGCATTATCCAAAACACTATGCCAAGAGAGTCTCTTTCTTGACATCCATGGGACCTCAGAGCCACACCCAACCTCCCTCCCACCTCCTTGCCTATTGTTCACCCCTCAAGCATGCAAATGTAAGCCCAACCTATGAAGAGGGAACACATCCCATCCCAGTATAAAGGCATCTAGCCTCACTGTACCCAGTCCCACAAAGAGGTACTCTCCCTCAGAGGAAAATGCATACAGAATCCGGTGGATCCGGCACTGCTGCTCGTGCTGTAATGGGTATTTCTTTGTCATCAAGATTCTTCCCTGTTCTCACCTTCCTGCTCCTGCTCGACTTGGAGCCAGCGCTCGGACTGGGGCTGCGGTTGGGAGATGGCCAGTGGGACCTCCATAGCTCCTCTCGCTGCATCCCCATCCCCGCCAACATGGCTCTGTGCCACAACATCGGCTACAGGAACATGAGGATGCCAAATTTACTGGGACATGAGTCACTGGGGGAGGCTATCCAGCAGTCAGTCAGCTGGCTGCCCCTCCTAGCCCGCGAATGCCACCCTGATGCCCGAATCTTCCTCTGCTCCCTCTTCGCACCCATCTGTTTGGACAGGTAAGGCTGATTCCATACTTACAGGGAGGACAGCACCAGCTTATCGACTCAATACCGAGGAATCATCAGGGAAAACTGAGGAAATTAAAACTGAATAACTTTTCAGTGCATTACGTGACTGGAATTACATAAGCAAAAGCTAAACAAGGAGTTGTTTGGCATTTGACACCAAATGAAATATCAGGTAATTTTCAAAAGACCTTCAAAAGGCATTTAGATGGAGGGTTGTTCTCTTGCGGATGTATACTTAGGAATAATTAACTGGGAATAACTGTAGTAGGCAAAAACTTCATGTATGAAAGGCTGGGTGTTTAATTCTGATGCATTATCCCAGAAACATTTCCAGTCATTGGCTGGTTACTTTCAATGCAGCAATGGGAGACAATAACTAATCATGGGTGCTGTTTGTTGGTTTATAATAAAAGCATTTCACACACAACCATATAACTAAGAAAACCATACCGATACTGACATCAGAATAGGCTGTTAAATTCTCTCCTGCCAGGAATTCATCTGCATCTCAGGTCACATATCTGAAATGATTTCTGTTATTCATTGGCTTGCAGAGGAATCAGCCTTTTCTCAGTCTAATCCCAGCTCTCCACTGCTTAGTCTCTCTCTGATCTTCGCAAAACCCTGAAGCTGGTATCTGAATGGACCTTGAGGGGGGGGGGGGGCCTACGGCCTACTGAGCACTATGCAAATCCAGCCCTGCTGTTCTGCATTGGGTCACAATCTCCTGACTCACTGAGTCATCAAAGCAAAGGCATTTCTTTTGAGTTGCATTTTGTCTTCACGCCTCTTTCAAAATATACGTTATCAGAATGAGTGTTGTAATTTTCTCCTCTAAATGGACTCCCCACAATTTGTTCCTTTAATCCATTCATTGTCGACTTCCTTCCTGCCAGCACCCCCCACCCACCTCAAACCTGTGGTCTCTCCCTCCCCACAGGTTCATCTCACCATGCCGCAGCCTCTGTGAGCTAGTGAGAGACAGCTGCACTCCCGTCATGGCCTGCTACGGCTATCCCTGGCCTGCCATTCTTAACTGTGACCAGTTCCCTGCTGACAACCTCATGTGCGTCTCATCAATCCATAACAGCACCTCCTCCCGCCCCAACAGCCGAAAAGGTAAGTTTGCATGGTACGCAGAAGTCAGCCCATGCAGTTTGGTTGTCAAGCTGCAGCTAATCTTATTTGCATATACCCGTTACGGCCTGTAATTGTGTAAAACTAAGCCATATGTCTCCCACTTTGCACATAAGCTGTTTGCATTTCTGATGTACCTGACAAGTAAAAAATGGATTTACTTTGAAAGAAATTGGGGTTATTATTAAAGCGTTCACAGCAATAACAGTAAAAAACACACATTTTCCTCAACAAATGCCTGAGGCCAAACCATTAAGACATTCTCATTAGTAATGTTAATGTTAAAATTGTTAATGTCGTGAAATTATGAGAATTTCTTTAAACATCATGATTGCATAATTTTTTTTATCTTTTAGGCTGGGCTGCAATAGCTCTATCTCTGCAGCGTAATGTGCTATTGAGAAATTAACCATAAACTGTAGATTATTGCTACAGAGAAATGTGTTGTCAGCATGTTCGATGCATGTGTAGTGGGTGTGACATGGGAAATCATGTGGGGCATCTGTGCTGGATTGGTGACCATAGTTCCTCTGTGTTTCAGCCATACCTCGGGCCAGCTGTAGGGACTGCGAGCTGGAGGAGGCGGAGTCCATCAGAGATACCCTGGATACTTTCTGTAGGAACGACTTTGGTGAGGAGTTGTAGTCTGATTTTCTCCATCCTCTTTTTTTCCTCTCAGACCTCTGTTCTTCCCCTTGATGCCCCTACCCTTCATCGGCAATTCATTCTTTTAACGTCCTCAAGCCATTTTTTTATACACAACACTTTCACTATGCTTTGTATTTCATATCTCGTTGGGAATACTCAAAAACCAGCCTTTGGAAAAATGAACACTGTCACTGTCTAACCAGCACCCATTTTGTTTGTAGAAAACAAACATTGTCATGGATGTTTTTAAATGCTGACAACAGCTTCACAGTTACACAGAATACAAATGAATGATGTTAAATATTTCATTGATGAGCAGTCAGTACAATATATAACTTGAGGTATTGATTTTACCCAAAAATCTAACATAACTTACACAAAATGACAGCTGTAAGTCCACGTTTTGACCCTGGATTCCCGTCATTTCTGTGGATTTCTCGTGAAATTGGTAGAATCAATCGCGCAGCAGCTCTGTCCCATTATAGATGTGTCTTATTGACATTCAAGCTGATTGCTAACGCTGCCACTCAGTGGGTGTGACCGCAGTGACTTCATATGCATACCCTCTCCTCATTTTTCTATCCACTGTGATCTCAATATTGCAAGTCCAGGTACAAATCTGTGCACGAAGCTCTCTCTGATGCCGCATCACATCTGTCTCCTGATATATGCCTCTCTGTCCCGCCCCCCCAGTGGTCAAGCTACGTCTCTCACGCCTGAACTCCAGCAGCGTCGGTCTGGCCCAGTTCACACTGGCCTCCAGGCTGGAGGTCTTCAAGCATGGTCCACTACTCGGCGGCCAGATCCGTGCGCGACTCCAGCTCTGGCTGGAGCGGGACGCCACCTGTGTGCGCAACATGACGCGGCGGCAGCATGCGGGCGGCACCTTCCTGGTGATGGGCACGGTGCAGGGCGAGCGTCTGGTCGTCAACAAGGCCTACAGCTGGCACAAGCGTGATCGCAACCTTATGACTGCAGCGCGCAAGTGGAAGAAACACCGCTGCCGAGGATAGAGGGATTTGGTGCAAGGGTGTGAGTGAAAGGCACTGCTGTTTGACCTGCACTTGGATGGGCCTTGGGTAACCCGCCATGATGTTGTCCTTCTTTAGATGACGTACGTTGTGTGAACATTCTGTCCGCAAACAAGGAAAGTGCCCTACCAGTCATACATCTACACAGTAGCAGCTATGTTATAATGTGTTATAATGTTATAATGGTGTGAATGCTTGGAGTGATGGGTCATATCATGGCCTGAGAGGACAAGCTAGGCAAGTCTAGTCATCTTTTCACAGAGCACATTTCAAACATCTCAAGTTGAGACAAAGTGCTGCACATAGCCAAGAAAAAAGTCACATGCAAACAGCAATCAACATCAATTCAAAAAGACAAAAAAAGAGACAACTCTCATTAGTCAAGGGCCAAAGAAAAGAACTGTTTTAACTTGACTTCAATCGTTGCGGCTGACGTAACACGTAAAAGTAGGTTATTCCAAAATTTGGGTGCAGCTACAGAAAAGGTACGATCACTTCCCAACTTTAGCCTAGATCTGCGCACATCTAGCAGTAACTTGTCTGAGGATCTAAGGGCATGATGAGGGGGGTCAGCCGGAAGTACATCAGTAGCGTGGGGCCAAGCTATGCAAACATTTGAAAACAAAAAGCAAAACTTTACAATCCACAGTAACAGGAAGCCAGCGTAAAGTGGCTAAAATATGCTCAAATTTATAATTGAACTCAGGCAATCAATGAGTGACTTACTCCAGTGTAAAGAGAACTGCAGCTATCGGGGCAAGACGTTATTTAAAAATGGATTATTATCTCAAATTGTACCTCATATCGTGGAAAGAAAAGGCTTAACTTTGGATAGAATTCTAAGAGTGGCCTTAAAGAATGGAAGAAATGGGTATGTCAAACTTAAATTAGCTATCTAAAACCACTCCAAGGTTCTGTACAGAAGATTTACAGCACATAGACAGAGTACCAAGGTCAAGGTAGGCCTTCAAATAGAACAGAAAGAGAATAGGAACAGATTTTGAATCACTCTGTTAATTGGTAAGTAAATTTATGTATCATCTGTGTAACAATAAAACAACAATGTTGAAAAGCAATGTCTCCTGAGTATGGAGCCTAATAGCAAAATATACAGGAAATATAGTAAGGGCCTATGGCTTGAACCTTGTGTAACTCTACAGTACATGTAAGGGAAACTGAAGAAAATGTACAATCGCCTAGTCTTATTGAGAACCTTCTACCTGTAAGAAATGTCTTAAACCAGTCTAAAGCAACCCCTTGGATGCCAATCTCATGACTGAGACGAGAGGTCAGAATGTCATGATCGACTAAACAGAGGATGAATTACAGAGAGAACCCATTAGCCCCCATTATGTGCAAAAGGGTTCCTGAAATCCTCCTTACCAAAGGTTGTATTGTCATATGTAGGCAGAGAATGGCTCAAGGGTTCTTAAGTGTCCTCTAACCACCAGAAGAGTTTCAGTTTCTGGCTTTTCTTGAGGGCCAAACAATATGGGTCAATTCTTGAGAGTTATCCCAGCATCATTAATGACAAAAGCTTTTTTGTTCTCTCAACACATAGGAGATATACATGTGTAAATTACTTAAATTATATACAGAATTGACTGAATGATCTTGCTCCGAATAAATGTATTATGTTGGTAATCTATCAAGTTTCTTTTAATGTATTTTAGTTTCCAGAAAAGAAAGTATAATTTGTTGAATATCTATATTTTAAAAACAATTATTGTAGTCTATATAAGTAAGAAATAAAGTGAATCTGAAGGAGCTCTTTGTGTATGCTACATTTTTCCTGATAAATGGTAAATCTTTTTTCCACTTTCACAAAATGTTAGAACCAACAGGAATTATTTGACAGAAACAACCACTAAACTACTTTTTGCATGCACGCTAATATTAAAATACTGGAAATATTTAGAGGAAGTGAAACATTTGTTCATCATTTATGGTGTTAACAACATGGATTACGTTAGACTAAAATTATTCGACACTTCCAAAATCACATATCTACCCTTCCACCTACACACAACAAAGAGAATTAATCATTACAATTGACACGTTACATTTCTTTGCACGTAAAAATAAGTAGGAATGTTGGAATTAAAACTTCAATGCAATTAAATCGTTATCTGTTAATTATATTACTGACAATACGTGCATGGCAAAACACCTTTAAATTTCGAAGTATTACAAGTTCTTATACAGCTTGAAACATGGCTCCCCCTTGTGTAAATATCCGAAAATATCCTATACAAAATTCTCAGGGTCCAGCATACGAATGAATATGTCTGTTTATGAAGCTTTCCTTAATTATCGACCGATTGTTTTTAATTGATGAAGAATGTCATAAACTGAAATCAACTAAAAGTAATGATTTATCTGGACAATCAATTATCAGGCGCTGAACTGTCCAGACACTCCACGGGATGGCACTAGAAGATTTTATAATTGCAAAGGGTGCTTCATTGCGCCATCGAACCGCAAATACACTTTAAAAGAAACTATTATAATTGCACATGTTTCTGTGAATTTGATCCAATAGCTATTTATGTGCATAAGCTTAAAATTCTCGTGAAAACGGTTTTAAATGCGGATTTAAATGTTTTTAAAGTACCCCGTGTAACAAATTAAGCATGCAACAGCTCATTAGAGCTAGACGATTAGTGGCTCCATTTAGTTTTTGTTTATTTTATCAGTTAGATATATACCTTTTTAATGAAAAATGTTGGCACATCTGGCTTCAGTAACAACAAAAATAAATTCACGCAGTCAATCACCAAATTCACTTTGCTGTAATGTAATGTTGTAATGTACGAATGGATAGATTGATACAAGTGTTTTTCTACTTTTCTTCTGTTCCGCCATCACAAAACGCTGTAGAGACATTATACATTCACGTTCCTAAAAATGTAGTTTTACATGTATAAAGATACCTAACTTTATTTGTTAAAACGCCTTATCGTTAGAAGCTTTACTGCAATAGATCTCCACACGCTGCTTTCATTCCCCCCCAGCATTTCCTAAGTAATGCTTAGACAAAATCAATACAATTATTCAAATGAAGCTAAACGGGACACTCCCCCGGGTTCAAGGTTTTCCGGGATCCGTGGAGAGCTCCTGCCTGCCTTCGTTTCTGGCACTGATCTCAGCTATGGGTTGCATTACATGAGCGATGTTTTTGACAGTTACACTTTAATATGAGATATGGTTAAAATAATAATGCAATAGATACCCAGCGGAGGTTAGAGTATAACATGCAGCCGGTAGTTTAAACAAAAGGGACAGAGGCGTCGGATGAGTTTGGGACCCGGTACAGTGGATGTGCTGCACCTTGCGGCGTATCCGCCTCGGCTGCATTAGACGATCACATACAAGCCGAGCCGTCCCGTCCCGTCCCGGAGGAGCTCCGCGTCCCACAGTTGCCCGCAGCCCGAGGTGAGAGCGCCATTACTCCGCCAGCCAAGGCGCGCTGTCCCGCTCCCCCACTGGACACGCTCAGAAAGTCGAGATTTAAACTAGCTCCGAAAACTTTACCCAGTGTTTCAGCTACTTTTGTAGTGTTTTACTATGCTTTCCTAACGTAGCGTTTCGAAGATTTGGACATGCGGTGTTTTTAAATAACGATTCCCTGGCTGTCTGATCGCCTTCTTTTCGGATCGGTAAGCCAGCAGTCCGGTGTACAGATCACGTCCAAATGGCATGTATCACCAAACGGTACCGTCGGGAGCTTTTCTGCGGACTCTGGACCGCCGATTGCGCCCTCATTGCCGGTGGGGTTTCCGGGATTGGTGGCGGCGCAGAAGACTATCTTTGTGCGCCTCGCCGCGCGGCCCTTTGTGCGGCTGCGGAGACAGGAAACCGCGGCGAGACGAGCTTAAAGCACGGGGAAAGGGCCCGGACCCCGGGCTGCTGCTCCTTTTTTTGTCGATCTGCTGCCCCGAATAAGCAAACATTAGACTGCCTCAGAGGCACGTCGCAGTTTCAGTACATCCCGCAGTTACACATTAACAGTCCCCGATCTGAACAAACTTGATGATCGCAGTGGTATTGCCAACATCGGGAAGTTTGCGCTGTTGTGTTTGTTGCAGTTCAGCACTTTAAGTGTATTGCGCGTATTTACATCGCTCATGTCTACGCGGGCATAGAAAATTAGAAGCCTGTAGGTCAGCCCCGGTTTTAATTTGTTAAACAGTTTATTTTGAAAAAGACTCCACGTTAAGATCTGACATGACCTTGTACCTAACTGGTCTTTATACCAAACAAAGCTTTTCATGTGTTGTTTTGCCAAACCATTACGTTATTTTCCCAAATATTTTTCCCCTTTGCATTCATTCGTCCTCATACTTTAATATATATTTTTTACAATCGTACTGTGTTTTTCTCCCACTTTAATACTACACTGTACTATGTCATATAACGATATTATATACTACAGGGTTGCCAACTTTGGTCAGAGACAAGTCTGCATACATATGCACACGTATTGAACAGTTTAACGACTTAAAAAACCTGTATGGTTTGCAAACTACCCCAACATATTTGATGTAGGTAATATTAGGTTTATAATGGAATAATATAGATCTGCTTTAAGATTTCCAGCGTGGGAGTCTGAAGGCCTGAGTGTCACGCCAGATGCATGAGAGTTGGCAACCCTGATAAGATATCATTATGCTGCACCACACTATTGGACCGTCTCCATTACTCCATTCAGGTAGTCCAGTCCCATTCAAGCAGATTTATTGGGCTAACAGTGAAACTCCACCAAAAACCACTGAAGGGGGAGGGACGGGGTGGGGTAGCATTTACCTCATTCTGACATTGTTTCTGTCACCTACGGCCCCAGCTGCTTGCTCTGGCTTCTGGGTCACATTATGAGAGGCCTGCGCCGTCGCTGGGGATCGTCCTGGCAGCGCTCATTAGTGCAGCTGATGGCAAGCAGCTGTCAGAAAGGGAGGTGGCGTCGGGTACGAGCAACTGTCACAGAGACAATGAGCGGAGGAAATAACGCGCAGTTGCCCTTTGGCTGTCTGAATTGCTGATAAATAAGCAGAACTGCAATGGTGGTTTGCTCTAAGCACCGCTAATGAATTGGGTCTGGGGAGAATGTATGCAAACAGATGGGGGGGGGGGGGTGGTGGTTCTGTGCTCTTTTACATCCCCCATATAGCTATTAAAAAATAATTAAGCTTTGTCTGGTATTGGGGCTTGTAATCCAGACCTGTAATCCTCCTCTATGGCTGCTTGCTCCTTCCAGTCTCTATACTCACTGGAGCTAAATGGGACAGTGTGATTGGGAAACTGGGGGACCTGGCTTCTGTAGGGCTGCTGCTGTGGGAAGCTGCTCTGCTTATCTGCTGGGAGCTGTGAATGTGGAACGTTTATTTTTTTCATTATTTTTTAAAAAGTGTTTTGCCTTTAAGGAAGTCTACAGAAACAGCGTTCTGTGAATGGGAGGGGGGGCTGTCTAGTGAATACGGATCTTTTACATGGGAGTGTCCGGTGACTGCTTTGAATTCCGCTTTTAATTAGGGATTTATGTCTTTGGGCATATGTAACTTGAATAAAAGATGGACTGTACTCCTCTTTGAATCCCATTTGTTCTGTGTTCCTTTTTAGCTAATATTTATGCAAAAATCCCAGGGATGGTTCTGTTTTATGAACAGCATGCTTGCGCTTTGTTTCCATTGTAATCCTTTATTTTATTAATAATGATAATATTATTATTTTTGACAAACGTACTTGTTTGCTTAGCCTTTGTGTGCACAGTGTAAAGGCCTTTTATGAAGGCCTGTAAATCCTAGGCTGATGTCATGTTGCCCCGCACAGACTGTGGTGTGTCACAGACACGCGCCGCGCTGACGGCTGAGCGGAAGGCACTTGTGTCCGAGGGAGCAAAGTCTGTCCCGTGTGTCAGAGGGAAGATCTATAATACGTCTGCGTAAAACCATTTTAACTTTAAGTGGATAATTTAGGTTAAGGGCATAAGCAGAATTAGTTTTGGGGGACCTTTGGGAGAGAGTCTGAAAGAGGAGGTTAAAAATACATAAGAATAGAAAAGGTTTTGTGTGATGGATGATGCCTTCTGCTTAGATGGGCGGGGGCAGGGTGAGTCATCAGAGAACCCTGTAGGACCCCTGTTCCCCAGAGGACCCAGCCTGTATTATCCCTGATGTATTCGATCTGCAGCCCTCTCTTCCCGTCAGTGCAGTGGGAGAGGGTTAGTAAAGCGGAACCTGACAGAGTGGAAGATGGAGGTAAATCCAGTGTGTGGTGTGTGCTAAGTGACCATCCGTGTCTCTGCCTGCTGCCCCTCCCAGAGACCTGGCAGTGCTGCCCGGCTGGATGTCTCACCCTCTTCTGGGGGCTGCCGAGGGGGTCTGTGGCCTGCATGGCCACATTCAAGCATGTGAGGGATTAACAGCAACGAGGTCTTTCTGCCTAGGTGCCCAGAGTCCAGTCTTGGTGGATAAACTATGGGTGATTTATGTAATGCCATACTTTTTAAAAGTGTCTAAAAGAAAATGGGCTGCAGGAGAATGACAGCGTAGTGTCTGCCGGTCACGTCACACTGGGGTGAAATCTGAAACCTCCCCTATTTTGTGTTGCCTGCCCGCGTGGCTGGCTCTCCCTAAAGGCCATTTTTAATGGGTTTGCTATGGGCTGAACTAATGAATTTGCCAGAAAGGTTCAGTGCCTCGTGCCTGGTGTGTGCCACCACTTGTGCCCATTCAGTGCTAAACGACAGACTTGGAAGTTGCATAGAAATGGAAATGTCCCGAAGGTAGCCTCCTGGTGGGCAAGAGAAGCAAGTTCTTGGAGACTGCAAGGTGTGGGATTGAGGTATCCTGGGAGACCCTGCGTCATCCTGGACCTCAAGCCAGGGGCAGAGAGAGACGGGCTTCCTGAACTGTCTCCTGGTGTGAAGATATTTGCCAATAAGCTGATAAATTTTCATGGCCTCTGTTTTGTTTAGTTAAAAATGCACCGGCAGCCTGACTCTCCTCTCTAAGGTCAAAGGGGTAATTAATGGTGTCTGGCTCCTCTGTTCTTGCTCGGAAAGTCTCTCAAAACATACTCCGGAAATAACTACCAACCCCATGCAATGGCCTGATTAGGACACGCTCATGGTGCTTTGGATGGCCTTGTCACCGCGGCACCTGCTAGTGTTGTGACTTCAGGTGTCTTTCATTTAGCTAACTTTTGTTCACCTTAAAAACTCCTGAGTGGCATTTGAGCCTCGGGGTGGGGTGGGGGTTCTGGTTAGGATGCATAGGTCTTGGGGGGGCTTTCCATTAACCTGAGCGATATGTGGTACTGTCGTGTTACTGAAACTGAGGATCGAATGGACATTGTCGCTTGCATCATTGCTTTGTGCACTGTTGTGCTGGAAGCAGCTACACCAAGCACTCTGGGAAGGGTCTTGTTACGGCTCTGAGTTACAGCTCTGTGGCTGCTGGGAGGCTTTAGGCCTCCGTTTCTCTGCTTTAATGGCTCTGAGGCTAGTTTCCAAATCGTAGGCTCTTTTTTTTTTTGCTACAGAAAACCAAGAACGTAGAGGAATCACGGTATTTTTTTCCGCTAAAACACAGAGTGGTCTAAGACACGGCCTCTCGTTAATAAATGACTAAATGGACTCTTGTCTAAAGTATTGCTGATTTAAAAAGAGAGGGTGCTTAAAATTATTTGCTGAACGTGGGTAAGTTTCTATAAACTAGAATGCTCACTACTTCTTACTTTTAATCAGGGTAAAGTAAAAGACAAACTGCAGTGATGGACAAGATTATATGGTGTAAAGTAGGGCTGTTTTCGACTAAGGATTTTCATAGTCGAATCTGATTCGTTAGATTTTGCCGTAGTCGACTGATAGTCG